>CM075658.1:12882429-14082429 GCA_037954105.1 Canavalia gladiata | reverse complement strand
TTATTGCCTAATTCGGGTCAAATTATCATAAGTCGTAAATCTTAATTAGTTTTCTCGGTTCTAATTTATAAAAAAAAAATTGAGGGGGGTGTTATTTGAACTGTGCTATGATTTTAAAAGAATATACATGTATATGTCCTTTACTAGTTTGTTTCGCTTTTTTATTTTATTAAAAAAAGTTTTGTCCAGACTACTGACAATAAAATTCTTCTTTTAACTCCGGTTGGAGATATACTCAAATAAACTTTCAACGTGATTTTTTTATCCTTGAAATCAGTCTCACAACAAATAGTGTGTGGAAATTTTGTAGTACTAAAGCATATACCCTCCCTTTTAAATTAAGATACTTTTCATGAATGATATTTCATCATTTATATTAACTTAATAATTTTATATAAAATATAAAATTATTATGTTATAATATATATTTTTGTATATTAAGTTTTAAAAAATTTAAAAATATATCGATATATTTAAATAATATGAGTCATTAAAATAAAATTATAAGATGAAGTATTTATCAATTTTTTATTTGTGTAAAATTTTATATACATGATCTATTTAATAATAATTTTTAAATTAATAATTCGATTGATAAATTTTACATTTTATATAAGGTTATTAAATCATTGTAAATCTTAAAATTTGGCATCTAATGTCAACGGATTTAACTTTTATATAGTTAGAATTCATTTATATCATATGTCAACTTTAACAATTACTTCAACTTAATTATTTTATATAAAATATAAAATTTATTAATTTTATCGTTGAATTATGTTATAATATCTAATAAATTATGTATATAAAATTTTATACAAAATAAAAACGAATAGATATTTCATCTCATAATTTTATTTTAACAATTTATATATTATTTAAATATATAAATATTAATAGTTGAATAACATATCTACAAATTTTTAAATTATTTAAAATTTAATATACATGATCTACTTAAAGATTATAACATAATTTATCTGTTAAATTAGTAAATTTTATATTTTATATAAAATTATTAAATATTAATATTTAATATTTAATATTAATATATTTTTATTTATATTTATTTATTTGAAAGATGATTTTTTTTAGATGCCTAGACATTTAAGTGGGATTGTAAAATTTGAAATTTTAGATTATTATTATTATTATTTTGATAAAAATAAAAATAAGGATCAAAATTTTTTGAAATAAATTTAAGGTGGGGACCACACTTTTTATTATATGGATCTTCCATAAATTTATCCTTAATTTCAGATACAAACATGTACATATATAAATGAGTTATATAATTTATTTAATAATTAATATATAAATATATCACTATTCTTTAAAAAATATTATTTTTTTCTTACTTATCAATTTATAGAGGAAAAAAATTACACAACTAAAAAAATCTAATCATTGTATTATGTGGTAAATTTTCTTATCTACATGCAATTCTACTCAAGCCATTCTACCCATTATTTATTTAATTATATTATATTTTTTATTTTTCTTTCATTATTTATTTTTTTATATAAGTTGAAGATATAGTAATAAGGTGTTAAAATAATTTACATGAACTCTTAAATTTAAACTTTATTGTCATTATAAAAAAAAGGTATGTGAAAAAAATAATTGATATTATCTTAAACTTTTACATAAATAGGAATGGATTTTATCTTTTTTCAGGTGATAAATAGGAATAAACATGATATGATGTAGTATATTAATTTATATTTTTATAATTTTAAATTTGTTAAAAGAGACTTATACTCTTATTGATTCTCCACATAAAATCTGTATAAATTTTTTAGAATTATCCTTAACATTAATGATACGCACTCTTTCAATATCTCTCCACCTAATTAATTAGAACAAAACTTAGGTTCACTGTTATAGGTTCATTTCATCATGTTATCTAATCAAAGTTAAATGTTAATCTTGGTAACTAATGAAAAATTAAAGATTAATATTAATTATCAAGGTAGATTTTTAATTTTGATTTGAAAACATGACAAAATTGACTTATGAGACTATCTAAGTTTTCTATGATTAATTATCGTATTTTTACATAATAATCTTTCTTTAATCAATTAAGGATATTTTCATAAATAAAAAAATTAATGGGATCATCTAAAAGAGAATTAAGACAATTTTCTTTTTATAAAAGGATAAAAGGTACTATTATTATAAAAATTAAATTTATTAGTATTATTATTATGATAAAAGATAATTAATTTTAAGAGTAATTTTTATTAGAATTATTTTATTTATCAACTCTTTATAAGATATGATTTTAATAAACTGAACCATTGAATGATATGATATATTAATATGAAAATTATATATATCAAATTTTAAAAATACAAAATTTATGGATTTATCTTATCATATTCTATTTTCGAATTTTTATCTTAAAGGAATACTAAGTTAGAAATCACCAGGATAAAATAATTTTCTTCTTTCATTCCTAATACTTTACATTGTACCATTTTTAATATTTTATAAAAATAATTTTATTATTTATAAATATAATTTTATAAAAATATTATATAATTTTTTAATAAAAATTATTTTACTTATTTATAACATAATTTTTTATATAATCTATTTTTCTAATTATATTCTATTACAAAAATATTTTAAATTTCAAGTGTAAAAACCAAATTTTAAGAAAAATTATCATTTTAATATCATTTATATGAAATTATAATTTTAATATTTATATATATTTATTGAAAAGTTAGATAAATTAATTTAAAAAATAATCTTAAAAATATATATTAACTTTAAAAAAAATATTTTTATTTTAATATAATTTATACTTTATCTTATTATTATTTATTCATATATCAAAAATTTGATAAAAAATTATCATGTTATCCAGTTTATGCATTAAATATAGTATAAGGTAGGATAAAATATCAATTTATCATATTTTTATTATATTATGTTTTCATTTAACTAGTGTATTCTATCATATGTATTCCATCAAACACATCCTAAAAGGTATATTATATGTTTAATATATATTTTTAATAACATATTAAATCATTTTTTAAATTTTATAAATTAAATAATATAATAAAATTTTCAAGATTTAATTTATTAAATTTACATCTTATAGAGAATTATAAAAAACAGCAACTTTATTATAAATTATTTTTAAAATAATTTGAATCATGTTCTATTATTATTATTATTATTATTTATTCTTGAATTAGCTTTAATTAGATATTTGTCTATTTTATATTAAAATTTTAAATATTTAATATTAAATATATTTTTAAAATAAAATTTGAATTTATATTATATTATTTCAATTATTTTTATTAATTATGAAAAATTAATTAATTAATTAATTCTTAGAAAAAAGTGAAAGAAAGTAAAAGTAAAAGGGTAAAATTATTGAAAGCGAGTGGGAAGAGGAGAAAGGAAGAATAATGAAAAGATGAGAACGGAAAGATGGAAAAGCACTCCTTCTCCCCATCTTGTGCGGATGTCTCTACCTCTTTTCATTTCTTCTTATTTACAACTTTATTTCTTTATGTAAGACATGGGATTCAATTACTCAACAAATTCTTATCAACATCAATTCAATTCTCGCATAAATTTAAATAAGTATTAATTGATTTATATACAGAAAATTATTTTATATTTTAAATTTTATGAGTTGATAATTTTTTATTTTTTTAAAAACATCATACCATTATAAATAGAATAAAAATAAAAATGATATATTTTTAATATAATAACAATCATTTCATAATTTAAATCAGAAAAAGTATGTAGTTTACAATCCTGATTACTTCTCCTTTAATTCATTACTTTATCGTTGTTGCACCCTAATGAAAATGATTATCATGATGTGTCTATTATCTTTTATGATTTATTTGGAAGTTAGTAAAAAATCAATAATCAAGCTTACAAAATCAGAACTTTAAAAACGTGAAAAAATACAACTAGAGAAGAAAAAGATAAGTTTTACAAGTATTCATTCTAGCTTATTTTTTAAATTTATGGTTTGACTTCGATGTATTTATTATCTAATGTAGACCTATTTGTATGATTTATCATAAATTTTTAAAATTTTGACATAATTTAAAAATTATTTAAATTTTTATTTTATGATAAAATATGTTAAAGTTATTAAAATTATTCTAATAATAAAAGATTAAAATAATTTAATCATACATTCAGAATTTATTATTTTTATTTTATATTTTTTTTTAAATAGGTTTATAAATCTAGTTTTAATAAGCTGATGTATCTAATTTTTTATGTAAGTTAATAAATTTAAATTTTTAAATAAATTAACAATAATAATTAATTTAAAAATATTATAATAAAAATCAAATATAATAATAACAATAATTATATTATCATATTTATTTGCATCTATTTAAATATGTGTTAAGCATATAAAACTTTGAAAATGATTTAAAATTAAACGTTTTAAACCAAAAAAAAATTCAAAAAAACAATTTATTTAATAAATAAGTTTAACTTGACTTAAATTAAATATAAATTTAGGAACAACTAATTTATTTACATCTCTAGTATAAGAATCATTATTAGATTTTTGTTTTTAAAAAAGTAGTATATTTTTTTATTTAAAATCTTATTTAATAAAAATTAAATATATACCATTTAAATTATCCATAGAGATTAAACTTAGGCACCTTCCTTTGTGTTGTTCACAGCAGTGCCCGTGCCAATGAATTGAAACGGGTTTCATTGGATTGGATAGCATGTGGAACATTTAGTATATACACTAAGAATATGTATATATTATAATCAAATTTTTATGTTGTCAGTTTGAAAGTTACATTTTTGCACAGAAATTGATCTAATTTACACATGATTTTTAACATGTGATACTCTCTGACTCAGTATAAGACACCAATCCCTGTGTAAAAGAAAATATCAATGCAGAGTATACAAAAATAAAAAGCATTTAACATAAGAATATATACTTTAGATACAGCTAGAGTTGGCATATGCCCATAGTTCCTTCTTCATTCAAAATTCCAAAACCAAGAGATCAAGCAATTCCCTCTTTTATGAACTTTTTCAAAAGGAAAACTCTATAAGACTGAAGCACAGCATAATAAGAACATGTCAGAAGCATAAAAAATTTGTCTTAATTATAACAAAAGTTTCAATCACTCTCTTTCTACTCCTTCAAATTTGCTATAGTCTCATCTTTCACCTCCTACTGAAACCAACAAGATGAATTCATACAGTACAACAGTTTTTGCTCATTTGTTTGGCCTGCTTGCCCTCATTCTCTTGCTTGTTTGGTTGTTGCATTACCGTGAGGGGATTGAATATGAATCTGACAATGCATTTCGTGTTTTCAATGTAACACTATTTCTTGTGTTTTTCTTTGTTTATACACAAAAATCATACATATTCTACTTCCTCTGAGCCTTTTTTCATCAAAACTCTGTCCTGCAGGTTCACCCTTTCATGATGTTCTTCGGCTTCATTTTCTTTGTTGGCCAAGGTAACTTACTCTCATATCATGTCCCTTCTGTTGTAAAGCTATATCTAATTTCTAATTACTGTATTTAATTCATCAGCATCTAGATGAAACTATGAAAATGTTTGTCCATTAATTTAACATATTTCTTTCCCTTAATGCTATATTTAATATCATTATGTTTGCATTCTGTTCCCCCTCACTACTTATCTTGTTACATGGGCAGTTCCGTTAATATTATGCAATTAATTAATGTCAAGGTAAGTATTAGTTTGACCGATAATTATGACTGAAAGAAATATAAAATAAAAATAAAACAAGTTGTAGGAAACATATAGTAGAATAGAAAAGACTGTTATGATTTATTAATAATGTAACTTGCGCGCGAAAACTGTACGAGTGTTTTCACTGATTGGGTTGGTTTTAACTTTGAGCAGCAATACTAGCATATCACACGGTACCAGGCCAACGGCAAACACAGAAGATCATCCACTTGACACTTCACTTGGTTGCAATAATTCTTGGAATTGTTGGTATATGTGCCGTTTTCAAGTTCCATGATATGGTGAAGCTCTATGATGTTTACACCCTCCATTCATGGATTGGCATTGGTACCTTTTGCTTGTTCGGTGTGCAGGTAAACTTTATCCTAATAATATATCATAAATTTTCTACTCTATCAGGTTCATCATATCTTAACACATTACCCTTTTAATCCATTAAATCTTAAATTTAAAAAAAGAAAATCAACCTTTAAAAAGTATAATTTTTATTTTTATTTTTTAAAATTTAATTAATTAAAATATTAAGTTATCCATATATAATTAGATCATCTATAATCCTATGTAATGAATCTGATCAATTCAAATTTTTTGAATATATATATGAAAAGAAATAATTTTAATTAAAATTATTTTGTTTAATAATTTTTACAAGAAATTAAATTTTATTAATCTAACCATTAAATTAATATATTTTATTACGTAAATTATGTTAAATTTTTTTAAAATTTTAAAAAAAAATTATATTTCATTAAATAAATTTAAATTAATAAATATTGAAGAAAAGATATATTATCCATTAATTTAAATTTATTTAATAAAATATTAATTTTTTTAAAATTTACAAAATTTAGTAAACATAATTTATACAATAAGATTTATTAATTTAACAATTATTAATAAAATTTATTTATTTATAAAAATTATTAAATAAAATTATTCTTACATTAACTTAATTTCTTCTCCATATATATAAATATCATAAAAATAATAAAGGGCAAAATCAGGTCTGATACAATTGTCCAATTAGTAAGGCGTATTATTTTTTTAAAAAAATATATTGTTTTTGTTTTTTTTCAATTTGTTAAAAAAGTTATAAAAAATAGTTGCGTAATTTAGTAACAATTGTAAAGACGCAGTAAGAGAAAAGATTGGTAATGAGATGTAGTTGTTGGTTACAGTGGCTTTTTGGACTGGCGGTGATGCTTCAAGCATCTACAGAATCGAGGAGTGCGGCGGCTCCATGGCACATAGCTGGTGGTAGAGCACTATTTTTCATGGCAATTTGTGCTGCATTAACAGGCTTGATGGAGAAGTATACTACTTTAGGATTAATGGCACACGACAAAGAATCTCATCTGATCAACTTCACCGGTCTTGCTATTCTCTTGTTTGGAGTTTTTGTCGATATGTCTGTTGGTTTGGCCTTTTTCCCCTGAATTCCATTCATCCACCATTTCTTTTTTTCATTTTCCCCATTTTGTATTTCTCTTTTTCAAATTACCAGAAATTCATGGCTTGTGTAATTATTTTTTCTTAATTTCTTTTGAACTCTTATATCATATGAGTTGATTGATTAATTGAGACAGTTTGTTTTCATTCTAAAAAAAAGTTTATTCAATGTCATTCTCTGTATTGGTTCCGATGCCACTCCTGAATTGCCTCCCCTAAGCGATATGATTATATATATATATATATATATATATATATATATATATATATAAAATGTTATATCTATTTTTATTTTATTAATGATTGTATAATTTTTTTTATATTTTTTAAAATAAAAAATTATCATTAATTTAATTTAAAATATAAATAAATGTAAAATAATTTTTATATGTATTGTTATTGCGATAAATTCAAACTTTTGTAATAAAATCAAGTGGTCCTACAGTTACCTAAACTAGATATAATACGCATGCAATGTGGGGATATAATTAAATATAATTTGAATATATAAAAATTATGTTAAAATGATTTTTTTTATCAATTTAAAGTTTAGTGTAAATAGTTTATTATAAAAATATTATTAATATATAAAATATTCCTTTTTATTAAGATTAACGGTATAAATTTTTTTAATAGTTATGTTGAAAATTAAATATGTCAAATTTATTATGTCAAAAATATGTTTTTAATTTTGTTAATAATTACCATTCTTGATAATGTAACGTATAATTAATTCAACATATCGAAATATAAGTAATGTTGCAAATTATCTTATCATTTTTATCTAATCATTTATATTATTTTATAATTATTTAATTATATCAATAATATAATTACATCTCATCAAAAGTGCTATTATGAATAATTAATTTTTTAAAAAATATTTTTCGTAAATTTGGATAGTACATGAGTGTGAGAAAATAATAGTTGGCATACATAAATATTCAGCAGATGTTCTTTTCTACATTTAAATATTTTATTTATTATTATTATTTTTTAACAATTATTTATAAAATTCATTTGTTGAATTTTTATGTATTAAAAAATTTGTTCCATCTAAAAATAATCTTATCAGCAATGATTATTTATGTTTCATTAAAAATAAAAATAAGATAAATTAAACTATATTTAAATTTAATCTATTTAAAAATTTTGAAATCTAAATCTGAAATTATTGTTCTGTAACAAGGTCTGATCTTATTTAAAATCAATCAGATTTATAAATTTATTTAAAAGTTTGATTAAAAAGATTTGTAAATTTAAAATTTATAAAATAAAAAATTATTAAATAATTTAAAACATATATATATATATTATAAATATAATATATTAAAATAAATACTATAAATATAAGTATATAATATATAAATATAGATAGATCTTTTAAATAGATTAAATAAATTTTTTAAAAATTTAAATATAATTTATTTATCTAAAAATATTTTTTAATAAAATTGAATTTATCTATTTATTAAATAAATAAAGTCATTTAAATTTTAAACAAGTTGAACTATTAAACGATCTTATTCACTTTCATTCCTATATTTTATATAAATATATAATTATAATATAATTATTTGATAAAATTTTAAATTTATTATATATTATTATATTTTTGATAAAAAATATTATATAAATAATTAGAAATAAAAATAATTAAAAATATTTGATGAAAGAATTAAATAAATTATTTATTTTTTAATAGATGAATAAATAATAAAATATATGAATATATAATAAATAGTAAAATATTTTAATTTTAAAAATGCATGGAGTGAATATTTATTTTATAATTAAATTAAAAATACTAAACAAAAATCAAGTTGAAAAAGATGAAAATTTATAAGTTGAAATAAATTTCCCACCATCATTGATATTGTTAATATCATTACTATTGGAGTCAGGCATATAAGTTAAGGTCGCAGACCAGCTCACAAATATACAAGTTAGATAAGTTCGAATAAATAAAATTATTAGTTGATTTAAATATGAATTTTTTTATTTATGTAATATGTAAATTAAGTGGATTAAACCTGCATGTTAATAGATTAACTTAAGGATATTTTTAAAAATATAATATTTTTTATTTTTTATAAATTTTTTTAATTCTTAAATATTTTAATAACTAAATAGATTAAACAAATCAATATACTAATTTGAAGATTAAAATAGATAAAATACAGATAAAAGTTTATTTTATAACTTAGCTCGGTCTAATTTGTTTAAGAGTAAATCATTACGGGCAGAATTTATACATGTTATGTTAATTTGCATACCCACCAATAACTACTGATATATATTATATTGTTATTATCCTTACTATTATTATCATTAACAAATATTATTATTATTTTAATATTATTATTCCCCAACCAATCCTCATCATATCCACCTATAACTATTGTTATATATTATCATTGTCATGTTACTGTTGTTATCTTTGACAGCTATTTTAATCTTTTCATTATTATTATTATCAAACCAACTCCATCCCATGCTATTAAATTTTTTGTATTTCTGTCTTTTATGATTTTTTTACTCAAATTCAATGTAATTTTACTAATAACTCATCTTTAATTAAAAGTATAAAAATAAAATTATAATTTAATTTAAAATTATATTTCTATAAAAATAAAAGCATAAGAATATATAATTTTGAATTAACTTCAATTCTGATTAAATTCAAATTCCAAATGTAAACTACAATTCTGATTTCATGCACCACATGAATCATAATAGTTTTTCTATTTTGTGATTTTCAAGATCATCGATCAGTAATTTCAAACCCTCATTATCAAATTGATATTTAAAGAATAAAATGAATCTTTTGGATGAAGTTCTAGAGTTAAAAAGTAGGATGTCTTTAAAATATCATTTCATTTTTTAAAGTATGAAAATCAATAATAAGGCATTTAATATAAATTATCAATGCCATTAAAAGTTATAAAAAGAGATAAAAAAAAAACTTTTGGAAAACTCATTCATAGTTACTGACTTGTACTAAGAGGTTTGTTAACATTCAGATAAATAACAATACATTACATCTCTTAATCAGGGAATTGTAATTTTTAAATTTAAATTAGAGAGTAGTATAAATTTAGCATTTCTTAATAAAAGATAATTTATCTTAAATAACCAAATATGTGAGCGTTTTTAAAATAAAAAAATATAGATAAACGAAAAAGGTAAAAAAAAAGAAAAAAAAGAAGGAAAGGTGCGACAGAATGTTCCATCACCAAGCCTATGCTGGAATGTACTTTAAAACACTAGAGAACAGAATGCGATTTTACGGGGAAAAAATATGTCCAGTTGTTCTAAATTAAGATCATTACTTTTTCATTAAATTTAAAAAATATACAAAATTTAATTATAAACTTGTTTTTAATATAAAAATGAAATATAAATCACTTTACTCAAAATTAATTTAGAAAATTGAAATTATTTAGAATGAAGAGTACGAACATTCGTTAAAATGTTTATATTAAATATTCCATTGTGTTTCTTAACCATGAATATCAAAGTGGGAACTTTACTGGTCGCTTAAATAACTTTTGATAGCAAGACAGATTATAAAATACACATTTTATTTTATATTTAATGCATTTTAAGAAAAGAACTAAAACTGTGACATAAAGTTAAAATTATGATACATTTTAATTGTAGAAATAAATAAATAAAATATACTATTTCCTTTATGTTAGTGTGTGCAGCATTACCCTAGTCTTTTCTTTGGTGTCAGTGTTAAATTCCCTTTCGTTCTCTCAATAAATTTTAGAAATAAAATTGATCGGTAGTTCTATTCCAATAGTTCCTTTATGTAATTCACACACTTACAAACAAAATCCTATCATAATAAATCCATTTTATTTGATTATTCTTCTATAAAGACTACTGTTTTATTGTTAGAAACTTTTTCATTTTATTAATTGATTAAATCATTAAAATGAGTGAAAATTTGGATAAAAAATTACAATTTGAAATCATAAATTCATAATAACATAAAATAATAAAAAAATAGATTAACTAAATACATATAATAGAAGCTAACCATTATATCCATTAATTGCACATCCTAAGATGAGATGTTTTTTTTTTATAAAAAATTAATTTTCTTAATTGTATTACTAACTAACATGATAATATTGTATTAATCAAATTAATTTAATAATTTATATAAATACCAATACATTTTATTATAATTATTTTTATATGTTTTTCTCATAACATGAAATTATCAATAATGTCTTTATAAATAACATTAAAAAAAAGCAAATCAATAAGAGCAAGGCTTCGGTACATCAGTAATGTCCACTCTGTTAACAATTAGTACTTTTACGTTTAAATTAGATTTATTTTTTTTATTTTCATTTTAAAAAATACATACATATTAGCTATCATGGTTTTAATAGGAACACCTGTTTTTTTTTTTAAACACTAAAATTTATCAATTGTTAGATTTCAATTCTTCTTTATATATTTAAACTAAAAAATCTCTTAATATGCAATTGAAAACTATTTCTTTTTTACAAAATAAATACAACCTTTTATAGGAAAATCTTTTTCATACATATAGGTACACTAGAATCAAATCTGTTCAACATGTTTAGCAATTTAAGAGATTTCGTCATTTATCACCTAGATTGCAATTTGTGAGTTGTGAGATTTCAAACTGAGATGTAAGTTGTTATTTACCGTTATATTACATCATGGCTAAACAAAATACGAGGAAAAAACGATGAAAATTAGGTTCTACTTTAATATAATAGAAAATTGAAAGTGTCTCGGTCACGTAAGCAAAGAAAATAAAATATGTTTGCTGAAAGTCACTGTTAGTGAAGCAGATTAGTGATGAAGAAATAAAATATAAATATATACTAAGTAAGAATAAAACGATGGGAATCAATTTGGGGCCAATTGGTTGGATGTCACACACTGATATGAATGAAACTATGAAAGTATTCAGATTCCCTTTCATTATCACCTTGGTGAACTAGTTCCAATGCTAGAAGTGGCATAACACTGCTTAAGCATAATACAGTTGAAAATTGGGGTCTAAGAAGCCGCAATCAAAGGTGACCAAATAAATAAATCCCAGAAATATAATGTTCATGCGAAGTGCTTTTCACCACTCTCCTGCTTTATGCTCCATCCACCAAGAGTTACAAAACTAATCATGTCAAACTTTCTCTCTCTAGCTTAGTGGAGGATCTTTGTATAATAGTATGCTAGAGAAATATTTTATTTTTAACTTAAATATAATTGATTCCAAAAATATATATATATGTAATTTTGAAAAATTGCAAATGCAAATAATAATAAAAATTATTTTGTCAAAAGTGCATTGGAATGTGTGCTGGTATTGGCATGAGCAAATTTAATCTAAATAAAGAATATGCACTTTTTCGTTTTCATTTTATTTATTTGCTTTAAAAAATATTTTTATTTATCTGCCTACTTTTAAAAAATTAACATAATTTTAAATTTTATTTTTATATTTATTTAATTTTTAAATGCTTAAAACATTTTTAAATATGAAAATATAATTTCGATACAGATAAAATATTAATTATAACCCTTTATATATATGTTATTATCTTAAGTGTACAAATAAAAGAAAATGCAAGAAACGATAATGTTTTAAGTCACAAAATAGAGGAAGGTTGAAAGAATGTAAGAAACGACAATCCTACAAGAATGTTAACCAAAAAAATTATAATAAAAAGGGAAAGAAAAAACAAAAAGAAAATGCAAGATATGATAGATAATATAAAAAAAGAAAAAAAAAATTATATGAATTACACATTTCAAAGAATATATATGTAATAAATAAAAGATTAGCACAACTCAGTTTGCTAAAAGCAAAACGCCAAAATAGAGGAAGATGCAAATCTATATATAACAATGAATGATATGGGATTATAAAAAGAAACTCACCAAGTTATATTGTCTCACAAGTCACAATATAAACAGTAAAAAGGAGTGCAATGCTTTCACACATAACTTGTTTAATTTGACATTTGTTCCCTCTCAATTTATGAAGGGAAAGATAACTTGTTGAATTTGACATCTGTTCCCTCTCAATTTATGAAGGAAAAAGAAACAAAGATGAAACAACAAAAACTTAAAATTATCAATTGAAAACCATCCATTCTGGGAAAACCAGAATACCATGACAGCAGATCAATAAATTACACACATTTTAGCAGTTTTCTGAGTAAGCAAAACATAAGATAAAACAACAGAAAAAGTAAAAAATAAAATAGAATAAAAAATTAAACCCATTGCTGTTTTGTTGCCTCCATTCTCCGCAGCAAACCATCAATCTCTTCTTTCATTCTCTTTTTCATTTGGGAGTAATCAAAATAGGAATTTTCCAAGACTTTTAGTTCATCCAATTTCTTCCTCTGCGTTTCCTGAGTCTCATGCAAGCAGAGTTTGGCAAGCTTTTCAGCATACTCTTCTTCCATCTGCGCAGTTTTCGTCCTGATCATCCTCTGGAACCCTTCTGCCTCTCTTCTTGCTTCATCTGCCTTGGTTTGGAACATTCTGGCTTCTGCTTCCTTTATCCGCACAATGCTCTCCAAACTTTCAAGTCCACCTTTCCTTAATAAAGCCCCCAACTGGAAATCAGTCTCATTTTTTAGTTCATTTAAGAGGGAACCTTTGAGGTCTTTCTGAAGGAGATCATTTGACATTGCATCAGAATGTGACCTAGAATAGTTCATGTCAAAACCATATTTTGGTACTAGAGAATTAGGTTTTGAAAGAGATGATGGTGTATCCTTTGTAAGGTTTGCTTGAGAGCCTGCCAAATCCTTTGAAGAAATACCGGAAGCAGGAAAGTCCGGCATGGAATCCGCATCTATTTGTAAGAAAAATAATCTCTCAATAGTCACATATCAGATATCCTTGTCATTAACTAAAACATCGGTTTCTCTAATTAGCATTTTTATTATCAATACATTGGATCCTGTGTTTTTCAATAAAAACTTAGTATATAGATGTTCTTATTATGTGTCCTTGGATACACATTAGAAATACCAATAAAAGATTAGCAAGAGCTAAACTAACGCAGGAAAAAGGCCGTCTACACAAAGATCATTTGATAAAAAAGAAATCACAGGGTCACACAGGTAGTATGAATTATATCATCAAACACATTCAACAGAACCAAAGAGATGATAGCAACCATACCTTACAAGCAACTTAGGTTTAAATATATCTTTCTAGGTTAGCTTCCCCCACCACTCGTCTCCAAAGTTGACAATATGGATGAAAGTAAAAATAATGACAACTGCTTATAAAATAATAATGATGATGATGATAACTGCAGTTCCCAGGAACTAATGACATTCCAATGCTTCATATCTTGTTGATGCATTTTGCTACCAAATACAAATGCAATACCAAAACCAGGGAAGGAAGAAGATGAAATGAGTGTCATACCAAGTCTGTAACACCTATACCATAATAGGTATGAATGCCCAATGCAGCATATAATTCATTATTTGTGCAAATCAAGCATAAGCAGACCATAACCGAATGTTCTATAGGCAATTAATTGTTGGAAGATTCCTCCTCCTTTATTTTTCCAATCTATGATAAAAACTTATTTAAACTCAACATCAAATGTATTATTGAGATGGACTGATTTTAGGATAAAAGGATCATTCCATCAACATATCCATCCAGGATCTGTTAGGCATCAAATGCCAGCAGTATAGGTGCATCAAAATCCACATATCAAGATAACAGGCCTGGGTGGAGTAAATATCCAAGCTGAACACGGAAAGTGAACTTGGAGGTGCAAAGAAAATATGTCTAACTGATTGTCATTGAATGACTTGAGGTTAACAAAACATCTAGCAGAGTCTAAAAACTCACTTCATAAATATCATTCAAATCCTCCATATAGTGTGTTTGGACTAGCTTTTGCAAATCTTATAATGAAAACACTCTAGGTAGAGATTTTGGCAACTTTTCTTTCCCGGTAAAATAAAGAAAAACAAACATGTTTATAATCCATTTCAAAAAGAACATCAACAAACTTTATGATTCTCAATTTTCATTCTTGGAGTCCAAATCAATTCTCAACTTGTCGGACTTCCTGCCTTAAAAAAATTGTTGCTGGAAAACTGTGGACTGTGGTAGCCTATCCTTGTTATTTTATTTTTTGGCCTTGGATGCCAAACACCAACTTATTTCATCTTTCATCTAGTCTCTTTTTCCTTTCAAATTGTCTGTTAATGTTTTTTAGTTTGTTTTATCAATGACTCAATCACAAAATTTAAGAGGTGGACATGGTAATGTATTGGACTGCTGGATTATATTAATCTGCGCTGGACTGTATCACTTATCTCTCAGAAGCACAATGTATTTTATCAACAGTAATGCTTTCCCTCATTCACAATCCTCCCAAATCACATAAAAAGGCAACCAGTTTTTTACTCACTTCCAATAAATAATGATACTATAAACCCTTCATATCCTGTGAAAATGTGTTCATGCAGTGCAACTGATATGAGATGAGAATGGACTGACCCTTTACTGCTTGTTGAGACCAAGTAAATGATGTATTCATAGTGCATCATTACCAATTAAATGCTGTATCTATAAAATTAATGCATAAATTTAAATATGAAAATAAAAGAACTGAGTCCAGACACTTACAGCTGAAAAATTGTATGATGTAATTGCAGGCATCCAAAGGAGATATCATTTTAGTTTGAAGCTTTAATTTCATGTCATCAGTTTTAAAATGCAATTCCTTCCCTTTACGATCTTCGCTTCGCCTGAAAATCCTCCTTACACAGTCAAGTTCTTTGATCAAGGTTTCAAGACCCCAATCCTTTGCACAACAAACAAACACATCTTTAACAAAACCAAACATTTCCGAGGCATGTCCACAGCCAATACAATGAAACTGCATCTCAGAGGTCCCCGATGGTCCCTTCAAGCTAGGACCAGGCTTGATGAGATTCCTCTGGATGCCACAGGTAGCATGGCACCAATGGGAACAAACATCACATCCAATCCAACTACAAGTGTTACTAGCACAATCAAAGTTCAAACAGATAGGACACATACAAGAACTGCAAAAGCCCTTATTTCCAGAGCAAATCTTGCAGTCACAGTCATCAACAGGAAGCAAATGCTTGCAGGTCACATTTCTACACCTCCTATACAAGAAAATCTCAACCATCTCAGATAAGTGAAGTTGGCTAGATAAGAAGCTAGCAAGCCCCATCTTGACAGCCACTAGAATTTCTAATTGCACTTTATGGCACTTTGAAAGAGCCTCCTTGGTAAGGTCAGATCTTCTCTCAAGCTGGTTTTGAAGGCTGACCAATTCTTCTTTCTTGTCAGGCTTCTCAATGAGATTCTTCAAGTATTCCTTAGTTGATGCTATGACTTCATCAGTAAGCTCTTGAATTGTCACTGCCATGATAGGAATAGACTCTGACACAATTTCCCTTACAATTCTCTCTGGTCTTGAAAGCTTCATTATCTTCCCATCTTCTAAGCCTTCCAAGATCCTGAGATTCTCAGAATTCCTTCCCCTTGAGTCCCCAGACTGAGCTTCAAACCTTGGTCTAGCAGGCAATTCTGAAGGGAAAAAAGAATGATTATCTGAACTGGTAGTTTTATACTGACTATTACCTTGCATAAAGGAACTAAGACCAGCACCATGATTGGACAAAGCAACCCCATCTCCAATTGGCTTGAACCTACTATGAACAGACCCATTAGTCCCCTCTCCACAATTCCAAATTTGGTCATCTTTGCTCACAGAATAGTCAAAATTATCAGTTGAATTGCGGGTGAGTGAACAGCTTGGGTTGTGTGAGAAGGGATGAGAATAAGAGTAAGACAAAGAAGCTGTTGTGTAATCATTGGAATATGAAGTGTGACTGTGAGTAGTTGTTGATGGCCTGCTAGGCTTAGTCCTAACGGGTTGGTCACCATTATTGTGCAAGGCGTTTGAAGCTGTGAGAGAAAGTGACACATCAGGCAAAGCAAGAGAGAGATTAAGTGTCTCCAGTTTTGGCTTCTTGTCCCTATTATTCTCTCTTTCAACCCTTTCTTCTTCAAGGGATCTCTTTGAAGAATCCTCTCTTGGTTCACTCAAGCTCAGGAAATCTCTCTCCACCCATTTCCCATTCTGATTTGAATTCTCCGAAACCACAACAATCTCTTTACCTTTGTGGCTCATTTTTTCCACCAAACTTTTCCCAGGAACCTCTTTCTCAGCAACACCCAGTTTTGGGTTGTCACAAAGGTAGCTTAGAGTCAACTCTTGCAACCCTGAGCTTCCAATAACCTTGGTGGGTTTGGCACCACCCACCTCCGAATCTCTCAGAAATTCAACACCTTTCTCATCTGGGCACTCCTTGCTTCCCTCAAAATTGTACCTTGAAACCTTGCTCCTCGAGTTCTCACCGTCAGAGTCAACACCACCACTTCGGAGATCTTTACTTCCGATCATCGCCAAAGGAAGGAGAGAGAGAGAGAGAGAAAAGCAAGGTTGGCAGGGGCAATTCAGAAAATAAAGGTACAATGAAAGGGCTTTTATGTTCTAAGCTTTGATTTGGTTCATGTTGGGCAAAACAACGCATATGGTTGTGGAAGCAACGGCTGGATTTTCATTTTTCAAGCGTTCACACTGAAAAATAACGGCGATGCTTTTCTGCATATGCGAGATTACAGTCTTAACCCTTCGAAATGGATATAATTACTCTCAAGTGGACCTCTCTTTTGACTGCACTGCAACTTTACTTTTGCTTCTACACCTCTCACCTCTCACCTCTCACCTCTCACCCCACCGCCTTATAACCCTTCTTTTTCTCAAACCTCATCATCTTCTACTGCTTCTTTCTCATTTCTAAGGTATTATTTTTCACCACCAAATCGCCACTCTTTTGTTTATCAGATTCTAAATTTTATTTTATAAATATTTTTTATTTTTTATTTTTTATTTTTTATTTTAATCCTTTTTCGACATAATTTTGTTAGTGTCATCTCTATTTTCAACATATACTGTATAAGTTTTTACATTAAATTAAATTAATATATTTTACTTAATTATTCAATTATTCTTAAATATAATACATTAATAAAGTATATTAAAATAGTATTCTATCATTGCAAATAATTTTACATTTTTAAAATTTAAAACTTAAAATATCTACATTTTAATATATTTACTTATATTTATTTTGTAAAAATATATTTATATAATTTTTTATAAATTTATAATTTTATATTTGTAAAATAGAGAAAATATTTCAAATTATTGGTACTTTCGCTCTCTTTTTTTTGCCTCTTTATTAAAAGGAGACAAACAAATATACGCATTTATTCAAGCCTAATTTTTAATGTTCAAATTCCCTTTGGGAAGGGAAAGTCATTTAAGCCTGAGAGAGTTCTTGAGATAAAAACCGGAGATTAGAGTTGGACAATAGATTCGATTCACTCGGTAGGGAAATGTATTTTTCCATACGAATATTTTTATATTTAGTTATTTAATTCTATATATTTTAGTTAATATCAACGACGGTATAGAGTTTGCTTTTAATACTGCAAATCGGCACAATGAATGTATTTTTTTCATTATTTCTTTTTACCAAAGTAAAAAAGTTAGGGTACGAAAGATTATATCATTTTACAGACCTAAGTTTTTTTTTTACAAAGGCATTTCTTTATGAATAACATATAAAGGAGATTCATAAATTACTTACAAAGGGATTATTTTGGTACAAAGCGTATAAAGGAATTTTTTTATGTAAAGCCACTGGTATCGAAATACTATATTGATTATTGAATATCTGATTAATTTAACTCAAATTAAATAAGATTATACGAAGGATAATTTTTTCCATTTTTTTTTGTATTTTAAGAACTTTAATTTTCTCTAAATTAATAATAAATACACACCTTTATTTTATTTTTTCACATAATACATCTCGTGTGGTCAAATTGGTAATATTTGTGTGAATTTTATTTATTGCAAGGCGGCAGGTTCACAAATGAACAGAAAATTGGACGTTGCTTCAAAGTCAAACGCTGCCCAACGCTCTGTAATGCTTTGGGTATGCAAACTCAGGTGGATCCAAATGGGAAAATAATAGGACAGGAAATTTCTCATAAATGCATGACATAACGTTACATTTAATGCACCATAAACAAAAAGTCAATGTTGTGAAAGTGAAAATGCTCCCCCTTTTTCCTTTCATTTTTCTCTCATTCCATCCAATTCTTGTAAAGAGTAAGTATATGAAGGTCAATTTCCAAAGAGGATAGTTAAACTTTTATTTTCGAAAATGATTCTTTTTGCCATCAGATATCGGATATGATATGCTATAAGTCAATTTATACATTAATAATTAAATTAGCAAAAGAAAAAACAATAAAACAGATGATAAAAAACTAAACCCTACCAATAATAACCCCACGTTTGTCCATAAGTTCATCCTTTTATTTTTATTAGGAATAAGAATTGAAAATTAAATAGAATAAAAATTGAATTAACTGAATTTGTGAATGTTTGTGTTTCATTAGAATCAAATAAAAAAAATTAGATATTAGAATCTTTATGCGAAACTTTTTTGTATAAAAAATATAAAATAAAAATTATGTATTGAAGATGATTTAATGATGGTGATGGTAATATATTTAAAACTAAATTAAATTATTTTTCAACGGTTAAAATAAATAAATAAAATTTAAAAATTAATTAAATAAAAAATTATATTTTTTTATTGTGGTTAAATCATTTTTCAGTTGTTATTATTACAACAATCCAAATTAAATTATATTTATAATATATATATATATATATTCTTATATAAAATAAATTTTTTATTTTCATACATTTACTTCTCAACAAATCTAACCTTTTTCTCTCTATTGTTTGTTTTACTAAAAAAATTATTTCAATTTCTGATTTCATCAAAGCATCTATTTTTATCTTAAATTAAAAAAATTAAAAATCATATAAAAATTAATTATAATAAATAATTAAATAATCGATCCAAATCAAATCACGTATTATTTTATGTTTAATTCAAATAATTGCTTTATATAAAAATCAAGTTGCTAACATCCCTAATTAATTAAAGAACATCCCTAATTATTTAGAGGATTCAAATTATTTGTAAAAAAATTAAAATTTAAAATTTATTATCTTTGTTGTATATTAAAAATGAAATTTCATTTAAAAAAATTAATTACGAATAATTTATCTTTATATTTGATCTACTAATATAGATTTTATCTATCAAACATTAAATTATTAGTATAAATATGATAGGTTTATACTAAAAATATACTATATTATATTAATAAAAAATTTAATTAATATATAATTATCATATATTATTAATATAATATATTTTATTATTAGTGAATAACTGTAATAGTTATGATAAGAGTTTAAATTGTTAGAAAAAAATAATAATAATAATTGATTAAATGACAAATCATTAATAAATAAAATTTTTATAATATAGTATTTTATATAATTATACAATTTATTTATCATCGTACATTTAGTTCTAATCAACTAACAAAATGAATACTTTTTCATTAATGCTTTGACAAAAGAGACAGTAATAAGGACGCATACCAAGTCAACTCGGATTCATTTATGAAAGTATAAAACTTAATTGTGATATTATAAGTATTTTTGGTGTTGTGTTTTAATTAAAATTAAAATTTTATTTTATTAAATTATTTCAATCTTTGATGTTAATTTTTGTTTTATTGATTATTAAAATAAAAATTTTAATTTTAATTGAAAAATAATACCAAAAACACTTATGTCATGACAGTTAAGTTTTGTCCTATAAAACTATATAAGATTTGTTGGCGATTTAATTTATATCGGTTTTGAGTAAAAAAAATGAAACGATCTGTTGACCAATAGTTTTAGAGGACTATTTAGGAAATTAAAAGTATAAACTTTTTATTAAAAATTACGTTGAAAACTACCAATAGATGTATATTAATAATGTTTTTAAAAATTCTATTTTTAACTTCTTAGGCGGGGTTTTTAAAATATTTGTTAGCATTTTTAAAAAATGTTTTTGATTTGATCATTATTTTTTTTATTTGAATAATTTTAAGAATAGTATTATAAACATGTTTGACAGTTAAAATAAGAAAACAAGATAATTTTTTTTATTGTATCTTGTTAAACTATTCTATTTCATCTTAATATTTCAAATTCTTATACTAAGAAAGATGCTATATTTTGGATTAGAAATTATTATATTAAGATAACTATTTTATTTTCCATCTTACTCTTATCTCTATCGTTTTTAATATTTTATAAAAAATAATTTTATTAGTTTTTAATTTTTATAACTATCTTTTTATTTTAAATTATTATGGAAAAATAAAATATTTTAAAATTATATTTAAAATTATTAAAATTTAAAAAACCAATATTATTTAGACACAAAAATAATTTTTTTTATAATTTTTATATTTTAATATATATATATATATATTAGAAAATAAAAATATAATAAATTAAAAAATTATTTAAAAATATTAATTTTAATAAAAAATATAATATAATTTAATCATTTCCATATAATTAATCATATCTTCTTCTTTTTTCATGGTAGATAGCAAAACATTATGTAATCTAATTTGTTATTTTAGTATCTATCAAACGTATATTAGAACAACAATTCATGATATTTTTATTATATTCTATTCTTATCTAACTTTTATATAAATTAATTTAATATAATTTTTAAAGTGTAAATTAAATTAATTAGTTAATCTTTTAAAGGAAAAAATTATTTTTATCAACATTTATTAATTACAATAAGAAGAATACAAATACTTCAGTTTCTTTAGTAACTAATTTTTGGTTCATGGAAGACACTTATTAAAAAATCAAATACATCACATCCTAGATATGATATCTTGTTTCCTTTAACTTTAAACTTTTGAAAAGTATTTATAATTATTTTTAGAATATTAGTTAACAATAAAAAATAAATAATTTATTATTGATAATTTTTTATGCATTTTTATCATATTTTTAACATTTTTTAATTAATATTATTTATTTATTTTTTTAATTAATATATTTAGTATACTGGTTAACTATATCTTAAACTTTTATTTTTAGTTTCGTAATGATGATAAGTGGACATTTTGCTACTCACTCTCTCTCTTAGTATATTTAGCAAAAATTTTATTTTATAATTATATTTAAAAGTAATTAAATAAATGAAGATATTTTAAAAAAATATTATTTCTCCGTATACGTTACATTAATAGTTACATATTTGGGTTATATAGATGAAGTGATATGAGTTGACTTCGATTTTTATAGGATAGATTAAAAAAATTAAAAAAATAAAAATAAAAGATAATTAAATATTTTAATTATTTAATATAAATAAATAACTAATTATTGTTATAAGTAACATAATTTATTAGTTAGATATATTATTTAATCACAAATATTAGACAAATAATTTGTACAATAATATATTTAGATTTAAGAATAAATTAAAAGTTTTTATGAATTTGAATTATTAACCTTATAGAAAATATTAATAAAACAAGATTTTATAAGAATAAAAGAAAAATATATGATTCTTAAATAGAAAAAAATTATTATTTAAATAAATAGAAACTTTAACGTTTAATGTCAAATCTATAATTGTGTGAACTTATACAAGTAACATTAAAATTTTGTTTATCTTTTATTGATTTTGTACCAAAAGTGCATATAAGTAACCTTTAAATAGATTGATTGAATTTTTATAATTTTTTCACTCTTCAAAAAGATTTATCCTTAAATCAAATTTTAAAGTTACACACAAGAAGTTTTTAGATAAACTAATTAGAATTTATCATTTCCTATCTCTTCAAAATAATTTGTTGTCGAATCAAACCATCCATTGTGTATATTGTTTTGATTTCTTCCAATGATAACTTTTTTTGTACACTCTTTTTTTTTTTCATTATTTTGTTAACACATTTTTTTAAATACCTTTTTTTTCAATTTTTTTGTCTCATTATTTTTTTTTCAAAATAATTTTTTTTATAGTGATAATAAAAAAACCTAAAAGATAGATAATACCTAAATTTCAAAAGCATAAGTTTTGGTATTGGATAATATGATTCACCATTTGTTGAACAAATTAGAATGCGGAAACGTTATTTTTGAAACGTCTTGAAAATTATGATACAATAAGGAACCCAGTATAAACCATAACTTGTTAGAAAGCACCAAAGTTGTTGTCAAAGAGAAACATAATCCTTGAAAAACCAACGAGAAGAACCAACGTTATCAAAAAAGTAATTCTTTTTCCAAGAACATTGAAAAATCCAGCATAAATAGTTACCTGTTGAAAAGATCGAAGTTATTAAAAAGGGACGTGGCCCTTACTCCGACATGACGAAAGAGCCAACATTCTCAAGGGGTAACAAAGGAAATAACTCACACTAAGATGGAAACTTTTAAAGAGAAATATTATTATCCATTACAACTTTGACTTGTCTTTGAATTTCTTCTTCTAGTTTGGTAAAACATCTTGGATGATATGGTAATGATACTTCTGATATGAAATCATTTTGATGTTCCATCCTTCTAAATAAACTTGGTGGTGGCACTTAAACAAGACATTTTCATAGTTCTTTGCATTGTTTATCTTTTCGATATCCCAATTTTATCCTTTTTTTTTAGATTTTTTTGCAACCATACTCACTTGTAATATTTTTTATTCATTTTTTTGTTCCACATTATTTATAGAATCTATTTTTGTTGTTTTATTGTGTAACTTTATTCGCCACATAATCCAAATGTTATAGAAGTTCTGTTATCTTCATATCAAGCAACTTTTCAACTTGGTTCATAAATGCTTGTACTTGAAATTTTTTTTATCATTGTTGACTTTATTGATTTATTGTCATGTTAATAAACCTTTTGTTTCCTTTCTTTTCATTGTTTTTTTTCATAATTTTTTTAAAATTTTTTATTCTAGATAAAAATAAGAAAACTATAAAATACCTACTATGTCAACCAATAGTTTTTTATACCAATTGATCTAAATCAATAGGATGACTCGATCTTCATAATGTAAGTTAAATAAAAAAATTATAAAATAATAAATAAAATACAGTTAAATGGTTCAATTACCTAACATGGAAAAATAACTAACCAATGTTATAAGAAACCTAACCTACTACTTAAATCCTATTGTCCTAACACAAGTGTGAGATAACTTATTCACATAGAAACTATACCTAGGTTAAAGTATGAACTTTTGGTCCTTCTAATATGAAAATTAAATATTTAAATTATTTATATACATAAACTTATATAAATGAAAGAATAAAATATGTACAGAAAAAATAGTTTGATAGAGTTTTGATCTTGCTTTTGTGTATTTGCTGGTGTAATGGAAAACTCAAAGTCATGTAATTTTGTGGTTTAATTTTTAAGAAAATTTGTTGAAAGATAATTTAAAGAAACTTGTTTGAAATTAAATTTTTGAAACAAAATTTCAACATGTGACTATTTTTATGCCAAGATGTTCTTGGATTTAATCAAAAATATTTTTTTGGTTTTTGATATATATAAATTTTTTAAAATTTTAATCAAAGTAAATTTAAGATTTTTATTAAATTAATTATAATATTTAATTAATTTTTTAAACTCATATATACACAAGTTTTAAGTTAAGCAAATATTACATAAGATCTGTACGATTCTTAAAATATAAAATAATAAAATATATTATTTGTCAATATTAAAATTTTGCTGCGTAGGATTTAAAAACTTTAAAAATATTAAATTTTGAATATTAAAATAAATAAAACTTTTATTAAAAATTAAATTAATAATAATATTTAATTAATATTTTAAGTTCACACATGTACATGGTTTAGATCAAACTCAAAAGCAAATTGTATTAAAATTTATACTATCTTTTAAATACAAAATATTAGAATATGTTATTCATGTGTATTAAAAGCTTAGAAATTTGAAAATTTTAATATATTAATTTTTTTTTCTTTAAAAAAACATTATTACAGACTGAAAACAACTAAGATTTAAAAAAAAAAAAACCATCGATTAATGGTGGGATTGAAAAATTCATGTGTATGAATTAAATTACTATGGTGAACCTTGCACCTGATGAAAAGTTGAAGAACTACAAATATAAAAGTGTCAATTGTAAAAACTAAATATGAAAATAACCTCAACAAACATATTGAATATCTATGGAATGACAAGATAGGAGGAAAGTATTCATACATAATTAAGAGCAAAATAAAAATATAAAACCAACAATCTAAAATTAATCACACAAAATATTTGAATATCTTCCCCTCACTCCAAAATGTCACAAGATGTGTTGTGATAATTTGAGCACAAATCTCTTACAAACCCATAACAGAAATAGAGAAAAAAAAAATGATTTATTGTTTGCCTGAAAATGAAGAGAATAAGGAGAAAGATATCTCCTCCAATAATTATTTGGGTTATATCAAAACCCAACTACAAACTCATATATGACTTAAATAATAAATAGTTGAAGAGCAGGAGTGCATCACCTGCATCCATTCTAACATTTTGAAACCACATATATTATCATGAAAATAAATATGTGTTGCAATAAAATAAAAAACCCAATAATACACTTTTCCATGGGAATACAGTTTATAAGGATGTAATATCTTAACAATTTTAAATCATTCGATTAAAAGCATGGTATAAAATGAACTAAGAAAAATTACCATTTTAAAAATAACAGAAAATAAAAACAAATTTGTGGAACTTGGCCATTGAAATTTTAGCTTTATTTCGATATTAGTTCCTAGTGCCAATAATATTAGATTGCAAATTACTTTTAATAAGTTGTACGTTAAACAACACAAATCAAAGTGAGTATAAGTGCATAATCACTGCTTAGGCTTCTATACAACAAAAACAATACAATACCTTTGCAATTACATGCGGTTTCTTTGAAATCAACACACCTCGAGACATAAGATTTTGCTAAAAACTCATCAATCAAACGGATTCCAATGTTATAACCCCTGAAAAACCCAACCAATTATCAAAGTTCATTAGTAAAAACAAGTAACCTAAATCTGAATAAAGAAACTAGAAAGTACAAATCCCCAATTCTAATGAGTCTCGGGATTGTACATTTGATCAAGCTGCTTGTTAACCTCATCAACCTTATCATAATCCTTGTCCATTTTCACATCTCAAACCCAAAAGGTGTCCCACACAGGTCTTCCCCGAAACCCTAGTAACTAAGATAAACGTTTCTACATCTATATTTATAAGAGGTTGTGAACCTGAGAACGTGTGTACCTGAGGAAGGATGTGAACCTGAGAACGTGAAAAGTCTCGACGTCGCCAGAGAAAAGAAGGGGTTGCGAAACGAAAGGAGGAAATTTTGTTACCTAACGCACAGTGAATTTTAGACGAGAGAGAATGTAAAAACGTAAAAGTAGGAATCCAAATCTTGCGACCGCATATACGGTCACAAAATAAAATAATAAATGTTAATACATTTAAAAAGAGTTTAGCAACCGAATTTAGCTACCACTTTTAATTTATTATTTTGCTACTAATATTTCGGTCTTAAATTTGATGACTAAATAAAATTTGTTATTTTTTGGTAGTACTGATGTATTAGTCTCTAATTGTGATCGAATTTTGAAAGTTACAAAATTTGTTCGTAAATTTCTAATTTTCTAGTATTGGATAGACCATGAACCTAATAAAAAATCAATAGCTCACTAATTATAACATACATAAGTGACGATGGAGATAATAGGAAGGAATTTAAAAGTTTTGATAGTGAAAATTAACATATTAGTATGTGACGAGTGACCATGCTCTCCACGAGGTGAGTTATAAGGCACCCTCAATCTACCGTGATGATGAAGAAACGGTGGAGGGGGCAACGCCAATCATCATGAACGAAGCTGAGTGGCCCAAAGAGGCTATGTTTCGGGCTGTGTTTGTGGGGGAATGCTGGAAGGTTAATGGGAGCATATGCGAGTGCATGAGGGTGTTAGCTAGATGCAAATAAGAGTCCTGCTAGCATTCTTTCATTGGAAATAAATTGAATTAAGTTAATTTTTTTATAAAATTTGAGTTTGAATTTATTTTCAAATAAAAAAAAGCTTGATTCTACGTGTGTTTCAAATTAAATTCCAAACTTAACTTATTTATTTTATATATATTTTTGAAAAGTCCAACTTGATGTTTTTAAAAACTTGATTTGGTTCAAAGACTTATTTTAAAGCTTAATTTGTAATAAAAAATTTTAAATATTTCATAAACGTTATTTAAATAGACTAATAGATCTAAAATTATATATAAATTTTCTTAAACTTTTAATAGATAAAAAATTATATAGTCTTAAAATATTAAATTTAATAATTAATAAGAATATTATTATTGTTGTTGATTTTTGTTTTTATTATTTTTTCTATTAGAGGTCTATATAATAATATTATTATATTACGTATATTTACTTTAGTAACCTGACTTATTAAGCTTAAAAGATATTTTGAATGATGTAAAACTTAAATTTTTTATTAAATAAAATTTAAATTTTTTTACCATACTTATTTGGTAAATAAACTTGATTTAGTCTATAAATCTAATGTGAGTGAGGTTATAAGATTTTAATAAACAATTTCTTCTACGTTCATATCCAAGAAAGAGTTAAAAATGGGAAGAGAGAAACTTTGACATCCTTCCCTTCCTTCCATTCAATAAATGAACGAAGCAAACTATTTTTAAAGAGTCTTGTAAAATAATGTTTTAAAAATATTGGTTAAATAAATTAAAAAATAATTTTTTCATCACAAATTATGTTAAAATATATTAAAATCAAAATAAAGTACATTAAAAATCTCTGAATCCACCGGAAACATTTTCTATTTTTTAAAAGATTTACTTCCCTCCCATCTCTTCCATTGTCCTCTACTCAAATATTAGGTTAGCTTTGTGTTTTTTTTTGAAAAAAAAGAAAAAAAAAAGAAAAGGGAATAGGTGAAGTCCAATATTTTGAGTTCCAACTTATTTTCATTGTAGCCGATCAATGATCACCGGGCTCTAAGTCCATTTCTTCTTCCTGTCTTTTGCACCGGTAAGGCCCAGCACACCATGATTCTCCAATAGCAACTATAAATTTTGTCTTATAAGCACTATTTTTATTCTTTGTTTTTCTAGGATTGTCGTTTGTGCTTTCAGTTTTAAGGAAAAATATTTTTATTTAAATAGTACTTTGTATAAACTAAATTAATAACCAATGAGAAAAACTAAAACACACACACACTCTCTCTCTATATATATACTATATGGTAAAATTATTTGTTTTTTGAAGTTTAAACAAACCACCCTTGACATTTTTGTTTATTCCAATTTATAACCACATGTGCATGTTCCATTGCGTCTCTGCTTTCCTCTCTTGTCCTTTGACACTTATGCCCATTTAAACCTTCAAGAGTGGATTCTAATGAATTTTTATAGCAAAATCACGCGTCCACTTGGCATGGGCTTCACGACAACTTCTAGCCGAAGCATACAATAATAGCCTATAATACATAACACATAATGTCAACTTGGGCGGCAAAAATTAATATTCGTAGTTTATAAAGTTTACGATTCTTTACCATAAGCCGACAAATACATTGCATGAACATTTCGCTGAGGATTAATAAATTAAGCTTGCTTGGACAATGTCAAAACTTAATTCCCTGAATCTAGTTTTTAAAGGTAACATTTCTATTACGTTATTTCTTAGTGGGAAAGTTGAAAAAGTTTTTACTTAATTATCACTTTGGAGGATAGATCTTAATTATCAGATTTTAGTACTCATTCTAATATATATATTTTTACTATATCTCTCTTTCTATCACATTATGCTTCTTTCATCATTTTTTCTCTCTCATTTTTATTTTCTTTCCACATTATTTCACCTACTGTTAGATGTACATCAATGTTTATTCTTGAGGGTTTATGTGACCAACGTACAAGAGAATTTTCTTTCCCAGGATCTCTGTAAAAAAACATTCTTATTGTTTTTAATCAAGTGATTTGGGAAACCAACATTGTAGCTTTTATTGCACAATCGAATCATCACATTCACAACTCACGTTGTGCATGCAAACACATTCTAGACTCCGTTATCCTGAATGCAATATGATCAATAATGATGCAAAATACAAAATGGAAGGAAACGGTAAATAATGTGTGAGATCAAAATAAGCTAAAATCGCCACTGGAAATACACATCTCACTGTACAATGCACGCCCTATTAATTAATAATTTCATGTCTGAGGAGAATGAAATGAAAGACTAAAAATTAATCTTAAAAGAGATACATACACATAAAAAACTCAAACCCCTCACAATTAAAATGAGTGGTTGAGAAATTCTCACTGGGTGTAAAGCAATGGATGAGTCACTTCTTAGCCACTTATTTATTACTTTGTGAGGGGTTTTGCTTATGTATGCATCATTTCTTAGTTCTTAAAGCTTGAGTGTGAGATCTGGGGATGCAGAAGCTTGTGGTGGAAGGGGTGCAATTGGAAGAACTACATTAGCATTTGAACTTTGTGCATGTCCTAAATTAACACCACCTCCTTCTTGATCTACCTGTCTGAAACTTCCAGGCCAAAAGAATCCAACATCATCATCTTCCATGAAAACTAGTGATCCAAAATGGTTTTTCTCAAATTTTGCAGCAGCTCTCATATCAGGAGTTCTCAGTGAGGAAGATGGCACGTGTCTTCGGTGTATGGCAGAATGAGCTTCAAGACCAAGAGACCGAAAAGGTGAACCATGAAGAGGTAGAGATGCCAAGCTTGTATACCTCTCAGTGAACATTCCCATTCGCATTGCACGCTTAGCCATTGTCCTCTCCCTTTTGTGAGCATTTTGATGACCCCCTAATGCCTGTGAGCTATAGAATTTTCTCCTGCAGTAATTACATGAGAAAACCCTTGGAGTTGCTGATGCTGAAGCATGAGCTTCAACTCCCACTTCACTGCTAGCATCACTTGAACCTTTCAACTCACCATCACTATTGGAATTGAAGTTGAGTGTCAAGTCAAGGGTAATAGGGCTTGGATCAGCTTCATCCTTTGTAAGAGAGGAAGAAGTGGTGGTGCTGCCTTTGGTAAGATCAGGAGATGCTTCTTTGAAGGACACATTGGAAGCCACTTGGCTGCTACCTTCTGAGTAGTTTTCAGGTTCCAAGTTCAAGTTTGGAGTCATCATGTTTGTATCCATCTGTTAAGAGCTAACTTCTTCCCCAGAAGACTAATGGAGGAACCAATCAGTTGCTTTCTTCAGCTTACCATGACACTCTCATCTACATTATCATGAAATACATTATTAGCTATGTAAAGTTGACAATGTTGTTCATGTATGTAAAATGGTACATACAAAATTCTACTATTAATACACAGTAATATCAAATATGCAATCAAAGTAGAGCAAACCATGTTCAATCCAGTCATCTACATAAGCAACTGCAAGAGCCCCATTGTGCTTATATCCATCATGTGACCAAAAGATATACATTAACATCCATAAAATAAAAAGTACTGTTGCAGAAACATAAAAATGATATTAAGATCACCACGTTAGCTGTGATAATTATGAGGAAAATTGCTTCTACAAGACGAGGGAAATCAAGTAAATTTTGAGTGATTTACATGCTCAATATAATGTGAATCATGTTATTTGAGTGATTCTAACAGAGAGGAATCATAGCTCAAATCTTGAGTAACACCGCAAAAGTAACAACTGGCACATGAATATCATCAAGATGCTGGTTAATTGGAGGAGGTATGGACCTCTCCAAGAAATATTTTATTTTTAACAGAAAAACCACAAGTCACATATAGCTGTTTCACTTATAGTAGTACTATGTTGAACAAAATATCACCAACAAGAAGTTTCCCAATTTTCCTTTTGCCTAACATTTATGTTTTTCCTTACTTCATAGATTCTTAAAAATCATAGATGATAGAAAGTGAATAACCCGCCAGAATAGAAATTCATGCCAGAAAGCATTCCTACTACATGTATTTTTCAAAATATTGGTTATACAGTGTTTTACACAATACTTTTAGTGTCCGTAACATTTAGTTATTGAAGGATATTCTTTTATTCTAAAATAATTCCTAACACACAAGCGTAAATATGTTTCTTCATTACGAACCAATTATCTGATATGTTTTCTTATTTGCATGATAGCACAGATAAACACCAAACTTATAGCAGAAAAAAATTATGCTTGTATGAGCATGTTGGATATAATAATATAACAAACGGGAGTGGGGAAGTAAATATAGAAAGAATTTTAAAATTAAGGAGACGACATATAATAACGTGTATGGAAGTAATAGAAACGAACATCAGCCAATGAAAGTTAAAAGAGAAGATAGAAAGAATAAAGTCAATAAAGTCAATAAACCAAAAGTTGTCCTGTTAAGGATTACAAGCTTAGACAAACTTTTATTTCTTATAGCTGACACAAACCATCTCAAGTTTCTTGTTTACTAACCAGTTGTTCATAAACTAAAGTAGGGGCAACACCTCAGTTAAAGAAAGTTTGAAGATGGAAAACATATTATATGTGCTACTGATATAATATTGTTTCTTATGTCATGCATGTCTATCATATTCTCATATCATTGTTATCCTTTGACCATTGTTTTAAATTGTGGTCTGCAACCGCAATGGTGGTTGCATCAGCCACATTTATTCATAACATCAAGGATCGTGACATAACCGCAAAGGCAATTTAAAACACTGCTTTTTGCTATGTACAAAGAGCTCTTGTCTTAATTTTTCTTCACAAAAAAAGTAGACAACTGAAGATTTAATGATATACTTGGGTCACTGCAAACTGTAGAATGTACAAAGAAAACAGAAATTTCTGTCCAAGAAAGAAATCATGGTGATAATGGACAACTATTAATGAATGCTTTTACCCCCAGAGTTCATATAATATTTTACCCTAATAAAGTTTGTGTCAACAATAATGAATGAAACAAACTAGCTGATGTATGTTAAATGAGATAAGTCACGTGCTTTCCAATTTCACCTTTTTTTTTCTAACTTGATGGCTGCAGACACACGGGATGATTAGTTCCAGTTCAAGATTTGCTTCCAAATTGAATTTGCCTTCTAGTTTAATCCTCTCTAGTTTATCCCTTCTACTGTTATCTTACACGGAAAAGGTTGTCTAGTTCCAAAACGAATTAAAATGAGAGCAAAGAGTAAGGGACAAGGGTACATTTATTTCATGAAAAATAACTATCCAAGGAAACTTTAGGTCACAGGAAACTATCCAGTAAATAAACAATTTGCAGACAACAATGATTGCTCTTCTTGTTGCAGACACTATTTACAGAAAGATTTCAAGAATCATACCATGAATGTCACCTTACCCACTAAGTATTCTACTACCTATCACAATCAGTTGGTTGAACACCAACTAACTCAAGGAACTCACCAATTATCAGTCACTCATGCTAGTTAATTGTTCTCTCTTGTCCACATATGTTATAGGCCACTGTTGCAGGGACAAAATATTAACCAGTTATTGCTTAAAAGTCAATTATCATGAATTCTGGTTAATTCTTCATGGAAAATCAATGTGGACAGCACCTTCCAGTGAAAACTTATTTCTACAAAAGTAACTTTGATCTAAAACCAGCATGAACACAACTAGTCAACTAAAGTGCATAATGAAGGCCTACAATTATATTATGGATAAACAAAATATAATTTTTTTATCCAAAAGAGGAAATGACGCAGTAATCCAGAAGAGACTTCAAAATGCATTCGTAATCAGATTCCACGTATAAAGAATTATAATATTGGCCTTGTTTCATATTTTTATAGCTCTTCATAACCAAAATATACCAAAAATGTTCTCATATGAATGTGTTCTAATGCAAGAATAATCTCCAAGAATAAGAAATAAAAAATAAAAACTTCTCTTATCTTTTTTCTTTTTCATTTAGTACAACCAAAAAGAATCATATGTTGGATACAAGACAAGACTTAAATGCAAAATGTACCTTATGGTCCTTATCACATAATAATACTTAAATGAGCATTATATTACACATTTCATATCTTCTCTTCTAGTAGGTAGAACCTGGCCCCATTTCTTGATGTTCAGTACATTTCTTTTTAATGAGTATGTGAATAAAACAACCTTAGGGGCTGTTTAGTTGGTCATGGCAAATTACATTCCATTGCTTCAAACACAGTAGATTCACACTTCATTTTTCCCCCTTGTTGCTAAGCAGAAAATAAGGTACCCCTATAATGCACTAAATTATGCAAAATCAGAAAGTAGCATTTTGTATTGTCTGATGCTGTGAACTATAGCTATTCTGTCCTTCATCAAGACTAAATTACGGAATTGTCCTTCTCAAATCATGAATCTTAAGGTAGAGTACTACGTCACTTTTAACAGTCATAAATCCTTTATTTGCTGGCAAAAGCTGATGACATTTTTAAATATACGGAGATAAAAAGGCTCATGCAATGATGGAAGAGAGTTTCCAGGAGTTGCTCCAAGATAAATTAAGATTGCAAAAATTTAATTATTTAAATCAAATAGGCTTAAATTTAACTGAACACTCAGGAGCTATCTCAAATTTGGGAAATTTCACTCTTCCATGCTTGCATAGAAGTAAATTATCTCCAAAAATTAACCAAATAATTCCAACATCACTCATCAATTTATCACTCTTACTAAAGAGCATTTCTAGCAGCGGACTAACTAACCCCCCAAAACTGCTCAAAAACAAGGAAATCAAGCAAATAGTTAGAAGATTACAAACAATCAAAAAATAGAGAAATTAATTACGGCTGTGGAATGCTTATAGGGAAAAAAAGATGAAAAACAGTGGAAATAAACAGTTCCTAAAATCACCAAACGATATAATAAAAGACAACACATGCTATTAACATCAAATTAGAGGCTTCCCGTTGATCCTAACAAAGTAGATCTAAATTTATACTTAACCAGTAGGTAAATCCTTCTCCTTTATTAGGAAATTGATGATATTATAATTACCCATCACAGAAACGGTTTCAAATTATCATAAAAAGAGCCAAAAATACACAAATTCCACAACATTAACAACAAAAGTTTTTCTTGCCAGTTAAAGTGGAACTTCGAGAAACTCCAAAACACCACAAAAGGAGGAGAAACAATAATCAAAGAAAAAAAAAGAGAGAGAGAAGGAAACAAAAAAGGAGCTAAAATGCATGGAAGAACTAGAAGAAAGTGCATAAGCAAAAACAAATCTTTAGGTGATGAGATGTGTAAAAAGAGGTACTTACATAAGATAGTATAGTACAGTACGATAAAACTGCAGGCTCCTTCCCTGATATGCTATTGCTACCTACTTGTGCCTCGGAAGAGTATCAGCAACAACCAACAATAGAGGGTACCATGTTTTTTATTTTTTCAGCATCAACCAGTGTAAAGGGGTGAGTGAATAATTAAAAGGAGATAAGATTACAGAGAGAGAGAGAGAGAGAGAGAGAGAGAGAGAGAGAGAGAGAGAGAGAGAGAGAGAGATGTTGATGATGGAGGAAAGTCAGAGAAGTCAGATAACATATAGACATGAACCACTTCTTTTGTCGAATTTGAGGTTCTATTTGCCACTGTTTAGCTTTAGCTGATAAGCGCTAATTATGAGTTAGTGTGAACGTGTCTGTGTCTGTGTCTGTGTCCGTGTCTGTGTGTGTGTGTCTGTGAGATGTTAAAAATGACCAAACAGCATAGACAAGAAAAGCAATCCCCACTTTACCTGCCAAGACCCACCAGCTACTCAACAAGATGCAACGCATGCTATGCTATGCTATACTAATGCCTAATGCCACTGCACAAAACGTTGTTACAAAATAAACTCAAATACTATCTATGGTTAATCTTCACAAGTTCTCATTTTGTGGTCCCACTCCAGTACTCTCTAGTCTCAATCTACAGCATAAATATGAATCACCATTTTTTTGTTTATTAATAAAATAAAATTCCTTAATGGTCGTTTTGCACCCACTACGAAAAAGAAGTGGTCCCCCCCCCCACCCCTTCTATTCAATTTTTAACCTTAGCTTTATTTCTTTAGGTTATATGATTTTTCTATTATTATGAGAAGGAACTATACACTATACAGGATATTTTTCTTTACCATTTATTGACCCAGCCACCTTTGTCATATTCATATGGACTCCCATAACTTCCCCATCTTTTCCCACTTGTACATTGCATGCTGCTCTTTCTCTTTCCCCCCCTTTTTTCCTTTCTCATCAACACACCTGCACTGCTAAATTCCCACCTTTTATTTATTTATTTATTTATTTATAAAATCACAATTAATTTTGTATTCAAGTAATGTCACATACAACACATTGGACATGAGCCAACACTTCTTCCTTATAATGGTAACTGAAACATGCAGGTGGACCATTTTAGATGAATTTACTGACAGGGATTCATTCATTCAAAATTTATATCTTTGCTTCTGTTTATTTTTATTTACACTGTTTGTTTTTGAGATGAAAATAAAATTCACTAACTATTAACTGTGTGTGATATATCGTATGGAAAAAATTGTAGAACAACTTCTTCATTCTAGAAAGGAAAATGCTTCCTGAATAATAAAATGAACATAGGAAATGCTTATCCTTTTATTTCATTTCAAGGTTTTTTTTTAGAGATGTATAAATGAAAAATATAAAAAAATAAAAATAATTATATATATATATATACGATATAATATATAATATAATTTATTATCTGACTCTTATAAAGTGAAACATACAATTATTAATTAAAAAATCAACTGTTAAAATTTTGGTAAAAATTATCTAAAAATAAATTTTAAAATTAATTATTTTAATCATTGATTAACAAATCACCAAATATTGATATACATTATCATTTAAAGTGAGATTTTCGACATTTTAAAAGAGTTAAAATTCATTTTTATATTAAAATAATAAAACAGTTGTAAGAAACATCCTCACCACCAAACAAAAGAAAGCAGCTGAAAGAGTCAAGATATTTAACTTCATTAAGAGATTTTTTCCCCACTTTCATCTCATATGGGCCAGAACACGCACTGTTTGAGAGGTAAATTTTTGTAATGTTGAAATTTGTTACCGAACGTTATGAATAATTCGAAATAACGAAATAATTGCATATTTGAGACATTAAATTCTAGTTCAGTAGGATATATATTAAAAAATAAATGCCTAGTTGTATTTTTATTCTTCTAAAATAATTTATATGTAATTTTGGTTTTTTAATTTTATTTGAGTGATTTTTTATTTTAAATTTAATAAATTTGATTTTCATATATTTTTCAAATTAAAAATTTTAAAGTATTATTATATTATATTTTTTTTGGAGAGTTTATGACATTATTAAAATATAAATAATTTTAAACATTTAACAATTAAAAATTATTATAATTAAATAAAATTGAAAAGATTTTATAAGATTTAAGATTAGATTATGAAGAAGAAATAATCTAATATTTTTTTTATTTTGAATCAAATTTAATATTTTAATTAATAAATTTTAAATATAATATCAAATTAAGGAAATAAAATAAAACATTCTAAAACAATAGCAACATAACTTGGTTAAATGACAAGAGCTCAACGTCAGGTGGCATCTCATATATGAAAACTTTATATCTATAAATTTCTTGGATAGATTTTTATTGATAAAATTTCATCCAGTCACTGATCACATAGACAACATACGTCATATAAATTTGTGACTTTAAAACCTCACAAGGAAAGGATTGATCCTAAAAACTCGCAAGAGTTTGTGAAAGTGTATCTGAAGGAAGATTGATGAAAAATTACTATATGACAAAATCAATTGTCAACATCTTAAACTTCACAGGAAAGGATTATTCCTAAAACTTGAATTTACTCAGGCTTGTTTAAAACGTTTCATTAAATGATATACAAAATCATAACATTTTGAGTTAATTTGATAAGCGTTTGTGTTTTTGTTTCATTTTAATTTAAAAATTGATTTTTAAGTAACTTATGTCATACAAAATCATAACCATTTGAGTTAATTTGATAAGCGTTTGAGTTTTGTTTCATTTTAATTAAAAATTTGATAGTTAAGTACCTTGTGTTATACAAAATCATAACATTTTGATTTAGTTTGAGCACTCTGAAGTAGAATATTTTTTAATTGTAATTATAAAGATATTTTTAAAAATTTGAAGTTTATTTCAAAAATATTTAATTATAATAACATTATTAATTTTTTTAAAATAATTAAAATAAAAAATAGACCTAAATTTTTTAATGGGATTCTAATATATAATGTTAACCATTTATAAGGTTTAAATTTATGATTTTTATTATCACTGTAATTAAATGTTGTCCCATACATTCCTCTCGAAAATATATTGAAGATTAACTTAAAAAAAATATTTTTGAATATTAAAAGTGCATGTATTTGATAAAATTAACATATAAATTAATTAAAATGTGGTTTAATGTCAAAAAATAAAAATTAAAAGTTAAAAAATTAGTTTAAAATTAAAGGTTGATAAGTTATTAATTTAATTAAAAATATTTAATAAAATTGATTTTAAACTAACTAATAAATATAAAATAATAACTAAAAATATAATTAACTGATTGATTAAAAGTGATAAATGTAATATTTTTAATATATATATATATATTAAGATTTAATTAAATAAATTATTTATTTAAAAAAAGTTTTAATTTTTCATAAATAAATTTTAAATTACAATTAAAAAATAATTTTTTATTTTAAATTTTTGTTAAAATGTTTAATATTATGTTTAAAAATAAAATAAATAATATAATAATTAAAATAAATAATATATATTAAAATAACATAACCAAAATTAATAATATTATTCTAAAAAAATTCCAAACAAATAAAATATCTAATTATAAAAATTTATTAGTATTAATAATAATAAAATATTTCGATTCAAATCCATAAAATTTATAAAATATTTAAAATATTTTTTTTTTTAAATATTAGTAGCTATTTAATGAATATCACTAACTATTAAAAAAACTGTTTTTATCAAATAAAATTAAAATTTTAATAAATCTTTAGCTAATAATTTTAAATTTCAAAAATATAAAATATATTTTCAAATACATGATTTAAATGTATAAATTTATTTTTTATATTCTATTTCTACATAAACTTGAATGATTGCAGTCAATTTAAATCGGTTAAATAACATACAGTATATGGCCGAAGAATATATAATTTTTATAAGTAGATTATATTTGTTAAATTTTATATAAAATAAAAATTAATAGATATTTAATCGTATAATTTTATTTTAATATTTAATATAATATTTAAATATAAAAATATATTTACAAATATTAAAATTATTTAAATTTTGATATACATAATTATAAAAATATTATAATATAATTTAATGATTAAATTAATAAATTTTATTTTTTATAAAAAATTATTAAATTAATATAAATATAAAATTTAATATATATTATCAACGGATTTGTCTCACTTTCTTTCACTCTCTATGTGTATAAATATGTAAAAGTAATTAAAGTATGATTCGTCTTTCTCAAACACCAATTATTTTCTTGGCAGAAGCACATCATTAATAGCATTAAATTCCCCGCCCTAGGATTTCTTCTTGTATGAGTTTGAGATTCCGTGTTTAATGTTAGTTAATCGGAATATGCTGAATGAATTTATTTAAAGGTTTAATTGAAATATAGTGATAATATAAATGTTTTATATTGTTATTTAATTATAAATTACTACAAAAATTATATTTAATATAATTTTTAATTAATCGGAAATATAAAAATTATATTAATAATATATTAAATTTAAATTCTATATTTCAAGAAAAAAGTTTTTGCTATAATTTATAGCATTCAATATAATATATTATTTAATTAAACTCTTACGACTCAAATCAAGGTTTTTTCCTTTTACTTTAATAATAATTTTTTGACAATAATTTTTTTTTTTAATTTAGAGATGAAAAAGTGATAAGTTGAACTTATATTTAATTAATTTTACATAAATAATTTATTTAATAAATATTTATAATTTAATTAATAAAATTGTATATTATATTAAATTATTAAAATGTGGAAAAAATGTAGAAATCGGTTTTATATGGATATAAGATAAAAAATTTACATAATTCAATAATATTTTTACCAGATATATCTATTTCAAAATTTATTATTGGATTTAAAATTTTATAAATTGCAACAACAAAATCATAGATTAGTTTTAAAATTTTTAATTATTATATATATATATATATATATATATATCAAAGTTAATGCAATATACTCTTTTCAACTTATAAAAATTAAGAACTCTGTAATTATATTTTTAATATTGTTTAAATTTTACAAGATTAAATACAAATTAATAATTTATGTAATGAATAATTATAATCTCCTGTTGAATTGATAAAAACTGAAAAACTTAATAAAGTAGGAGTATAAGAACGTTAGTATATATACCTCATTATTCACTGAAACAAGTTAGATAATAAATAATTTAATTCAAAGATAAGATTGAGAAAAAATTTAAGATTATAAAATACGAAGTCTTACATTAGTATAATCCAATCCATCTTCTTACATTGATAAAAAAACACAGTCATTCTTAGTTTCTTATCTAAGTTTGTTAAAGAAAAGAAATCATATAAATGAATTAAAAGTCCTCAGTATATATAAACTAGCTTATCCATATATATATATATATATATATATATATATATATATATATATATATATAAACTAGGTTTGCAAAATGATTAATTGAAAATAACTTGATACTTCACTAACATACATTAAATTAATTATAAGTTTTTTACATTGTCAGTATATAAATCTATATATTGTCTTATTGACTACGATTTATCTTTCTAAAGCATCGAATGCTTTTGGTAGAATTACAAGGCCTCCTTTTATACCTACCTGCAAATGCTTTTCCTTTTTGATTTGATCATAAAAATTCCTCATCTATGGACCCCATTTTCCACCTGGGACTTCCTCCTCCGATTTCATTTTTATTTAAATACTGTAACAGTTAAATTTAAAAATTACTTCAAACCCATTAATAAAAAACAAGCCTTTATATTTATTCTTTATTCTTTTACTTTCCAGCAATTTACAACTTTACTACTTTTCTTTACCATTTTTCTACCTTTCATTAAGTTACTTGGACGTAGTTGATCTTCACTTTTAAATGTTTTTTTAATAGTTTAGGAACTCACAGCTATGAAATAGGATCCCTTTCTTAACTTAATAATCGTTTGATTAAAAATTGGAATTGTTGTACTTGTAGTTAACTGGTTCTCCTTGATTAAATAGTTGAATTCTTTTGGCTTCATGTATAAAATGACAGGATCAACTTTTTTGGCACACTTTGCACACAACCCAATATTGCAAATAAAATATATTAAATCATAAAATATAAAATAACAACTTAAAACATGTTAGATATATAAGGTGACACTTTTTGGTTCAGTGTGATCTTTTGTAGAATGGATCGAGCATATGTTGTATTTAAACTCTTAATTTCTTTTTATTCCATCATTATATAAATATAAACTAAAAATATATTTTATTAAATATATTTATATTTTTAAAATATTTATTCTAACTTTTAAATATAATTTATAATGACATTTAACATTTAAAATAATTTTTTACTTATTAATAATTGATTATTTATATTAGTTTAAGAATATTCTACTCATACTTTAACTATAATAAAATTTTCATTTATTTACTAATAAAATATTTATTAAATATATATAATTAAAATAATCAATCTAATGCAAACCATAAAAGATTACATGGGATCAGTTCAATTTTAATATTATTTTTAAATTGATATAAATTGAACCATAATTTTTTAAGATCAAATTTAATAATTTTTATCTCAAAATTAAACCTATAATATCTCTATTAATTATGTTCTCATCAAATACATTTCTTATATACATATAAGCATATGAGAGTAAAGGTAATAAATATATTTATTTAAATAATTAAAATAAAAATATAAAATTATATAATATTTTATATCATTATATGATATTTAAGTAATTAATTAATTTTTAAATCTATTGAAATCAATTTCGTAACGAAAGTTTAGATAATTTATATAAAATTTTAAATTTAAACTTTGAAACTTTAATTGTATACTAAATTTTCTTACAAAGATCCCTCATTCAGTGCAAGAGCTCTCCCCTCAAAAGTCCAAATTATTAATGTTAATCAAAGATACATAGTTAATTGCGGACTTACCAATCATAAATGATGGAACCACTTAAACAGCTAAAATTTTAATCTTAAACTCTAAATAAGAATAAAAGAAGATTAAACTATTTATACTTATCTAATTTTGGATGCAGACAAATAAAAATTATTATTAATATATGGCTCAATCATTTCTAGTTATGAATAGAAAAAATCGAAGTATAGGTCCTTCAAAAGAGAGGTATGTTCTATGTATGATCTAGATAGAGTGTGTGTATGGCAACGTCAATATATGAATCCCAATCAAACACAACTTGTTTGTTCTGCCTTCTACACTTTGACCGGACCACAAGGGATGTCGACTGTGTTTCTTACTTGTCTCAAGTTTTTCTTTCTTTTCCTACATTATTAATCATGTCTCTCAAATTAGTATAAGCCAATCATTATCTCATAAATGCCGATTGGGAAATTTTCCCCTACTAATTCTAAACAATTTTCAGACCTATTATTTTTTATTGATTTTAAAAATATAATTGTTTTTCGTACATGTTTAGAAAGTTATAAAAAATTCTTTAAAATAAATTAATTATTAAACATACCTCTTGTATGATATGATTCTTTTGATTCTAATATCATATTTAACACTTTCCCATAACACAATGTTATTAATTCTATTTATTTAGATTTCATAGTTAATGAAATTTATTTATAGGTTGATGTGAATTTTGAAGAAGCTAATAAAAATAATAATAAGTTACAAATTTTAATACATTCATATATATATATATATATATATATTATGTTATTTTAAAAATAATTTTAACTAAAATTATTTTGTTTAATAACTTTTATAAACAATTAAATTTCTTTAATCTAACTGTTAAATTAATAAATTATATTATATAAATTATTCTTACAAAATTTTAAAAAATTTGATATTTTATTAAATAAATTTAAATTAATAGATATTATAAAAGGTATATTATCCATTAATTTAAATTTATTTTTTTAAATATTAAATTTTATAAAATTTTATAAAAATAATTTATATAATATAATTTATTAATTTAATTATAAATTGATACAATTTAATTGTTTATAAAAATTATTAAAAAAAATAATTATAACTAAAATTATTTATGAAATAACTTCATCTCTCCTATATATATATATTAATTTTAAATTATTTTTTAATAAAAATATATTATTTAATTAAACACTTTAATAAATTAAAAAACAACAATATGTGATCAGACAAACAAAATTCAACTAGATAAATAATAATGTGTTTTAAGTATTAAGGTTCAAATTTTTATTGTATGTGTTGATAACACTTTATTATACAAGATAAAACTCATTTCAATACTTTATACACTTTGATATAACATAAAACAAAATAAGCAAATAGAGTATAGTTTAGAAAAAGAAAGAAAAAAGGAAAAAAAAACTATACTCTAAACATATAATCAACTAAATCCCAGAACAATATAAACATTTAATATATTAATATTGAATTTAGGAGTTGAGCAATCCCATCCCTTACATCAAAACCAAAGGATGTGAACCTTACACGTATACGCTAAAAAAAATGCTAAATCAGGTGTCCTTGAATAATTGGTGTGACTCTTAAAGCAAGTTGTAGTAAGGAATTTGATTCTCTTTTGACTAGAATTTGAGTCTTATGAATAAAAAGAAAAGGTTCAACATTTTTTTTCTTAAAATAAATTCATGGAACTTAGCTAAAAGTAATTAGGTAAGGTCTAATATGACATTTGAATAGAGAGAATTTTAGGAAAAAATAGAAAACAATTGAGGTGACTAGCTAGGACAACTGAAACATATATGTGTTATGAGACTAGTCTAGATGTGGAGTCTCCTATGATTGCTTAGTGGTTTCAACACCTTTTAACACGAGTCTTGTGCTGAATGTTGTACCTCAATCTCTGCCAAATGTTTTATATACCCATCCTTCTTGAGCTAGCCACAGCAGTATATGATGTTGATTAATCTTCCGGCTGGAGAAGCTAGGGATATAATTAAATTAATTTCACTCCATCTTCTTAATTATCTTGACCTTCAAATTAGTATTTGTTCTTCTTACAGGATTATTAACTTAAGGCCTATGCGTGGGAATTTGAAGGAGGAGGGAGGGGAGGGTTTATAAAGCGAAAAAGAAGAGTATATATATATATATATTTTTACAGTTATATTTCTTGTTTAAATGTATGAACATTTTTCAGAGAGAAATTTAAAAATTAGATAATTAAAAGAGTTTAATAAAATTTAAATATACATATTTTATTTTTTATTTTAAAATTTTTTAAAATATAGGAGGCGATAAATATAAATTTCTTCTCCTCCAAAAATTATCTCGTAAATAAAATGTAAATATTAAAAATTTAAGTGAGAGTTTAATACTTTAATTAATTAAAAATTAGTAAATAAATAAATATAAAAAAACAGAGGTATACAAATATATTTAATATATTAAGGTTTTAAGTTAGAACCATATGTAGCTATATTAAAAAATTAAATATTTTTTTGTTATTACTAATAATTTTATCTAACTTAAATAAAATTAATTTTAATTAAAATACCTATGATGAAAACACGTATATGTTTACACCTTTATCGCAGCAGCCGAGATCATTTGAGGTCTTATGTCGTTTACTATGGTTCATTGATGGAAGATTTATGTAGTGCTTTACGCTGTCATATACCTAATACCCTATGACTTGTGTGGTTATGTCGACGACCCAACATAAGGCACAACAATAATTTAATTTTTTTTATGTAAGATATATATATTGGTTTTTGTTTCAAGAAGTGGTAGATTTTATCATCCTAGCCCCATTACTTCACTATAACTTTTTTTATTAACATAAAAAAATTTCAAATATTAAAATAAAATTTTATACTTACAAATAACGTATTATATCAATGTTTAATTATTAATTATATGTAATAATATTTTAGTAAAATTATTTATTAATATAAAATATTTTTAGCGTCGACCAAAAACCGTCGGGACCACACATTGTTGACGTGGAGACATGGGTGGGAGAGACGCACTACTTGTAACAGTAGAGACAGGTTATTAGTAAATAAAAAACGGGTGCTGCAAAAAATTGAAGATTATAAATTATAGATAGAAAGAGGATTGATGGAAGAAAAAAGAAAAAAGAATGAGAAACAAGAACGAGAAAAGAGTATAGTGATTAGGAAAAAGTGCATTTTTTATATTTTATTCTTTGGAACAAAAAATTATTCTTAAATTTAGTAAAATATATCATTTAGAAATTTTATATTATTTTGAGTTTTATTTTTCTCAAATCAAAATAAAATTATAAATATTGTATAGATAATTTCTTTAATTTTAGACAAATCAAATCCAAGTCGAGATTCATTATGTTGCATTGTCATCCTTTATGTTATAAAGTGTATGAAGGTTATCACACTTCAACAATGTAACCGCTCACATAAGAAACCCAGAAAACCCATCAAACTCTCACTCATTAAGTTATAACGTCATGTGACCGCAAGAATTATTTCAAAACGAGTTTTTATGCAAAGATCATTCTACAAACTTTTTCTTTGTAGAAACCAAATAAAAAATTTGTATCAAGTATAAATATATATATATATTTCAACCTACTTATAATAATATATTTTTATTCAATTAATAAATATTTCAATTGAGTACATTAAAAGTTATACTTAAAATATAAATTTTATCCTCAGTTTTACTAATCTTTGGAAGTTTTTGCAATATATTATAAATTTAATTTTGATATATTATTAGTATAATTTTTTTTATAATATTAATTAATTAAAAATTATATTAGATATCATTTTTAAAATAGTTATTATAAAAATTAATAGTGTTTATATAGAAATTCATAATTAAATAATAATATAAAAAATCATGCATTCTAATTAATCCATACTATTTAATCCAAGAATTTTATGATAAATTAGTTTTCTTTCCCAACTTACTGTCTAAATCTATTAATCCCCTATGAGATCCTTCAATTTGTCGATTTGATAGTAAATGTTGTTTCCAAATTTATTTAACTTTATGTTAGATGAGAAGGAAAGTTAGATGGATTAATTTATCATAAATTATCAAATTTGAGAAGTAGTAATATACCTATTAACAAGAATGGTATTATATATTTATTTACACAAGGAATAAAATTTAAAATAAATTACTTTTTCCTCTCTTAAATGTTTAAATTATACTATTTTTCTTTATATATATATATATATATATGTATATATATATATATATATATATATATATATATATATCCTTAAAAAGTAAATACAACATTTTAATCTCTGTTTATCCTTTTTTATAATTATTAGTGTTACTAACCCTTAATTTAAAATATTTTATTATTTATTCTAATACTTTATAAAGTATAATGATCTTTTAAATATTTTAATTATCATGTATAATTTTATTCAAAAGTTTTTATTTCATTTTATATGGTCACAAAAATTAATAGATGTTTAAAGTTATTTGTTAATCATGTTAAAAATTATTGCAATATAAATTTTTAAAAAATATTATTTACGTTAAAATACACTTAAATATAATACAAATTTATTTATTTTTAAATATTTTTTAAAATAAAAGAGTAAAAGGATGTAATATTAACCTGTCTAAAAGGAAAAAGTTCTTTCCTATGTAACTAAAATAGTTTACAAATAGATATATCTAAAAATAAGTTATATTTTTTTTATAAAAAAAATACTCAACCGTTAGATAGGAATAAAAAATAATAAATTTACTCTAAAATTTATTATTATGAATAAAAGATATTTGTTGTGGACAGAAAGACAAGAGAGCCATACGGGAGTATGACTCACTCACCAAACATATATCATATCATATCATGTGATGAGAAGTTAACGATATAGTGTTTTGTTTTCAAGTAAGTAATAATAGTATCTGATAATTTAATTTTTTAAATTAAAAATATCATTTCACTCGCAAAATTAATAAATAAAAGTCATTTTAATTTTTAAAATTTTAATACAAACTAAAATAGTTGACATATGATAATGCTAAAATTTAAAATAATAATTTTCTAATTAAAATAAATTAATTAATACTTATAATTTTAGAAAAAAAATTTAATATATTATTTATTTTTGTCAATTAAATTTGATGAAACAATTTCAAAGATACTAATTTGCTTGGTCTAATAATTAGAACATGTATAGATCTTATTTGTGGGCAAGATATGTTTTTGTTTTGCCGACTGCCCCTAAGAATGAGTGAGTGTAAACAGAAGATTAATGTGCCTCAGTCTTCAAGTCATGAACGCACTGTATTATTGGAATTGTAGGTAAAGCTTTAGGCACCTTGATGATCGCTTTGGTTAATGAAGACGCACGAAGTCTTATCCTACTTACCTTTGTTGGAAGGCATCACCGTATTAATTGATTAAGGTAAAGACTTTAGGGGAGGCCCATTTCAGGATATATGTTTTTGAGCGTAGATTTTCCATTTATGAGAATGATGGAAATAAATTGGTATGTGGGAAATTCAATCTACACGTAAGAAATAGAAAATGATTCAGATAAAAAGAAAAGAAAATGAAGAAGGAAAAATGGAAAAATGAAAAGAAATATTACCCAATGTTTTTTTTTTTTACCATTTGGGGGTGTATATTTGAAGTATTTCAAAGTCTTATACACCGCAAATCACAGGAACCTCCTACACTATAGAAAGAAGATGAATAATGGGCCCTGTTGAAAATATTTGGAGGTCTAATCCTGTGTTGCTCGTCATATTATTCTTGCTGTTAATTATATATTTTTTGTGCTAAAAATTAAGAGACCATAAATTTATTTACTATATACATTGTAAATAAACTGACATTGGCGCAGACTACACCACCAGTTTCTAATCACTGATAAGAAATATAGTGATGTAAAATTGCTCAATTAATAAAGAATGAAATTAGGGAACTGTTTCTCTCATAGAAAGAGAGAGAAACGATTAAATACAAATTTTATTTTATTATTTCAATTTTTTTCATCAATGTTTATCCACTCTCCAGTATAATAAATCTAAAAGTTTATTCTAAAAATAGACAACTTCTATACATATCTTCATTTTTATATATTTATGTGCTTTTTTTTTATAACATATTTTTTCAAATTAAATTATATTTTCAGTGTTAAGTAGTTATTTATTCAAAGGATATTTTTATTTTCTTTATGACTTGTTTGGCTTAGAATGTTTTTTTCATTTCGTGATTTCATAAATAATTACTAAAATATTAATTACTTGATTTTAAATATTTATGTGAGAAATAATATAAATAAAAATAATATTTTATTAATTTTACTAATTTTAAAACTTTAAAAATTTGAAATTTGCCAGTATCTTTGTTTTTATTTTAATTATCAATAAAATAACTCTATTAACTACAGTAATTTTAAATAAAAAATTACATTTCAATTTTTTTCGCACCTTATATTAGTAGAAAATATTGGGTTGGAATTAAATCCATAAAATATGAAAATTAACTAAAATATATTATCAATCAGTAAAAGTAAGTCCTAAACTATTACAGGACCAAAATCTATAATCAACTAATAAAAGTATTTTTAAACTATTATAAATCTAATTAGACCTTAATTAATGGTCATTAATTTTGTATTTTTAATAGTTCAAGACTTACTTTTATTAGTCAATTATAAATTCTTGGATAAATTTCATATTTAAAAACTTTAATAAAGGGCCATTTGTATTAATAATTTCCTAGTTATATAAGGTAAAAAATATTAATTTTTTTTATGATTTTCTTAAATATCTTTTAAAATTTAAATTTCTTATACTCCCCCAATACACACATGCTAATTTTTATTATTTTATGTTCAATAATTTAAAATAAATTTTAAAAAATAAGAGGATAAGTTTGGATGAAAAAAAATATTTTCACCCCTAAAAAATATCTAAATTTCTCTAACTAAACAAATAAAAAATCAGAAAATTAAGCATCCATATAATATGTCACAAAAAGAGTTAAATTTGGAAAAATGCAAAACTTAAAACTATCAAAACAAGATAACAACGATAAAAAAAAACATTAAAATTGAAAATCATAAACGCAGACATAACTAGAAAGTGACAAAAAAGAAATAAAAGAAGATATCTCATGTGAATGCAGAAAGATTATGGATGGAAATAAGCTCGCCCGAAAATTGGCTTTATAAAATTTTATCTAGCATAATTTTTAAATTTAAAAGTTAAATTTGATCTATTTATGTGATATAGGTTAAATTTTAAGATTTTAATTTGATTTTTAAAAAATATACGACCAAACTTATAACTTTATTTTATAATAATATTCACTAGCCTTTCAAATTGGCTAATAAACTTTAGTAAACTTTAATTTTTAAATAAAATACATATATAATTTTAAAATATTACAACAACAATATATTATGATCATTATTATTATTTATTTAATAAATAAATAATTAAATAATACAAAATCTATTTTTTAATTAAATAAATATTTGAAATATTAAGTTTAATCTATTTAATAAATTAACTTTACCTCACGACAGATTAGACCCTAGGCCTTCAATCGATGACATGATCTATTTTGTGTTCATTTGTTGATGGAAGAGAAAGAAAGGGCAACAGAGAAAGAAAACAAATAGCAGTGACATGACAGATGGTTTATCAATGTTAATCACTGTAACTTCAAACTATATTTATCACATCACCACTTAGAGATTTGAAATCATATCTCAGGATTAACAAACCACTCAAGTAAAATTAAAGCCATAAACTAACATTTATTAAGATATATGATATAATATTTTTCAATTAAATCATTAAGGTATATTTGAACAAATCAATCCTGCATACTATACTTTAGCATGGAGTCAAATCATAACATCAAGTGATAAATGAATCTCATTCATGTCATAATATATATATATATATATATATATATATATATATATTATATAATTAAGTTATTTTAAAAATAAATTTAATTTATTTAATTATTTTTATAAATAATTAAATTTTATCAATTCAATCGTTAAATTAATATATTTTATTATATTAATTATACTTAATTTAAAAATTTATAAAAATTATTAAATAAAATAAATATAACTAAAATTAATTACTTATCTTTTTTCAATATATATAAATTTAACAAAAATTTTGATTATAATAAAAATAAAAATTAATTTATTTAGATTATTGAATTTTATTTGATATGTTTAAGATTAAACGAAAAATATATGTATAATATTTTAAAATCATCATATAATTTTATGTATAGTTATATAAATATAAATTTAGTATTCTTATTGAAAATATCAAATAAGATATGAAAGCCTTGCAGGGATACAATTTATCATATAGCCATTCAAATATTTGTTAATTATACAGTGTTTTTTTTTTAAAAATAGTATCATGCTATAGAAACTAAGGAACAAGATGATGTGCAGTTATTTTATAAATGTGGATGATCCTCATCCAAATAAGCAATAGCCTTCAAACACTATATGGGGTTATGATCTGTTTTGGGCTTTGAACAAAGTGACACCTTCCTTTGGCAGGTAATAAGATGAACATGCCAATTAGTATTTGTTACTACACAATAATTTCTTTGAAGGTTCTGAAAACAATCACGTGCTTGTCCCTATAACTACTCGCTTTTTCATCAATTTTCTTATTTGATATTATAGCTCTTTTTTAATATAATTGGTATTCCTCTTGGCTGCTTCCGATAGAATGTTAGTGGATGGAAAATGCTCTCCATTGCTTTCACCTTTCATTCTCCACCACTATGTAATCCACTTGGGGGTTTGATTGATGATGACAATTACAACAGCAACAATTATCATAATAAAATGATTTCAATAGATTAATTAATTTCCTTGCTATGTTAGTTAAGTGGGTCTCTTTCTTCACAACTCCCTCCTTCTACTCAGTGCAGATTGTCCTTTTATCAAACAAAAAGTAAATTTAAATTAGTGGTGATGTCATATTCTATTTGACATTCTGTTGCATAATCTTAAAAATAAAATAAAAATTGTTAGGCAAGGAGAAAATAATTTATGTAAGTGGGAGGAACATAGGAAGAGGATGTATAGGAAAAATATGGAATAACTAGAGGAAGCAAATAGCATGATGAAGACAAGTTTTATTAGTGCTTGAGACTGTTGCATGAAGTGGATGACAAGGCACACGACTACACGAGACATGTCATAATCTTTTGACAATCCCTAATTTGAATGCCTTTTACCCAAGAAAATGACTCAACCATGAAACATATGGGTGACATTCATAAAGGATTACTTCACAATTGGTTTGGCTGCTCTTTATTTTTTATTTAATAATTTATAATTTTTATATATTTTGGAATATTTGAATCGTGAATAGCCGAAAGTATGGCATACCAGGTTTTGGTTTGACTTTAATACAGAACCTCCAAAACCTCCACTGTGACCTATTATGAATTGTGATCACTCTGTAAGAGTAACACATCAATTCAATCAATATATAATATGTAATCCACCACAAATTGAATCTGTTCCTTGGTAAAATTTGATCATATTTAATAATAAAATTAGATAATTTTAGATGTATTATTTTTTAAATAATTTGGTTTGATGGTGTGTGATTCGGTTATGAAAAATCTCTTTAAAGATTTGGTTAAGTGGCCGAATAAGATGCCAGAGGAAGTATAAGGAGAACAAAACAAATCAGAAGTGATAAATCAACTTTATGCAGAGATGAGAAATGCAGGTATTCCATTCAAACATACAAAGAGGCTATAAGAGTGATGGAAACTTGGGAGAGAATATAGCTTTTAACCTTCCATCACTAGATATTAAGAGAGAAACGTTTTGCATACCTTTGTCTTTCCTACATTCATCGTGTAACTTAATTACAAAGCTCTCATAAAAACAACTAAAATCTAATCGTAAATTGACAATAATCAAAAGAGCAATTAAAAGCTAAAGTTAGCACAACAAATTTGAAAGCAAGAAATTAAACTCCAATCCTAATTATTTTAAAGAGTTTATAACCATAATTAAGTTATATTAATGCTTTTGTTATTGCTGTAAGGGTTTATTTTGTCAATTTTATTGTTATTGTTGTTGTAAATTAAGGTGATGAGAAACATCCTTATATGCATGAATTATTAATTCTTAAGTTCTGATAAAATTGCTAAGATAATGTTTTTATGTGCATATTCATTTCCATATAAATTTATTTTATTAATTTAAAATTTTCTTTTGTGTATTTTTTTCTTCCACTTTTCACTTTTTTTTATATTTTTTCTTTTAAGATCATTTGAGACTAAGCTCTTGCTCTTGGCCAACATAAAGTACACAGTAGAAAGACGCAAATATGGGCTTTACTTTTCGCATCTTTTTTTTTCTTTTTGCACCCCCTCTAAATTTTTGAAAATTTTTTATTACTATTTTATCTTTCATATCTCCTTATCTCTTTCGAAAAAAAATTTCTCTTCCGCAAATTAATTTTCGGAATGTATAAATATATTCCGTAAATTAATTTGCGGAATGTAATTTTTTATGTTCCGAAAATTAGTTTACGGAACGTAGAAATGTAATCTTCCGTAAACTAGTTTGCGGAATATAAAAATTACATTCCGTAAATTAGTCTGCAGAGTATAAGTTCGTTCGTCTTCTCTGATACTCCTCCGACGTCTTACGTTCATTTTCTTGATCTTTTTCTCCAACCAAAAGTAAAAGCAGAAACCTAATATAAATTTAGTTAATAAAGAAAAAAGCACAACAATGGCAAAATGGAAGAAGAAATGAAAAAAAAAAAAGACAAGAAGAGAAAGAGGAAGGAGGAAGACGGGGAGAGAAAGAGAAGGAGGAAGAAGAAAGAACAGAGGCAATTTTGTCTTTTCCTGTACATAGGGGTGTAAAAAGAAATTTAGGGGTGCAAAAAGCAATCCCCGCAAATATTCATAATAAGGCCCAAACACTGAGCCCAATATAAACATTGTCCAGTTAAACCCTAACCATTCCACCAAAATAAAAAAGAAAATCCTAACCTGTTGTAGCAAGAAAAAATAAAGGTTTAACAAAGTTTTTAACCTTCAATTTTTTATAGATTTAATTTTTTATTTTAGAAAAATTGTTGGTTTTGATTCTTATAGTTACAAATCTTTATTAAATGATAATAAATATACAATTTACTTCTTAAAAGTTACATATAATGTACTATTGTAGTCTTAAAAAGTATCGGTATGTATAATTTGATACTAACTTGGTCACATTTTAATCTTTTTTTCATAAAAATATATTAATATAGTAACATATTACAAAACCAAAATTTATAAATTCACACTTTTAGAAATCAGATAATCATCTAAAAATTTAAAATATAAGTAAATAAATTAAAGAAACTAAATTGTACACAAACATATTTGTTATATTAAAAATATAAAAATTTTAATAGCAGAAAACAAAACTAACAAATTTAATAAATAAGAGACTAAAATCATAGAAAATTATGATAAAAATTGAATTTAAAATTAAATATAGAATAAGAGGTTACAAATTTGATTATATAAAAAATATAAAGAAATAAAAAAATTGGAAATAAATAAATAAATGATAATAATAATTTATGATGGTTAATAATAATAATAATAGTAGGAGTAAGCTAGAGATGGTGGTGGTTCATACGCGAAACTAATGTTATTATAGACTTGTTGAGTTGGCAAAAAAGAATTATGAATTAACAAATTGTAAAACAAAGAGTAATTTTCAGAACCAAATCAGGTTTGTCATTCTATATACAGGTATGAGAGAAGTCAATGGTCTTAACGGAGAGAATACTGTCTCCTTGATGTCATTTGTGGTATCCAAAAATAATGAATGAAGTTAACCTATTGAAATAGAAAAGAGGATGACTCATTGAGTACAATTTGGTGGTGTAGATAAGGTAACAACATTAGAATCTGGTGATGGTGGTGGTGGTTCATTCTTGAGCAAAGCAGCATCATCTTGTGTGATATCCAGCACCTCAGGTTTGCAATTATTATAACTACCATCACTTGCTATATCCTTCAACCTCTCCAACACTTCCATCATAGAAGGCCTCACATCTTTAGAACTCTGCAAGCATTGAAATGCCAACTCTGCCACAGCATTCACCATTTTCCTCACCTTAAAATCTGTTTCAAATCCAAGAGTTGGATCCACCAACTCATGCAATGCGCCATTTTGAATCTTTTTGATGGCCATGTTGGACAAATTGATTTCATGCCTGTGCCTTGAGATATCAACAGCAGGCATGGATGATATTAACTCAATTAGCACAACACCAAAACTGTAAACATCACTTTTGTCAGTGAGTTGGTAATACTCATGGTATTCTGGATCCACATAACCTGGAGTCCCTTGTGGAGCAGTTGAAATGTGAGTGACATGGGTTGGGAATAGACGTGAGAGTCCAAAATCTGCTACTTTCACACTGAAGTGATTGTCAAGGAGAATGTTGTTGGTTTTCACATCTCTATGGATGATATCAGAAGCATGAAGATATACCAATGCACTTGCTGTCTCTATGGCAATGTTCATTCTTATGTGCCATGTGAGTGTGCCATCTTTTGCTTTTGGGCCATGAAGGTGATCTGCAACCGTTCCATTAGGAATGTACTCATACACCAACAGATGTTCACGGCTGTGGCGAGTGGTGCATCCATATAGTGACACAAGATTTTGGTGGTGTAAGCCAGTTAAGATCTCTACTTCATTCATGAATTGCTCAACTCTTCTGTAACTGTTCTCATACATCCGTTTCACTGCTACTAAACGCCCGTCACCAAGTTTCCCTACCCAACAAATAATATCACAAGCAACCAACTTTAGTCAATCATCATTCAAAAAAAGCATGCATACTAATTGTTATTCACTACATCTATTTGCTTCACACTATCACTCATTTTGTCCATAAAGTTAGTCCTACAATCCATTTAGTTGGTATGCATCAGTCAATTTGGTTTCTAATGTTTCTGCATGTCAGCCACCTAATTGATTCACAGTTTTCAAAGGTTTTGGGACTAAATTTGCTATTCCATAATGTCAAAAGACTAAAAGCAGTTAACATTTTAAAAATCTGTCAAAATTAGAGACCAAATTTATTTTTTGGACAAAACTTAGATCCAGTATTATAAGTTCATTTTAGTAGTATTCTACTATTCTTTATTCACCTTAACTAATAAACATTAAAAGTTGATTGAAAAATACCAGCAAAAGAATGTACAGTGCTGAACCTAAGTTTTTTCCTTTAATTTTTTGTAATATGATCAGGATGAAATTGACTAGTATAACAATTTCAAGGACCAAATTGATGGCTTTTAACAAAGGATGTTGGCTTTTACCAAAATACACTGTCCCAAATCCTCCATCTCCTAGTTCTCTGCCTGGATCAAAGTAGTTTGTGGCCTCTTCAAGTTCACTATAGGTGAAGACATGGAGTCCACAGTATTTACATCCATTCTCAGGGTCATCTAAAGAAGGAAAAGAGGACATTCCTCGAGATGGTACAGATGATGGTACTGCATCAAGATACTTCTTCTTCTTTCGACGATAATATATATAAAACGCAATGCCAACTGCAATTGCACTGACCACAGCAGCACCAACGCCTAAGAAGAATCATTGAAATTTTCAGTTAATATAAATATGTTAATGAAAGAAATACAACTTTGTGAAAAGAAAAAAATAAAAATTATCAATGATAATTGGATCTATTATTACCTATACCAGCCTTCCTTTTCCAATTCCATTGATTACCTGAGACAGTAAAGATAGAAGACAAAGAGGAGTGAGAGCATCGTAAAGGCTATGCCAATTCAAGGAGGATATCCTACTCCGAGATAACAAAAAAACTAAGCAACTTTCATCAATGTAGCATTAACCGAAGGGTTCATGAAGAAAGTAAGCATTTTTGTCTTAACACACCAGAAAGTTGCATGAGACCCTTGAGGCAGCCAAAACGCGAATTATTGCACTAACATTACACAACTTGAAAATTAACCATACTACATTCATTTTTCCACTTCCAATCAATGAAACCAACAATTAGTCACCGGAGGGCATGTGGTATTTCCAAATTAATAATTTGAACTGTTGAACACACACAGTACTCTATTTCAGTAAATTTCTAAGCATGTATTGCTTGGCAACATTCAGTGAACCTTTAATGAGACAGTTGATGGTTGCATCAAAGAACAACACTTGATTTTCTTACTCTGCCAAAACAATTGATGGTTATTTTTTTCAAAAAAAAACTACTTTTTTGATGAGTTAGAAATTAGGCATTATTAAATTTTATAAAAAAACAGTGATGATTTATAAACAACCCAAAATTTAGATTCGGAAGGGGAAAAGAAACGAAACAAATCGTACATAAAAAAAATTCTGTTGGACCATTGTCAAATTCAGAGGAAGAGAAAGGGTCTATTCAAATGGAACCATTGAAGAACGTACCAACCGATACTTGTGAGGACAAATTAGCACCAAGGGAAAAAATATAAAATAAACATGTATCAATGAGTGTGAGCCACAAAATTCTATGTTTTGTTTCATTGGTATGATGACTCATTCTGAAAGAAATAGGGGGAGGATTACTGTGAAGCCTCAATCAAAATGAGGAAAATAAACTCCCAAACTCAAGGAGCAATCAATTGCAGGTAAGCCTTAGAAAAAAGTCAACAACTTTGAAGATTTCCGTGCCCACCAAATCAAAGATTCCAATAATCACAGCTGTGAACAGCAACAATATTGTTATTCTAATTAGCCAGAAAAATGTAGTTCTGACCGGGTTAATGCCTTTGTTTCCTTGAGTTGAAAGCTGTTCCTAGTTTGAAATAATAACCTAGATGTTTCAATTCATGTAACCAATTTGCATCAAAATCTAATCTTAAAATTTTTCTAAACCCATTACATATGTAATTAAATCTTCCTGCATGACACATAATGAAGAGAAGAGAAGGGAAAGAAAGCATACTATGATGCTGCGAACAATCTGAAGCTTGAGTACCATCCGGGCAAAAGCATGTAAATTGAGAGTTATTATTTGACCCACATGTTCCATTAGAAAACAAGCATGTTAAGCATATTCGAGAATCTGCAATGTAATACACTTGAAACCCTGCACTCAAGGATTTGTTCAGCTCTTCAATTCTGCCATTAGGCACATGATCCTTCGTCACTTGCACTTCCACACTTGGTCCTTTACAATCCTGAACTCTTATAGTTGCGGGGTTCCCATAGAAAGCACCCTTGTTTTGATCATCTTGGCAAGGAAAAGAGTGTGTGGTATTTGAAAGCATAGACCTAGGACAATCATAGAAGATGGTGATGTTGGTAACATTTTGCATGTAACGAAAGGGACTTGAGTCCAAGGAAGTGTTGGTTAAGGCCGAAGAAAAACAATGATCATAGGCAAGGCCTGTTCGAATCATTGTGATGGTGTATGTCACTTGATCAATTTGCAGCACTTTGAAAGTTTGTGAGCCAAGTTGAATGATGGTGTTTTGATGATCCTCACATGTGAGCTTGAATTGGTGGCTGCTTCCACAATAACTGGGTCTGTTCTCTCCCCAGAAAGGGTAGTAAATGTTGGATATTTCTCCGCAGGTGTATGGTTTCCCACAATCTATATGTTTGTTATCTTCTTGGCAAATGGATGTTGGACAAGTGATTAAGAAGAAGAGTATTGGTGTAAGGAAATAGCACATTTTCATGTGGGTATTATCATCCATAAGCAAATAAGCCATAGAAGAATGAATCAATCAATCACATGAAGATAAAGGAACTAAAGAAAGAAGGGGAAGATTGATAATCTTAGTGAGTGAGTCCCATGACGTAATTATAATAGACTTATCCTTTTAATATTCACTTTGACTTTTAATTTTTCAAAATCGGCTGATTTTGACAAGTTGTATATCTTGTTCCTGGTCTTCCTAATGAACCTTGCGTGTACAAGGATGATGGTATATTATTTGATTTGTTGTGTGTGTGTACACACATATTTCAACATATACGCAAATATTTCAAACTTGCATCTGAACTTTCACATAATTAGAGCATTTGAATTACCCCTGGGTTCCTAATGATATTGATCTAATAAACGTATCACATCATATGTTGACTTCAAATAAAGGAAACTGCAACCCGGCTCATGAATATTGTTTACCCAAGTTTGAAGTATTATTTTTAAAAGTTTGATAATTAGTTGTTATATCAGTCCATTTAAAATTATGATAAGAACAGTCTAATCTATGAATATATATATATATATATATATATATATATATATTGGTTTGACAAATTCAAATATGCTTAATTAAATTGCTGAAGAAATGGATGGACGGTGACAGGAGTTGAGAAAGTTAACTAACTGAGGAGTATCAAATTCATCATGCCGATGTTGGAATCAGCACAAATCAAGGGTAGTAGGGAACGCTACAGTAATGATTACAATTAGGAAGCATTTAGCATGACTTGTGATGTCCAAGTTTTCTATTTTTTTAGTACAAATGTTCTTATTAAATCTCATTAAAGACAGGCTAAAAAAGTCTTTTTCCTTTTTGTTACAATAATTGTGTTCATTAAGGTCAATGTCTCATTGAAGAGGTTTTTGGATGATAAAAAACCTTGGCTAACAGGCTTGGACCTTTTTCTTAATGTAGATTTGGCCCAATCACCAATAGGCTTGGACCTTTTTTTTTGTTCAATCAGCAGGCTTGGAGCTTATCCAGACTAAATTACCCTATGGAGTCTGGACATAGACATATTAATAGAGTGTGAAGCTTCTTGGCTTGCAAGCGATATTTCTTCAATGGACCAATAGCATAAGTCATTTCAGGAGCTGGCCCTTTTGTTTTTGAAACTTACCATTATTGGGTCTGATATTAATTATGCCATTCAGGTCTCAAGCCACACGCCCAAGCTTACATGAAGATTGAATACAACAGTACCATTCACAAGGCCAAATTCTCCTGTTTCCAACTGCAACCCCTCGAACCATTAGAATTGGTCTAATGTTAAAAGCTTTGCTGTTAGAATAGTTTAACATCAGATCTGGTTACGAACTTCTATAACCAAAAAACTACAACCCCTTTTAGCTTACTTATACTTTTAACTCTTATGAAACAATTAGATAAAACATGATTTTAATTTAAATATACTAATTATGTAAAATTTTTATATACTTCCATTTAATTATAAATTATTATATTATTAAAAATGATTAACTTTCATAATTATTTCAAAAGTCATACTTATTATGAATTTTAATTAGTTAATAGTATAAAAAATTATATTGACAGTGCATTAAAATTAAACTTGTAAAATGTTATGAAACATATCTAGATTTTATAATAGTCAGTAATAAATTATAATGTTGGGTTAACTATATTTTTAATTTCTCTAGTTTAGTTTAAGTGTGATTTTATTTATTTTTAATAACTTTAGTCTGCTTACTTGTAAAATTTAGTAAATTTGATCTTCTATTATTTTTTTAAAATAAAACTCTCAAATCATTATTCTTTATCCAAATTTTGGAGGGGTTTGTAGATTGTAGTAATATTGGAATATGAAATAATTGTAAGAATTTAGAAGGAAGATATTTTATAAAAAATTGAAAGATTTTACAGGATGTGAGATTAGGCTTTGAAAAATAAAACTTTTGATATTTTATTTTATTTTGGCTATAACTGAATATTTTGGTTAGTGAGTTTTGGGTGAAAGATAATTTAGCCAATTTAATTTATAGATATTTTGAATAGAAAATAATAATGATACATTTTTAAATAAAATTTGATAAAAAATTAAATATATTTTTATATAATTTTAAAAATATAAAAATTTATTTAATTCAATTTTAATATCTTTTTGATTAAAAAGGAAAAAAAACATATCATGTTTTTCAAATTTTAATCTAATAATATATTATTACATGTTATTTCATATTTATCAAAGAAGATATTAGATAATTTAAAAAAATAATTTAATTAACTAATTTATTAACTTATACATCTAATTTATTTTTTAACTTTCAATTATTTTATTCATTAATCTTATTAAATACAACCTAATTTACTCTGGTAACATGGAATATATTTTGAGAAATGACTTCAGAATATGCTAGAGACAGTACACAAATAAAATTGCAAGTCATATGTTTTTTAAAAATAATTTAATAACAATTCATATAATTTTTAATTTTTTTATTATATCATCCACCATAATTTATGGTTTGTTAATGTTTTTATATGAATATTTTATAAAAATAACATTTCTCAAATTGGAAAGGTTGTGATTATAGCTTTACCCTAGCTAGCATGGACACACAATGTTAACCCGAAAAGGCTAAGGGACCCATTTATTGATAATGATAATCTCAGTGTATGTCATTTGGTAACCTATCACCAATCTGGGTTGCCACCATGTACCCTATCACATCATTCTTCTATCTTCTTTACCTTTTCTCAGAAAACACAGAGGGATGCAAAGGTTTGGCCTAAATTCAACCCCCCACTGGGCCATCTTTCATATTCTTCTCTGCCACACATTATATAGCATCGCTCCAGGTGGAGACAAGCCATGTACTTTTTTCTCCATCAAAATTGAACAGTTAATAATACAAATACACAATTGTTTCTGAAAAGTACTAAATATCAAAATTAATATTGAAGAAATTTTAAAAATATAAATTAATTTCTGTTAAATTTTTAACCTAGTTTTTGGATGCCTTTTATATATGAATTTAATTATAATACATTAACATATTATGTTTAGCTTAAAAATAAAAAATTTGTATAATATTTAAAATTTAAATTTTATTATTTTATTATACATATAAAAAAATTAAATACACTGATACTTCAATTACGTTGATCAATTAATGAAAGTTGATTAAGTTTAACCAAAATATTTCAAGTTCACATCCTAGATATATGTATAATTATGTTGAAAAATTTAAAAGAAAAAATTTAATGTTGATAATAGTTTTTTTTTATTTGAACAAGATTGTCTTTAGTGTAGAACACCTCTAATCTAAATAAAAAGATTAAAAATATACTGATAATAAGAATATTTTTATATTATTATCTAATTATAAATTCATATAATTAAAAATTGTTAAATTTTGTAATTATTTTAATATTTATATTTAAAATAATTTTTTAATTAAATGATTGTATAATTTTTTATAATAATAATAATAATCTATCATAATTAAATTTATTTTTTTATAAGAGAAAAAATTCTCGTAAGAAAATCAACACAGGGAAATAGTCCTGGGTATAGTACCAAGTTTCTAGGAATTGATTATGAAAATTTTTTATGGTTAAAAGAGAAGAAGTTTTAAAATGGTTATGTTTATAATATGTAAATTCAGTATATATCATCCTTATCTATATATGTATATTTTTAATTTTTTTGGAAATGTGTCAATTTTTAAGTTAAATTAAAATATATTTTTTAGAAATTAAATGTCACTAGTAATAATAACAACTGAAATACACAGTCTATGAGAGCATTTTAACGTGCCAAGTGTGTGGTTATAATTATTAATTAAAAATAAACAATTATAATGATAATAAAATACATACATATATACAATAAATTATGAAATTTTAATAATTTATTTTATAATAATGATTATAGCCTCATTTTATTTCTAATATACATCTTTTATCTTACAGAAGTTATATATATATATATATATATATATATATATATATATATATTGCATGAATAAAATTTGTAAGTATTAAAATTGAAATTATAGAATAAATATATATACATTGCAACTGTATATAAATTACAAAATAAATATATACACTTCATATGATGTAAACTTTTTTGAAAGTTAAATAATACTAATGGATAAATATTTATATTAAAAAAGGAGACGAAAATTTCACGTGAAAGCATCAAAAGATAAATTATAAAAATAAATTTTTATTTTTGTTTTTTATAAAAAATTATATAAAACATATTAATGTATGAATTATAAAAGTATCATTTATATTTTATGAATATATCTTATATTTAAAAATATTTATTTAATTATTTAATTATAAAAGTAAAGTTTAATAGAAATTTTAGTCTTTCATTTTATATTTGATATTAGTTTTAATTTATATTAATTTTTATAGTCTCAGTTTTTTATGATACAAAATTATTGATTTTAGTTCTCAATGTTAAAAATTTTAAATTAAAAAATGATGTTATTTGGATAAATATGTTGTTTAGTTGCCTCTAAAAATTGCATTCTATATAATTTAGATCCCAAAAGTATCAAAGCGTAGAATTTAGTTCTTAAATATTTAGCTTGCTTATATTTTTATTATTTTTACAAGTATGAATAAAATGAGTAAAATATAAAAAGATTAGTACATTTAAAAACTATATTTTATAAATTTATATTTTTAATTAATTTTTAAAAAATATCAAAATGTGAGTGAATAAACATATTTTAAAGATTAAATTATACATGTATATTCACATTTTTAAAACTAAAAATATAAAAAATTCTAACAACAAATACTAAAACAAATAATTTTTATAACATGAAAATTTAAAATTATAAATAAATATATAATATAAACCGAAATTAAAATTAAATAAAAAATAATGATTAAATCTAAAGATAAATATCTATTACGTACATTTCACAGGTTAAAGCATTGGTAAACTAAAGTCTAATGTTTTGTTAATTTGTAAATTAATTAAAATACTTTCCTGTTCTCCTAAATGCAATTTCCATACAAGTCATTAATTATAAAAGTTGATCAGATATTGACTAAATGTTGTTAAAATAGAGTCTTTGAAAAGAAAAACAAAAGCAAAAAACTTATGTCAAGTAGATTTTATTTGTGCATTAATATTTTTTTTCATAATTTTAAAAAATAACATGACATCATAATATTTAACTATGTTAACGCGGAATTTTAATATTAAATATTAATCCAATATGTATTTGTAAATGCAATATTTGAATATCACATGACAGTCTAGTTTTTGATATGTCAAGTCGTAATATTTAAATAATTGAAGTTTGTATTAGACTATTTCAATCTAATTTAATATTATAATATTATGATCCCATGTAAATTTTCATAAACAACATTAGATTTTTAAGTGCTTAAATTTTAATGGATTACATTAACAAAATTAATTTATAAAAAAATAATATTAAAAAATAAAACTAATGTGAAAGAGAACGTTTAAACCTTAAACCGACATCTGGTAGATTTCCGGAGTTTAATCTATCAAGTTTTGGGTGAAAAATTGAAATTTATACAAATTAAATTTGTATAGAGTAAGTTGATCTATGCTAGTTCTACTTTGTTGGTAAAGATTCCTTTCATGTTTTGATGTAGATGAACCCTAATCTTCAATGGAAGAAAGAGGTAAGTACCTCTCTAACACTCAAGTAAATAAGTGCACTAATTATAAACGTACTAAGACAGAAGCTGAAGCTGTGTGTAATTAGAAATGTTGACTATATATTGTCCTTTTATAAGACCATTTTTTGTTTCTTAGCATTTTAGGGCGAGGTTATTCTACACGGTGGGTGTAGATAACAACCTGAGGATTATGGGATTCTGTTTATATTGTTTGTCCTTGGGAATATTACATATTTTTGGAAGAAAAAATGATTATTGAAAGATTGTTAGGCCTTCGCATAAGATTAAGCAGGGTCCATGATTTGTTTATTTTGAAATAGTTTCCCCCAGCATATAGTCCTCACCTTAAAGATTTGGGTGAAGTTGATTAGGTCTTGTTAACTTTCATCTCTTTATAGAGTTTTGGGTTTAGGTTCACCAATGCATTGAGGCAGAAAGTTTTTGGATTCATGATGACAAAAATGTTCATAGGAGCCTTCCTTTCCTAAGTAAATAAAGATGAGCATATTTCCTATTATGACATTATGAATGTCCTTTTCCGACTTGTGCACCATATTAGGTAAAGAAATGGTGTTTTATTTTGTCATTACTGAACCTTTTCACTAGTTTTGTAGAAACCACAGGTTCTTTTGCTTTGCTCAAGTTATAATTCAGCTAGTGCTTTTGCCATGCTTCTTTGAAACATTTTATCTTTATCACCTTTGGTCACCTTTAATGTGCCAAACTCATCTTCTTCAAAACATTTGGTTTCTCCATGTTGATAAAGTATTAATGACATCCTAAAAAGGCAGGGGAATGAATGACACATTCATGCCCAAAACGTTTTCTTCAATTTATACCTTTGCTCATGTCAGCCTGGGTAGTGACGATCTAGATCCTTCATTTTGAGAGCAAGCTTAGTGAGAAGGACATTGAGGAACTTATTCAACATGGAGTCATGAATCTTTTGCTTTATATGTCAATCATATATACAGAAACATTTATGCTTTGTTTTCATAAGAAAAAATTTTAGGAAGAAAGAATTTGTTTTCAGGATTTATATAAATTTTATTTTTTATTTATATTTGTTTATATTTATCTTATATAAAAAAGTTAAATTTTGTAAAATTTACAAAAATTATTTCATCCTTTAAAATGAGAGAAAATGAGAAGGGGTTAATTTTTGTTATTTTTATTTATTTAAATTAAATAATTTTTTAAAAATAAAAAATATAGTAATAAAACTAAATTTTTTTAAGGTTAAAATTTATATAAATAAAATATTATACTATTAATATTTTTTATTCTCTTTTCTATTTTATTCAAATAATTTATTTTTCTATTCTATTTTTATACCAATTCTTATCCTTGTATTTTTTTTTCTTCTAATTTTTTTGTTACTTTTTTCTATTTCATCCAAGATATTAAAAGAAAAGAAAATAATAAAGTAAAAAATAAATTGAAGTTTAAGTTGAGAAATTTGCAAACTACTTTGAAGGAAGATTAAGATATGATTATTTTAGTTGGTGAGAAAGCAAGAACCTTGAAAAGAAGTCAAATAATTTTTTTTAAAAAAAATCCCATAAACGATGCCCAGGGTACAAGTAGATTTATAGAAGGAGTAAATTGATCCTTATGGTTGTGTTCTGTTTGTAAAAAGTAAAAAATCCTTCTTTCTTGTTTTGTTATAAGTGAACCCTATTCTCCAACATAGAGACGGGTATAAGGTCGACCCTAAGCCAGGGAAAATAAAGCTCTCATTTTAGTTCCCAATAAATAAGTTTACTTATTAATAATATTTTAATTAAAAAATTATTGATTACTTAATTAATAATACTAATTTATTATGAGTAATTAAATATTTTTCACTTAAAAAAACTTCCTTATTTCATGATTTATATCTTTTAAAGTGAGTAATTATAACTATTGATTAAAAAAAATAATAGTTTAAAATTGTAATTAAGTGCATATAAAATTATAATAAATTATGTAATTGTTTAAATATTAATATTTAATTTTATAATTAATAACCCCATTTCAATTTATAAAGTAAATCCCTCACTTTATGAGACAATGTTGTGATCTCTGTTTTCTTTAACCTTTTTCAAAGATGAAAATACCAACAAAATAGTAATTTTCCTCATGTAAAATTTAATCACAAACCATTTTTTGTGGGGTTGGTTGGTACATGTGAACAATTTGTTTGGTTGGTTGGTTGATACATATGAACACGAATAATTGTTTTATTTAGTTGTGTTCTTTATTGCTTCTTTTTTTTTTTAATTCTATATGAAACTATTTTTCTTTTTACTTTTCTATTCTTATTTTATAAAATAGACTAAAAAATTGAATCTTTTATTCAAAAACCTTTTGTTTTTCTCTATCAGTGTTTCACAACACTTTTTTTTCAATAATTCATAATCCAATAATGTATATGTAATTATGTTAAAACAAAGAAATTAATAACATCCTTACTTATCTATTATAATATATATATATATATATATATATATATATATATACACTTAAAATAATGAGTATAGAATTAAAAATTAATATCTTTGGGAAATTGAAAAAAATTTAATACAAATTAATAATAATAATAATAGATTAAATCATAACCCATTATATACCCTTAATTAATTAGTTTATAAACTAAAAAATTTAAAATTTTACTTAGATTAACAATATCTCAAGAAAATTAATTAATTAAATAGGTTAACTTTATTTTCAATTGAAATTAATTACAAGTAAGTGATTTTGAATCCTAATAAGCTTGAAAAATAAATCTTATTTTGAAAATGATTTTAAGCTTACATTAATATTGGATTGGTCATAGATAGGTACTTGCAAAAGAGATTATGACGTTCAACCTAGTGTATATGTTCTATTGGTGGATGCAGTATGACAAAGATTGTTCATACTTGGGAATATGTTGGTTGCTTTTCATTTGGAAACTCATTTCTCTTTGTCCTTATCTTTTCGAGGTGAGGCAATTCTCAATATTGAGCACACGTAATGGCTTAAATATTGTGAAATCTTGTCTATACATATAAATATTAAAGGTGTCTAAAAAAAGGATTATTATAACGTCGTAGTTGCATAAAATTCTATTAGGTCCATTGTCTGTTTATGCGAGAATAAATCACAATGGGGAGCGAAGTTAATTGCAAAAGAAATAGCTAGGAGCAAGTCTAGGTATTTTATAATAAACCTCCATGATATCTATGTACATTGTTTAATATATTAAATAAAAATAAAATATTATACTTGTATCATGACACAAATGAGTTGTTGACTGGTCTTGGAGAATGTGAATACTGAATACAAGACTTACTATTGTGTGAATTGATTGTTGTATAAGTTTATTTATTATTTACTTAGTTTCAAAACATTACATTATTTTATAATTAATTACTTTATTATGTTGATTTGAATTTAATTAAATCATTCTATTCGTTATTATTTTTTAATTGGAGATACGAAAGATTTTTAAGTAATTTTAAAGTGAGTTAGATATTACATTTTTAATTAACATTTCTATTTCGATGATTATCCTCCTAGTTAATTTTGGCATTAAAATCGCTTTCTGATTTACTTCCTCAATAAGAAATTAACCACAAAAAGAAAACATATTTCTTTAATTAAAATACGGATAATGAATCTAAATAATAAATGAATATATTAATTCCTATAAAACATAATCGGCATGATCACTAAAATTTATTACCTGTATATATAAATTCAAAAATAAAATGTTTTAAGATATAAAAATAAAAATAAATAATATATTATTTTATCCAAATCCTAACTACTATCATCCTCAATTAAGGTGGCTGCTGGGTATTTTTTTAATTTTTTATATATTTTACTTTGGGGTTGTTGTAGTCAAAGAAATGGTTGTCGTATGGCTAAGTGTTTTCCGCAGTTGTTTCTTTCCTTTGTCCTAATAAATTATCAACACAAACCATTTCCTTTTTTGCAGCAGTCGGAAGCAAAATTGTTCGTTCTAACCTAAAAGAAAAATTGCACAAATAAAGTATTTTTTTATTCATTTTACTGTCATAGTCAGCATTTTTTACAATTAAATAATAATATAAAAATATTTTAACTAAATTAAATAATCTTTTTTTCTACCGCCATTAGATGAGGTAGCTAATTAGACAAGAGGAGAATCCAATTTGCAAAATCAGACCAAAATAAAAAGGCATTTCCAATAACAGCAAAATGTATATATTTTAGGATAATTATTATTATACACTTATTCTCTCTACCATCTCACATTATATTATTTTTTTTATCTTTATTTCTTTCCCATCATATGTTTATCATATTTCTCATTTTTTTTTATTTAATTATGTTTTGAACTAGATCCATCACAATTAGGTGGTCAACATTTTTCTATTTTTTATAAAAAATATACTAAAATATTTTCAAATTTTAATGGAAAATTTTTCTATTTTTTATAAAAAAAGTTATACTAAAATATTTTCAAATTTTAAGATAATATTTGATTTGTTTTATGCTTAAACTTTAATATATTTCATTTAGTTACTGGATATTACATTATTTTATTTTTTTAATTTTCATTAGTTAAGACTTAAGATATCTTATTGATACATGGATTCGTTACATTTAATATTGCAACATCTAATTATTTTTATTTATATATTTACAAGAAAAAAAATATGAAACAATGAAAACAGTCATATCACAATGTCAAAGAACTAATGCCAAGTTATGAGTAAAAACATATGAATCTATTCCTTCTTTTATTTCTTATTTTTTTCTATTTCACAATTTCATCTAAGGCTTGTTCGGTAGACAAGTGAAACTTAATTTCACATTTAGAAAAAAATCCATTTCATCCAATTAACAGAGCTTTATAACTCCCAAACAAATAAAAATAAACTCTACTCTCGTTTGAATTGATGGATCAATAATGAGAATAATAATGAAATAAAATAAAAACTTGTGTCTTTAGTTGAATATCTAAAATTAAAATAAAGGAATTTATTCCATTCCATATCTTTTATATTGTAATTTTTCATCTCAAATTAAATATAAAGTGATAGAAAAAAAATGCTAATAAAATATACTTTTATCTATAATGTCAAGGTTTAAGGTTTTCGGAGTTATCCCTTAAAAAAAGGTTTTTGGATTTATAGTATTAACATGATAACAATAATATTTATTTTCATTTCATTCACTCTTGTTCGGATTTAAAAAAAATAAAATAAAAATATTTCCCATTTTAGTAATAAGAAAAATATTAATAAAAATTAATATATTGTTCACCACACAAGAATTTTTGTAAATTTTATTAATTCATATTAAACTAATAGTGAAATTCATACAATTTGACCAATTTATATAAATTTTATTTATTATTAATGTTTCATTTATCGTTAAATATAATAATAATATAATAACTTTATTTCATTATATATCATTATATTTTGATTAAAAAAATTTAACAAATAAGAAAAAAAAATTCATTTAATTATTTTTTTTTTAACTATATATGATTAGAAAGATAAAGTTTGAAGTTGAAAGGATGAAAAAAATAATAATAAGCACATCACTCAATTATAATTTTCATAAAGATCAAATGAGATTTTATGCTGTTAAAAGATTACATATAAGAGGAGAAATAATATTTCTTTCTCACTTTTAAGATGTGATATGATTAATGAATAAATGTGTTTAATTAGGTATAACACATAAATTTATATAGGTAGATATCTGTTTTGTATTGATTTTGATGAAAAAAATTTGAATGGATCAAGTTAAATCTTATTTTTAAAATAAAGATAGGAATAAAATAATGACATCCGATTTTAATTTTGATTTTATTTTAATATGTATTAAATTATAAAAATATATTTATTATTATAAAATTAGTTGAATAAAAGAATAATAAAAAATATAAATTTTAAAAATATAATAATCTAATAAATGAATAATAATTATAATAAAAATAAAAAATAACACAAATATGAGACAGATTTTCTGATAAAAATAAGGATGTGATTTAATTTTTTAATTTACAATAGAAATGATGAAAATGGGATGTTGAGAAGAAAAAAGATAATATGAAATCTGCTGGGATCTATCACACTAGCATATCTAAATGAGTTTAACTTACTTGACATTGCATAGAATGAAGTTATTAAATACAAGAAATTTTAAAGCAGTATCAAATTAAAGAGGGTTTTCATTTCAATTCATTGTTTCAAATTAAAAAAAATTGAAGGATCTGTTTCAGATTGAACGCCCATACATTAAACGCAAGGGTCCACATTGCCGGCCAATAAAACAATAAATTAGAAATATTGGGAATAAAACATAGCAAGGTGGATCGTCATCCCTTGTGCAGCTGCAACACAGACCAATTCATAGTCAATATTCACTTCAATGTTTTTGTAACTACCAATGTTCAAGGTAGAGGTAGTCACAAAAATAAAATAAAATTGGAGGTAGAGGTAGTTTATGATTAGATGGAGTTTAATGACATTTTTGGATTAGCTTTTATTAGATTAATAATTATTTGTTTTTCATTTTTTATAAAATTAAAAAATAAGCAATTATTTTTAAAAAATTAAATTAAACTAAACATATAGAAGATAAAATATTAAAATAAAAAAATTAAATGTTAAAAACTCAAATTTGAATTAAACTTTGGAAAATAAAGGTACTAATTTTATCATCTCTTTAAATTCATCACACTATTTGAGTCGTGAGTTATGATAACTCTTTCCTGTCTATATCATTTGTTTCATTCTTTACCTATTTTTGGGATAATTTCCCCTTACACATTAAAAAGAGTTAATGTGAACAAGTGTTGCGGAGATATTCATTAATACAAATCGAAAAGATGTTTGTTTACATCTTTAAAGACAATTATCTTATTAATCTAAATATTAATTACCAAATTATATCATAATTAAAGAATAATTTCTTGTAATATTTGATCTTATCATAGTTTACTAATAAGAAAAGTTCATTATATATAGGGATGCTCATGCTCCTTAGTAATTAATCTTTATTTTTAATCATAAAATCTTACTTAAATTGTTGTTAATTTAGGTATTGAAATGCTTGTTGGATACATCTCCTAATGTCTAAGTAACAACACAAACAAATAGAAAATATTTAGATATTTTTTAAAAGTTGTAATTATAAAACAACTTTTTAAAATTTTTTTAGATATATAATAGTTTTTTATTAAAAAATAGAGATTCAATGTATTGATAATATTAAATATTATAATTTTTAATAAAAATATTAATTTTAAATATATTAAAAATTAATTTTAAAATTAATAGAATAACAAATTATAATAAATAATAGCGTGAACTTTTTAAAATTATTAATATATTAATTAAAAGATTATAATATTTTTAATTTTTATTTGTATAACCAATTGAAATAATGGTTAGCATTCAAATTTTTTTCTTTAAAAAAAAAGAGAATTATTTTACAAGAATAATAACATTGTCATGTATCTGCAAGATTCAGCCAAAAAACCAGAGTCAATGAATAGTTAGCGGCAATGGAAGGGCACAGGAGTGGCCCCAGAGCTCACCTCACCTGAGTCCAAATTTCGTGTTATTTAATTTAATGATATTTAATTTTAAGTGATAATAATGAAGAAGACTCTTTTCCTTTTGCGTAAAGTCCAACTAATTCACTTCCAAAAATGAAAGACCAACTAATTCAATAACTAACCCCAAGACTTCACATAATTAGTTAAATACCCCAACAAAACGGAAAATGATAGAATCTCCACCAAACTTGCTATGCACTCGTTCCTCTTTCTCTGTTTTTCTTGTAAAACTGAGTGTCGAAAGCTTTTCTTCTCCCTTTGCCTCTCTCTTCTATCCAATTTCACTCTTCTTTTCTTCTTCCCTTTGCCTTCAATATATTCAATCTTTCTTTTCATCCCTTTTCTTCTTCATCTTCCATTTCTACGATTCCGATTCGATACACTTTTTTTCCCTTTTATTTTTCTCCACAAAATCAGTGTTACAGTTCCGGCTTCTCCCTATTGATCCTCTGGGAGAATATTTTTTCAGGTTTATATCGTTTTTAATCGGAAACATTTCTTCGTGAAAATCCAAAGTGCGATAAAAGAAGAAAAGGATTTTGAAATTGCAGGTCTTGTTTATTTTCTCATCTGATACTTTCCTCCGTTTTCTCGGTGACCAAACGGAGGAGAATATAGTTGTGGAAAATGCTGGGGACTGCACTGCAGTTTGGGGGTGTTCGTGGTGAGGATCAGTTTTACATTCCGGTGAAGGCAAGGAAGAGCCAGAACCAGCGTAAACAAGCTCAGAGAGCCAAAAATGCCGATGCTGGAAACGCAGATATAAGTTCAAAGAGCAAACTTGATGCTTCTGAAAATAACAATCCCAACCAATCTCTGTGTTCGCCAACAAAACCAACTCTTTCTCCATCTGTAGACTCTGTTAGTAATATTGATAGGTTCTTGGACTCCACAACACCATTAGTCCCGGCTCAGTATTTTTCCAAGGTTGATCTTAATTCATCTTTTTTTTTTTTTTAATTTTCACTTTGTTGGGTTGCTTTTAAAATGTTGAAACAGTTATTGCAAATGTGGTATGCTTTGACAGTTAGTTTTGAATTTGTAACTGTCTATAAGTTTTTAGGACATATAGTTCTCATGACTTTATTTCTTTTTCATTAAGCTAATTACTTGGTTGTGTGATTGGATGGGTACAAAGTTTGATTCTCAGAATTTTGTTTCCTTTTATTCGGTTGTGAATGTAGACAACAATGAGAGGTTGGAAGACTTGTGATGTTGAGTATCAGTCTTACTTTGCCTTGAATGATCTCTGGGAATCGTTTAAGGAGTGGAGTGCATACGGAGCGGGAGTCCCTTTGCTATTTGACCAAAGTGAATCTGTTGTGCAATATTATGTTCCCTATTTGTCAGCTATTCAACTGTACAGTCAATCCGCTGAGAAGTCAAGTGCAAAGCCAAGGTATTGGTGTTTTGCATGAAGAATTGTTCTTTTTTATGTGTTTAACAATTGGTAACTGTAAGACAACATTAACCACCGGAAACATGGTGTAATTGTCAATAGATGCTGCTCATTTTACTGTCTCTCTAAGGATAGCATCATACCAGGTGTTAAACTTCTTACTTACACCAAATCTTATCCTTCCATTTTACTCTCACTCAAAGGTTGAGATTCATTCATTAAGTTCTGGGACTTTCCTTTTTGCTCCCTTCTTATGCTGATGCTTCTCAACCCTTGACAGCAAAATCAATCTCCAAAATCCTTGCCTTCATCATGTTTTGTAGGTTATCAATAACCTAACTAATTTAAATTAACCACAAGTCCCTTTAAAAGGATTGTCATAGAACAGAACTGTTGCTAGAAGCTTTACTTCTGTTAACCGAGTTATATTTCTTATCTTATGGTTCTGCATAAGGTCATGTTGCATTTGTGGACCAAAATTGATTTGCCCCTTCAACAGTGCATTGACCTTGGTTGTGCTCTTTCCAAGCAAAATATAGAATGAAAAGTTGAAACTGGACATTACATCTGGCTTATAGCTAGCTTAAGGAGAAAGCATAATGAGTGGTGAAGGTAGACTTGCATTAATTGTTGCATATAATCATTGACAACCATTTCCTAGTTCCCATTATTGATCATATAAAAAGTAGTGAAACTGCTTGCTTATTGGTATTCTTAATGGCACAGTGAAAGAACTAAACTAATTGGAAAAAAAAGAAGAAAGAACATGGCAGACATAAATTGGACGATCTTAAAAAACCAGTTTGCATAAACATCAAAACCAAGGCTACAATTTTCTTGACCTAAACAGAAGGCAATTTGCTGTCTAGGGTTGAGAAGCATCAGTAAAAGGAGGGGAAAAAGCGGATGTCATGTGACAGAATTAATGAATAAATCTCAGCCTTTGAATGAGCTAAATGAAGCGATATGATTTGGTATAAGCATAAAGTTTAACACCTTGTGTCAATTGATCCTATCCCATGTATGTATGTGTTGTGTGTATCTATAGTAAATTGGTTAAATGGATTTTATGTTGTATTGGATATGCTTTTTATAGTTATAGGAACTGCAAGAGTTCAGAATGGTAAAAACGGATACCATTAGCTGTTTATAATTGTAAATGAGTTGGATTTGACTCTTTGTTTTCAATCAAAATTTGTTTATCCTCAAGAGGAATTCATGATAACCAGTACCCCCTTTTATAGAGGTAGTTATTTGGGATTTTTGTAAAACAAGTATGTAGAACTTTCATTGCTCTTGATTGATTTGCCTTGAGGGTTTAGTATATGGATCATCATTATCACATTTAAGCACCAAGTTTTATCCTCCCACTTTTCCCTCCTTGTAAAGAGGAGAGAGTAGCATTTTATTCATTATTCTTGATTTTCCTTGAACAATTAGCATATGGATCATGGTCCCCAAACTTGATGTTGAAGTAAAATCCTATAATTTTAGGATTTTACTTATGGAAAAACATCTAAATCTACTTATAATCACTTTAGGGAACTTTTTGAAATTGCACTTCAAATCACTGAATTTGTTGAAGTTACAACAGTTTCACAAAGTGATGTCATACTTTTACTTTCTGACCATTTTGTTAGAATTGGTAAAAATTGCTAAGGGTACTGGTGTGTGTGTGTGTGTGTGTGGTCTCTTTGTTTAATACTCATTGATCCTGCATATTTTTATGTACAAATTTTCAAGTTATTACACATGAGGACCATCTTCTGTTATATCTTTATGTGCTTCTTTTGTTTGTTTCTCTTCTTTTGAGTGAATTATTTGATGTCCAGGTTGTTAGTGAAAGATAGGTTTCTGTTGTAATGGAAGCATATCTGTATATAACATTTTTGCTGGGTTACAACATTAGCAAGTTGCTTTTTGAAGTAGATTTTGACAGTTTTGAGTGGAGATATTCAGTAGCACTAGTCATTCGTTGATGAGTTAAATGTGTGAAGTGGTTGGAGAGTCATAAAAGATTGTTTCTGTTATTGGTATGCGGCAATTGTGTAGTATCTCTTGTTTTGATTTGTATTTTAATTGTTTGGATATAATTAGTGGAAAAAACGGACTGTCAGCTGGAAGAGTGAATAAAATGTTTGTGGGGGTGTAAGGTAATTGGAAACATGGGATTCGAGACTATTGAGTCCTCTTATGTTTCAAATGGTGCTTGTTTGATCAATATTTAATATGATTCCTTGTATTGCCTCAGGGATCTCCTTTGTATTGAGCTTGGTAGAAGTGAAAACGAGAAATAGAATAAACTAGAAGAATGCATGAGTGATGTATCTACTATCTAGATGTGTGCCTTGCCTGATTTCTGTACTAATCTTACTTCTTCCTCTTTATTCCTTCCATTTTTCACCCTTACCCAACATACTTTAAAATTTGTAAAAATATAAATTTATTGGTTTAATTTGGTCATTGTATATTATCATTTGGTTTTGACTTTTGATGGACTAGTGGTTCATTTTGGATTTCAATATATTGGATATAATTCTAATCTCTCTCTCTCTCTCTCTCTCTCTGGCTACTGCTTCCTGTATATAGTCAACATAATATTAAATTTGGGAATTCATTTTTCCTATTTTTGTAATTTGCTGACTTATTGTCCTACTTTATAAATATAACTTACTAGTGTTACAGAAGTGTGTGCTATTGTTTGTTAGCTTGCACCCAACCAGATCTGATTTTCTTATGTCATTAGATACACCAGTGAAGACAGTGATGGTGATTACTACAGAGATTCATGTAGTGAAGGAAGCAGTGACTATGAATATGGAAAAAAGTCTGAACGATTTATGGCACATAAGAGTAATAAATATCTAACAGGTGGTGTCTCATATCAAATGAGCATGCTGTCTATTCATGATAAACATAATACAGTGCAAGAAGGTTTTTCTAGTGATGACAGTGAAACTGGGAATCCTCAAGATCTGCTTTTTGAGTATTTGGAACAAGATCCTCCTTATAGCCGTGAACCTTTGGCTGACAAGGCAATTACTAATCCTTAGTTAATCTGTGGCTTATTTACCCATAATTTGACCGGTTTGTCTGATACTTTATAATATTTGGACAGATACTAGATCTTGCACGCCACTATCCTGCCCTGAAGTCATTGAGAAGTTGTGATTTATTGCCAGCCAGTTGGATGTCTGTGGCATGGTGATCTAATGCTTAACTTCTTCCCCATTTTTTTTACTTTGAATAGACTTGGCAAGATTAACTTAATCTAATGCTTTAGTACTGATTTTTTTTTGTCAGTTAACATATTTTAATATCATGTTTTAGGTATCCTATATATCGAATACCCACAGGTCCAACGTTAAAAGATTTAGATTCATGCTTTCTTACATACCATACACTACACACACCCTTGACAGGTAATTATCAAACTCCAAGCCCATGTTTGATCTTCACTGGCCTCTTACACTTGTTTATACAACACTCATTGTGGCTCAATGTTGTTAGATTAGATGTATGTATGCATTTTAGATTATATCCTTTGTCATTGTCCTCTAAAATTCAAGTGCCTTTGCTTTGGTCCTTGAAAGAATTTTGTCCAATGCAAAGTATCATCAATTTAGTCCTCCAATGCCCCCCCCCCCCCACACACACACAATTTAGTCTCTCAATAATGCAATAGGACTCCATTTCTCGTATTTCTCTATATGACCAAGAAGGATCAATTTGATGATACTTACATAGTTAAGGGATTAAATTGATGACAAATGTCATTTTGAGGACTAAAACTGATGATGCATGTTGTTTTTGGAGGACAAAAATAGAGGTCTACTCTTTGCTTTTCCCTCTTTAATATCTGTCAGAAACAGAATATGCACAAAAACTAATTATTCCACTTTTGTCAACTTATATGAAAGATGGGCATCTGCTCCAGCAGCATGTATTTAATGAACTCCATGTTTTTATCTTTCACATAATTATTTTTTTAAACTCTTCTAGAGTAATAAGTTCTTGCTCAGCACACAATTATAAATGCAAATATCATGTTCTACTGTGTTTTTGTGTGATACAAACCCTGGGTAAGAGAAATGAGAAATTTATAAAAACTAACAAAGAGCTGAACAGTTTTTTAAATGGTTGGGAATAGGAAAACAAATCCTCCTCCAAGGGTTTCCTCTTTTCTAACAAACTTATTCTCCAAATGAATCTCGCTCTCCTTATTTCCCCCATTTATCCAACTGATATCCACTTAAACTAATAATTGCTCTTAACTATCCCTAACAACCACTTTTCCCTTTCCTTCTTGTCCTAACAGCTTGTGTGTGCTTTTGCTATGGAATAAACACACTAAATTTGTTTTAAGATGAATAACATGTGATTAGTTACTTTGGTGAATAAATTATTGGCCAGGGCAGCAAAGAAAGAGAAAGATTGTTTATTAATCTAAATTCTGTCTGATTAAAGAGTAAGGTGGATATTCTTTCTCATTTTGGTCAAATCACGTCAGGACCAATTTTTGAATACCTAGTTTATTCATAGGCTTTAATGCTGTACCGATTGGATTTTCTTCCTAGCTTTCAAGCATTGCTGCTGTTTCAGCTAAAATGTGATCTGACCAATGTATTGGTCCCTTATACTACACTGAAGTTCCTCCTTAGTTAGCTATTTCAAGCTAGCTTACATCCTGTACTTTTAACTTATTTATCAAGAGTACCTTAGTATGTGTTCCTTTCTTTGAACATCATTTGGAAAGTTCTAGATACACAAACTTTAAAGTTACATTGCTCATGCCTGCGCAAGTGGCAGCAGCTGCAGATCTTTCTGGGAACTGGCTGCATCATGCTGTCAACTGAGCAACCAGGAACAGAATGAAAGCAAATCTGCAACTGATTTGCAACTACTTCTTTTTTTAATCTTTTAATGAAGGATGGTTTGATAGGGGTGTGACACTCTAGGAAATTCATGTTGCAGTTTGAAATTGACAACAGCAGCAGCCAAGCCTTTTTCCTACTAAGTGGAGTTGGCTACATGGATTAAATGATACCATAATGTTTTATAGTAAATCATGTCTTTAGACAAACTGTTGACTTCTAAATCATTCTTAATGGTTTTGCCTCTAGTTTTTTTTGGGTCTCTCTCTAACACTAGCGATAGGGCTTCCATCCATCTGATTTATTTGCCTTACTGGAGCTTGTGAATCTTCTCTACACTTGCTAACCACTTAAGGTGAAATTCTTCCATTTTTTTCTACAATAGTTGCTACCCCAACTTCCTCTCTAATGCATTCATTCCTATTCTTGTCTAGTATGTCCACTCACCCAATGCAACATTCTCATCTTTGTTATGTGGAATTTATTCTCTTGTTGATATTTTATTGTCCAATACTTAGTTTCATACAACATAGCAGGTCTTATAGCTGAGTAAAATTTTCCCTTAAGTTTGAGTGGTACCTTTTTGTCACAAATAACACTAAAGGCACTCATTCATTTCATCCACCCTGCTTAAATCCTGTGGATTACATCACCGTCTATTTCTTTGTTGTTTTTATGATTGGGTCAAGATATTTAAGTCATGTGATCTGCTGTAAGATATGGTCTCCAATTTTCACCTCTAAGCTAGGATGATGCATTTCCTTCTAAACTTACATTCTATATACTCCTTACTTCTATTTGAACAGAAGCCATGAGCTTTGAAAGCTTGTCTCCACTTCTCTAACCTCCCATTTATTTTCTCCCTCAACTCTCCAATTAGGACTACATCATATGCAAAAAAGCATGCATTATGGTAAAGGCTCTTGGATATACATAATAAGCACTTCCAAGAGACCAAGGTAAAAAGCTAGGGGCTCAAACGGTGATCCTTGAGGTAGACCTATAGTTATAGGAAAATTTGCTGTTGGCCCACCTTGTGTTCTCACACTTTTTCATGACCGTTCAGATATAGGCAACATACCCTCCTCTATTCTCTAGGGCTTTAAAACCATTTTTGGAGCCCAATCATATGTTTTTTTCCAAATCAATAAAGACCATATTTAAGTCTCTTTTATTCCTCTAGTATTGTTCCATCAATCTTTGTGTCAAGTATTTTGTATGCAAAGACAACTTCCGTGGCCTAAAACCAAATTGATTTTCGGTATTGTGAGTCTGTTGCCTTAATCTCTTAATCTATGCGCAATTACCCTCATGAGATTGACAAAAATGGGAGAACAGAAACTAATTCTTAATCTTGTGGTGCATTACTCAACTTGAGGATTGATGTTTTCTTAGTTGTCATAAAAAATAATGCTTTCTTCCAAAAACGTGAAATGTAATTCTGTTTGTTCACTTTGATGCAATGCCAGCTAATTTATTTTCAAAACACTTCTTTTGATTACATTTTGCAGGAAGTGGTCGCACTCACGCTCCACCAACACTGGTTTATCCAAGTGAGATTGATGGTGTACCGAAGATTTCTATACGTACGTTTGCAATGGCTTCTTATAAGTTAAAGGGATCTATTTGGACAAAAAAAGGAGTTGGTGAGTCTCAACAAGTGAATTCCCTCTTGCAGGCTGCCGAGAACTGGTTAGGGCTAGTTCAGGTGAATCACCCGGATTTTCAGTTCTTTAAATCACATGGCACATACCATAGATGAACTGAAAGAGATGGCATGTCATTCCATTGTCTTGGCTAAAACTAAGCCTTGATTTCTGTGTTCATTGCTTGTGCAAACTTGATAAAAGTCCATCCATCTGTAGAGATTGTGATGGTGTGAGGACTGCGGAATTGTGGGTTCTTGTTATATGCCTAAGCTGCACAAAAGATGAAGCTGGTCTCAAGTGATGAATTTGTAGAGACTGCTAAAGTGAAAAAGAAAAAAAAAGTTTTATATGGGGGAAAAACTATCAGATGAGATGAAGGTCCTAATGAAATGGGAGAAAATTTAAATATGAAACAAAAATGGAGTATGGCAAACAAGTTCACCGGGGAGGATATGTGGGATTAAGCCTGACTGTACAAGTCTTTTCAGTTCAATAATGGTTGAGATCCCTTTAAATTCTAGAGACATATTTACAGACGTGATTTAGAAGAAAATGGGAGAAATACTGAGATTTTGCTGCGTTGCGAGGTCCAATTTTGGCGCTATATCTGTTGAAACATGTTGCTCTGGTGAGAGGAGAGGATACGATACGGTTGTGTACAATATTTTGCTGTTTTAAAATAAGTTTTACATTCTTGAGATGCCAATCGTTTGGTATACCATAGCTAGAGGGGTAAACGTATGTTGTTGTTCTTGTACTCATAAGTTGTTAATAATTGGCTCAATGAAGGTGGAATACTTTGTAGAGTACGTATAATATCAATCATATGGTTTTTACAGTGATGACAATGTGATTAGAATTATGAAAATTAAATTTTTGATTCCTTACTGTTAATGATCTATTGACCACCAGGAGTTAACATCCTGCAGCTCATCATACCAAACTTGTTTCCTTATGGTAGAATGTACGGTATTTCATGCAGTAAAGTTGAACTGTAGAGAAGCCGAATTTAGTGTGGTGGATGAATGCCAAGTATTTCAGTGTCAGCAATAATAGTAGTGTGTGGTTTTTAGTTTGGAAGTCTCAAAACCATAGTTTTAAACACAAGTGACAGAAGACAAACTTTTGCTACAACTATGGGTGGGACTTTCTAAAATCCATCAAGCATGGGATAGTTTTTTTGTTTGTTTCAAACAGTACACATTCCACAAAAGGGGATTTGAACTCATTAAAAATTATATATATATATATATATCGAATAGTGATGGTGCTGTTGGTTTTGGACATTCCCGAATGGGTGGGGGTCATTCATAATCGATATTAAGTTAACTTTCATAACTAAAGGGAAATAAATATGTATTTTTTGTTGTTGTAAAATACATATATTATTTAGCGTTGGTGCCAAGGGTTAACAAATGATAATCCAACAAGAGAAGCGGGAACCTTTGAAAAAAAAGAAAGAATGAAAAAAAAACAGATAACAATACCAGACGTGTGTATGGTATATTATACTTGCTCATACATTTGATACATTGTTTCACAAATATTCTAGTTTCTATATTTATTTCTGTTTTTGCTTTTTTTTTTATAAACTTTTGCTTTTTATGGCTGCCATTAACTTCTTGTTGGAAGTCTATAAACTTTAATTGATGTTAAACTAAATTTCGTCACGTATATTGACTTATTCTGTGTTAAAAAAATTACACAATTGGGGAAAAATGTTGAGATAATCTTTACATATGATTCAATTATAAAAATCATAATTTGTACTATTTGTCACAGTTTAATATATGTATTAAGTTTGTACTTATAACATAATTTAGTTGAACATTTATTAATTAACTTTATCTAACAATAAATTAATAACATATACTAAAAATAAAAGTTTGAAAAAAAAGAAAAAAAAATTAAAAATATATATTATATTTGTAAAAATTAAAAATTATTTAAATAATAAATATTTTTATTTATTTATTGTAAGTTTTACTTTATAATATAAAGAAATAAACCACCAAATTAGTTCTTAACATTTACTCGCTTCGTCATGAGTTTTTATGGCATGAAAAATAATATATTAATCTTCAACATAACAAAAATTTATGAAATTAGTCGTTGACTAATGATCAAGGGTTAATTTGAATAAAATCTTAGAATTGTAGGAACCATCATAATTTTACATAAATTTGAGTTTGATATGCTATATTTTGATACTGAAAAAGCTTATACGACAGATCGAATAAAAATTGAGGATGAGAATGAGAGTTTATTTTAGTATACATATAAATTAATCATTTTTATTAGAAAATAAATTTTAACTTTGTAATTTATTTTACATGATCATAATTTTAATATTTTAAAAAACATTAATAATTCTTATTGTAACTTACTTTTTAAAGTTCCTACCACACTTAATTATTTTGGTTTACAATGTTAAATATTTTATGGGAGAAACTTTTTAAAAGTTATTTTCAAGGTTTTAATAATTTATTTTTTCTTGTCATATTTAATTATTTAAAAAACAATTACCGTATCCGTATAAATATAAAAAAAGTCAAATCATCAAATAAATTAAAATATTTTTACTTTTATAACAAAATTGTAAATATGCCTAGGGTATGGAGATATATTTATTATATTTTCATTTATGATATAATCTGCACTATTGTCAGTGTAAAAGTGATATAAAAAGTTTAGGAATTTCCGTCAATATTCATATGCAAATTTTGTTTATATTTTTTTATAAGTTAATAATATATATTAATGAAGTATAAGAAATATTTTAGAATAAGATATTAAAAATTTATAAAATATTTTTTATTAAATTATAATATCTTATTTTTATTAAGAAAAAATACAGTTATTGAAGTTATTAAGCCAACAATTTATGGATAGTAAAAATTAGTATGTTTTGATTTAATTCACATCCATCATTTAAACTTAATCAAAATTTTCATGTATTTTTTACAAATTAAAAATATCTGGTTTCTTACTAGTCATAAAGATTAAATGATCGCAAACCAAATAATTATCCATTTGTATTTGTATTTGATAGAGAACGAACTTAGTCCATTGAATTGCTTAAAATGATCCCTGATGTTATGATGAAGAGTAGTGCTACATCAAGTCATTTTAGACACTTCCTCCAAACAGTAGATGCAGTGAAATATCCAAAGAAAATATGCTTCTGACTTAGCTTCAATCATCCCTCTCTCCATGAAATTATGCTTTGAGGGTATCCTCTCCAACACCACTTGCTAAGTAAAGGAATTTACTTTAAAAGGTATATTTGGATACCATTTTTTGTTAAAATGACCTTTATAACTTGTTCTAAGTTCTCTCATGGTCTTGCATGTTGTTTTTGTTAAGTAAATTTTCGATGAATCTGCTTGCCATTCTTGTACATCTTTCTTGTTTTCCTACAACTGCGTTGATGAAATTATATCTTGTAGTATCTCCGGTTGGTTAATCTTATATTGAAAAATATTTCTTCTCCAACTTGATTCCATCCTCTTTCCTCATCCCCTCCCCCTTTTAACTCTTCTATGAAGGCATTTTTAAAGTTAGATGCATTGTATAATTTAGGAAAAATATTTTTTTAAGATATTTTTTCCCACTCATATGCCATTCTAGAATGATGTATCCATTCCATTTTTCATTTTTATGCATGTAATATCCCATCAATATTTATTTTCCATACTTCTACTCCATATATGAATTAGATCCAACCATCATCTTGATCCATGTTTATCTTTTTTATTTAATTTTATATTTGTAATTTCCTATTTTGACATTTTACTTCACAAGTTCTTATCTTTTGTCAAAAGTCTTCACCTCCACTTTCTTAGCAATGGTAATTAAATGTCCTTAAATTTCTAATCCCTAAACCTCCCTAATTCTTTTCCTTTGCTCACCTCTTCTCAAGCTACCCAATAAATTTTTCTCTCTTGATCTATCCCACCCCATAAAAAACATTTGTAAATAGAATCAAGTATAACAATAATACTTTTGGGAGCTTTAAAGAAGGAAAGAAAATAGATTGACAGCAAATGGAGAACTGACCTAAGAAGGACAACTCTACCACTTAAAGATAAGTTTTTTAATTTTCAGGATGACAATCTTTTCTTCACTTTCTCTACAACAGGTTATCATATCTCTCGTCTCCTAGGATTTGCGCCAATGGAATCCCCAAATATTTGAATGAAATACTTTCTACTTGACAATTAAGAAATATGGTCACTGATTGCACCTATTTCTCATCAACATTGATGTGTATAATCTGATTTTTGGAAAAATTCACTTTTAGACTAGAAGCAATCTCAAATAATTGTAAAATATCCTTAGTAACCTGTACATTTGACCTTGTAGCCTTTTTCACTAGCAAAATGTCATTTGCATATTGCAAATGACTTATATTGAGACCACCATTTCAATTAGTTATCCCTTAAAACAAATTTATCTCATATTTCTTCTTTATTATTTTTCTCATTCCTTCTGTTGCAATTAGGAAAAGGAAAGGTGATAGTGGATCTCCTTATCATAAGCCTATTGAAAACTTTATCTCTTCTATTGGGTTGCCATTAATAAGGATTGAATTCTTGTTGTTTTCAGACATTCACACTTAATCCACCCATTTAATAGGGAAGCCCATCCTCCTTAGGATATATAGTATATAATCCTAGCTTATAAAGTCAGTTGTTTTTTCAAAGTTCACCTTGAATATCATGCATTGTTGTCTTCTCTGTTTAGCACCTTCCACGACTTTGTTTGCAATTAATACTCCATCTAGAATTTATCTACCATTTAGGAAAGCATATTGTTCTTCTGAAACAATATTCTGCATCACCTATTTGATTCTATTAGCTAGTAATCTAGCTAACACTTTATACATACAGTCCATAAATGAAATTGGCCTATAATCCTCCATCCGGTATGGACAACCCCTTTTAGGTATCAAAGCAATGAAGGAGTTGTTTGAGCTTTTCACTAGTTTGTCTTTCTCATGAAACTCTGATAAATAACTCACAAAGTCATGTCTTAATAACTCTCAAAATTCTTTCACAAATCCAAAATTTAGACCGGCCAACCCTAGGCTCTTATTGCCTACATAATCTTATACCACTACTTACATTTGACTCTGTAATTGGTGCCACTAAGTTATTCACTTCTCCATTTGATATTGTCTTAAAATCTAGCCTATCAAGTAGTGGTCTACCATTGTCTTGAGACATTAGTTGCAGATCAAATGGTTTTTAATCTCCCTCCTTATTTCCTGCATACCTATAACTAATTCATCTTTCTTTTGTAAGCATAAAGTCTCATTGTGCTTCCTACACTTAATGATATACCCATGCAAAAATCTCGAATTTACATTTTCCTCTTGCAACCATTTATTTTTGGATTTTTGATGAAGCAAACTTTCTTTCATGTTTAGCAACGGGAACAATTGACCCTTTTGCTTTTTTCTCTTAATTACTTCTTCCTCCTTGATAAATGTTTCCTCCACTTTCTTGTTCATTCTTAGTATTTCCTCTTTTACTTCTTTTATCCTCGTATCTAAGTTCTTAAAATGTCTTTTATTTTATACTTTCAGCTTATTTTATATACCTTTTAGCTTCTCCTTCAGAACATAACTAGCATGCCCTTCCACATGTAATTTTGACAAACTTTTCTACACAAATATTTTGTATTGTGGATTGTCTTTCCAACAATTCAACACTCGAAATGTTTAAGATTCCAATTTATGTCTTTATCTTTAAGTAGTACTATACAGTGATCACATATACTTCTATTTAATTTTCATTATGATATATTTTGTCATTTATTCAACCAATCATGTGAAATTGAGAAATCTATCCAATCTAGTCATATATCTTTCATAAGCAGTTAAACACTATACCAAGTATACTTTTTTTTTAAAGGTAAATCTAGCGATTCACTTTCTCTGATAAACCTTTCAAATGTTAATTCTTCTCACTTTTTGTTGTTACTATTATTCTATCTCTTCTTTCTTAAAAAAATTTAATTGAGTTAAAGTTATCTAATATACACCAATTTTTTTTGTCTTTATTTCTTTTTAACTTAATGAATTTTTTCCCTATGAATTTCTTAAAATTTAGTAGTTTTGAATAAATAAAATCAAATTTTAAAATTAACGAAAAAAAGAAAAAAAAAATTAGCCGATAGGTAAGGGTCCATTCCCCGAAATTTAAAGGAACACACCCAAATTTTCATACTATTTAGCTTTGTCTTTTTCGATATTTTGTGTGTTAACGAGGTTTTCCAATTTCCATTTTTCCAATGTTTTACTTTCGCTTATCCACTTTCTTTCTTTCTGTTTTGTTGTGTCCAAAAACTAAAATTCTTTTTTGTTAATAGCTACTGAAGAGGGGCCTATCATTCAAAGCATTTGAAAGTTTTCAATCCATAAATCTCATTTGTTTAATGAGACTGAATTTTGTACTGTTTATAATACTTGGTTTGGATTCAATTCATGTTACAAAATTGGGAACCAATAAGAACTCATGGCGACTGTTTGAATGAAGGTCAAGATGCATTGTGAATGATTGCGTATTTATTTTATTTCAGCAACTGTTTTTGCTTATGAACAAACTAACAGTGGAAAGACATACACAATGAAATGCATAACATAGAAGGCTGTTAATGATATATATATAATTAAGCATATAATAAGTGTAAGTTTTATCAGTACTATATAACTATTACTCAATAGTGGTTGAAATTTTGGAAGAAGAAAGGGATGAAGAATTTGAAAAACTCGACAATGTTTGTAGATGAGAAGAGGAAATCCAGTATACAAAAATGGTCAAAAGAGCATATGGGAAACAACAACAATAATTAGCTTTAAAAAAATGGTTGGAGAGGTCATATTGCCTCCCTTTGAATCTTTGATCAATATTAAAAGGTTTACTTTTGTTGTTAGCTTTCTTCTACTATTGTTAATCTAAACTATTTGATTAAGTTTGTGATCTGGCTAACATTAAATGTGTTATGCATTATAATGTAGTTGTTTCTTTTTTCATGACTTTGGTGTTCTGTGAGTTTAAGGAGATATTAATATTTTTCAATTAAATTTGTGATATTTATATTACTATTATCATTATTGTATTTTAGGATAATATTATTAAAGAAGATATTTGTTCGAGAAGTTAAATTTTGCTTCCATTCAAGATGGTACACTTCTTGACGAACCTTGAATTTTGCCTGGGCACCTCGTGACATGTTTTTCATTCTCATTTTCATCTGCAAATTGCTATTGGTCTATAATTTTTTGTTAAACCATAGAATGAGTTACAATAAATTTTAATTCCACATTAGGTAGCGGTGGAACACCTGTTATCACCTTTACTTTTTTTTTTTGTTTAAAGTGGATTATAAATTTGAGATGAAAAATTTAGATAGCCTTTAATTTTAAAAAATTTATATTTTTTATTTTTATCTTTAAAATTATTATATTACATTATTTTATTTTAAAAAACATTTATAATGAAAATAAAAAATAATTGTTTTTTATTTTTAATAATTTTCTGTATAAAATATTAAAATAAAAAATATTTTCTAAAATCAAATGCTACTATCTGTTTAAAACTGTCAGATACATCCTCCATGTAGGTTATCCTTAAAAATGTTGTTAAATATCCCTTGTGCAGTCATATTTCTTGGGCAAACATTTTCGCCATTCTAAGTAGCAATGCCCCAAGAGAGGTACCATCCATTGCAATGAAACATGAAGCACGACATAAATATACCAGCATAGATTTCATCTCGTTAAGAAGAACCATGGTTAAAACATTGAGATACACCCCTCTACGACTATAAATTACACCAGTAGAATTTGATATGATTCTAGAAGTATCATTAAGAGAGATAGGATCCCTTGAGAGTTAATGATACAGGTATCACATCATTAATAAAAAAAGTATTAATGCTTCCTCAAATTTACATGTCATGCAAGAAATTATTTTTTGAAGTAATGTAAATCCTTTTTATTCATGCTTTTTTTAATATATTTTATTTTTGTATATTTCTATTTTTATTACATAATATTTCACATTAAATTTCTAATTTTTTTTATCTTTCTGTTCTTTGCACTTTTTTTTGAAAAAAAATATTTAGAACAATTTTTCTTTCTTTGCTTTTATGTGCCAATACTATATCATGATATGGTCCTCTTGATAATGTCAATATTTTTCAGTTATAATCAATTATTGGAAGTGTTCATTAATAGACACTATGTTATTTTAAATGGTGTTAATGCATGTACATTTGTAGTTAGATATCGAAAAATAATTTTTTTGATATAAATACATTAAATATATTTATTTATATTCTAAGTTTTATTTATTATAATTAATTATATATTTTTATTAATAGATTATTTAATCAAATATATAATTGAATTAATTATTTTTTTATACTGTTAATCATTATATTTTTTAGTAATTGATTATATATGGTAATGGATTAATAAAAATGTATAATTAATTATTAAAAAATATAATGGTTAACAATATAAAAAATATAATTAATTCAGTTATATAATTGATAAATAATTAATTACACATTTTTAATAATTAATTATTAAAAATAAAATTTTAAAAAAATAGAAAAATAAAACTACTATAATTATGTTTAAAAATAAACCCTAAACCAGTTGGACTATCTTTTAAATCAATCTCTTGGCTTGATGGATGGTGCGAAAATGTTTCTGTATAGATAATAGCCGTCCATTGATATGATGTATTGTTATTCTGTCTCTATCACCAATTCAGTGTAATTGGCACGAAACTTGGAAATTCAGGTTTATATCATGTATTGTAAACACTGTTCTTTCACATCACTATATTTGTATTTTATTTTTCACGGTAAAATAGAACAATAAAAATATAACTCTTTATTCTGTTCACTAAATTTAGTCCATTCTATTATATAATATTAAAATAATGGAAACTTTACCAATTCATTTTAAAATAGCCTTTATAAAATTTAAATCTTTTTACAATTTACCACTGATATCAAGGTATTAATTTTTTTACCGTGATGAAGTAATTTTTAAAACATTATTTAATGAAGTTTTTTCTAAATTATTTTTCTGTTTGACATAGTAAGAATGTCTATCGCACATCCTAGGATGTATCGCAAGTGTGACTATTATATAATGAGTTACATAATTAACTTATGCGTTACACAATGTGCTATACCATGATTGTGGGATTGGACACATGTCACGCATTAGATCCTACGTCAAAATGACGTGTAACACTTAATAGAATGTGTTACATGTGTGATGCATTATACTATGTGTTTTTATCCATGTGTAACACATTGTAGCATACACCACCTTTATCATGTTTCCTAACATGTATCATACATGTGAGTTACATAAAGTTAAATGCGTTATTGGTTTAAACACATTATATAAATTTAGAAGATGAAAATTTTTAACATTGCTAGTTTTCTTCTCTTCATCAATCTCGTCAAATTCTAGTGCGTTGTCTAACTTTTTGGTTTTAAAATTTTCCAAAATTCTAAAAAGTGTAGTAGTATTTGTTTTTAAGTATGGAAAAAATCATTATTATTATTTATTATAATGGTAGAGTTTATAAAGATAAAAGTGTTACTTTTGAAGAAAAATAAAAACCCATTCAAGTTTGGAAAAATATAAATTTTAATATATTAAAAGAAAAAATTTATAGAAAATTAAAATTATCATAAAATCAAGTAATTTCACCTTTGGTTGTCAGATTTGTAGTTTTAATTGACAAATTAGAATATAGTCGATTTCAAATATGTGAAACTGAAGATGTAAAATGCATGATTAATACGTTGGAGTAACAATCATTAATACGTGTACTTGAAATATATGTTGAACTTGATAGAGTTAGGAGTTTGTCAGCAGCAACAATCAATGAAGATGATACAATTGTATTAACAGATATTAAAATAATACGATGTGTTATTAAATTTATGTTAATATTTAAAATAGTAATCATTACTTGAATAATTTGCAGAAACTATTCCTTTAGTAGATGATGATGGACAAAATTACTATTTATCAGCAATTGATGAATGCAATGATGAGAACGATGATCGTGATGATGATTTAGATGAAAATGATTCTGATTGAAAAAATTTTGGAAACACGTATGATGATGATGATCATATTTTATGTATTTCGAGACCAAGTTCATATAATGGACTGTCAGGGTCACATGATGTACAAGTCGAACAATCAAGTCAATCAAGTATTGAGTTTATAAAAAATACAATGAATAATAGTTTTTATTAAGATATATAATGAATAAATAAGTTATATATTTTTATTTTAGATAAGACACTGCATTTTGAAATAGCAGTTCTTACTATACCAGTATTTCTTGGGAATATCCGGACGAAAATAGAAATGTTTGTGCAAATGATAAGCTGCCTAATTGGATGATTGGTGGTGAACTGTATGTTGGTTTACAATTTGAGAACAAAAAAAAGGTCCAGTTAGTAATGAAACATTACTCGATGAAGGTACATCAAACCTTTATTGTTATTGGATCAAAACTAACATTTATTTTTGTTCGTTGTGCGAATCATGTCACCAATTGTCCATGGCGAATGAGGGCATCACTAAAAAAGAAATTAAATAAATAGTGTTTCACAAAATGAGATGGTCAACATAGATGCGTCAATCTTGCTCTCTCCCAAGACCATAGAAAAATGGATTCAGATTTTATTTGTACATGCAAATTATGTATGTATACATAACGTGCAAAGTGTTATATCTATTATATATATACTCCATTTTTCTATGATGTGATTTTTAAATGTGATTTGGTTAATTATCAAGTATGGTAAATCAAGAACCATCTATTTCAATATCATTGATTCAAGAAAGAATACTTACTCAATATAGGTATCAGATCTCATATAAGAAAACATGGAATGCAAAATAGAAAACGATTATCCGTGTGTTTGGTGATTGAGATGAATTAACCAAATCAAAATCCAGGAGCATAAGATAGTTCAATATGCGCTTGGATCCAAATACAAACTTGAGACTAAAGATATTATAATTGGTGATCAGGTTCATAATGGAAGATGAAAATTTCTTCGGGTTTTTTAGAGTTTTAGGCAATATTCATACTTTGACTTAATTTGGATTCATTTAAAAGCAATATTAAGATTAAATTAATTTAATTTAATATTTAACCGTTTAAATTATGTCAATTACTTTAATTAATTAATTTTTAAAGAAATAATAATTTAATCTTTTAGTTAGCATAATAAAATTATTTTTACATATTAAATTAAAATTCTTATTTTCAAGTCAGAATATTTTTAGAAATTATTTTCTTTTAATTATACAAATTTTTATATGTTAAAAAATTATTTTTTTTATTTTTTAAATTACTAATTGATTTAAATTTTGAATATTGATAAATTCTATCAATTTAAAGATATTTTTATTTTTTAGATAAATTAAATTTAAAATTATTGTAATCTTAATTGATATGAATTTAAATATATTTTTAATTCTAAAATTATAATATATAAAATAAATAAAATATTTATGTTATAATTTTAATATTTATTTTCTTTAATTATAAAAATTTTATTTCATTAATTTTTTATTAATATAATATAATTATTATTATTAATATTAAATATATTCACCAATGATAAAAAAAAATTACTATTTTTTAATTTATTTTTATGTATACATTTTATTAAATTTTAAAAATATCCATACATTTCATCAACAACATGCTAGTTTGATTAATTAGAATACGAATAAAGTTTCAATCTATAGAAAAAAATTGTTAATGATTAAATTTTCATTTAACAGACAACACTTATTAAATAAAAATTTAATTAATAAATATAAAAATACTTGTTAAAAGTATTATATCTCATAATAATTTACAAATTAATCTAAATTGTAAAACCCAAGTTAACAATAATTTTATTTATTTAAAAAATACATTTTAAATTACTATTTATATAAGTGGAAAATAAAAAAAATTATATATTTAGTATATTATGCTTTAATTTGGTTCAATTTTAAACATAAAAATCAAAATTAAAAAAAAATTACATAAAAGAAATTTTTATTTTTAAAAATTAATTTAACAGTGTAAAACTGTTTAGGTTCTTAAACATCTTTTATTAGAGAAATTTGTGCAATATGCAAATCAGAGATATGTAAATAGTATTATTTAATTATAATGAAAATTATAGAATAAACTATGATTCTTATTTGCAAATGTAAATAGTATTGCTAAATCCATTGAACCGGTTTCATCTACTATGTTTTAGCAAGTAGCAAGTAGCAACTAGCTAGTGACTCTTTGGTGCAAGACATCTAGGGCAGTTTCTTTTCCAGAATATGGTGAGGAATTGAATAAGTGAAACTCATAGCAATTGTTGATTGTTATTAGCTACTCATTCTGGCAACAAATCTTCACCAATGGCTCTTAAATTATTGTAATTAACGCTCACAGATGTAACAATTCCGCACCTTAATTTCCATGCATAACCCTTTCCATCATTATATATATTAATTTGTTAGCCACTTCTTTAACCTTCTCAGCAACTTGTCCATTTATGCTTTTCCAGATTCGTGTGTTAGCATAAACATTTCCAACGTCCAGATAAATTTAATAAAATGAAATAATTATTATACATATTAAAAATACATTATATCTATTTTCATGCTATTTATAATCATACGATCATCTTTTATATTTGAAAAAAAATAATAAATTATTAGATGAATGTAAAATATTTTCGTATATAAATTAATTATTACTCTTTAACAAAGACCTTAATAATGAGGGTAGCAAACATGTAAAAAGACTCGAAATGTCATGTAAGATTAAGCTTGTGTGTTTCAATGAACATTTGGATACTTGAATTTGAATAGATTTTCTAGCATTTTTGTTTGGAAAGACAACAATATTATTAAAACTAGTTTCACAGATTTGATTTTATAGCATTGATTTTGCTTTAAAGTCAATTTAAAATTATGTGATTTATATTTTAAAACTTTTCTTTTATAAAGTGTGATAAAATTAACTTGGTATAAAATTTTTAACTCAACATAATTAACTTAAGCTATATTTTATCTTATTAACCTAAACCTGAGTTTAAAATTAAAATCAATTTTAGTTAAGAGCAACCAAATATCAAAATTTTCAAGAGAATTACGTTACAATCAAATGATCATAATTTCGTAACATTTCTACACGAATCCAAACATACACTAAGACTCTATTCACTCCACAATCAAAAGAACAAATGATTTTGTTACAGGGTGACAAGCATTTATTTTGATTCATCGGAATAAAGAAACTTATTTTAGAAACCATGATTGTCCATAATTTTAAAGCTTCATTTTCTCCATCTGGCCAAATTAATTTAGATAAAAGGTGATTAACAGGAAATTTTGGCTTTACAAGCTAGTGCCTTTGGATCATTATTGCCAAGAACTAATCTTGTAAAAGCTTCTTCTATTACACAATGACTCCAGATTGGTTTTATATCTCTAACATGCCTTGTCATGCAAGAACCCTGCTGTGGTTGAAGGGTGGAGTAGCACAGTCCCACTCTACATTGCATTAAAATTCAATTTAATTTGTAGAATAGGGCTACCAAAGATCAAACTCTAGATCACATAGGCATAGATGCTCTAATTCAAGGACTACTAAAGTTTAAGTTATTAGGTGAAGGGTTGAAAGACTGTTTTATATCTTTGAACAAATACTAATTTCGCTTTCCAACCAACCAAGCATAAGGCTTGAACAGCTTGAATTTTTTTGAAGCTGTAAATCATTCTTTATCCTATGGATCTGGATTAACTGGAGTTGAATTGTTCAAGAAAATCACAACTTGCTAAGCAATATTGTCCCAGTGAAGGAATCCACCATGTCCCCTAGCGTTTGTGAACTTATAAACAGCACCTGAAACTGTTCAAAGAAATACCTTAGTGTCATCAGATTTCAAAGACATGAATCAAACCAATATTTACATGAAAATATAAATTATAAAATTTAGGAGCAAAAACTGTGGATGTTATGCAGAGTGTACCTTCATAGCCTTCAAGGACTGGATCTTGTGACAGCAGAAGTGGTGTGTCTAGGTCAATGAACCTACAAAAGAGTTTGCATTGCAATATTTAAATGCATTAATAAAATAGGAGGTGAAGAATATAGAAGAAAAACAATATAATAATGTTACTTACTTAAAACAGCCAAGGCCAGCAGCAAGTTGGCCAGCAAAACCCATAGCCAGTCTTGTCTCAACCATACCACCAATCATCAGATCTAGTCCTGCAGCTCTTGCCTTTTCAATAATATCCAATGCACCCATAACCCCAACTTTGGCAAGCTTAATGTTGATGACATCCAAAATATTCCCTTCAACTATTTTGTAAACATCAATTAGACTTCTGCAACTCTCATCAGCTGCAACAGACACTCCATATCTTTCTCTTGCTATATTACTCACATATCCAAGACCATCCCAATCATCTCTATCAACTGGTTGCTCAAATAGAATAGGAGTCAACCCCATATCTGTAATAGAAAATGAATCTTAGTTCTCAGCTAAATTGCGAAAAAAAACTGCAATAAGGTATCATAAGTATATTGGTGTATTTGTGCATTTTCTTGTATGACAATGGCAGTTATTTGGATCAAATAAGTAAGACATAGGAAAAACTTTATGTAGCTTTTTTTTAACCATGTAATCTCTCAAGAACTTCCACTGCTTCCTCAGGCTTATACCCCTCATTCGCATCAAGAATAAACTGACACTGAGGGTGGGCAACCCGTATAGCTTGAAGCACTTCTATATCTGCATTCAGATTCTTTCCCACTTTCAGCTTTAAAGTCTTAAATCCCTCTTTATTGTACTTAGAAGCCAATTCTGCTGCTTCGGCTGGAGAAACAATTGGGATCTACACATATAAGCTGGCTTAGATTTCTTTCTATCAGATAATTTTTGTAACATTATTTTCATCATAACCATTTCTTTGAGATTAAATAAGAACTTAACTGTTATATCAGTAGTTATGGTACTTGAAGCCCCACCAAAAAGCCTCCACAATGGCACTCGAATACTATTTGCAACAGCATCAATTATTGCCATCTCCACCCCAGCCCTAACCTTCAATAGGACATAGATGGGACCCCATGAGAATAAAAAAAAAGTTTATTGCAACATTCATTAAGAATTCATAATGCCTAACGGTTTAGTTCCGCGCTATGATTTTACAACCTTATTCATATATTAGCCACGTAATCCTTCAAGATCAACAAAATAATGCATCAACAATTAACTTGAAATTCTTATGAAACATTTTTCAAATTCAGAAGCCAATATCCACTGTAAAATCTCAAGTTGCTTCTACATCAAAATGTAACGACTAATTTCTTAAAATAAAATAAACATAGGGGAAAGAGGTTCAATGCTATGTATGAAAAATGCCAGGGAGTTACTAATGTCAATTAATTTGGTGTTTTAGAAAATGAAGGGGACTGTGAAGATAAAGAAAAAGGAAAACCATGAACAAGGTCAGCAATTGTCGATAGTGTATCTCAGTGCTAAATTGAATATTTAAATTTTCTTGAAATTTGTATCCCTCCTTCATGTCCTTAGTTAGCTTCAATCTACAATGTTTGAGTAAGCTCATGATCTGCTTAACACTAAATGTGTGCGTGTTTCAAATTTGTAGCTCTCCTTTCATGTCCTTAATCACCAAATAGAAAACTACAGCACATGGAGTATGATGAAGGTTGGAATATGGTCATATATGCTGATTTTGGGCCATATGGACATGGAGAAGTAGCAAATGCTTTAACACACACTCCGCAGATGAGGTAAAGGAAAAGGAGATACTGGAAAATATCAAGAGAATTTCTTGGGACTGGATATCAGCTCATAATTTAGTGGCTAATGTTCCATTTACAGATTGGGAACTAGACCCACTTAGATGTTTTAATAGGAAAGGCAGGGTATAGGTTAGCAGGTCACCTTGTAAATGGGTGTTGTATTACTTATCTTTTCTATTAAACCTTTGCTGTCCAAAATTCTGGTTCTATAAGTTCTTGGGTTAGAGTACCCCTTGTACTCCCATTAATATAATCCTTGTTGCTGATAAAAAAAAAAAAGAAAAAAAAAAAGAAAAGGGCGGTGTCAAATATACCCTCTCAAAAAAGCCCATGTCAACATATAGTAAACTTTATTCTCGAGATTGTCATAATCCTTGCCCAAGTTCTGTTTCTTTCAAACCAACCCTGAATAGAGAGATCAGTACAAAGAGAGTATTAAGAAAATACTCTTTTTCCTTCATTGTTTTGAATTATCTAAATATTGATTCGAGAACAGAAAAAACTAGCAACTTTCAAGCAAACAAAGATGTAATAAAAAACTTTCTTAAAATTAAGCAAAGAAAAAAACCAACCCAAAAGTCACAAAAGGGGGAGAAGTCAAGCTAGTGAATATTATAAGATCCTGTGCTAAATTGAAGATCTGAATTTTCTCAAAATTGGTAACTCTCCTTTCATGTCATCAGTCACCAAGTAGAAAATTCTAGCTTCCATTCATATTCAAGGAATTTGTATAGTGAGAAGGTAAAAAAGGACAAGTCAATTTGAAAAATACAACAAATGGAAGTGAGTGACACAAGACTAGAATGACAAGTAGTAACAGAAGCAGTAGTTAAACATGAACTAAGATTGATCACACTCACTGAAGCAAACTCATGCCCTGGAAGAATAGCACCAATCTCCCCCAACATGGAACCCAATGTTAGTGCAGGGCATCTCCTCAAGAAGGCACATGCCTCAGAAGCCTTAGCCATAGCCATGGGTTGGTCCTCTGCAGTAACAAAAGGCAAAATTGGTGCTTCACCCCAGCCCACAGCACCATTGCTTAACTCAATTCTAATGGCCACGTTCTCCACTTTGTCCAATCTTGAGGAAGCAATGGTGAAAGGGGCAATTAAAGGCACATTTAGTGGCCTGTTTTCTGCTTTATGCACATCAACAGTGAAAGTTTCCAATAAATTCTTGAACCCAAAGGTGATCGGTGTTGCTGTATCTGTAGTAGATGCCATGGTTTTGGCTAAAGCACCAGACTTTAGGGATAAGCACCTTGTGAGTGTGATGAAATTGGAATTGTTTGGGTAGTTGGTGAAAAGGGTGGGAGAACATTGAAGAAAACTATGTGATGGTGACTTGAGAGTTGTCTCCATTGGGTGTTGCGTTATTGCAGCTTAGTGTTTGAGACTTGTTGTTGTTGGGAACTTAGGAATAGCACTTGATCATTGGCTTCTGAACAAGTCTCACTTAGCTTCCATTTATAATTCTTTTTTCTTCTGCTGACATTTTCTGTACACAATTATATTCATGGTGCTTCAGACCTGCTTTCTTGTCTTTTCTTACAGCATCACTAAACTTTTCTATTATACTATTATTTACCGGCCTCTTTCTTAACCAATATGCTTCAGTATTAATTAAAATATTAATAATAAAAAGTATGCTAATACATTCGGCGGTATGTTAATAATATTCTTTAATTATTATTATTTTTGGTTCCTTAGTTAGCATGTAAAGATACTTATTAGTGTTTATCTTAATTTTTTACAGTTATAACATACTAAATAATTGATTTAGAAGTTCAATGCTGTGCGTGAATCATTCGGAGAAATGACACATGATAATGACACGAACAATCTTTCTTTAGGGAAAAATTAAAAAAGACACTGTGTCATGTATGTCTTTTTCCACCCCATATTATAGACATATAAAGTTAAAATTAATATTATTTTTATGATAATTTTATAATTTTTTTTATCTTTCTATCACACCATTCATCTTCTCTTGCATTTCTTTTTTCTATCTCTATTTCTCTCTTTGATTTAAGTATTACTTGTTATAAGAAAAATAGGTGAAAATAGAATTTCTCATAAAGTTAAGAAAAAGTGATATTGATACATTTTAAGAAAATGTTGGTTGAATAATATTAAAATAATTAGTAAAGGAAAATAACGAAACTTTAAAACCTTTTAATGCTACTTTTTTTTTGTAATAGATGGTTCACAAATCACAATTACATATTTAAATTTTAAGGTCATAATGCTTTGTGCTCCCTAAAGTTTAATTTTTTTTAGTTCCCAACTACTTTTAACGAGAAGTAAACACGGTAAATTCAATTGTTTTCAAATTTGTTTATTTCCACATCATAGCTTACCAAATATGAAAAATCATTATCTCAGAGCCAAGAATGTAAAAGATATAACAAGTGTCTAAGTCTAATTTTAAAATAGATGTTACAAGTTCAAACTCCCCTTACTAAAAAAATGAAAGTAAGATTATTTATCTCTGTTTAAGATTATAAAATGTAGTTTAGATGCAGCCTGATCACCTATATGGTTTTTTCATAGTATATATGGATTTTTCATTTCTTCAATGGAGCCTACCTACCTACCTAGAATTTGTCCATTGATTAGTTGCTAGGTCAATTCTAGGTATCAAATATGTGGTCCAGCACTAAACTCAAATAATTAGAATGTTATAAAAGCAAGTAAAAGTAAAATGAAAAGTAATTTACTAAATGTTAAAATATACTAATAATTAAGTAGTTAATTTTTTTTTATTATATTTGTTTAATTAATAACAATAATAATATTTATATACTTGTATAATATTTTTACCTTATTTTTTATTTTTCTCCTCCTCAAAATATAAAAATAAAACTTCTCAAATCTTTTATCTTCGTACTTCTTTCTTTCTTATCTATTTCCACCACCTATATAAAAAAAATGGAGTGTATATTAACAACGATTATCCAATTAATAACCCCACACACACTTTAACAATTAATTGTCTTCCATAATTGATTATGACAATAACTTTATATCCTTTCCCACTACATGTACTGATTTATGATGAGTTAAGCAGTGAATAGAAATGAATGATAGTACTTCCACAATGTGGTCTCTTCGCAATGCCAAAAGGACAGAGTGAAACAGTCACAATGTCCGAACACGAGGGTCACAACTCACAAGAATAAGGTTTGGAAGGAATATTCTCCAAGGAATAAACATTATGCTATATACAATTAGGCTAAGTAGTGAAAGATTGCATGATTTGTTTCAATAGTTGTTAGGTTGCTAAATAGTAAATATGTACGACACAAAGAAGGGTGATTTTTCTCGTGTAGATTATATACTCGTTGACATCTTGAATCTTGATGCACATATATATGTTTCTTAATATAATCTTGATGTGTATGGTCAAACTCGATTTCTTGATTAAAAGAATACTAATGTGCATGGTCAAATTCAATTTTTTGATTAAAAAAAATAATATTAGTAATTTATAACTATTGGTTACTAATAGTTATAAAAGTACGATAGACAATAGGTAATCATATTATGTTAGGTTACTTTTTTTGTAATATTTAAAAGGATGTTACAAAAGTATAAAAAATGTTATTTATTAGTTTTAGTAACATTTTAAAAAGTGTTGTATCTGATTGATGTCGTAAAATATTATTAGTAATATTTAAAAAATATTATAAAAATATAAAAAAATGTTATCTATTAATTTTAGTAATATTTTAAAAAAATGTTACATTTAATGTGGTGTAAAAAATATAATTTATAATAGTGTGAAACTAAACAAGAGTGAAGCCCAAATCTTAATCTTTTCCGGTTGAATTTTTTTGGCTTTTGTTTTTACAATTGTTTACTTCTTTATTAATTTAAAATTGATTATTCACCTTGCTTTCACTACTTAATTGTTCGAAATAATGCTATTATAAATTTAAAGAATTCAATAATTACCGATAAATAATAAGGACTTTACCCGTTCATTAAACTTGCCTTAAATGTCTTTGCACATAACAATGATATGCTATGAATCTTATGAATTTACAATAAATTCTTTACGTGAATTTCTTGATAAATCCACAGAATTGCATGCCTATGTAGTATGCTCATTCAGATTCAAGGGATATATTACTAACTTTAGAGTGAGAGTAAAGATACAAAGCAACCTTTGAGTTGAACCCCAAGTCATTCCTTTCTTCAGTAATGAGCATAATATCCCTTTGCTTATGCAAGAATAATGTAACAATAATGGTTTAATAAATGGGAACATAATAACACAATATCTAACAAGAAGGAACTATGGCGCACAATACATCATCTGATTCTGATGATGCAATTGACAAAACAGTAAAGATCTTTCCATATGAAAAGCCGGTACATCAAATTCTTGGAGGAGGAAAAGGTACCGTTAGTTCATCTTTGCTGGTCTTTTTTGACATTTTATTTTATGAATTGATTTGAACAATGAATAGCCCTACAAACAAAATTAGTATAAAACAAAAGAAAAAAATAGGCAATATTTTAACAATAAAAAATTACAGAATTTTTTTGTATAAAAAAGTAAAGAAATATATATATATATATATATATATATAAAAAGAAGATCACCCTCCTTTCTCATATTGTAACGTATTCTTTGGTAAATATTGCACAACAGTATGTTGTCACTAATGTTTTATTAACAACTCATGAGGGTTGGTCTTGCAAAAGTCATTTATAGTTTTCTCTCTTCCTTCTTAACACTAAACTATCGTGTAGCTTCAATGAAGTCTTGTGAATCTGTGAATTGATTATGGTAACATTGTTACAAATTTTGCAGTGGCAGATATACTATTATGGAGGGACAGAAATGTGTCAATCGCATTTTTGCTTGGGATGACAACAATTTGGTTTCTATTTGAGGTTATTGAGTACAATTTGGTGACATTTCTTTGTCACATTTTTATCGCCACGATGCTTATACTCTACATATGGTCCATGGTTGCAAACATCTTGAAATGGTACACATTTTCTTACTTGACATCAAACTTAAAGTTACGATTTAAATCATTTAGGAAAATGCCATTACAGACTCCAAAGTTTCTCATTTGCTTTTGCTACCGAAGGATAATTTTGTCATATTAATGTATTATATGTTTCACAAGTCACCGAAGTAATTAAGGTTTATTTTAAATCTGAAAAGAGATGGTTGTTTGTGTCATAGCATTTCTTATAAGTAGCTTTAAATCAACCAATAAATTGTTAAGTGATTTTCACGAATGTTTTATGGACATACATCTTGACCAAATTAATCATAAAATATTTTGATCCTATTTGGTTGTTATTGAACATTTGCATAGTTAGAAGCCAATCATCAAACATGGTTATGACTTCTTAAAACTTCAATGTATAGTTTTAAAATACCAACTTAATTAAAAATGAGTCCTTAATTATATGGAACTTTTTTTCAATAAGGTCTCTATATTACCACAAACTACTTAACTTGTTACTCTTTAACTTAGAGCATATTAGCTTATATTCCCCTTACAGATCAAATGACATATTATATATGTACCTTCACTAATTTTTATCTAATAAGTATATCTGCAGGAATGGTCCTCAGATATTGGAAACTTATCTCCAAGATTATTCTTACTTCCTGCATCTTGCCACCATTTTCCACATAAGATCAAACCAAATATTAAGAACGCTCCTCCACATTTCATATGGAATAGACCTATCACACTTTCTTCTGGTATCACCAATTAATACTGGTTGTCCTCCATTAAATTTTAATTCTCAGCCAATTAGTGAACCTAACATATCTAAAAATATCTTCAGATCATCTTTTCCCTCTATATATTCTCAGTGATTGGAACATACTTCAGCTTTGTCAATTTGCTATATATAGGTAAGATCAAATTCCAGCACATTGTTTCTCTTCCTCTATGATTAGATATTAACCAGTAAGTGCACTAAGTTGTTGCCTTTCTTGTTCATGGTTCATCGACAAGGTTTTATTTGCATTCAAACACTGCCAATTGTGTATGATCGGTATAAGGAAGAACTTAACAATTTGGCTGGACATATCATAATGGACCTTAGGAAAAAATATAGAAGGATTAAGAAGAAATACATCAACAAAATTCCTCGAGGACCAGTGAAGGACAAGAAGATCACATAACTATTACTTTGAAATTGATTGACTTCTTTGAGCCAAAGTATCAATGAAAATTGGCATGATTCATGTATAGATTATATCATGTATAGATTTACATGGTGATCGGATATTTTTATTTTCAATAAACCCAACACCCAATTGACCTGAGAATGTATTTTAAAAAAAAAATGTGAACGACAATGCTTTTAAGGTATTTATTTGAACTATGTGATGAGAAGTCTTTTTCGCTCACTTAAATCTATTCTTAATATAATATATATATATATATATATATATATATATATATATATATAATTTGTATCAATTAATCTAACCATAAAATTATAATTATATATTATTTTAATTATTAAAAATTATAAATACGCAATTAAATTATTTTTATCTTATATATTTTTAAAATATATATTATATTAATTTTAGCATCCTTAATAATATATCAAATTATTTTTTATTAATATCAAATTAACATAAATGATATGACATGCGCGTAACTATAATGGTTAATTATAAAGTAAAATTATTAAATAATATAATATTTAATATAAAAATTTTACGGATATAAATTAATTTTTCTCTATATATAATTCTCTTACATATGTTTGGATTGGATTTGAAAAAGAAGAGTATAGGTAGAACACATTAGATTAGTGAATTTAAGGTTAACCTCAAGATTTAAAAAATGTATTATATATCTTGATTACTCTAGTTCAAACATTTAGAAAAACTAGTTCCTCTAAATTCATGATCAATAAGGTGAGACCTTGAGATTATAAAGTATTTGGTTTCATTTTAATGCAAAAGCTAACTATAGACACTTTTACTAAAAATTTTAAAATAAAAAAATACACAACCTTTATTCCGTCTAGCTTCCGTTAGAGGTAATATTAAGATAAATTATTCTAAAAAATTAGAATATATTATACTTTATTTTATATAATTTAATATTTTTTAATATTAAGATAAATTATTCTAAAAAGTTAGGATAAATTATATTTTATTTTATATAATTTAATTTTTTTTATTTGTGTCATTAAACCTCATAAATAAGGTAAGATAAATTATTCTAAAAAGTTAAAATAAATTATACTTTATCTTATATAATTTAATATTTTTTAATTTTAATTTTTATTATTAAATCTCATAAATAAGAATGAAAATAAGTTAAATTATTTAATATATGTTTATGATTATTAGTTTAAAATTTAATTTAATTTTATTTGTTTAATATATAGATAGATTTTTTATATTAAATTTTTTAATAAATAAATTAAATTTAAATTTATTAAAAAATTTGTTTAATTTATTTAAAAATTCATTTATTTATTTATATTATATATTTATATTTATTTTAATATATTATATTTATATAAAATTAATATATTAACATAATTTATTAAACATTAAATTTTTAATTTTTAATTTCAAACAAAAGATATTTTAGTTGGTTTTATCGGTTTTATTAAAATAGAACATTCAACAACTTGTTTAAATAATTTAGATATATATATATATATATATATATAAATTTTAAATTTATTTATTAATATTTTTATTTTATAAATTATAAATTAATCTTTTAAATTAATTAATTATATAAATTTTAATTTTATTTATTTATCTTTTATATATTATAAATTTTTGATAAATTTTAAAACAAATCACATCTTAACTTAAAAAAAATTATGATAAATAATAGGTTTAAATTTCAAAATTTTTAAATATATTTAAATAAATTTAAATACTTAAAATTTAACTTAATTTAATCTATTTTTATTTTTATCTATAAATTACTTTGAGTTAAAAGTTAAAATATTATGATCATATTTTAATTATGATTAACTAGCCTAAAAACGTAATTAAATTAAGTAAAAAGGATAATATTTAATATTTTTACTTCAACTCAAAATTTAGGAGGTTTAGTAATACGAAGTTTTTAAGGAAAATAAAATGTAATATGCCCAAAAATGAGACCAAAATATAGTCTCCAAAAGTTGACGATTTTTTAAAATAAAATATGCTCAATATGATATTGTTTTCCGTTTTAGTCCTTACATATGAAAAAATTTTACATTTAATTCCTATATAAAAAATTACAATCAGTCTATATCATTTGTCAAAATTATAATGGTTGTTAGTTACTCGTTGAGTTAACAGCTCCAAGTAGGACAGGCTTCATGTTATTTGTACTAAGTGTAAGGTTAATATAATTAATGTATAGTTTAATAAAAGAAGTTTTAAGGCGTGACCTAATAATCAAATCAAGTAACATCAACCATCATATAATAATTATATATTAATTACAAAATTTATACTATTATATTTATTAAGGATTTAAATATTACGTTTTATGCGATTGTTTGGTTTATAATTAAATTTTTTTATAATTTTAATAAAAAAATATATAATTAAAAATAATTTTAATTAAATTTAACAATTTAAAATTAGTTATATCATAAGTTCTTCTATTTAATTTTAAAAACAAACAAGTTTTGTGTGATCCAACTTATTTAACAATATTTACTAATAGTAATTAAACTAACGACCTAGTAACCTAATGCCCAGTATAGTCAACTACTGCTTGCTTAACTGTTTGACTTGACATTTCCTTCCTCATAACTCTTATCCCTATTTGTACAGGTTCAAGTTTGTCTTTATTAAGTGACTATTAAATGTAAAATTAAGTAGAATTAATTTTAATAAAATTAATTTAAATTAGTAAATATTTTTAAAATATGTATATAAATTTTTATATTTAAGTTATAATTTTTTAAAATATATTTTACATTAAAACATATAAAAATTAATTCTTCAATGCTAAAATAAATAAGCCCTAAATTATGTTTGGCTAATATTCAAGCAGCAACCATTTAGGTATACAATAATTGCATTATAATGGAAGAAATTAATTACATGCTGCCTCCCCAAGTTGATAATTAACTTGGGAGTTTTATTTTATTCTTTTAAAAAATAGTAATTCTCCACTACCTTATAAAATAATTATTTAATAAAAAATTTATATTTATTATTATGAAAATATAAAAAAAATTTAAATTTTTTTCATTTAATAATTACGAGGATTTGTAAGAATCAAAAATAATAAAATTTAGAATTATTCTTAACTTTGTCTTTTGATTTAAGAATAATTTTAAATCTTCTTATCTTCTTATCTTTTATTTTTAACAAATTTTTAACTATTAAATTGAAAATAAAAAATATTTTTATATTTTTAAAACAATAAATATATATATAGTTTTTATTTAATATTTATTTCATAAAATGAAATGAAAATTTATAAAAAAGAATATGTTGGAAGATAAAATAAAACTTTTAACTTGATTCTCATATTGCAATTATAACATGCATGAATGCTAGTTTTATAGTAGAAATTTGAAAGTAACCACAGTGGAGGCGAATGCCAACTTTCAGTTGAAACTTGAAAGAGACCACTTAGCACGCGAGATTCGTCTATGGGAATGCAATGTACCGGTTCATAGCAAAATTAACAAATTGCGGTCCTTGTTTGCTTCCACAATTTCCTTTCATGATAATAACATTTGAAAACTACGTGCCCCTAATAATCACGGGTGGATCTTCTTTGCTACTAGAGAGAAAAAAATATAAATGTATAGGTATAGATCTATTCAAATTTTTAAGTTCTAAGTACCTTTACATGGAAAATGACAAATTATATAGGTATGTTTTGATTGATTGCAAATGGTGGAAAACATAGAGCTAAGTTGCCCCTGCTTTATACAGGGGTCCAGCTCAATCTGAAGCCTCACAATCCAATTGATTAGGGTTAGCAAACAAAAGTTGGCCCCAATGAAAATCTCCGGCATATGCTATCAGAGTATCAGTTTGCTGTATAACTAAAAAAAACAAAAGCCTGAGTTTTGTTCTGTTTGTTTTTGTTCAAACACTTTCACTGCAAATAATCATCAATTCGCATGCACACTGGCTTAATAGTTAATAGAAAACAAATTCAAAGATAAGTTTTTCCTTTAGTAGCGCCAATATGGCTTTTGTAGAGAACCAAGGAGAGATGGTTCATATTTATGCTTCAAAATAACCGGTTTGATTAAAGCACACCAAAATTTTAAAACAAGTTGTAAAATCAAACTGTTTTCCACTTTCAAAACACAATCCGGTTCCTAAACTAGAAAACCAGTCTATATGGGAGAGTAGTTTATAGTGTGTATTTCTTCAGGAGTTTGAACTGTCATTGTTCTTCCCTTTAGAAGTAGAAGTGACCGATAATTCTGTTTGCTGGAAAATCTATATGGTAAGGAGCTTAAAACATCTTCAATTGTAAGAAAAATTAATAGAATAGATTTTCAAAATAGGAGTAATGGGAATAAAAGAGATGTTTGCCAGGTGTAGACGTTTCAGCCAGTCATGTCACAGCTGGGACAGTATGATTATATTTATATTACTCAGTTAGAAAACGCTAAAAAGCAGAGGGCGGTCATAATATTGCCTTTTGAAAAAATGTTGATATTTACCCAAAAATAGATGAATCGGGATGGAAGGAAGAAAAAGATAGAAAGAAAAAATGGGAAATGATAAGAAAATAAAAAATGTATTAAGATAGAAATACCGAATAAATGGATTAATATCAAAACTCTTTGCCTTATTAATTAACCAGTTGAAAATTTAATTAAAATAAAAACCGGTTTCAATTAATAAAAACTAGTTCAATTTTAAAAACCAAACTAATTGATATAAATTTGGTTGGGTTGGCTTCCCAGTTTAAGCAATAACAAACAACCAAGGAATAAAGAAAAAATGTCAATTTATCATAGTATATGCAGCTGTTAACCTGATTTTAGGATTTAGTATGTAAAGAATAATTGCAACATGCTGATCAGAAAGTCAAGATGGCCGAGTTGGTCTAAGGCGCCAGTTTCAGGTACTGGTCCGAAAGGGCATGGGTTCGAATCCCATTCTTGACAAAAGTGTCTCATTTTTATCTAATATTAGATCAAGTCCGAATCTTTTTTCGGTACTAAGCCACTAATGAGCATTCTTGTAAAGCTTTTATCGCTAAAGTTTGGAGGCATAGTTATCAAATCCAATATAATATAATCCAATGCTTTCCATACGCCAGTTTCTGGTGCCATAATTTTTGTGGTTGATTTTGGCTTCAATCGAAGCAAGGCATTCCAATTCTTTATAGTACAACCGAGGGTTCCATTGTCCAATTCCCGCACGTTATTCCATCTTTTGTTCACTGGCATTGGATTTTGTTTACCCTATAAAGTCGCCCCTAAACCCCTTATACATGATGTGGTACCATATACATAATCTAGTTGGTGGAAATGATCCTTCAATGAGCCATGATTATCGTATCATCGTGATATACATTCAGTTACATTCAATTTTTCTTATTTTCTATAACAATTTCAATCATTGTAATTTGTAAAAGTTAAAAAATTTAACTCTTATATAACAATTTAAACTGTCACAAAAATTAAAAATTCGGACATAATTAGATGTATCATACAGTACGACGGTAGATTTAACTTTTTCCGTTTTCAACGACAATGATTGGCTGCGCTTAGGGCACATAAGAGACCAAGAGAAATTGTGACAGCTTATTTTTTCAGCACTCAATGATCTATACCAGGTCAATTTCACATCAAATTAATCTCTCCACATCGTCCCAAGAATTTTAAATGGTCAACAACGATTCGAAATCAGCGACGGAACTGCATAACAAGTATTACAATGCTATGATCCGAATTTATTGGAAAAAAATCGCAACCTTTGGTGTCATCTTAGAAACTATAGCTAATGCCAATAGAGGTACAATTATACTCTACATTAAACTGGTCAGGTAAGATACCGATTTAATTGTACAATAGTGAAGGATTCATCTTAAAAGATTAAATTATAATAACTGATTTTTAATCACGCTTAAGCTTGCGTTGACATATATAACATGTATCGATAGTTATTAAATTATACTAAATTAATTTCTCAATAATTGTAATAACTTCACATTTTAAGCTCTAAACTTTACACCCCATTTGCAGAACAGTCAAATCTATAAGATGTCCACATGTTATTGTATCCTTTTATTTTTGTAAAATGATAATCATTAAGTTTGAACATACAATCACATGCAGTCTAACTAAATCACACATGTCCTCTAGACTAATTTTAGTGGCTATTGACCTTACAAACCTTTCTTTTTTCCATAAACTTGACAAACTGCCGATGTGAGCACACCAGCGCTTAAGTCACACCCAATATTAACTTTTTTCATCCAACTCAACTGCCGTTACGCAGTTACACCAACAATATGATGAAAGCTTGTGCAAATATAATTACTCTATTTACCTTGTTCTATCATCACATACACATACCATCAAGTCTACGGCCAGGTAAAAACCATTAACACATACTCAAGTAACAATCACATACCCCACCCTATCAACCACTCCAAAAAGTGGAAAACGAGGCCATATATAATTGAAAGTAATACAACTCGCAGTCACCGGGTAAGTTACAGTAGTTACATCCTCTTGTTTGACAAAAACACAAAAACATCACTTCCGTTGCATTTTGGGTATATGGAACGTGTTCAGAATCACAATTGGACATGCCTTTTTTTTGCCACAAAAAGCTTAGTGAGAACTGAGAAAGGCCCCTTGAAACCTTTATCAGAAAGGACCTCAAATTATTTATTTATTATGAATCAATGAGTTCATAACAGCTTAATCGACCCCTAGTAACAAACACAAAATTAAGCTCCTTTTAAAAAATCAAAGCTGCTACTAGTACTTGCCAATTCTCCCTTCTTTCTTGCAACACATTTAGCACCAGTATTCATTGTGCAATTCAAATAACTGGTGAACTAGTAAATGCCCAGTGACCATCAGTTATATACATTGAATGATATTATTGGTGACAAAAACAAATAACTCTTTGAAGCATGAGCAAAAGTTGACTAGCATATAACATCTGATGGCAAAGATATATCTGTGGGATTAAGCACTAAATATGAAAGATATGGCTAAAGGTCAGCTCAGTGCATGAGTCTACTACCATTATGGAGCCTTGGAAGGATCAGATGTATGCAGTCTTATCCTGCAAGCGGGGAGGGTTGTTTCCACAACTTAAACCCAAGATACAGCTCAAAAATAAAAAAGATAATAACCACAAACAAAAATCAAATCTGGGAGCTATAAGAAATTCAGGGAGGTACATGTTCTAAAATTCATACATCAGAGCTGAAAACATCAAGCAGGAACCTGATTAGATTCTCGCAATCTCAAAGACTTGGCATGCAGCCTCTCCATGAAAGCTGGATTGGCTCGAAGTCTCTCCTTCACATATGACGACCGGGCATCATCTACTAGTTTATTAGCTTTCCCAGCCTCCTCAATAAGAGATAGGAGAGTCCTTAGGCAGTCTTTTCTGTTTTCTTCTCGATGTTCAAACCTTCAAAATATGGAAAAGAGGATTTTAAATGCAAATGTGGCTGCTTCCAAGCTTTCAGTAAAGGCCTACCCAAGGGTTATAAAAAAGAATAATACAAGAATGAATGTTCATAAAGATAAACTTTTACCTTTCACTAGTTATTGTAAGCTCATCTCTCCCAGGATGATAACGTTTCCCAACCAATTCTCTGAGACGGCGGAATTGGTATTTTGAAAGTCCAAGTTCCTTCACAGTAACAGATAGTTTCACTTTCCTGTTTTTTGGATGCCAAGCATCACCCCCAGGAGCAAAGACTACCCGAGTTTGCCACCTGAGAATGGGACCTTCACCCGGTGGATCATCTAAATCTTTTTTCTTGTCTGGTACAGCGGTATCATCAAACTGTGGGACCTCCTCTTTTTCCATCATCTTCATGTATTCTGCCACCATCTCATCCTCAAACTTCTTAAACTGTTCATATGCTTCTTCAGGTTCAAGTTCCCCTCTCTCACACATGTCCCCTAACTCATTAAATTTTATTTCCACCTTCTGTTTTATCTCATCTGGACAAGACAATAAACCAAAGAGAATCAGCACAATCAACATAACATTAATCAAATCACGTATGCAGCTGCAGCTGACAATTATATTACAATTCAGATATGCACATGGAAATATAATCATCTCAAATGCAAACATGGCAGGAAATTTCTGCTGGAAAATGCAACAAATGTCAAGAACATACCAGAACAATATGTAGTGTCTACAAACCAATTATGAAAAAGATAGCAAAACCCTAAAGATAAGTTTGGGATTTGGGTTTGAAGAGGAAGGGAGGGAAGGGCAAATTTTCATTTCTAATAAAAATTCTCTAATTTCATGTGCTTTTAAATATAAAAGGAATAAACCAATAGATTAGTTTAAATTTAATGTGTTGGTTATTTACTTATTTTTATAATTACATAACTTTCTTAATTTAAAAAAACAAATATTATTCGTCCTCCCTTCCCTTGGCCTCCAAAACTCAACAATTCCCAAAAATACACTCAATGACAGCCTTCAGTCAACTCATAGATGGGAAAAATGGCTATTCATAACACAGCACTGATCCAGGATTACACAGTACAGTTCCTCACCTGCCCCTCTAACCTTTGATTACTACAATTCCTTACACAAAGGAATATATAAGTAACAATCAATGTCGGATCATGAAATAACTTTTAACAGGTCCACAAGCAATGGAAGTAAAACAGTTAACTCAACTTCATTTTAATTTAGTTTTGACAAATAGAAGAAGAAAATTAAAAATAGCATTAATAGAAGAAAGAATGGCAATGTACCAGGGAGGAGTTTGTCCCAGCTGAGCATATCCTCGAGAATCTCCTCGCACTCTTTTGTATCCCTAAGAATACCATGCTTGATCCCATCCTCAACAATGTCATCCCACTTCTTGTCATCCATGTTGAAGTATTCATCCTTCACCATCCTCTTCATAACCACATCCCTAGCATCGTACAAGTCATCAATCTCATTATCGGTTTCGTGCAATTCCTCGAAATCGCTCTCGAAATCCATGTCATCCACATCGTCAATGGGCTTCATGCTTATTTCATCCATCAACTCATCATCCGTCTCCTCGTGCTTCCCCGACAACTTCCTCTGCAGAATTGCCTCCATGATCGATGGAAGTGCCTGTTCATCTCCCTTCCAGTACTTCTCAATCCGCGCTTTAAACTCTGCAAAGTGAAATCAAAACCAAATGCTGATGTCACATCTCAAACGGCATGATCTAAGTGTTCCGATTGGTCATCAGAAAGAGAAACCTTTGTTATTGACGTCATCGACTTCCACGGCGGCATTTTCTTTTGGAACTGGAGGGGGATTTTCATCAGTGGAGAAGAGTCTGAGTCGGGGGCGAGTTGAAGCGGCGAGTGCGGTGGCGGTAGTGTGGTTGGAAGAAGAATGAAGAAGATTGCGAGTGTAGAAAGAGGCATTTCTCAGCAGAGTTCGTCTCATGGCTCACTCTCTCAGTCTCTGTCTCGCTCTAGGGTTTCCAGTTTGTCTTCTCCGCTTCCCGTTTTTCAGTTTATTTCTCTCTTTTTCTTTGTGTTCTAAATATATTTTTAATAATTTTTCTAAATCCTAAATCCGAAACTTAAACTTATATATACTAAATTTGTATCCATTAATAATATTAAATATTACATTTTTAATAAATTTTATTATTTATCAATTTTTATTATAAATTATTAATTGTGTATTAAATATATTTCTATGTTTTATAAATTTTTATTTTAGTATGTCTAATTTTAGTTTTTATATTTATGTAACTTAAATATTTTAGATAACATTTGGTAACTAAATAAAATAAAATAGAATAGAGTTATATATCTCATTTTGTATCTCTCACTAATATTCATATATTTTATCTTATCAAATTTTATTTTACATGTCAAATATTATTTTAATCTGTTCCGTTATTATCTTAAGCTAATTTTTCAATAAAAATTTACAACTTAATTAACACAAACTAAGGTAAAACTAAATCTAATTACTAAATAAGTTCAATCAAAATTTTTTAAAAATATATATATTTAGTTAAAAAAAAGGATAGACTTTAGAATTTTTTAAAAAGTTTTTTAAACTATTAAAAATTGGGTTTGCTTGTTTAAATGTAAATTTAGTTGATGTAACTTATTTTATTTTTTATAACTTTTTAATCTATTTAAATATAAGGCTCTTAACTTATTTAAAAAATCTGAACACAAAATAGATATTTAAATAAACTTATAATCTAAACAAATATTAAAAAATAATTCATCAAACCTTTAAAATAAATTTATATAAAATTTAGATAATATAAAATGTAAGTTAATTTAATTTTTATTTATTTTTATTTTTATTATTTAAATAATTAATATATTAAATTTTTTATCAATAAAAAATTAAACCGTTTAATAGAGATTTATAATTTAATTTATTTAGAACTTAACTTAATTTTACTTGTTTAACAAATAGAAATTTATTAAAAAATTAAATAATTAAATTTAAACCTATAAAATAAAATCTATTTAATTTATTTACAGATCTATTTATCTTTATATATTATATATTTAAATTTATTATATTTATTTTAATATATTATATTTATATTATTAATATATTATATAATTTTCTTTAAAATTAAAATTTTTAATTTTAAATAAAATAAATTCAAGATAATTTTTTATTCTTAAAATAAAACTCTAAACAGTTTATTTTAATAATATATATATATATAATATTAAAATTATTTATTAAATTTTTTGTATTATAAATTTTTGAACAGACATATAAATTTGGTAGGATTTATAACATATCACATTTTAACAACAACAAAAATAAATAAATTTAAATTTAAATTTAGTTTCAAAATTTTAAAATAAATCAAATTTAAACACTCAAAATCTAATTTGATTCAATCTATTTTCATCTTCTAATTATTAATCTTGTTATTATTAAAAAATTAAAAATATTAATTTTTAAAATATCAAAGATTAAAAATATAAAATAAAATTTTAAAAAGTTCAAATCAAAATTATAATAATCAATAAGATATTAAAATTAGTACAATAATAATTGATTAAAATAATTTATATAAAATTCTAAGTTTAAGTATCATTATTTTAATTATACATTTAAAATTTAAAAGAAAATCTTTTTATTGACTATTTTAGTGTTTATTGTTTATTATTATAAATTTTATTTTATATTTTTTAGTTAAAATAATATAATTTATAAAATTATTTATTTAAAGAATAACATTTAAAATTGTATATAAAATTTAATTGTTAAAAAATTATTTAATTATCTAATTATATATTACCATGTAACAACATTTATAAATATTATACATAGCAAATATGTTAATTATAAATTTACTTCCTCTCACTTCTCTGATGTTCTCATATATCCTTACTAATAAAAAAACAATACATATAATTTATTTAATCAGTTATGACCGATTATACATTTGTATTGTATTGATAAAGATAAATCTTATCATGATAATTGTGAATCAAATGCGAACGTGGCAATGATTTTGACTCTATTTTTTAAGTGTCTAACCTAGCAAGTTCAAATTATGCTATTTATGTGATGTTCTCATCAATTCCTATTAACTAACAATTCATTGATGTTAAGCATATACATACAACATCTAAATATGTTCATGTGACAACATTCAACAAGTGGCGCATACTTACTAAATGTTACATTTTAACACATTCTAAAACAATATTTGTTTATAATTAGATTTTAAATAGAATTTTTAAATAAATAAATTAAAAAACCACATTATTTATAAAAAAGAACATACTAAAATTGAAGGAAATTTCAAGAATGAAACTTTGAAGTTTTCAACACTTTATTTTTTTTCCAAATAATATCCCTTTTAAGAATTGTAATCTTATTTATTTAAAATATTTTTAAAAATTGTAAATTGTATAACTATTAACGCAATTTAATTATCTAGAGTTGGATTCTCGTTATGTTAAATTATAAAAATGCAAAGTAAATCAACTTGCATATAAGAAAAATATTTAATCAAAATTTTAATATTTTATTTTATATATAATTTTAACTTTATTTTCTATTATTATTTTATGATTTTAATTTTTTATTTTAATAAAATTTGGTGGCTTTGGGTCTTTATTAATTTTTTTTATAGTTTTAATACTAAAAGTGTCGGTATGTACAATTTGATTTTTATATTTATTTTTGTGTTAATGTTTTAGTTTTTTTTAAACTATTTGATTAATAAATATTCATTTATACATTTTATCCATAAATATATTAATCATATTTTTATTTTTTTCATATATTTTTAATATTTTTTTAGAAAATGAAAAAAATCTGATCAAATTTATATCAACTCATGCATTGAAATTATATATATGATGTAATTTTTAAAAAATATTTATTTAAACAAAGTTATCATTTAATAGAAATTTTAACAGTAAATCAAAATTTAAAATTTTTATAAAATAAAAATTAAGATAATATATATATAATAAATTATTAAAAAATTTATTTTTAATAATAATTTTAAATAATAAATAATAATGATATATTTATATGACAAATTTTTAGTTATTAAAAATTTTCTATTATATTATATTTTAACGATAATTTAAATGATATAACTATTAAAATTTAATATATATTATATTAATTTAATATATTTTATATATATATTTATATAATCGTTATAAAATATTTGTTAAAAAATATATTTTTTATAATAAATATTAAAAATAAAACTAAAATTAAATATAAATAAAAAAATTATTAAACCTAACAAAATATTAACATCTATGATAACATAATAAACTATTATTAAAGCACAATACTACGTATGAAATTTTCAGTGATGATTTTAGTTTTGGCCATGACTTATATCCAAATTAATCTTGTTGAGAGATAATATTTAGTTGTTTACACACTCAGTTTACTGTGGGATAAATTGTCTATTTTTTTTAAAAATAATGTTAACATTATCTTATAAGTAATTAAAAATATTATAAAAATATAATAATATAAGACTTTTTAAACAAATATTTTTAATGCATAAATTTAATCTGCAAAACTGATGTTAAAAAAATTAGAAATTAAATAATTAAATAAATAAATAAATAAATTTATAGTTGAATTAATAAAAATTATAAACAAAGTATTAAAATATGTTTCTCAACATTTTCTTTAATATATATTTTTATTTTCATAAAAATTAATATTTATTTAAAATTTTATTTTATAAAATAATTAAATTTCTTATTTAAAGATAAAATAAAAAATTATTTTTAAATTAAAAGTATAATAAAATCAACCTAATTCCTTTTATTTTTGCTAATGACAAAGGGGCCTACATTCATAAAAGATTTGGATATCATCGGCACAACTACTTTAATTACTGCAAGTAAATTTACAGAATTGCCATTCTGCATCCATAATTTTTTTTTTCTGTATATCAAAGATATTTTCCGGCAGCTGAAAACTAATTCTTTTAAAAGCATAAAGATTATTGAAATATATTTTATTTTTACCAACAAATTTTTTTATATATACGATTAAAATTTAAATTTCTATCTACATTTATATATGACTAAGAATTTCAATATCTAAGAAATTTTGCTAATTCTATCATGATTAAGGTGTTTTTTGGTTTTAATTTTTTTAAATTTTTATTTACAAAAGTATTATCTTATTTTTATTCTGTTTTTTGTAAAACTTTGTACTTAAAAATAAAAACGGACTATTTTTTTATTTTCACTGTTTTGTTACAAAAAGGTTAAAAATAGAAAGAAAAAAAAAATGAAAGTAGGAAATGTCTTCAAAACCAAAACCTACCTAATTCGCAGCATTTCTTACTTGAACCTTGTGAAATAATTCACTTGTGCGAGAATGAGAATCTAGCACCTTATCCCTATTAACACCATTTTGTTGGGGCAATGGAAGATGAGACTACAGAATTTGTGATAATTTCTCACTTTTAAAATATTAAAAGAATAAGAATACACATGAACCTCGCCATTCCTAACCTAACCTTTTATCTACACTCTTGTATTCTCTTCAGTTCACAAGACGTACTTACGTTACAAAAAAGAATAACATGATGGCAAAATTAATATAACGAACCTAACCCTGCATTGGACGTTTCCCTCTTGGGTCTACTTCTGCAGTAACAGAGCTTGTCCCTGTAGCAGTAGTAGTAGTAACAGTGGTATAGTTGTTGCTTGAATCAGAAGTATGTGAATCAGAGGCAGCAGAGGTACCAACTGTGGAAGACAATGCAGAGTGTCTGCGAGGTCTTCTATATCTTGAACCAGGTACTCCTGGTCTTGTTGGTTCTTCCATGTGGCCTGGTTTCCTTGACAGCATCACCACCACGCGCCTCATCGTTGGACGTAGCTGTGGATCACCTTGTGTACATAGCAGACCCAGTTGAATGCACATGCCTACTTGTTCAGCTGCCATCGTTGATGCTAATGTAGGATCTACTATGTCGAAGCTCTTCCCTTTTTTGTACATCTTGTATGCCTATAAGTATATCCAACATGACACAAAAACATCCTTAGGAATGCCAAGTTTTTAATTGAAAATTCTATAAAGAAATGCAAAGAACCCACTTTCTTTTATATCCAATAATAAAAATAATGAGATTTAAATCTAAAATTTTATATAAAATTATCCTAAACCTTCATCCTTAGAACAATTTTAGAATGCACCTTTTTTTACATACTTTCACCTTATAGGATAAACAGTTTCATCCTAAGTAAATTAATTTAATTTTTATAATAATATTTTAATCATATTGATTCATTTAAAAGTAACATTATTTATCACATGAGATAATATAATTAATTAACTTCTAAAAAATCAAACTAAAATCATAGATTTATGAAATAAATATTTAAATTCTTAAAAGACTGCACATCACATTAAAACAATTGAAGAATATATCTTACAAAATGTTGCTCAGTTCTACTTTACTATTAACTCCCGTCAATGATTAAAATAATTACTTTTATTTAATTAAAGGAAAAAAGACGTTTAAGAGTAAGGCAGCTTGACAGTGTAAATGCAATTTGATTATGTCGGCATGAGGTGAGGTGGTGTTAGGTTTGAGGTGTTGAGGTTAGTTTTGATTATTGGCGAGAAGGTATCTTGGGGGTTATCAATCAATCACCCCTGCCATTAATTAATCAATTGATAAAATAAAAAGTCCCAAAAAGTTATCCAAATGTCAATAACCGCGTACACATTATTTCTATGAAAATGTGTATATATATATATATAATAATATATGAAGGAAGAGTCAAAGGATTAATAAACAATTCTTATTTCTTACCCAATCAAGCAGATTCTGAGCATCCACATCCAAATCAAAGGACGAGTTTCGTTGGCCACTGATCAACTCCAATACCAAAACTCCGTAGCTAAATACGTCTGCCTTCACTGATAAATTTCCATGCATCACATATTCCGGAGCCATATATCCACTGTATTCCCAAGTATAAGAATTAATCAAAATGATAATTATTAAAATAAAAAACACTCGGAAAGGGAAAGTCAATATACATGACCAGGCATGTTCATACGAGTTAAGGGTGTATCCAAAGTTCCTAACTAATACGCAAGATTTTCATTTGGTGATAATGAATATTGGTGTTGAAATACGACGTGTCCATGGGTTTATAATAAGAAGCACATCTCAAAAGTATTTATTATTTTAAAAAGATAAAAGTTAGAAGTGTTAATAACATATTGTCTAATGTATTTTTTATAATTAATTTAATTCGTATAAATCCTATCAAACTATGTAATCTCATTTTTAGTATGGTGGGATTCAATCTCTATTGAATGGGATTTTAATCAATTGTAAAAGATATGTTAAAAAAATATTAGACAATATATTGCTAGCATTTGTGTAGAAATTATTCAATAACACGTTTTTTTATGACAACTTTTTACAAATCAACTTTTTTAATGTTTACATTTAGTAAATTTTAAATAATTTAAATATTTAAAAATAGTTATATTATTGGTTAAATTTACAAGTGAGTTTTTATTATTATATCACATATTTATGAATATCTAAATAATTTAAACATTTATAAATATATGATATAATAATAAACATTTGCTTAAAAATAAAATGGTACTATGAAGTATTAATCATTTTTAAAATTATATAAGCTTTTGCAAATTATTATGAATTTATGCCATTTTTATTTAATTATCAAATGTATTGTTCTTTCTTTATTTACCGAACAGAGTTAATTTTTTTTCTCATCGTTCAAAACCATGTTAGTATTGTATTTCTTTGTTAAGTTTTGAAAATCTTGAAATTACTAAAATTCTCTAAAAAATAGCTTACTTTATAATGAGAATATCAAGGGCAGAAAATGTAGTATTAGATAGAAAATAAAAATAAATAAATCTTAACCAATACTTGTTAAAATAAAAATAAATATATTTGATACCTATTTTTTAAAATATTTAATAAAATACATTAAATAATTCTTAACCAGTATCATTTAGCTATTTGTTAGTTGTTACCGAAATCTAGAAAAACAATTGATATTTTTATCCAAAATAAAATATGAAAAAATACGGAGGAGAATATTATGAGTGTGCGGTGTGTATAGAAAAGTAAGTTAATTTATTTGGTAGACAACATACAATTAATTAGGCGGAACTATATCGCTGAAAACTTAAAATAATAAAGAAAAGCATAGACTTACTTGGTTCCAGCCACACGTGTATTGACTTGGCTTTGATCTTCGGGGAAGAGACGTGCCATACCAAAATCCGCAATCTTGGGCGTCCATTTGTCATCAAGCAAGATGTTGCTTGCCTTTATGTCGCGATGGATGATGCAATGGTGCGAGTCTTCGTGAAGATAAAGTAACCCCTTTGCCACGCCTGTGATTATGCCCAACCTTCGTTTCCAATCAAGCTGTTCTCTCTTGTGTGATTCTGCGCTCATTTCCAATTTACTCTTTTAAATAAATCAATCCTAAACAATTATCTTAATTAACTTTTTTTTTATTTATGAAAATATTTGTATAGAAGAATAATAATTTATAAATCAGATTTAGCGGCATTAATGACTATTCCACGGCAACAAATAAATATAAAAAAGAAGAATTTAGGTTTAGGAAGTTTCCATTATCCTTCGTAGAAAGAATGGAGGCGTAATCCAAACTTGGAAGTTTTTGGGCTCCAACTCCCAAGGCTACCTTGTATTTAACAACGACATGTGCTTAATTTAAAATTAAATGAGAAAGAAGATTGGTTCAACAGAAGTCGTCACGGCTTTGCTAAGATAAGAGAGAAGAAGAGTTCTATCGGGAACATTCTATTGTCTAAGGCTAAGCAAGGGTTCCAATGAATCAAATAAATAAATAAATAAATAAATAATTTTATGTGTGTGAAAGTCAAGGTCTCAAGTGTAGTCTCTTTCACAGCATCTGGTCCATCCGAGTCAGGAGGGCATAAAAAAACATATCTATATTTCAAGATAGATGGCGGTCCATGGTTATAACTTCAAATTGAAAAACCCTTAATTCTACAAAAATAATGAGATATGAACATCTTACACTATTATATACTTTAATATATTTTAATTCAACGGTTATAATTTTTTTTTATTTTTTTAATAAAAATATCGGATATATACATATGGATGCAACATGCATATGTATACCTACCATTTCCAATTCCGCAAATAAAAACTGCTGTGGAAAAGAAAAATTGTTTGACCATTCAAAGATTCCATGTTCCATAGTAAGCCAGACCAAAACTGAAAAACTCGTTCACATCCTCATGCCAAATAATATAAATTGAGACTGTTAAATCTAAACTAATTTCAGTTTGTTAGAAATAATTATCATGAAGTCAAATACCAGCACGCTAAATATTCCATTTAAATTTTGTGCTTAAAAGACAGAAAGCATGGTTAATTAGAAGGATTCTTGAAAAATGTGAACGGCTTTTTTTATTCATGTAAGATTGTGTTGAACGGAATAAGGAATGGTGCAGAAGCACTTACTGAATAGAAGCTTGTCGAGGCTCTCGTGAGACACGTACTCATAAACGAGTAACTTCTCTGTGCCGTGGACACAATAACCTAACAGATTCACCACATTCCGGTGCTGCACGCGAGCCAACAACTTGGCCTCATTCATGAACTCCTTTTTTCCTTGATTTGAAGTGTGTGATAACTTCTTCACGGCAACCTCTCTCCCATCATTCAGCTTCCCCTGTGAGGAAAAAAAGGATGCAAACCAAATAATTAAAAACAGGGCCCGTTAATTAGAATAGGTCTTAAGTGGGTTCTTATTTTCCCTGGTAAAATTAAAAAGGAACCTTTTTTTTTTTTTTTTTTTTTTTTTACTTTTGAGGAATTTTCTGCAAAAGGGGGAAAACCAAATACTTAAAAAAACAATCAAGTTCTAGAATCCACATTCCAACCACTGAATTGGAAGAGAGAACTTTCAAATATCGAAATCTTCTTTGCATTTCATTTTTTTTTTGAAAAAAAAAATGTACTTGAACCAATTTTTTGTACACACAAACACAAAAATTGCTGATTGATTTTTTTTGGCTACCAATTAAAAAGCTTTTTTTCAGTTGGTAATTGATTTTACCTTGTAGACAGGTCCAAAACCTCCCTGGCCAAGCTTATGAAGAGCACTAAAATTCTTGGTGGCAGCAACCAAAGTTTCATAGGCAAAGATCTTCTGCTCCTGTGCAGCCATTTTTTGTATGTCAGCTTCATTGTTTTGGTCTAATCAAACACAACACAGCAGAAACTCAGAAGAACAGAATCCTACCATAATCAGACAACTTATCAACCAAATATTAAAATTAAGATTTAAAAAACAAAAGTGAGCGTTGTTGGATTACCTTTACTAGAACCGAATTTGAAGTGTTTCACAATACTGTGAAGAAAGCTGTGGGATTTATCCATGGGGGAGTCTATGCTTCTCAATTCCAAGACCAGCCCATGAAAGGGGAACAGATAGAGAGAGAGTCTAGAAGCAAAGTTGCAATCTTTATTGAAAACCGAATTTGGGATTGTGAGAGAGAGGTGAAGAAGAGAAAGCGAGAGTAGGAGAAGAAAATATCGCTTGATGGTACGGAGAGAACAAAAATACAGAGATCTGCAATAACAATTAGAAGGGAGAAGCGTGTTGGGCTTGTTGACCCGGTGACGCATTTTTGACTCTTCTCTATCATTAACGCACAATATATAATAATAATATTAATAACAACAACAATGCAAGAATGGCATGTGAATTGTGAAATTAGCTTGTTGCAATTTGGAGAAATTAAAGTAAAAACAGTTATTTTCAAAGTTGCACGAAAAGTCAAAGCGATTGGCAAGGAAAACTTTCTATAATAAATACGTTTTCTACTACTATCTGCTTTAGATTTCTTTTGATTAAGTTCATATTGTACATAATTTTGTATTATAAGTAATTTGATTGTAAAATAATCAAAATCAAACATAATTATAATTTCATTTTTTAAAAAAATATAAACACTATGAAAATATGAAATTTTTATTATAATGGCAACAATTTATTTAAGACCATAATTTTCTATAAAAAAAATATATATTTCGTTTTTGCGATTGCATTTTGGTAATATTTGAGCTTGACGTACCTTGATTAATTTATTCTTTTGGTCCATTTTCAAAGATAAAGAATCCAAACTAAGGCCAAATATTACAAAGTATTTCTTAGTTAAGTAATCAACAGTGTTAAGATTTGAACTTATGAATATGTTAGATCTCGTTTACCATTAAACTAAACTTTCAAGACTTGCGTGGATGAAGTAAAAGCAAGCTAGGTCTCAAAACATTTTGTTCATTCTAACTGATATTCAGATATTTAAAGCTTATGGTCTGAAATTTGGTGTTGAAATTTATGTATATTAAAAATACCGCTAGGCTAGGACTATACTTTGATGTTTCCTCCATTAGTGCTTAAATATATTTTGAGAAATCGGTCTCTCATCTATTGAGTAGGAAGATACTCTAAAAAAAACTCAGAATTTTTTTTTAAAAAAAAAAAATTGCTCAATAATTGAGTAACATTTTCTCAAAAAAAAACTTAAAAAATAATTTGCTCAAAAAAAGATACTGCTTGAAAAAATTATAGCCTTGCTTTGTATGGAGTAACGTTTAAATGTGCCCCCTTCAAGCACACAACTAAAAAGTTAGTGGTTAGTTTAAATTGTGCATGTTTAAATCTTCTTAAATAATATATCGAATTTGAATCTATATATAGAAACTTTTTTCATCAACTGAACTAATTAATCGAGAATATTCTTATCTTAAATAAGATTTTCTTACATTTAAAATGTTTGTAGTCTACACTAAAAAAAATTAATCCTACCGCGTCATAAATATTTTTATCTCAAACAATATTGTATTACATGAAAATTATTTTTAGTCCACACTAATTTTTTTTTCCATAAACTAGATGTAATGATTTTATTAGCAAGTCTACCAACCGAATCAAGTAGCAAAGTAATAAATAAGAGTATCCTCCCACAAAAATTGTGTTTAAGTACCAACTCACAAGTTCATAGCAATTATAAATGATAGATTTAATTATACTTTTTAAAACTAAACTAAACTATGAACTTATGTAGCAGGAATTATAACAAAGAAAAATCACAAATTTACTTATGTAAAGATGTTAGAATTTGATTCCTTCCAATTTTCACTCACACGGCCAGGAATTGTCCCAATCTGAGCTAAAAGATAGAAATGAAGATTAAATTCATTATTATAGTTGATGTTAATCTTCTTGATAATCCAACACTTTCTTTCAATTAGAAATTTTTAAATGTTGTAAAGATTATTTAGATCTTGTAATTATTTATCTTCATACTAAAGCATGTTCAATTATGTTATTTGTCTAATTTTAATCAATCAATCAATTTTTTAATTGTAAGAAGAGATCTTAATTTATAATCAGTGATAGGTTGAAGTGTGTAATTATATTATCTTTAAAAATTTATGTATCTCTTTACATTATATTTTAAAACCATTTAATATTTTAAATAATATGAAACTTTAAACCTTTTAAAATACAAATATTTTTAACACTTATTCATTTATAAAATGATCAATTCACATAAACATGAAGAGTATATGTAAACAACTTATGAAAAATGATAATACTTAAATTTTTAACAGAATTTAATAATTATATGAAATTAAATTGAGATTTTTGGTCTCCTAATTAAAAAAATTAACCATATATAATATAAGAAAGGGAGAATAAGAAATAAGATATTACAAGAATAAATTAATTAATAATAAAGTTGTACATCAAGATATTATTTCTACAAAATTATAGAGTCAGACCAAGAGAAAAGTGTTTCTCCTTTGAATTCTCAACGAAGAAAGAATGTAAAAATCTCTTAAAATATAGTTGCAATCCGACTATTTATATAAGCTAGCATGTAGAAGTGATAGCTATGAGCATTTTCACCATAGAAATACAAACACTTGACGACCAGCATTTCTAAAATGCATAGCTAGCTACAATTAGATTATGCAAATCTCACTAGGCGTTTAGTATCTAACTTTCCTTCTCAACATAAAAAAGTATGGGTTTGATATTTAAACACTTCAAAATAGGATGTATTTAATGGTAAAAAGAAGGATAAAAAAAAGATAAAAATAGATGGAATGCTAATATAAATACTATTGAGATGTATGTGGATTATTTTTTTAAAAAAAATATAGCTACAGTTAATTTGGACAAAATTCCACTAAACGTTCGGAGCTTAACTTTCCTTCTTAGCATATCAAGCATAGTTTGAGTAAAATTCACTTAGGGGTTCAAAATCTCACCCTTTTTTTTTTAGCTTTTTAGGGATGATTATGCTTATTTTTCTTGAAATTTTGTTTATTTATCAATTTTTTAAAATTATTTTATTATTTCCTTCCTCATAATTTCTTCTTTCAATCAAAAATTTATAAAAATTAGAGATGTTTTTAACCTAAAAATAACGTCCTTTTTAACATTTCTAAGATTAATAAGTTTATATGTTCATATGCAAAAATTTTTTATAGATTTTTTAACTTGAGAAATCCATCAAATATGAATTTATCAAAGATATTCTAAGAAGTTAAAAAAAAAACCTTTCACAAAGTTTAAGAAAAAAAAAAGCTTTTCTTCAATCATTGAATAGAACTCCTTGAAAAAATTATGAGATTGCTATGTAGGAATTACAGTTTAAATGCCCTTACACATCCAAATAATTAGTAGTTAATCTAAAAGGAGCATATTTAAATTTAAATTTTGTATATAAAATTTTTTCTATCAATTAAAAAAATTATTTCTAGTGCCATATGTAAATATTATTCTATCAAATAAGATAATTTTACATTAAAAATATTTATAGTCAGCACTAAAAAAAATACATATCCAATTAGTACAAGAAGTTTTTCTTTTAAAAAGTATTAATTTTTATTGTATTTTATTTAAATTTAATTTTTTTATAAAAATAATTTGGATTAAAAATAAAATAAATATTTCTTTTATTATAAAAATTTTATTATAAATTTGATTTTAGAGTTATCAAATTCACTCATAATTCAAAATCAATCTATTTATCTTATGTTTTGATTTTATGTTATGTAGTTTATTTAAAAATTAAATTTTTAAATTTTAATTTACATAATTTTTAATTTAAATAGATTTAGTGTAATCAATTTATCTAATTTTATTTTATTATTTTTTATTTTGTAGATTATTTAAAAATAAAAAATTTAAATTCTAATTAATTTTTTATAAGAATGCTTTGGACTAAAAATAAAATAAATATACCTTTTACCATAAAAATTTTATTGTAACTCCATTATAATTTTGGTTTTAGAGTTGTCAAATTAGTTCATAGTCCTTACTCATCCTATTTAACTCTATGTTTTGATCTTATGTTATGTAACATAACATATTTAAAAGTAGAATTTTTTAAACTCTAACTTACATAACTTTCAATTTAAGCAGGTTTAGTATGTGTCAATCCAATTGATCCTACTTTAAATCTTCTATTTTGTAGTTTATTTAGAAGTAAAATTTTGAAATCCTAACACATATACTCTTAAATTAAATGAGATGAGTGTGAATTAGTTCATATAATCATATTTTATAATCTTCTAAGTTTATAACTTGTTTAGAAGTAGTATTTTTTAAGTGTTAATCCATGTAACCTTCGCATTAAATGGATGGATATGACTTAATACATCTATCACAATTTTATGACATTTTTTTAACTTATTTAAAAGATGTGGTTTTTAAGTCCTAACCTTCATGACTTTCAAATTAAGTGGGATAGATATGAGTTAACACATTTGATTATATTTTATATTTATATTTTTTTCTTTAAAATTACCTTTTTTTTTTCTTTTTTTAAAAAATTTTTTCTCTAATTTTTTCTTCATTGAATTAAAATATTCTTTAATTTATTTATCTTTCTCTTCATATCTTCTATCCATTTCTAAATATTTTGTTCATTTGAATCTAAAAACTTTCTCTTTTTAATTTTTTCTCTTTCTCTCTTAACTTTTTAAAAACAATTTCTATAATTTTTTTTACCTTATTCTAAATATATTTGTGTCCTTATCTCTAATTTTTTTTCCATTTTCTCTTTCTTTTCTCTCATTAAATTTTCTCTAAATTTTGGAGAAAACTTTTCACATATTTACATTCATTTACATCTAGTTATAAATCATTATATTTGTTTTATTTATATGCTTTTGGTTTTAAAAGTTGTTAGTTGTTGGATGAAACGTATACATGAATGAATCATAATGTTTGTATGTAGAAGAATTGTTACCGCTAAGTTTTCTTATTCATATTTTTTTTTTATCTATATTTCATTTAAAGAAAGTAGAAAGAAAATTTTGTTATAGAAAGAGATAAACAAAATCAAGAGAGAAAATTTGACAAATAAAAAAAATTAAAAAATTGAATTTAAAGAGATAGAAAGAAAGTTTATAAAAGATGGATCTTGTTATTGTGTTGGAAAAGAAATGTTTTATTACATTACTTCATGAATAGACAGAAGAATATCTAGAAAGTTAGATAGAGTATAAAATTTTCTCTTTTAAGATTTTGTTGCTACTAAATAGGGATGAAAACAAGTCAAACTAAGTTAGGAATATTCAAGTCTGATTTGTTAAAAGATTTTGAAACTTTAGTATGCCTGCATTACTCGATATAAATTTTTTTTTATCAAGATTAAATCTGTTTTAAAGTCTATAAGATTCACAAGTATGTTAAAAACCTATGATACAAAAAATGTCAATAAATAAGTTTAAAACATACATAAATTATTGATTAAAAAGGTCTAAACCTTAAATCAACAAGATAAAAAAAATTTTAAACTTAACTATATAATTTTAAAATATATATATATATATAATACTAACTTCATACAAATACAATAATATATAAAAACAACAACACATGTTCATAGCATGTTCGTATGTATATACAAATTTAGATATATGTATAAATTAAATTAAATATAAAGTACTTATTTTAAAATTAAAGTTATGTATGTAACTTTTATAATAAACATTAGAAAATTTTATAAATATAGAATATTTTTTTTGTTTAAAATTAATTTTTTTGTTTAAAATTAATTTTTTTTAACAAATTATATAAATATATTAATATTATATAAATATAATATATTAAAATAAATATATAATATATAAAGATAAATAAATTTTTGATTAGATTAAACAAATTTTATAATAAATTTAAACCTGATTTATTTATCTAAAATTTTAAAAAAATATTTTAATAAATTTAAACTTATCTATTTATTAAACAAGTCGAATCAATTTAAACTTTAAATAAATTAAATTATAAATTTTTGATAGACAACATTATTCTCTTCCATATTTATTATCTACTACTAATATTATGAATATAAATTTTATGAATTTGTATATTTTTTTAAATAATTTAAATTAAATTGCATTGTATCACTTAAATTACACATATGTTTGTTTATATAATTTAATTTAAAATTTTGATTTATTACAATAATTTAAAAATTTGTTTGATTAAAATGGAATTATTTAATAAAAAAATTTATTTCAAAAATTTGTAGCCGCCTTTTTTTTTAAAAAAATAGCTTTCATGTAGCATTTACTTCTATAAATTTCTAATATATATTTTTATTTATTTTATCCTTGTAATCTTATTACAACTTTTCCTCCATTTCATTTTGTTAAAATATTCTTAACACTGTCTTACTTTCACTTTATTTCAGTTTTATTAAATATCATTTCGTATACTATAAAATCTTCAAAATTACAATATAAATTTATTATACTATTTTATTTTATTTTAAAAAATTATTATTCTAATTCTTAAAATGATAAATTATTTAAAATAAATTAAAATATGAATGTAATGATTATTTAAAAATATATATAGTTACCAAATTTTGATGTTATAGTCAAATAATTAAATATGTATTTTTTCCGTCAGTTTATATTTCTCAATCTAACATTTAATTATATCAAACATTCTTACTGTATATTTCATAAAATTATTGGACAAGATAATTATAAACTAAAAAGTTAATTAAAAATTAAAATTATGAATTAATAATTTAATTACGCTAACAATTGAATTAATAAGTGCAAAATAACATAAAAAAATATTTAATTACTTGATCATATTTGGTAAGTATATATATATATATATATATATATATATATATATTGATGTGTGTATATATAGCATGTATACATTTAAATAGTTATGAAATTTTTATATATTATTTTTTCATAAAATTTAAGATAGTAATTCTTTTAATTTTATTTTCATTTTAAATATTTTTATTAGTGACAGGAGATAATATTAATCAGTTTATATTATATATAATTATAATTATTTATGTTATAAATAAATTATATTTAATAAATGTGAGAGATGATATGAAGGATTTATAAATACAGAAAGAGTAAAATATTCTAATAAAATAAAGAAGATAAATAATAATAAATTAGGATATTATAAAGTAACCTTTATTTATTTACAGTATTGATGTAAAACATTTTGCACATCAACTAATTAAAAATGATGGTATTATTATAAAAAAGTAGTTTTTAATAGTATTACAAATTAATAAAAACTTATTTAGCTAACAATTCTATTTTAATCCAACATGCTTTAAAATCTCATCTACGTCCAAATATTGCACCAATATAAAATTCTATAAAAGTCTCAAAAAGTTAAAAAAAAAAAAAAAAAAACTTTTTTTCTCAAAGTATCCTTAACCACGCAATGGTGGTGGTGCTGTTTTTGGAAGAATTATATAGTTCCTGGATCCCTCTGCCTCAAAAGTCAAGATCGTCACTGCTTCCCGAACCACAAGACACGGAATTCTTTATTTATAATTTAATTAGTACATGTATGGGAAAGAGACCATTTTGTCACCATCATTCCAACTCACCAGTCACCAGGTAGAAACTAAGCTCTCATGTTTTAATGTGATGAATGGAGCCTGCATTCCCATCTTGGTCATTAACTGTTTAGTGATAAATTGAGAATGTGTTTAAAGTTGCTTTTTTTAGCTTGAAAAAGTTAGTGACTATTTGATTTTAGAAAATTTTTCTGTTTTTATTTTTTTAATATAAAACTTTAAAAATAAAAGTATGTAATATTTTTATAAATAAAAGTAATATTTTATGAAATCAAATGTTATTTTAATTTTTTAATTATCTTAAAAAATATTATTAGTATATCACATTTGAGGTATATTAGATAGAAATAAAAAGAAAGATAAAAAATATTATTAAAATTTATAATGAATAGAATCCTTTTAGTTTGGCCTTATAAAGAACAACCTTCTAGCTTTTGACTTAAAATTGTATTTATGGATGTGAAAAGAAGATATTTTAGAGTTAGTTTGCTCCACTCAAGATCAAAGACGTTCCAGTAGGAGCGGCTGTCCCTCCTTAATTTAGATATAAACCCCTACTTTATAGTTTGACTTGTTTAGCATTGCTTCCTGACTTTATATGTATGTACGGATGACTGTTTTTGTGTATAATGTAGAACTCATAATAAAATGTTTATGTACTACTCTGTCCTTATCTTTTTATCAGTTTTTTTAATTAAATAATTCTATTTTCTTTAGTAAAAAGGTTTGAAATGTTAATAAAGTTTAAAATGAAAGTATTATCAAATGCCCAATCTTTTAGATTGCATGTTTTTTGTCATAAGCATTTGAAATTGTGATATAAACAATAAATCATAATTAATGATAATTGACAAAGTTATAGAAGTAAAAATAATTTATATGAAATTGTAATTTATATTTTATTGATTTAAGTTATTAGAATTAGTATAATAGTAAAAGGTTTAAAATTTAATGCTTTCTTTGTTATTTTTTTAGATTGGAAGATAGCAAAATTATAACTATTATATTATCTATGTAATATATGTGTATAATATATGTTTTATTAATAAAAAACCACAAAAAATTATATTTACGTATGGATCTCTTTATATATATATATATAATAATTTTATAGAATTAATATTTATTTAATTTATTCTTTAATTTCAATATATAAATACTTAAAATATATAATAATATTAATTATTAATAATTAATAATGATAAAAAATTATTAAATTTAAATTTGATGCAGAAATAGAAGTAATATAATTTGTATTATAATTTTAATAAAAATAATTATTTTTAAATTAAAAAATAAGATCAAAAGAAAAAATAATATATTTAAAAATATAATAACAACGAGATTGAAAATAATTTTATTAAAAATTAATTATATATAATAAATATTTATTGAAAATTTTTTATTTCTATTAAAAATATTTATTTTTATCAAAATATTTTAAAAAATATCATATTATGATAAAAAATAAATTAAAAATATTACAATTAAAAATATTTATAATATAATTTGAAATTCATATTAATATATTAATTTTAAATTTTTTACTGCATTATATATTGTACAGTATATTTAAATTTATACTAATATATAATAGATATTCATATTAATATATATTTTAAAAATTATTTATTTATTATACAAATTTTATTTTTAAGTATTTTTTACTTTAAAATTTTAAATTACATTTAAAATTATTGTATAATATATTTTTATTATAATTTTATCAAATTAACATTTAATTAATTTATTCTTCAATTTAAATATATAAATAATTAAAACATGTGTAATCATATCAATCAATATTCTTTTACAATGATTAAAAAATTATTAAATTTAAATTTAAAATAGAAGTTAGAAGTAATATATTTTACATTATAATTTTAATAAATTAATTTCTATTAAATTGAAAAAAATTGAGACTGGTAGAAATATTAAATTTAATATAATATATTTTAAAAATATATTAATATAAATATTTGAAAATAGAATATAAACAAATGAGAATTAGAATAATTTTATTAAAAATTAATTGTATATTATAAATATTTAATAAAAATATTATTTCTATTAAAAATATTTATTTTTATCCAAATATTTAATAGAAAATTATAATAAATATTTTAAAAATAATATATTATGATTGAAGAAATTTAAAATTTAAAATATTATGATATAAGAAATTACATATAATAATTTAAAATTTATGTTAATATATTAGTTTTAATGTTTTACTATATTATATACTATAAAAAATATTTAAATTTATACTAATATTAATTAAAATTTATTTTATAATAATTTTAAGATATATATATATATATTCATCCTCATATTGATACTAACATTATTTTTATTTTTATTTAATTTTTAAAAATACTATATATTAATAATATTTATTTGTAAATAAAAATTATATTTATTTATAATAATAAAAATAAAAATAATTTAATAATAATACCCAAATAACATTTTTTCTTTTATAAAGTTGGATATAAATGTAAATATTTATTATTTTGATTTTTATTAATAATAAAATTAAGTAAAAGATTAATGTTTATCACATTAAATGAAATGAGATGCATGTCATTTTAATAATGGTAAAGGTTTAATACCTTCTTATTTTAAAAATACCAGAGAAAATATCTTAAAATTTAAGTAATTTATATAAAATTCTAATTTTGAATCTAGATATTTTTAAATTTGTAAAAAAAAATTAATTTTATCATTATATATTAAAAATTTAAAATATAAATAAATAACTCTTTTTATTTATATAATTATTTTATAATATAAATAAAATAATTTCATACTCATATTTACATTTTTAAAATTTATAAACCAATATATATATATATCATTACCTGCAAATTTCTTTTTAAATGGCTTAATTTTATAGAATAAGCAAAAATAAGTATCTATGACTTGTTTGTTTTACATTTGTAGAATTAATTCTCTTTTTCTTTTAATGAAAAGTATATTATTTATAAAAATATATAATTAAAATTAATTAATATATATTTTTAAAAATGTTTAATAATTTAGTTTATATATATATATATATTCAGTTTTAATTTTAATTTTATGTTTAAAATTAATAAATATGGCAAAAATTATAAATTATACTCTTGACAACGTTAGAAAAATATAAATTGATGAAAAGCAAGTAAATTCAAATATACACTAAATTAAAGAGACACTTAACCAACTTTGTTGCTCGTTAATGATCATAAAAGTATAAATGTTAATTTGATGAACAAAACAAAGAAAATAAAAAAAAATAGAAAAAATATAAAAAATATTTACAAAATTGTCATTTATCAAAGGACAAACAAAGATTCCTAGTGAAATGATCATTATTCATGTGATGAACGATAAATAGAAAATATGCTTAAATGCATCTTTATTGCAAGATGAGATCTTTCTCTTCTTTTATATTTTCATTTAACTTCGATCATCGAATATGATTAGGATAGATACAATCACAAAAATGAGCTTAACTATATACATAATTCATCATTTTTTTTTTTCATTTTGCATAAGGAACAAGTCAACTGAATCTGTTTTTTTTTTTTTATAATGCATATAAAAGAATTTTTTAAAATAAATGTTTTTAAATTATTAATTCTTTTTAACCTTATTTTTTATGTTTTGATATATCTATTAAGTAAAAAATACCAATAGAATAAAAGATGATTTAACAAATGAATTTATATTTTTAAATATAAAATATTTAATAATTTTATAGTCTTAATTTATGTATGACATTAAAATGATAAATTTTCAATTGATAAAGGAGCATATCATAATTTTTATCTATTCATAGCATTGAATTTTTTAAATTCTCTTCCTACAAGAATTAATTGATAACTCTTAAATATATCAAAGATGAAATAATTTTAAAAAAATTTCTACATTATAAAATTAGATCATGGTTGATAATATATCTATTATGAAATATAAGGAATAAATACACTTGATCATTATAGTTCAAAAAAGATGTGGACTATACTAAGAGAGATGTGGACTATACTAATCTCTTAGTTGAGGAAGAATTTCTTCTTAGAAGAACGAATTTTATTCTTTAAAGTTGTATTATTTTCAATATCAATTTATTTGTTTTTCTTTTCTAAGATTTTCAAAGGTACATTTTTTTTCTTCAATTTTTTTTTAGAATTATTTTATGGGATAGATTGATGAAGAAATTTGGTTCTTTAAAATAATATTTGCAACGAGAAAAGAGATGAAAGTAAAAAATTTGAAAGCCTTTTAACTAATACGCTTTGTTAGAAAAATGGAGATAACAAGTGAAAGAGTAAAAAAACATTCTATAAAAGAGACATCATTTTCTAATTATCGAAGGATATAATATAGCATAGTGGAGGAGGTTAGTGAGTCATCAAGATTATGGAAGAAATAATATGTGTGAAGAGGTTGACAGGGGCAAAAAAGCACACTATTTAGAAAGGATAAGTGGGTTAAGGTTGATAAATTACCATTCCGTTGATTTTTCTTATTACATAGAAATGTTCACGCAAATAGAGAATATAAAAATAGAAAAATTTTAAAAAAAATAAAATAAAATGAGCATAAAAAGATAAGAAATTTAGTACAATAACATCACGTCAGCCTTAACAATGTAAGAGACATACTAGTCAGTTTTGCAGCGTTACAAAATGACTTTGAGTGGTTGCGACGACCAAGGAAACGACTAGGTCAAGCCCGGTCCATGACAATAAAACCTCAATTCATGCCTACAAAAGGAAGGCTTTACCACGTAATACACCATACCATCCTGGATCCCAAAGATCATACCACTCTTCGGAGGACAAGCCTATCACTACCCTAGAGATATCAATGCTAATTTTATTCTCATCTCTTTTGGTATCCTTTCATAGGATCATGAAGGCAGAAACTCTTTTACAGTGCGAATTGCAACGTCCTATTGCTAACATTACGATTTAGTCATTCTTGGTCTAGAATTAGAATTATAGGTTGTTTGGTTGGATTAATATGTCTTTTTTGTTTTATTTCCACATGCATAGTTACTTTCCAAGGGACTCTGGTGAAACTTATAATATAACCAATTGAGCATCTTTTTCTTTTTAGGAATGATTCTATGTTTCTATTCAATTGTTTTTCTCAGTGTTCTTAATTAATTTATAAGAATTACTCTTGTTAATTTATAAATTTATAAGTTAATTGGGAATAGACAATTGTATCATTGACTAATTAATGAAACTATAAGGTAAACTGAATATTAGGGCTTTAGAAGATCAATTGGAACCTTTGATTTTTAACCGGTTATTAATTTAACAAGTTCGAATGTTCTTTATATCTCTCTTAATTATATACCTTGCATGATGATCATCAGTGGTAGTAACGTAAGGAAATAATATTATTATTGCATGATCATTGGTGGTAATGGAATGAAAACAGATGATTAACAATTTACTTTAAATTATTCATAAGGGAGTTAATGTAAAATTCAGTAGTTATAAGAGAAACAAATCCTTTCCATAATTAAATTTGTATTATGTTTTTTTTTCTTTAAATTTATTACTCTTGTTCTTTTTTTTCTCCTTCTTATGTTTATTTTAAATAATTTCAAAATTCAATCATTTAAGGATTGTTTAAAATAATCTATGTGGGAATAATATTGAGGGTTTCCAATATCACTTTCTACACCGACGGATGCACTTATCTATAGTTAAAACTTTTTACGCACAATAAACACGTAATAAACTTTACCACATAGATTGCATAACAAGAAAATGATAAAGGTAACTTAAGCTTATTGTGCAATTACTGTGCGTACAAAGTTTTATCTACGAGTAAATGTACCTGTCGATGTAGAAAGAAGTATTTAAAATCTTCAATGTTATTCCCACAAAGACTATTTCAACAATTTTTAAATGATTGAATCCTAACTTTTGAGATGATCAGGAAAAATCTTTGTTTGAAAATATTTATAATAAATATAAGAAAAAAAAACAAGAGTAAGAAATTTAAAGATAAAAGAACATAACACAAATTCAATTATGAAAAGACATAAAACTTTGGTTTTCCTTATAACTTTACTGAATTTTACCCTAACTCTCTTATGAATGATTTAAAATCAATCGTCAAAGCCCCATAATTCTAAGACAAACAAGAGCATACTAATCTAACCAAAACAATCCATAATCCTAATTTTCTAGAAAAAGAATGATAAAACTGAAATGCCGGCAAAACTGACAATAGGACGTTGTAACTCGTAATGTGAAAGAGTTTCTGCTTCGTATCTTTTTTTCATTTTTATTTTTTATCGGTCAAATGATTTCTGATTGTGATGTTTTTTGTTAAGTTCTCTTCGTTCTTCTTTCTAGTTTTTGGAATAATGATTCATTTGAATGAATTGAGAGTTTTCCACTCAAAATTTTGAGAGCTTTTCTCTGTCTTTTTCTCCTATAAAACTAGACTTGAGAGTTAGGAATCCCTTCATTTATGGGAGCTCACGGTGGCAGAGAAGAAACTTATCCTCCTCTAGAAATGGCGCTTCCAAGTCAAGCTTGAAACCAGCTCCATTCCTCCTTCATTCTTCTTCAAAGTTCAACTTCCATTGATTCAGAAGAATCACCTCATTCCACCTCTGCATCAACTGGTATACGGGAGGATATGAAAGAGAGATGAGAATGAAATTAGTACTAAAGTGGTGTGTCTCCGAGATAGTGGTAGGTTTGTCCCCCGAAGAGTGGTGTAACATTTGGGGTGTGTCAAAACCTTCCTTTTATAGGTATTATAGGTATGAATTAAGGTTGCGTTGTCATGGACTAGGCTTGATCTAGTTTCTTCTTTAGTCATAACGACCACTCTACGTCATCTTGCAGTATCATGGTATTGATCGATACCTTTTACATTACTAGGGCTGATATGATATTATCGCACTAAATTTCTTATTTTTTTTATGATTATTTTACCTTTTTTCTAGTTTAAAACTTATCTATTTTTAGATTCTCTATTTGTGATCATTCGTGTAAAATAAAAAAAATTAGATAAAATTATAATTAAATAATCATAAATTATATCATAATTATAAATAATTTTTTTACAAATAAATCAACAAAACAATAGTTTATTAAAAATATAAATCTTACATTAAAGTTTTAATAAATTATTTTCATTAGCTATTAATAAAATGCTTATATATACACAAATAATAAATAATAATTAAAGAGAATGAAATTTAAAAAATAATAATAAAACTAGAGAAAAATCCTTTCTAGCTATTAATAAAATGCTTATATATACACAAATAATAAATAATAATTAAAGAGAATGAAATTTAAAAAATGATAATATCACTAGAGAAGAATCCTTTCTACTAAACTAAATTTGCTTAATAATATAAAAAGATGGTAAAATAGGTTAATGGTTGCATCATTCAAGATGCTTTATCATGAATTAAGTTTAAAAATGAGCCAGCCAATTCAACTCACTTTTAACCAAGTCAAAAAAAAAATGTCTATTCAATTCAATCTTCCAACTTAATGGATTGATTCACTACATTAAAAAATGAATATTATAAACCAATGCATGTTCTAAGTATCATAAATATAGTCCACCACGAGTAAAAGATAAGAAAAACAACAATTTAAGCTGAATGCCAAAGTAGTAAATTGATCCAAGTAAAATGAACCAAGAAAATGTTGAAAAGAGTAGTCTAAATAAGTTGAGGTTCTTTGAACCTTCCTCCGACTAATCCAATATCACGTTTAAGTATAAAAAATTTAACAAAATAAAAAATTTCATTTAATTAACATTGAGCACAAAACAATAATAATAATATTATCAACTTATACAAGTATATTTTGGAGTGATCATCCACCTAACTGCTAGACTTTCTCATGTTATTGATAAAAAAGAATTGATCCAGATCCTACTAACATTTGTACTTCCGAGCTTATAAAAAGTGAAAACATTCTTATAAGTTATAATACATAATAAAAAAGCATATGGAAGTGTTATGCACAATTAGACTTACACATTCATATTTAAGTGCAACTTTAGAATGGATCACATGACCTCGTGTAGAGATGATCTCCTTCTCGGATCACATGACCACTTGTGCAGAAAACTCCTCCTTATGTTGACCTTATTTAGTTATGATGATTTTCGAAACTCGTCACTCTTCTGGTGATCCTTGAGGATAACACAGGCCTTGTCCCCAAACCAATCGGATCTAACATCCTTCTTACTAGCCTTGCGAAACATTTCATAAAGGTGGTGCAAGTCTTTCTGCTCAAAAACAGTTTTGATTTGCTCATATATAGTGGAAATTCCCAATATTTTGTTGTTAGAGTCTCTTGTCAATACAACATTCACATTCATTTGTACACAACATGAGTGTTGGTTAAACCAACACTAACCTCAACAATAATGTTAATATCAACCACAACTAAAGCTAAGTAAAAAAAATTTAAAGCTTAGAGTTGACTTAATATTGAAAAAGCTAAGCTAAATAATGCAATTAGTTTAATTTTTTTTTTATAATGAGAGTAAAAATGTAGATTACATTCCTAATATATGGTGATGGTGTTAGACTCAAGTGGATGTACTTAGTGAGGACAACATACAAAGAGTTCAACAGGACTTGGGAACAGCATATCACCAAACAGATTTTGGGATAATTTGATTTCACACAAGGTGAGTGCTAAGGAAGATCCTGTATAGAATTCCATCCAAAATCAATTTGGCAAAAAGAGGAGTGTTGGATGAAAATACAAACAGCATGCTTAAGTTGCGGTACAGTAGCAGAAAGCATAAAATCACTTATTTTTTGAATGTCTTTTTCTTTTTTCCAGCATATGTTAGCATTGTTTAAGCCAGATAGGCATCACCACAATCATACATAACAATGGCAAAATGCACTTTGGCACATTCAAGGGTTTGGTATAGTGTTGTGCTAGATCAACAAGTCTATGAAGACTTATTTGACACGCAATTAATTATATGATCGATTTGGTTAGCAAAAAACCAAGTCACCTTTTCATGTAAGACAGTGATTGACATGAAATGACAAATTTAATTAATTTGAAGTTTTGAGAATGGATTAAATCCAAGGATCCATCTTTTGCATGCCATATAGATAGACCATGTTTTTTACATTTAATATTTTAATAATATTTTTAAAATTAATATATTTATTATTTAAGTTATAATATATTATTAATTATTTGTTAATAACATGGTTACTTTATTATTTAATGTTGATTTATTATAAAATAAGTTAATACTTTATTATATTTAAAATCTGTTATTTAAGCTTTTACGTGTAATGTGAGCTCACACAACTTTTTTTTTTCTAATTAAGGAACAAAAACTTCACGATGTCTGCATAATTTTTAATCTGGAATTACTAACAACAACCTTTTTTGGTATGTGCTATTAGAACTTTTATTTGATAAAATCATTTTTCTTATACTTTCTTTGAAGTAATAATTTGTTGCATAAGAAAAAATCTAAATAAAATTAGGGTAGATGTGAATCTTTGTAATATTATTAATTAAAATTTATTAAGAATCATAAAATATTCAGCAAAATTTATTAAATAGAGTTTGAGATTCATAATTTTATAACTCTTAACAAATTTCAGTTAATAATAAAGAATATATTGTTAAAAAAATATTATGTATTTTTAATTATATGAACAACTACAAAATAGAGAGAAAAATTAAGGAATTAACAAAAAATCATCTCATAATCTTGGAGTTAAAATTAAAAAAAAAATCGAGAGCATAAAATTTAATAAAATCTGAAATAATTGATAGATAGTTATATTTCTTAAATATATTAATAACATTTAAAATTTTGATTAGATGTATTTAAAAGATTTTGTTCAAAAAGACAAATAATTTTTACATTTTAATTGATCTGAGAAATATTTTTGATATAAAAAAGCTAAAATAAAAAATACAGCCAGTTTAAGTGATTGTTACCAATTGAAATTCATTGATTTTATCATTACCAATACTGTTGAAATTATTCGACAAAGCACAAATTATCTAGTATGAAAAGGAGTTTTTGCCACCAAGAGAATTCATGATATGTTTGGTAAAAAAATAATATATTGTTCCATGTGTATATTTTAGGTCTCAATTTCATTTTTTATATCTCCCTCTAACTAATTTGGTTTCCTAACTTATTTTTTAGGTACAATGCTTCTTTTTCTCTATTAAATTCATTACCCCATTTAATGGAAGTGCATCTGCATGGCATTGACTTCATTGATTAAGTTTTTGATGAGAAATTACATAATCAATTGTTTTGAGCAAAGAGGATAATTTTGTATAACGAAGAAATTTAGAATTCATTTTTCCCATTTGTTAATTTTCCACTTCCAAATAGTCTTAGCCTTCCCATCACAAACCACCATTAGTATCCGATGCTGGCTATGGTAGTTTGTATAGATAATGGCATATATTGCTCATGACAGAGAGTAAAACTTAAATAAAATGAAACTATAGAGATTAAAAATTAAAATTTTAAAATATAGAGAATAAAATTAAAATTAAAATTAAATTATACAAATAAAAAATATAATTAAACCAGGTTAAAAATTACAAAATTACTATTTTTATCTCTTATAAATTTTAGAAAATGACGACCTTCTATTATATGATTCATTCCTTTTTTTTTTTGTTGATGCAAATTTAATCAACAGTAATAAGTATGTTACACACAGAGAATCCATAAATTATTGACCTTTAGTCTTTTCTTTTATCTTCAAAATTGAAAAACATGTATGACACTGAATGTCTGTGAAAATTGGAGTATAATCTAGTCATTTCTAATGTACCTGACCCTGAATAGGATTTGTTAGGGCTTCTGTAATGAAATTAATAGTAAATCTTTCTTGAGCTTAATTTAACAAATGCACAAAACCCGAAATCAGGAATGTTATCCCTAGCATCACAAAAAAGAAAAAAAGGAATATCTTTTCTTAAAAAATTTCTATGTACTAACTGTTAGCTTTATAGGTAAAAAATTTCCCCTGTGCCTAAACATAATTAATTACAGTAAGTGTTAAAACATCATGATCATGAAGGAGAAGAAATCATGAGTGCCGTGCATTAATAATCTCATTTGACGTAAAAGCCCTACTATTGTACGATTTAATTTTGAAGACTTTACAGCGATAGAGGATATAAATAGTGGTGGCTAATTTCTTGATGATTTTTGAATCAGAACCTCAAACAACTTCGGGACACAAAGATCCAAGGGTGATACATGATTGGTGGACCATGCATGCATTGAAGACATTTCTTGTTTTGGTGGCAATTGTATGTAGCTATTCATACCTCTCTTAAAGCATTTGCAACAGTTCTCACTTTATCTATAGATAGACTCATGTCCATTATAGTAATATCTCTATGCTGTCCTTCTATTGTTTTCAGCATTAGTATATTAATAATATTTTACTTCACTTGTGTTGTTATCATTCTAACAAGAAGTTGCATTTTGCTTAAAGCACAAACAATAGTGAAACCAGCGTCAGTTTCTAATTCTATTTCTATTTTATTTGTTTCTTAAACATCAATATCAGTCACAACAAGTTTTATAAAAACAACAAATAAACAAAGTTAATTCCAAGCAGTATAAACAAACACTCACTTTTTATATAATTACAAATGAATACATGTAGTATACAAGTGACTCAGCTTTTTCCCCTCAGAAATAAACAAACCTCATAGGATGCAAGAATGCAAAAGAGAGAGGCTACTTACCTCAGTCTTCACTCTCACCAAAAGAAAAAAGAAATGAAAGAAATGACAAAACTAGTGGCCCTAATTCTGTCTGTCTAATAAACTAAGTGCTATTTACCTGGCACTGGAATCTTTTTTGGATCTCTCCAGCTTTGCAAGCCAGGTGTTTGCTCACAAAATACAAGTGACAGGGTGGCTTCACCTCACTAGCCTACACACACATATACTCATCATACTCCTTTTTCCCACAAAGGTGATGATGATGATGGACACAACCCACAAAAAAATTGGGCTTACTTGGACAAAAGAAACAAGAAATTACAAAACAAGAAAGAGAATGGTAGACTTTAGTTTTTCTGTCCACCATTGGATCAGACAGACTGTACCAGGATTCTCCCCTCTCCATCAGGGAACTCCCACTTTTTGTTAAAATTGAAGTGATGCATTGCATTGATGTCCTCACTGTATGATATTTACACCACTGTAGTGGTGTTCATGTATGCTTGATTTGCAGCTTGTGGATCAACTCCAATATAACAAATCTGCATGATAATTGAATTCATGAATGATATTTTAATTGACAAATAAAGAGAAAATAATTTCTACCACAGCATGGTAAGCATTTTATTTACCTATTATCTCTTTGACACTGTTAAGCACATAGACTTCTTACACTGCAAGATCTCCCATGTTCCTGACTCTGAGTTCCACATTCCTCAGATCACGGAGATGTTGTAAAATTTCTTGGAGAAGATCTAACCCTTTATCCCCTTTTCTCAAGGAACTGATGCAATGCTTTAGAAACTCTCTATCTGCTTCCAGCACTTGTAGTCTCTCGTAAACATGATCCACCTCTTCTTCTAAAGCAAGCTTTTTCTTATCCAAATTAACCTCTTTAGCTGAATTAATTTGCAAAGGAGAAAAATCCAACTCATCTCCACTCAACTCTACATCTTCTGCTTCCGAACTCATTGCATCAAAAAGTGGAAGAAGCCTCTTGGCTTTTGTACCCATGATTTTCCTCCCTTGATGATGCTTTCCGTTTATTTCCTTTGCATGACCATTTGCAAATCCATTTACCTGACCTTTGTGATCATCATGATCATGATGATATCCATTCCCATTCTCTTCACAAAGATGTTCTATCGATTTAGTATCATCAAAGCAGTGTTCTTCTTCATAATTCAATATAACTAGTTTTTCTTCCAGCACCTTTAGCTGTTCTAGAATTGATAACCTCTCTTCCTCAAAGTTTGCCAATGATTCCTCCAAATATAAGACCGCATCTACTGGAGTGTTCTGGTTGCTGCATTCTTGATGGCTATAAAAGCCATTTTCTTCCTTTGCTTCATGATTCAAGTCAATGGACAACCCATCACTATCTTCAGCATTGCTACAAGAGGGAGATGAAGTTCTGCTTCTGATGCTACCATCTCTTCTTGACATCATCATCTTTTCTCTAACCTCATATTCATGAACCTTTTTTCTATATATCTCAAGCTCCTTTTCAAGTTCTTGCTTCTCTTTCTCCCTCTTCATCATAAGCTCATTCAAAAGCTGCAAAGCCTCTTGGTCATACTCTGATTGTTCATCCATCATTCTCTGATACTGCAAAGCTTCCATCTGCATCGCTGCTTTCTCTTCCTGAAGCCTGTTTATCATTGCCATTGTCTGATTGGCAGCTATAGCTGATGCACTTCTCTCTTCTTCTAGTTCTGCATATAGAGTACTTAAAGCTTTCCTTTCAGATTTCAATGCTGCTTTTAACTTATCAATGGTCACCTCACCACTTTCTATATCACTTATGACACTTCCATCCAATGACTCTTCTGTTCCCGATTCTTTCCTCTCAAGAAGAAGTAATTTCTTGTGTAGCTGATGCAGACTCTCCACAGAAGTGGGTGTGTCAGGAACCTTTTCTTCCTCGTTCTCATTAATAAGCTCCAATGATGATGGCAGATGGCTATTCACTGTTGGCATTCTCACTTCAAGTGACATGGTTTTAAATTCTACAAACTCTTCACCTTTGTCATGACCTAATTATAAATTGAAAATTTTCAAAAATATGGGGAAAAAAATTCAGCTGAAGTTATCAGAAAGTGTGAAGAAAGGAACTTGGGGAAAAAGGAAGATAAGAAGTTGAGTCTTACCACTATCATCTTGGACATGAAATCTGACTGTGCTAGTAGATGGATCTTCTTGTATTGTTTGATTAGTATCCAAAAGAACATCCTGGCTTTGATATTCATCCACTTGCTCCTGATCAGGAATTTCAGTCCCAATTGAGACTTCTGCTTCAAATTCCTCACCTTGCATTTGTGATGCATCTTCAGAAGCTGCAGGAATAAAGAAAGTATCAGAGATCATTGCATAAGAACTGAAAAAACTCAAAGAGAAGGAAAATAATTGCAACCTAGAGAAACATCTGAACCATCTCTTCTTTCCATGTTTGCTTCAGCATTGTCATCCTTGGGCAAGTCTTGAGCTATTTTAGCAAATCTCACAGCTTCACAATTCTCCAAATTTTCTTCTTCTACTTGTAACCCTGAGGACTCCCCTCTGGTCCTTAATTGAACTGATTCAAACTCATTGGCCTTGAAAGCTTTTTCACTCTCCTGGCATGAAAAATCTGCCACAATATCCCCAGAAATATGCCAATTCTCAATAACCGGTTCAGCTTCTGCATCAGCATTCATATCAAAATCCAGAATAAAATCTTCATTGCTGTTGAGCTCTTCACCCTCCATCTTACTATATCTGCTTTGATTTCTATTTTCTTGGGCGGGGGAGTCAGCCAATTCAACAGGAATTAATCTGCAATCTTCACCATGAATGAAGAATTCCAGATGTTTGGGTGGAATCTCCTCAGTTATGTCTCTATTGGAATCAACTTGAGCAGTGGATTTCTCACAAGCTTCATCACCATCATCCTTAGGCTTAGGAGCATTCAAAGTTTTCTCTTCAAAGGTTTCTTCTTTCCCTTTCTCCACACCCAAATCCAACGTGGAAATTTCATCAGACACAATCTCCAAGCCACCATCACACACAGAACAAGCACAACTCTTCTCTGCCTCCTCTGCTTTTCTATCTGAACCCTGATCAACCTCAAACACCATGTGGCTTCCTCTGTTTTCTTGGGTGCTGTGTTCATCTTCATGATAATGATCAAGAACAAAATCCGATCTGGTATGATCTGAGTGATGATCATCTTTATCAACCTCAACACCAACCCCACTTTCTGTCACCAAATTCTGCTTTTGTTCATATCCCAAAGGCTTGATCAGAATGCAAGGTGGGTAGAACCTGCTGTCAAAGTTGACACCACAGCAAGAACATTTGAAAGCCTCTTCCACTTTCACAATTGCCTTGTCATCATCATCACCATCATGAATCATACCTATTTGTTTCATCCATGGAAAGAAGCCAAAACTCTTAACATAATCTGGCTGTGATGAGGATGAGGATGAGCAATCCTCACACATGGCTTGTGATTCAGCCAGCTTGTGATGATTGGAGCAGAATCCCAGTTTGGAAATCTCAAAGGCATGAGTTTCACACACAAGATCTCTGCAGGAACTCTTGTTCTTCCCTGGCTCTATGATATGATCGATTCTGGTGCACCATATGCACGGCCTTTTCAGGCCAAAGTAATCGGCGAACTTTATGATCAGATAAGAAAAGAGAGAATTCAGAAGGAGGAGGAGGATCAGAATCCATTCAAGGATCGCATACACTAAAACAAGGGTGATTTTGTTGGTGTTTCTGTGCAACATGGTTGCAAACTTGTTTCCAGCCATGCTTTGATGCTTTGTTTTTTTTATATGTACAAGAAGGAAAGGATAATCTGGAATATCAGATTGGAAACTAAGCAAGTTTTAGAATGAGAGACACAGAAAAATGTTTTAAAGGAAAGAGAGTTTTCAGACAAGATGTCAAAACTGTATTTTGAGTGTGTAATGTATGTAGGAGAGAGAAAGAAATAGAGGGAGAGAGAGAGAGAGAGTAGAAGAGAAGTAGAGAGCAAGTGGTTTTATTTAGACTGAGTGAGAAATAAGCAGTTTGAATGAATTGAAAAGAATGACAACCAAAGAAGACTGATAGGAGGGGGGAAAGAAATGTTCTTGAGTCAAAAAAAATTAAAGAATGTTATATTTTTTTTCTTCAAGCATTGTTTATGAAATGAAATGCTTTTTGACAAAAATAAAGCATAACACTTTTTTCAATAGTTTCACTAGAACAATTAAGAGTTGTACACTTGTGCCTTAGGACAAGATTATTGAGAAACTAAGGAAATTTTCAGACAGGAAATAAAATGTGACAGTCCTTTTGTAATCACTGCTTTATGTGGATTAGCGTCTTGGGATTGAAATAGTTTGAGTTTGTGATGAGTTTTCCAAAGGTCTAGAATTTTCTGTGGCTAAAAAAAAAACTTATTTTGATAATCCTGCCAGCTCCTCTTCAAATTTTCTATTGAGGCAACAAATGGAACGGCCCACCAAACCACACACATGAGCTGGTGGACCAGTCCCAAAGGAAAGGGTGGGGCCAGTTATGGCTGCAGATGCTTCAGTTCATTATGTGGGTATGCTTCCTTAGAAAAACTTTGTGTTTTTTATTTGAGTATATAATATTCCCTCCTTCCAACCAATGAAATCATGTATAAAATCAAAATCTGTTAGCCGCTTAGAAGTTAAAACTTCATTTATTTTACTTTGTCTACAAGCTTCTTGTGTGCCAAATTTATATCCGGGGGACACCTTTTAACAGAAAGCTTATAATAACCTCAACAAATAGAAGACAAATTAGAAGAAACTATGTTTATTTATTTTCTCAATCAATTATGTAAATAATGTAACTTAACTTTGGTTCATAACCATAATAATACACAATTTTTTCTATTTTTAATTGGTGGATTTCTATGTCAAAATCAACTTGCATAGGCAAATAATTTATTCGATTATTTCAGTTTTATTGTATTTTTGTCCTCTTTCCATTAAATTGATGTTGGATGTGCAATAAAATGACTCACTAATTAGGTAATCCAATTTAAACCCAGAAAAGAAAAAAAAGGTGGCCTTAAGAAACCAAAACACCAACAAGTGAGTAGTTGTTTGGCTCCAACAAGGATGAATTTGGCTTTTGGGGGGTCTGGGCTGCACCGCCACTCACCGACTAATTGCCATAGCACCCTATGTTTTCTAAAATAATGGGATGACTATTCAGAATTTTGTTTCCATACGTTATCACATTTTTGTGTACTTTCCAAAATAATATCTACATTTCCATATCTCTTTTATAAAAGGAATCTTGTGACTAGCTTAGTGAATGTTGTGCTTTGGCCCTCCAAATTACTTTTGCTTTAGTCAAGTCCACACTGCACTGCACCATGAGTTTTTCAGTGTCTCATTTGGCCCTACTGGTTATAATTGAGTAGATACCTCTACCTCCCCCACCCCCCCAATGCTAATATAATTAACCTAAATTAGGCTGTCATTATAAATTTTATTTAGTACATTTATGCCAGCTAAAAGGAAATGTCATCACACTTTTGCTCCTGTTCATCATAATATTTGAATTCAGAAACATGATCCAGAAGTACAAATTTTAGAGGCAAATTATGGCCATGCCAGATGGTAAAATTGTATGCAAGTAGGTAGTTCTTCTCTTTTGCAGGTGGAGAAAATTGAAGAGGAGTAAAGCTACTCCTCCCTAATGTAACAATGTTGATGTATACAATAAATGAATAAATTAATTAATTCATTTATCAAAGTTTATTCATAGAATGCTTTATAGAATACATAAATTTATTTATATTTTCCCATAAAATATATGTGCTAATTGGCTATACATTGCAAGTAGTTGTGTAATTCGTAAATTAATGAGAAAGGTGTTAGAGTATATGACAATTAATTGAAGACTGGATGGAAAAATGGGACCATTTATGATGTATTGTTGATTAGGCAAAAGTGCAAGAAGTAAACAAAACGGAAAAAAAAAAAAAGGTTTTAAATTCAAAGTTAGACTATCTTTCTTGGAAGGAACATCAAAGCTAAACTCACTTTTTAAAGTTAATTACTGGTGGGAGCCCTCAATTGCTCTTCTCAATCCCAATTTCCCCTTTATCCAGATTAAAGGATCATTAACCATTTAAAAATGTGAAACAAAAGAAGGGATCTTAAATAGTCATTGTTTCTGCTGGGAGCCTCCCATATTGCTCTTAATTAATCCCAATTTTCCCCTTATTCTGATCAAAAGATTATCAACCATCTAAAATGTTAAACAAAAGTAGAGCTTAAAAAATACCATTATCCTTCAACTTTGCCATTCATGATATTAATGAATCCCATACTTCCAACACATGACATGATCCAGAAATTTGATTTAAAAAGTAAAAAAAAAAAAAAACCATGTGAGTAAGAATTATATATGCAAAAGGTTAGGCTATATTGGTCCATCCATTTTTAAAATAGTCTAATTTTATGGGCCAAATAGCTCCTAGTAAAAAGCTTTATTTGAAAATTTCAAATTTGGCGACTTATGCTAAAAATAAACTCATGAATTGCATTTGCTATCTAATTGCGCAATTAGAATGGGACCCGTAGGCTTCATCTAAACGGCTTGCGTGGGTGCAAAGACATCACCCAACAAAATTTAAATTATAAAATATAATGAAATGAATAGGGAAGTATTTTGCTTAATCCTACACATTAATCATACAAATGGACCCTATTTTCCATTTTCAATGATAACCACTAAAACCTGATTCTAAGCTATATCATGAACATAACGTCCTTTTATTACTTTTGGATTTTGATTTGGGGAGAGAAGGAGGGTTACAAAAATCTAATGGGATTTTTTTTTCCTTTTTAAAGAAAGACTTGGTATATTGAAAGTACTAAATAGAAGATGATAGGTGACACTATGGAGGATTAATTAAATGCCAACATCCCTATTACCTCCAAATCTTAATTAGATATCAGAACCGATACAATTGAGTTTCAAGTTAATTACTGTTTTAAGTTAATTTACTAATAGAAATATCATATTCTAATTAACTAACTAGAAATAATGCACTCTTGTGTCTTTGATTTGGAGTCCTAATAGGAAGAGTGAGTTGGAAAGGTTAAATGGCCTACAAAGATTGAACAGTTATACATCTCATTCATTCTATTAACTAGTTTGATGATAAAGTATCGGATCCTATCATAGATGAGATAAGCATGGATGATGGTTAGAATGTCCAAATCCTTGGTTCACGGACAAGAATAGGGAAAAATAAAGTTTTTATTTTAAAATTAAAAACTCTAAGGAATAACTGAAATTATTATAATTGAATATTCTACATTTTCATTCATAATTAACTAGTAAAAAAATCGGGGGTAGTTACTAATAACGTGATTACAAGTTTAATTTTGAGATTTGTGTATAAAAAATACAATAGAAAACTACTTTTATATGTAGGAATAAAAGAAAAAATATTTTGAAGAATTAAGATAGAAAGTGATAAGAATAAAAATGTTCATGCTATACCACCTTAATCTTTCAAATCATAACTAAATATTCACGTATGCACTATGGACAAAGAACCCATAACAAGTTTATGTTTTGGTTACGGAAAGATGGCCTGCAGTTATCTATGTGTATCCACAAGATCAGTACCAATAAAGTGAATAAACAATAAAACCTTCATATTTTTATTTTCTATTTCTTTCTTTTTTTTATTTATAATTTCGATTTTAGGCACCGAATATCATGGATATGAATGATACCGACATTATGTCTATACAACTTCACAAAGGAGTGAAAGGACATCTGCTGATCGATGGGGACTAATTCTTTCAATGCTTTGTATTTCTGAATTCATTTCATTTTAACCTTTTTCTAAATTTCATTTTAAAACTTAGCTGTAGATGAAGTGAAACTAGAGTCCAGCAAATTAATCAGACACCATTTCATTCCTTAATCATGTTGAAGCAAAATTAACTCTTCAAAACAACAATCAGCAAACATTTGAAGGTCAAATCACTCATATGGGACAAAAATTGCCCAAACTGAAAGATTATAATTGGGGTGTTTGGTGGTAGAAATGGGAAATGCAATCAAAACAATCTTAACCCATTATGTCATTTTCAAAATAAACTAAATTTAAATTATTAATAATTAATAATCAACGAAAATTTAAGGTTTGAGACAACACATATAAATATTACAGCGTTTAAGGTATAAATCATATATATCGACTATTTTGCATGTTTACTGAAAGAACTAATTTTGTACTTGTGTATGGATGATAATGAATAAGATTTGGACATGATATATATAACATGTGTTTAGTAAATTAACGTGTTGTAAATTAAAAGATAAAAATTAAAAGTTAAAAAGTTAGATAAAGATAAAAGTTGAGAAACTACAAATAAATTAAAATATAATAAGAATGTTATATTTTTTTAAAAAAATATATATTAAAATTTAATTAAATAAAATTTTATTTTTAAAATAAAAATATTAATTTTTAAATTTTTACATCAATAAATTTTTGTAAAAGTAATTATATTTATAATTTTAATTTTTTATCAAATGGTTTAATATTTTTAATATTATAAATAATATTAAATTAAAATAAATAGTATATATTAAAATAATAATTTAAAATATAATATTTTATAATAATTTAAAAATAAATCTATTAAAATTAGTAATATTATTATAAAAAAATTAAATAATATTAAATTTATAAAAATAAATAGATAAATAAAATATTAGATTATAAAAATATATCAAAGATAAAAATAAACAAAATATTTTAGTTAAAAACTAAAAATATAAAAACTATTTGAAGTAATTTTTTTAAAAATATTAGTAATCATATAATAAAAAAAGTTAGTAGTTATTAAAATAAATTATTTTATTAAATATAGTTAAAATATTTAACAAATTTTTCAGTTAATAATTTAAATTTTTAACTAACTGAAATATTTTATCAAATACATTCATAATATTTTTATATTTATATTTTAAAAAAATTATTTATATTTATTTTCATATTCACGTGATAATAATTTTTATTTTTATTTTTATTATTCGTAACTTAGTTAACTAAAATATAATTTATTATCTCTCTTAATATTTTTTATAAATTAGAAAAAAATTAATTTTCATATAGTATAGGATAAAATTTACATAGTCCACTAATTAAACAAATTGATACTTTTTAGCTAAGGGACTTGAACGCCCAAAGAAAATTAGCATGTTTGCAATGTTTCATTAGCTTGGAACTGTTGATAATTAAAAATGGTTGGAGACTTCTCATTAAAAAAATGCAGCGTATCTTCCCTTAATCATTCATTCGCATATTGCATATAACATCTTATTTGAGTTTTCTAATAAAATAAATTTATTATATTATTTTTAAATAATTACAACCTAATTTATACGTCTTTCCCGTTCACATAAGATCACTCCCCATTCCTATTATTTAGTGGATTCATTAGCTTCATAAATACAACCTTATTATTTGTTATAATTATAATAAAACATATTGTTAATATAAATGCTCATTTTTCCAACGAGAAATTTGAATAGTTATTTTTTTTAATTATACACACCCACATAGGTATTCGAATTCTAAGAGAGGGAAACATCCCAATTTCTCATAAGGTACAAGTTTCACATTTAAATTAATTGATGTCTCTGTGAAATTCTCATAGTGCTTGAAGCTTCCACAGTTGTTGGAAACCGAGAAAAAAAAAGGTTTCATGTATGTTCATGGCCAATTATGATACAAAACAATGCATTTCACGGTTAATTGTCTTAGGGTTTTCATAATGTTAATCAGTCTACTTTTTCAAAAATTGATTATACTACACGTTTCTTTGTTATTCAAATTTTGTAAGTACTCATTCTGTTTTTCTTTTATTTTTCCATTTTGAAAATAAATATAATTAATATATTAGTTTATATTAAAATTATTTTTAACTCCTTAACATAACTTTTACTATTATTCTCTCTTCTTTCTAGCAAGTGTTATATTTAAGAATGCAGAAATAAAAATATAATTAGAAAATAATAATGAATTTTGTTTTGAAATTTTAACTAGATAAATAAGAACTTTTTTTTCTGAAAGTGGATAAATAAATATAAACAAAAGGAAACATTAACTATATATCAAATTAAATTTTAACTTTAAAAGTCATTGTTTTCCCTCCTTTTGTAATCCAAAGTTGAAGGGTTCAAACCAACTTAATAATTCTTGTGGTACATCCTAAGTTTTTATTTATTGTTGACGAAGATAATAATATGTACGTATTTGATTTAATTTATTTTAAACAATAATTGTTAGAAAAAATAGAAGGCAATTATTTCTCAAACATTTTTTTCTTGAATAACAATCCTACTGAGGAAAATATAATTTAAGTGAGAGAAGTACTTTTTTTTTAATATATGGATATATAGATATAATGAACACAGGAAAAGCAAATCAATAATATACTTAGATTTATGCAAGATTCCAAACTGCTATTTTTTTCATCTTTAGGCAGCAAAGGCGCGTTAGAAATACTGCCTTTTTCTTTTCTCTTATTTTAAAACTTAGGATTCTGTTATAATAAAAATTAAAAACTACAGAACAAGGAGAAAGTAAGAATCATGGAAGTGTTGGCTAATGATAGGATACTACTCATGGTTCCTTAATGAAGAAATATAAAGATTAAAAGAAAATAGGGGGAAAAGGGACACAAAAATGAGAAGTCTAACTTGGATGAAGGGATGTGGTAGCAATGATGATGACTTCAAAGTGTTAGGATATGTGGGACAAGGTATTATCTATTCAGTATTCACCTTGCCTTTTTTCACCCTTCCCTTAACTATTTGTTGCCTACCCTCTCTCTATCTTTTTCAAAATTCTCTTTCTCACTCTCTTCCTACTTGATGCCATACCACCCAAGTATACACACGCACGGGGATACAAAGAGGTAACTATTATCCTCAAAGTAATATACTCATATCTATATGTTCATGTGCTAAGTACTTGATAGGAAATAGCTGGTCAGCATGCTCAAACTGCTTCATCATTGAACTTTAGACAATACTTTTTTTCTTAAATTTTTTATGCTTTTTTTTCCCTTATGTATAAGCAGGGATAGACCACCAACCACTTAAATTTTCCCATACCGTCACTGTTTAATAATACACTAGTATATGCTGGCAATTTAATGGTCCGCACTTAATGTTCATTAATAGTTTATTTTTAACTATTTATTGACAAATTTGAAAAAACCTAACTTATTTTTTAGGGATTAGTAGATCAAGAACTGCCAAAATTTTATTTTGATAAAACTATTTAACTGTGTTGATATGCATTTTATTACCAATGGAATCTTTTTGTGACCATGTATACATAGAATATATATAATTATATTACTGATCATGACATGCCCTGAGCCATAGGAGGGCACAATCAGAAGAGGTTTTATGGAAATGGATCCTCTGCCAGGAATAGTGCATTTTGAAAAACAAAATATGGAAGTGTTGAGTATTAATAAGAATGCAAGGTAAAATTTTTAATATACAGTATTATCCAAAGACGGGTATTTTGCATAACTTTAAACCTTTTTTTCATTTATTTTTTCAACAGTAATCATTGGTACACGTTATATTTTATAGTACACCTCTTAATCCATGGAGATCAAATATAAAATTCAACATATACATTCGGCGTTCAAATGTTAAACAAAATCTGAATAATTAGCATAACTTAGATATGCACAAACATCAACCCGGATCTCTTCATCACCCATCAAATTGTACTTACCCTCCCTAAAAATTATAAACTAGAAACTTCCAATGTAGTAGTTAACAGTGTGACGCATACTATCTATACAACCATACAAGACAAGGGTATGTGAACATGTGTAGAAGTGTTGCATGTATTAAGTGAGGATATATTCAAAGAAAGCGGTCCCACATTGCCATCATTATGTATATCATAAAATGAACAATACATTCATTGTGTGTGTTGTCTCGATTTTACAAGGCACACTGTTCCATTCCAGAAAACATCTATCTAGCAACGAATGAGTAACTCAAAGTTACAACTCAAAACCAACTTGATTGATTAAATACATGATATGTCCAAAAAGAGAGGCATTCTCATAACAAGCCTGTGCTTCCAAATGGATTGTTGTTGTGTGGGTGAGAAACAGGATTGGGAGGGAATGCCCCATATCCAGCATCTCCAAAGGGATTTGCCGGGTTCATCAACATATGTTGTTGTTGTGGCTGTGGTTGTGACTGTGGCTGAAATGGTTGGTAAGGACCAAATGGATTTACTTGCTGTTGCATTGCTGCCATTTGGACAGCAGGTGGGGGAGGGATGTTGGTTGATAAAGCAAATGGATCCTGCACTTCAAATGGATTTGGTGCTGGTGCTCCATATACTGGTTGTTGTTGAGACCGATATGCTGCTTCATCGTATAAGCTGTTAAGAGTGAGAGAGTCCAATCCACCAGCCTGACATTCAATATCAAATAAATTATTAACACAGCTCAAGTTAGGGAGATTTATGTTATTCTCATCATTCACTCTGGATCATCTATACTTATTTTTTATCACACTTGGTGGCATCAAATATTTGCATATGGACTCTAACGGTTTCAGAAAAGCAGATGTTCAAAGATCAAATGTCTTACGATAAAAGATTGAAAGCAATTCTAAACAATCAAATGATTTGCACCCCCTGAATCCTTATGCTGTTATGCATATTTATGTCTGTTGAAATAGTACATTAAACCAAATCTTATGCATCACAAATTTATGCACGATATTGACACCAGATTGAACTTCATACGAAAATACCATCAAATAAATTATTAAACAATGTAATTCTCAGAGGTTAAACTGTTGAATAACAAGATACTCTGATCAGTATTATGTTTATCCTGCATGCCAAAGTAAATTCAATATTTTGCAGTATAAAATTATATTGCTAAAATACTATACTCTAGAACTCGTATAATGCATCAAATGTAGGAGCAAATAATGGACTGCAAACTAATTTTATTAATGTGAAATTTCCTGTGTGATCTACACTCTACTTCATGTCAGCTTTTGATCAAACAGTAAATTTTAGGCATAACTTTCAATTGCAAAAACACTACTGTATATCAATCAATGTATATCCATATCAACAACTTATGAAGGTCCCTACCAATTGTCTTTCATTGACTGAAGAAATATCTGTACTTGGAGTGCTGACCAGGGCAAGCTCCCATCCGGTTGGATCAAAATCTTTTGTTTGAGCAGCAGTTGAGTTAAAAGCTGAGGTAGAGCCCATATGCACATAACAGTCACATTTCATAGATGAGTTAAACAATACACTAAATCTTGCTTAGCAGAAGAGTTTGAAAAGAAACCACTAACAAAATTCACCATTTTCAGTGGGGACTATGGCCAGGGCAAGAGCATTTCTTTCCTCTATGGAAGATGCATCGGGTGCAATGTCATTCAATCCCTGCAACAAGAACAGGATAAGGAAAAGAGAAAAGAAAAAACTGATAACTTTGGGATCCAAAAGCCTACCAGTAAGTCTCCAGTTTCAAAATTGTGAGAAGGTGGTGCTGGAGGAGGAGGAGGTGCAGGTTCAGAATCGGAGACAATGACGTTATTTTCAACAGGAACTGATGGCTCCTGTTCTTCAACAGATGTATTGGTGTCTTCAATTGCAGGAGCTTCTTCTGGTCTGTAAGTCAACTGAAGCTGTTTATACAGAACAAGAAATTAGTGACTAGAACAACTTAAATGAAAAAGAAATCAAGAATAAAAACACATTGTTGTCTAACCATTGTTCAACAAAACCCTAACAAACCCAATATACAAAGGAACTATGATAATTATTTCTCTACATAAACATAAATGATGTACTAACCAATGGCTCACTTGGAACTGTAACCACTCGTGGTGCCTCCTTAATGTACTCTTCCATGGTTGTAAGAAAAGATTGTGGAGGCTAAAAGATTTAAGAATGAAAACAATCGGAACCCCGTATTAAAAGGGAAAGAGGAAGAACTTGTTAAAGCATGAGACTACCACAATGACAAAGACATACCTCTCTTAAGACAGGAAATTGAAAATTCCTAGCAAGTTCCAAACCTTTGCAAACTTCATAGAAATCAGATAGATTTGCGGCCTGCAAAAATTTCAGTATTTTAACACAGGCGTTGTGTCATGAAATTAAACCACAAAAGCCTAGTGGTTTATAGGCTTGTTACCTGCTGACCCGCACGTTTGTAGGCTTCAAGGGCTTTAATAGCTTCATGTCTCGGCATTTCAAAAAACTATAAGGTAATTATCAATTTTCAGTATAGAACACATTTTAATCAAGTTTGATACTCATCACAAAGATAACAATAAGCAAATTTACCTTATCAACAAGATTGATAATGCCATCATTAATAGCACAATAAATCTTAAAGCTCTCTTTCAGTACCTAGAATGAGCAAAATAACCAGAACAATAACAAAAGCAAATAATTTAAATGCATGTAAGATAATTTAAAAATTATATACTTCCAGTACTAACAACAAACGTAACAAATCTATACAAAGCTTATAACACCTCACCAATCAAGTGCATGATCAATAACATCAAATTCACAGCTATTAAACAGGGGATATATAATGACAAGTTGTCACCATTAACCGTTGTCCCTTTCTTAAACAGACATTCAGATGTAGACAATTCAAATCAATTTCAACATTATCAACAACCTAATACGGAGGATAATCCCAGTCCCACTTTAAATGGAAGAAGTATGAATAAATGGTTGCTTTTAGTTTGAAAGTTGTGCCATTCAAAGCTTAATTTCTAAGCCCAATATTCACATCTTCATAATAGAAATAGAAATAGAACAAAAAATATTCCATAACCTCCAGAGTCAACGACAACCAATACAGTCACACAATTCCATCTTTCCCAACCACTTGTTAAACACGGTCTCTGCTCAGAAAAGTCTAATATAGATGGCACATTCTAAAATACTTATACATACTATCTCTAAATTCTGAATCTCTATCTCAATACAAAATGGATCTTTAGATAAACAGACAACAGCACATACCAGAGCCAGAGCATATTGTATCACATAATTGCTAACAGCAGCTCCTTCTGGCTGTAAAATGAAGCCTACAGTCAGATTGTATTATTTATGAAGAAAAAACTACCAAAAAACAAGCAGTTATAAGATAAAAAAATAAAGAAGAAAGATAATGATTATCCATATTTAACAATATTACCCTGCAACCAACAAGTCGATAAAGCAGCTGTTGCAAAGCAGGCAACTGCTCCAATAGCTCTTCACTATCCAAATCCCTGGTCTTGCTGTACCCCTGCTTGGAAAACAAATAAACAATGAAGACATAATAAAAACAAACACGCATTAATATAAGAAAGCAATATGCTTTAGAAAAGAAGATATTTATTAAATACTGTTTGTGATTAACAGGTTAAATTTCAAGCAGAAAAAGGGTTTAAGTTAATCTATAGGCTCATATACTGTTTGGAGATTTCCAAAAAATTTAATCAGGTCCTTAATATAGGGTGAGTTTGGTGCATTAAGGTCATGGGTTTAAATCCTAAAAATAGCATCCTGGCTTGGGAGGGTAAGGCTGCATATATCTTCCCTCCACAAATCCACTAGGTGGGGCACCGTTGTAATTAGGTCTTTTAGTGCCAATAGTAGTTAGTTACTAGTGGAACACAATTAGATCACCATGACAGGAGGAGGGGCCCAATTAAAATTTTTAGTTTATGCAGATCCAATTACAAATTAAATTTTTTGACTTCAGTCCCTATGGTTTCAAAAGTATTTAATTGGATTCCTAAAGATTGTCTTACCATTAGAGTGCTCTAATGGTAGAACAATCTTTAGGAACACAACTAGAAACTTTCATACTATAAAGACACAATTACAAGCTTTTAGAATGTAAGGACTTGATTGAAAACCCCCAAATGGCATAGGGACCTACAGTTTAATTTAACCCTAAAAAACATTTCAATATAGTTGAAGGACCAAATGTCATAGTCATGCCACTAGGAGGGATTGGATTGACTATTGTTAGATAAAAGAGAACTAAGAATGAAGTATTGTAGTACAATCTCTTTCCATATCAAGGATAGCAACCACTTTAAGCATCAACAAGCAAAGCACCAAAGAGAAGTTAAAAACACAAGTTTGACAAGTTTAGAAAGAAAACAGACCCTAAATATATAAAGCACATGCATACACAGAAGGCGGCATTCTAGCTAAAACCTTCAAAAGGTAAAAGATATGCCAACTGTTCACAACCTATTAGGATTTAATTGCAAGGTATGAGACTTGAATCTCACATTGAAAGTATGGGATCCTAGAGTTGGATTTGTAAGGCTTGAGCTCTCCAACTACAATAGCTAACTTTTGCAGCTTGATTCTCCTATGGTTCCTATCAATTGGTATCAAATCCATCCACCGTGTCTTTTGGCTGCAAATGGGTAGCACTGGTGGTAACATCAACATTACAGTGTTTGTTCGACACTAGGCAAAGGGCTAGTGCACAGCTAGCCTGTGTGGGTATCAAGGCTGTGCAATGTAGTGGGATTATAGGATCCAATTGAAGTATGAGATTCTAGTGTAGGGTTCATAAGGCCTTGGACTCTCCAACTACAACAGCTGGCTTTTATGTATGGTTCTCCCAAAGTTTTTATCAGAACCCCAAATAGGTGGTTCTCCCAAAATTCTTATTAGAACCCCAAATAGATCATACACATGCTGAGTTAAGAACCTACAGCAGAAATAGAGAAAAGAGAAGAGTGATCTTATTGCTTGGTTGAAAAATGAACAGAACAAGGACAAAAATCTCTCCAGTGTTTCCTGTTACAACTGAGCCACAGATCTGTTTACCCAACACTAACAAATCTCAATACCACTCCCCTCACCTGCTCCTCCTATTTAAGTTAAATCCCTATCCTTCTGAATTCCAAAATCTAACTAATTGTTCTAACTATTGATAATCTAAGTAACTAACTGCTGATGTTTGGGAATCTTTGACACACACACACACAAAGGTCTTCTTTCTTGCCAAAAACTTGTGGTATCATTAGACTGTTCAGGGGTGAAAGATACACAATATGTAAATCAAGAAGAAACCCAAGTTGTCACATAATACAAAATAAGTAGGTTACTGTTTCTGAACTACACCGGCACATAACACAACTATCAGGAGAAAAAACAAATTTCACCGCACCTGCCCAATAGAAAATGACCATTGCCCAAATCCAAGTTAATTCTAAAGAAAAAAGATATTTTAGATAATTACTCATTATTTAAACAAACCTAGTTATAGGCATATAATTTCAAATTTCAAAAAATACTCATTCTCAGCTTATAAATAATTACATGTATACAAATATTTTTCTTAATTTAGCACTATAGCATGCATAACTAGCAAAAATTTGCATGCATATCACTGGTGCCTTGAAATCTAGTAACAGTTCTCATATTTTTGAAATTTCAAAAGAACTTAGCAGCAATTTTACAGATGATGAGAAGGATCACATACACCCTGATTATTGAGCAGGGCACCTAAAGATTAGAAGAATAAGCAGACACTGAGACTAAAGTTTTCAAAGACAAGATATCTTTGATAAAAGAAATTCCTTGTCAGATGGAAGGAAAAGCCTATTTCAGAAAGCACTTACTGCCGATGACTACCAACACCAACCAGAATACATATATTCAACACAAACCAAGCTTTTCACTCCTAATTGAATATGAGTTCTGCCAAGGGAAGGGTGACAGTCAGAGAAAATAGTATTCAGCTTAGGGCTTAGTATTCATTTTCAGACAAACATCATGTGTTACATACACGTTCTCAAAATTTGACCAATTATTCCAAAAGAGTATAAATTATAACTGTTCATTGAAATTACCTTCTCCTGCCCAGGAGCAGGTTTGGGTAGACGCTCAGCTTCAATATCATACTTTAGAATCCGAAAACATTCAAGTCTTTCTTCCAAAAATAATGCATAAGTACGCACCCAGGCAGAGCAATCCCAAGCTGCAAGCAAATGTGATCATAGAGGCAAAAAATTATATAGTCAACTTAAATATTGAAACAAAAACATCATTAAGAATAACAGTTAAAAAACAAAATGCAAAGATGATAAGGTCAAAAATTAACCAATTGGGCTAGAGTCATCCTTAAAATTTGAAAGTTGGAGAATTCGTCCTCTCTGTGAGAAATTGAGAAGTTCTTCTCTAAAAGTAGGATCACCCTCCCTCAATAACCTATGGATAACAATCAATGTTTTCAATGCAACCTGTGAACAAGACATAAGCATGGATGATATCAAAAAATGAATATAAACAAAATCAAATTTTGATATCAAAAAATGAATTGAGTACCGTCCAATTGCGCGTCTTGGCCAAGCGACGTGAAAGTGCATGGATGCAGTAAGCAACATCAGCCCTGGGTCGAACAAGAGCCGTGGCATAAAGAATTTCTACAACAAAATCAAAAAGGGATTGAAGTGAGTCATCAGAAGAAGATCAAATTCGGATCTGAAAAAATTCACAAACTCACTTCTTAGGTGTCTCTCTTTGGGGGGACACTCGACGTGGTTCGTGGCTTTGACTATGGCAACGTCCAAATCCTAAAATTAGGAAGCAATCAAACCCACCCAAAATCTCAAAATCGATCAAAAAGAAAGAAAGATCCTATCTTTAGAAAGAAGGGGTTACCGCGTAATCGCTGTTGACATGGGCAAGACCCACTTTCGTTGAATCTTTGATGGCACCGTAAGCTCTTCTCCAAGACTGAAGCGTACCCATTTTCAGCGCCGATCTCTCCGTTTTCTCTCTCTAGATCGATCAAGAGAGAGAAAGTTAACAACTTCAACCCAAGGAATCGCTGCGACTCCACTCAAGTGAAGAATCCAACTCAATTCCGACAACCTTGGCTTTTAGCGACCCCTCCTTCGCTGTGCTTCATCATCCGTTTTTTTTCTTTTATTTTTTATTTTTTCCGTAATTTATTTATTTATTTTGCTGATATAATATAATATGGGAATAAGTCGGTGACTTATTATTGTAATAATTGGTAATTATTGTTTATTAGAGGCTATATCAATCAAGAGCATTGAATGGGTATATGATCAAAGTGAATTTAAGTTGATGAAAAGGAAAAAAAATTAAGTGGTTGGTCTCACTCTCCAATCACAACTACATTAGATACCAGGGAATTGCTCTCTTTAATTCCCATTGATTTATGATCCAATTTTAGTTATACTTTGGCACAATCTGAACTATATTTATTATTATTATTATTATTATTATTATTATTATTATTATTATTATTATTATTATTATTATTATTATTATTATTATTATTTTGGATTGAGGATAAGAAATTATAATTATTCTGAATTTTAATAGTGTCATTAAAAAACAAACAAACTTCACAGCATAATGAAATTGAGATATATGATAATTGATATAGGCATTTTCAATTGTATTCTTACACTCTACGCTAAGAACTTTTAATTATTACTTTTTAAAATGATTTAATTTAGTAAAAATAAATAAATAAAAATGTCGATAAAGATTTTGTTTAAATAAAAACTTATCCAATTGATAGAAGGTTATAATTAAAAGTAATTAGAAATTATCATGATATTTTATTATTTAATATTTAGATAATATAAATAGTGGAAATAGAAAACTGAGTATGTCATACGTAAGATAATTTATTTTTCTGTAATATAATCCAAAATTCATCTTCATATCCACATTTTAGGGTAATTGATGATTCTTTATATTAATTGTGTGAAAAGAAATTATTTATTAATTTGTTGGGATAATTTTAACGAATTTAATTTTGTAAAAAAAATCATAATGTCATTCAATTATACATTATTATTGGTTATTATGATTGTACATTATAGGGGTTTGTTCTTACTTTTTATTTAGTAATTTTTAAAAATAATTGGAAGCATTATAATTTAAATATGTTAAAAATATATTTAAAAATTAAAATCATAATTTACGGTATATTAAAGAAAAATAGACTATTATATTACATAATGTCAAACATATATTCAAGAAGATCTTGAAACATTTATTTTTTTTAATATAACTTTTTATTGTATTTAGTGATAAGAATTTTTAACCTATATTAGATGATAAGTAAATTAAAAAGAAAAAAAATAAGGAAAAAAATGAAAATTTGAAATAGAAGAATAATATAATAAAAAAGATATATTATATTAATGTATAAAAATAGAAAATAAATAAATAATAATATTTTTCTTCTTTAAATGACTGAAAAATAATAATAAGTAGATAATAAAAAACAGTTGTATTAATAAAATTTAAATTTAAATTTAAAAATTTAATTTTTATTGTATTCTTCTTATTACTATAAAGATAGTTATAATTTTAATATAAAATAATTTTTAAAATAAAAAAAATTCTTCTCTCCTATCTCCAATTTGATGGTTAAGGGAGAAGAGATTTTTTTCCTCTAAAGCTTACATCAAATTATTTTTGAAAATTTAGTTTAAATAAACAATAAAAATAGTATATTTTTTTTCTATTTTACTTTTTATTTCATTTTTTTTTAAGTCATACTAAATTAATAAAACATTAATTCTTTTGGTGTTTATCTGTTAAGAATGTAATAAATAATTTCCCATAACTAAATACGGGTTTTGGCAAATATATCGTAACATAATTTATTGATTATCTTTGACTTTTGTTTATTATCATTGCATATAGTATATCTTTATTGGGGATTGTCTTCTTAAAACAAAAGACCCCTTGAAATTAACTGTTGTTGAAACTATTGGTGGGATAAATACTTAGCAACGTATCTTACTATGACTTTCAATCGTAAATAAAGAAAAGCTATTTTTTATTATTGCTATAATACTTAGTAAATAATAAGAACTAATAATAATTTTAATTAAATGCGTCAAAACTTAAGCACCAAGATTTTTTATATTGATTTTATTTTATTTTATGTCTTAGTATCAGTTTATTTTAAAGTTAGAGAATTAAATTTTATATTTTCCAATATAAATATACATTTTAAAAAATATATATTATTTAGATTAATTTTTATATATATTTTTTTTATTTTTTAAAATTATTCAATACCTCAAAATAAATTATATTTAATATTAAATTAAACAGATACTAAATTAAAATGAAAGCAAACTCTTATAATTAAATAAAAAATTATAATAAAATCAAAATAATGATAAAATGTTATGATGCGATAAATAGGTAAAAATTAATTTTAATGTTTAAAAAAATATTTTTTTTCTTCTTTTCATCTATATTTATAATGGGAATAATCAACTTATTTTAAAAATATTTTTATATTAAATTTATTTTTTAATAATTATTTATAATATATAAATTTAATTATTAAAGAGTATGATATTAATATGATAATCATGCGGGTTAAATTTAAAAAAAAAATTATAAAAAAGTAATTTTATAATTTATATTTACTTATATTTATAAAAATATTTTATATGTTAAATTTATACTAATTGATGAAATATTAAATGAATTTTAAATTTTATTAATTTTTTAAATTTAATATTTACTATAAAAATTTACTTGAAGGTGTAGAATTATTATATATATATATATATATATTGTGTTACAGTACTTAAATTACTTATATTTTTTTAATATTATTCGTAAGTCATTTTTTATGTATATGTACCAGTACTAAATAATTGTACGCTCATAATGCATTTGACTCATCAATGATCTGAATAAATACATATATATACATTCTTATAAACTATATCACTTCCATAATCTTAAAATATAAGTAATTTAGGATATTATAATTAAAGTGGTAAGATAAATGCGTATAACGTCGTGTTATTTTATCTAACTAAAACCGTAGGGGTCCTCTTCTTTTTCTCTGAATTGATACTCCTACGTCGTTTTTCTCTGAATTGATACTCCTACGTCGTCGTTGATTATCTCAACGTCGAAAAAAGAGTAATTCACATTGCAAACTTAATAAGGAGTGATAGTCACGCATATAAAATATAACATATAAAATATAACAAAGTGAAGCGTTTCATTCAAATAAAAGTAATATATAAAACTATATTTTAACAAAAAAAACAAGTATGTTTTTTGGCCTTCTTAATGAACTATTAACAATTATTCCTTCTAAGCATGAATAAAATTATTCTACTTTCTCTGCCACAAGTGGCTATGATGACAAACTTAAGAATAAGTTGAGATTATTATGTTGTATACTACAATAATATTGACTAATCTAAAGTTGGTCATTCTTACGACATGCAGATGCATGTGAGCTCAAACCTCTTCGCAACTTTATCAAAATAATAGGGATATCGATATCCAATTTCAAATCACAGTGACATCGAGATCAAATTTTAAATCACAGTGTGCCCTTGTCAATATTAAAATTATCATCAGTCTCATTTCAAAACATTCTGAAATTGTTCGATCGGTAATAATAATAATAATAATAACCAGTATCTTGTCGAGGCGGTCAAGTCCAACAAGAGCAATCTCATATCCAAGGAGCAACCCTAGACCATTGAAAGACCCAACCCCAACTCACGTACCCCTTGCTCAAAAGTCTCTGCTATCAGAACTTCTGTCCACTTCCATGTGAATCGATCCTTAGATTTCCCAGTTTCCTTTTGTTCGCAAATTATCCCCATTACCATTTACAAAAACATTTTTTTATGTAAATGATGCATGTCATCTAATTGTTCTAATTTCTATCTCTATCTCACCTTGAAAACATTGTCTTATCCCTAAGGGGCAGAATCTCATAATCCTCAATCAATTGTTTTATTTGTTCAATTATATATATATATATATATATATATATATATATATATACTCTCTACATGTAATTATGTATTTTCTACCAACTTAAACGAGATTCTCAACCTCCAATAAATATCCTTTAAAAACTTAGACCAATAATTTTATATAAATTAACTACTAATATAATCTCCTTTGATAGTGTTGTATTTTATTTTCTTATACTAATGTTTAAATATAATGATTTGTATAAATTAAGCCAATTAAATATTAATTATATTTTTTTTATAACATAAAGATATTTTGGAGGGGAAATTAACACCTATCATATGGTATTAGATTTTAAACATTTTTATAAAATAATAGGTGATTCCATGTTTCTATCAAACTTATTAATTGGATACCCTCTTATATTTATTATGTTGAAATATATTTATATAACTTAAAATTATTAAGTAGGATCCTATTTTAAAACTTTTTTCTACGGCTTCACGTGTAAATATTATAACTTCTATAATTTATATTAATTTATATAAGGGTATATAATTCTATAATTCCTACGTAATTTATTATTGTAATTTATACATATATATATATATATATATTATTGAAAACCTAAAATTTTTATATCACATTTCCACCTAAAATTACTTAATTTACTCCTTAACTAATCTACTTATCAATTTATAATTATACAATATTTTACCTTCATACAAATTTAAATATAATCACAGATAAATTTATACTATCACATAATTGATAAAATTTTATTCTAAAGTAAGGGCTTTAGAACTACTCTTATAAACAATTAAATTTCATCTAAAATAGAATTAAGACACAATTAAATCCAACCCCTAAATTTACTATGCAATTAATAAATTTCATTCTAGAACAGGGGCTCTAGAATTACTCCTCTACTTTACTTGAGTCTCTTCCCCTTACCTAAAATTTGAATACCGATGTAATTTTATTTAATTTCATCGATGAAATCACGAGCTTTTTTCGTTGCCATATGCCTCCGTGGCTCCCAAGTTCTCCTTCAACTTAAGTATGTGTTATGCTTCTTCTCCCTCACTCACCCCTTATTTATATTATTTTTGGATGTGTGTGACAGCATAGATGATGTCATCAAATATCGTTAAATTTTTGTTTTTAATACGTATAAAAAGAAAAAATTTAATTAAGATCTAATTTATAATAATAATAAGCAAAATAAATTAATTTAATAAAAATTTATAATTAATTTTACCGCATATTTACAAATTAATTTTTTTTTGTCAATTTTTTACATTGAAATGATTAAAAATTAAATATGATTATATATTAAAAAAAGTAGAACATTTAATGATAGTTTGTAATAAGTTTATACATACATAAATATAAATTAATTTTATTTTTTTCGGTTTTTTTTTTAGATTAAAAATATTGTAAATTAAGTATGATTATGTTTTAAAAAAATAGTGTTTAACAGTAGTTTTAAGCCAATTTTGTATATAATTTTTAATAGGTACCCAAGGTTTCATAATAAAAATTTATATATACTAAGTTTATTAATACTTAATTTTTCACTTCTGTTCCATTTTATTTAATTGAAAGTTAAAAAGGAATTTAACCAAAACAACAAAATTAAAGTGTATGGAATTTACTCAAGAAGCAATAAAGTGCTAGAATTTCACATGAAAAGGATTAAATGAGATCACGTGAAAGTGAGTATCATACGAAGAATGAAAACTACTCGTATCATGGCCATAGCCTCAATCTTTGAAGAACAGGAGCATCACCTCAATTTTAAAATTGTTCCTGAAGGGTGGGAGTGTGACCTCATCCATTTGGAAAGCAATGCTTCAACTTTGAAAATACCTGAAATGGGAAGGGCGTCTTATTTGAAAATTTTTGTAGGTGAAATATATATTTTTTATGCTAAGTAGGTGAAATATTAATGCTACCAAATTTGATGAAAAGAAAAATGTGTCATGAGAATGCAAGTTGATGTAAAATTTGACTAGCCCTTTAACTATATTTTTCTCAACTTTGAAAGTTGAATCCCACCTCATTTTTTAAATTCGGCGATTGAATTTTTGTCAGCATTTTTATATTAATTTTTTAAAAATATGTATCCAAAATAATAATTATGCTATTAAAAATAATAAATCATATTTTTATTAAAAATTGTAGTATTTAATTTATCAATATTTTAGACTTTGTAATTTTTAATAAAAATTATTATATGTAGATTTTTATAATATGTTTTTTGATAAATATTAGAAAAAATTATAATTTCTTTAAGGCGCAAATATAAAAAAATAAGTTAAAACAAATTAATGCATGAAATTATTAGAAGTAATATTTCATGTTTTAATTTCGTTCGACAATTAAATAGTTTTATTTTTTATTCAAAACTCAAGTACAATTGTGTTGAGCACTAACTATAGAAAGTTTACGGAATTTCAGTAACCCTCATCAAAACTTGAGTGGACATTACAAGCGACAGAAGTGGCGGTGGATGAGTCTCATTTCCACGTGTCATATCCTCAATCTAGATTTAATTTTGTCACTTTTTTTTCCTAAGAAGGCCATTCACCCGTTTTCATGGAACTAAAGTGACGAAAAGGATAAGGAACCAAACTCAGAGCTCTGCACAAAAATGAGCTGCTCATTCAGCTTCCATCTTCCCAAAGCGCTGCCTCCTCTTCCTACTTCACCACGTGGGACTGTTTCTCTCTTTGCTTCTAAACACAAATCACACCACAACAACACTAGTCCTTGCCGATCTCTACATGTAATTTGCTTTCCTAATGCAAATTACCAATTCTCCAATTGTTTTAGTTAGCTCCTTTTATTGAAAAACTTATGTAACTTGAAACCATGAATCGAATTGCAGATTACATGCAGCAGCCAAAAGCCGAATGATTATGTCAGTTTAAATAAACCATGTTTGGCACTGCATATAGGAGCACTCTTGGCTTTGGTGAGATTCTTGAACATAGAAATTGAGTTCCTGCCAGTCTTATTTGTTTTTGGGTCCAGCTATTAGGTGGCACACTGCTTAAAGAATGTTACGCCTAAAAAAATCACTTTTAATTACTTAATGAATGTTGTTGGTGGAACTGCTTAGCAGTATCTCCTTTGTTCTTTTAGACATAAGTTGACTGTGGCCATTTGAACAGGCGGACCACCCAGTATTAGCAATCACTGGAGAGAATAACCGGCCCGAACTCACCTGGGTTTTGATACAATTAGGGATTGTTCTCTTTATCTATTTCCTTGTCGTGCCAGTAAGTTCTTTTCTTTCAACTTTTGAAGTTTATCCTTAGCTATTCAACAGGAGTATCTGAAACTTTGTTAAATGTGAGTGAGCATAACTTCGTAAATTGCAGCCAATACTCATGTACTGGCTTTGGAAAAGATGGTACAGAAGAAAGCTGCTGGAAATGTATCTCCAATTCATGTTTGTCTTCATTTTCTTCCCTGGGTAAGTGGCTCTTCCTCTACAAATTAAGTTGTATAATTGTGCCAAGTGATATGACGAATCTACTAATTAAGTTGGTTGCATTACTCTTTTCGTTCTAACACTTGACAGCATATTTCTAAAAACACACTAATCTGTATTTCCTTGTTGTCCTGCAGGGTTCTTCTGTGGGCACCATTTTTAAATTACAGGAAATTCCCACGGGACCCATCCTTGAAGTATCCTTGGTCTACACCTGAAGATCCTTCAAAAATTAGAAATGCATACTTCAAATATCCATTTGCAGAACCTGAAGATTATGATTATCCATGAAAAACTGAGACCGAAACACAAACAAATCAGATGTTCATCTTAATTCCAAAAGTACAGTTCTCCAAAACTACATTTTCGTGAATGTTGGATTATACCCATTTTCTGCTTTTGCTTACAAATGAATATATTCAATGGGATTCAGCTGCAAAATTTAGATTTTCATTTTCGATGTCTAACAGTATCAATTGGAATCCGTAAAAGAAATGAAAAATTACTCTTTCTTCACTAACCTAGTATGATGATAAATCTTGATTAGTCAAGCATTTCAAATTAAAGTGACACTGTGAAGTGTGAATTAATTGACATTAATGAATGTAATACATTTGACGCACAATTTTTCATGGAATCAATGTCATACTTGACCTGCACCTACAAGTACCTATGATATCGATCACACAAATAATAAATTAGTAGTGTTTCAGAAGCAGAAAATAAAGGTACTTAACATCAACATGCTACAATGACGAAAGCATTAAAACGTAAGCGTCCATCCACTTCAAACTGAAAGCACTTATCCATTTCTCCCCCTCTCTCATTTAAAGCAATCATATATTCCGGCTTCATATCGAACATTAGATACGTTCGATAAGTTGTTTAAATCAAGGAAAAAAACAAAGCACCGAGACCAAGCAAAAGACGAGAAAAGGTCCCAAGCCACGATAACAGAGCAAACGCGAGAAATTTCCGCAGTGTAACCAAAATTCCTTTGATTCAACTAAATGACTTCAGAATACAGGTGTAGTTACCTCATTGGCATTTTGCCAGCATGGTTAACGCAAAGGCATAAGATAACTAAAATTAAGATTCAACAGAAACAAGAACATCAAATAAATTATAAAATGGTCAAACTAAAGTAAACCTCAAAGCAGTGTTGACCTCAACTATTCTGTGTCATCCGAACAGGACTTCAACTAAGTGTACAACCTCCGCACAATGCCATTTTATTATGAGGCTATTGGTTTACTGTATCCATAGTGGATGAGATGGGCTGAGAAGAAAATTGCTGTTTGGAGCAGCCAACTGCCAGTAATGCGGAATATTCTCCAGCCTACTCAGTGCTGAGAGTTGAAAACTACAGAGAACTTCTTAAAATCCAAAGATTCCAAATTGGGGGACAAAACGACAGCACCCACAGCCAAGGCAAGAACTGTAAAGGTTAAACAAGTTGTGCACCCATGGCTCCGCGAAACTCTTCCTAAGATTATCTTGCAATATTTATCGGCATCCTTGAAGAATGCATGATGAGCAGCATCATCCTCAGTAGCCAATACTTTCTCATTCTGTTGCCAAAAGTAGTTAAATCATCATATAACAAGTTCAAACATTCTACTACTTCTATAACAAAACACAATTTAATCAATTCACGTCCGGATGGGTGGAACAAAATACCAGATGCAAAAAACAGGAAGTAGATCATGTAGACAAATGAATGACAAACTACCTTCTGCCGAAAATTCTTTAAGGTATCCCTCAGTGGCTCATGAGGAGACAATTTTGTTGATTGCTCCTTCCAGTCATCAGAAAGCTTCTTCAGAACTGAAACACTTGCTTCAATGTTGTCTTGATAAACTTTTTCCTGTCCATATCCAGTAAGATCAATTAAGTAAATCTAATTTTATAATCATGTTAGGTAAGCACAGTGAGCTGGTTTCTGTTAGTTGAGGAAGTTAAGAGTTAGTGATCGTTAGCAAGATTTCTATCAGAATTTAGCAGAGAAGATTACTATCAGTTTTGAGGAGATCTCTGACTCTCAAAAATCCTGAGAGGAACAATTCATAATCATGCTTTCTCTTTTTAACCTGGGTTCATAACTTATCCAGGGCTACCGGAGATCTCATCAACAAAATCCTATCTTTTCGTTCATTGTTCCTCTAATCTTAGAACCATCATCTGTCAGATTGCTACATATATTTTATAAAAAAAAAGCAGAAAGTTCGTATCTCATAATAGATTTTCTTACCCTATTCAAAAACAGCAAAAACTTGTATAAACTCAAAAAGATAAGCTTTTAGATGGAATTACTTACCCAATGCTTGTAGCATTCGGTGCTTTGGCTCAAACACCAAATAAAAATGCCAGCTGCTTCTTTTGATAACTCAGGATTGTCTGAAAATTACAGCTATGTTTCAAAAGGCCCTCTAAAACATTTATTTCATCTAGTAAGAAAAGAAGCACAAATGGAATAATAAATACAGGTTGCCATACTTTCTCCAGCTGCTTTGATAGCAAAATTTAATATCTGCAGTGAGACTTGTTTCATTGCTTTACTCCCAGTAGAACCTCCAAGAGCCACCTCTTTCAGAGTGGGATATATGGCCTCAAATCTTTCTGTAGCCTATATAAAAGTAGCATATTGACATAAATTTGGAAGGTTTGGAGCTATGCCACATTCAAATATTAACATACAAATCCAGATGAACATCTACCTTTACTCTAGTTGAAGATGGAGGGAAGGTAACTCGAATCAAAATTTCAAATGCAGAAGGAGGAATTAACCGTTCCCCTTTTCTCACAGCACCATTAACTAAAACAGGCCGCGCTTTTGGGGTAGACAAAATTCTGCCACCAAATCACAGAAAATAAATGGGTGATGACAATAGCAATGATGAGATGGACATAAAAGAAAGGAAAAAAAGTATCTATATGCACATACTTTTCCACTAGCTGCAAAACCAAATCCCTGGATTGGGGGTTACCACTTTTGCCAATCACTAAAGGTAGGAGATTCCGTGCCCAAGCATACAAACCTACTGAGAGATCTCCTACAGAAGCCTACAAAGAAATGTTTCAATATTAGCATGAGTAAAACGAAACACAGACAGTACAGTTCCCCTTTTGAAAAGATCAAACAAAACTATATTGTTCAGGATGTCTCACAAGATCTCTAGTTATTTTGGCATATACCCCTCACCTGGGTTATCATCCATACAATCAATGGAAGCTTATCTTGGCCTTGATACTTTGTATTCTCCCTCAGTGTGGGCAATACAGTAATAAGAGCATCAGGCTTTCGACGCAATACCATAGCTAAAGCAACAAACATTGCAACCTGCAGATCAAGTGAATTCAATGTCAGTCTACAGCTGAAAACAAGAGTGAAAAAGAAATATTTGCATTTGGAAAGGTACAAATAATCCAATAAAGGTTTTAATGTGATTTAGGAACTAAAGGTCAAAAAAGATTGTGAAGTAAAATTTTACAATAAAAAATTCATAAAACCAAGATGAAATCAGAAGATACACAAACTACAATGAACAAAAACAGTCTAAATCAAACATAACATAATGACAATTCAAATGGAAGCATTTGTTTTCATTTTCACCTTTTTCAATTTTCAAGTGCATTCAACTTCTAGAGAGAGAGAAAAAATAAGGATTGAATAATGAAAGCAAAACAAACTACCTCATTTTGCCAACATGAAACTACCAAAAATGGCATTGGCCATCTAAGAACACGGATATGACCTCTTAACACATTCCCATAAAGGGAAAAAAAGAAAACTGATTATAAGAATTACATAAGCATATTTTTACATTAGTCAATCATAGATGGAAAGTACTCAAGAATTGATTGCCTATCTCAAGAGCCTTATTTGTGTTATGTGACATATCATTCATTCATATTGAGGGTACATATCAAAAAAGATCCCATAAAAACCGAAACATCAAAAATAGGACTAACTAAAAAAATAGCAACTATGTGCCTCCCTATATGCCCATCCTATTCAATTGAACACTTGAAAGCAAAGATTAAGATATCAAAACTAATAACTTGAAATATCTAATTGCACTAAGGCACATGTCAAAAAATTTCGAAGTCATGCAATAATCAAGCATCCCAATTGCATTTGGTTAAAAGGGAATATTATGATTAAAAAAGGAAGGTGTCCTTCGCTAATTAATTATGCTTTGGGTTGCTTACTTCTGTTCAGGACATGGGTTCTTCTGGATAGTCCCTTGATAGATTTGCAAAGTGAACACAGAGCTATTCTATATTGATATTTCCGCTTAATTCTTAGCTTTGTTTCGATTTGGTAAGTGCCCTCCCTCCTAATTTTAACTTAATCAAATTTCATTTTCCGCCCTCTTTCTCTTTCCACTCGTATCATCTGATACAAGTTACTTCTGCTATCCAAAATACAAAAGGGAAAAAAAGGACCATTATAGCTTCACATAGAATAGTATTTGGCATTAGTTACCTGAGATTTTGAAGCGACTTGTTGCACAGTCTTTTTGGAACCCTTAGCCACAGTGTGCTGGATATTCAAGTCAGCAAGAATACTATCTAAAGACCAAAGCAGAAAGGAACTAAGTGCTTCAGGAGACCGTTGGTTAATCCAGTCGGTTGATGTCTTATATACAGCATCAGATATGTGAGAAAGCGGAATCTGGCAAAAGGGAAACTCATTAATGCACTTCACAGGACATCAGAAACTAGAACCAAGGTTCTGATAAACACCAACTAGACAGAACATAAATGATGTACAATAATTATCAAATATTCTTCACACCTCAATTTACTCATAAAACAACAAGAATAGTTTCAATGCAATTAGATAATCAGTAAAAGTATGAACATATTATAAAAAATTCAGTCCTGTAATATGAGCCAGTATTGAAACTTTCAATTAAAAGCTTAACTGGACAGAGTCATAACTGCAATTCTCAAGATCATAAATAATCAATAACGTGACACATTAGTATTTTATTGTGGTAGAAAAAATACAACAGATTCAAGAAAAGTCTTCCTTAATTAACCATATTATATTACCAATTTTCAATAAGTAAATATGATAAGTGGGATTACATAAAACCCATATCACAATAGATTTGGCATTAAATTTCAGCACACGATAGACAAACATTTGGGTTTGCATAATACCAATACTGCCAATGTACTTAGCAAACATGAATATTTAAATGAAAGTTAAATAAAAAGTAAATGAGCTGCTTTGGACCTTTTGAAACAATTTCTTTCATAAGTTATGGATTAGAGAATATTAGAGAATAATGTGAAACTGTGATTGAACTTCAGAAAGATCAACAATTTATCAATGTGGAGCTAAAAGGATAGCACAACAAGCGGTCGTAAGTTAAAAAGAAAATAAGTATGCACCCAAAAAAGGAATAAGAAACAATAGGAAAAAAAGAACAAAGCAATATAACTAAAATGTGAACGAAAAGCATGACATTCTAAATCATTCATACCTTTAAAAGCAATACAACAATTCATCCCACAAAACCAATTGGAGCTACATCATTTTTGGAGGAATAAGAACTCCACATAGAAATTGTTACATAGATTATACTGCTTTCACACTACTTATGATTCCATATGACCACTAAATTTGAAGCACCAAACATATTTTTGCATCTGCTGGTGGCAGCTCACATCAGTTTGTTTCACCATTTCACTTCCTCACAGGACATTACTATATATTTATTTTGAAGAGAAAACAGCATCCCTTTAATATCAGATTTTATTGCTTTAGTAATTTGATTTCTTATTCAGCAGTACAGTTCTACACCTACTTCCCTATGTATCTTTTTGTCAATGGTAGTTTAATGTTCATGTAGACAATGCTTAAGGAAGATTGATGAGAACTAATAAACTGCTACCTTTTGCAAATTTACAAAATCAGTTGCCACCAATCTAGGCAAGTTGAGGTGCCACACATGACTCAAACAAATGAAATATCACAGTCTATGTTACATTATATTCAATAATTATCAAAAACACAAAGTTGTCATTTCATAGACAAGACAATTAAGACCTTCATTGTATCTCTGACCAATCAATAATTCTAAAGTTGGTAGCATATTTTTAGTTTTAACAGCAAAGAAACTGATGAATGAATGCTCTCAAGAGTGCATATGTGCACTATGTCAGGTTATTCAAATAGACTATACTCAATGATTGCATTAGTTCAGAGTCTTCAGACATTATTCTACACCAGCTTTACCCTAATGAGGGCCATTGTATGTGCCAATGTTTCTAGTTTCCACCATATAGATGTTTCCTCACCATATGGGGCTTCTCCAATGCCAAAAGGAATATTGAGGACAACGCGATCCCAAAACTTGTAGCAGCAAATAGGATACTTGACTGCTCAAAGCATTGCATTACAGCACAGAACAGAAGCAGAAGCACATATCACAGTAAAGCACATACATTGTTACTAACATCAGAACTGTTAATCTTCCATTCCATGATTTCTCCTTCATTACGATCATAAAATTCAAATTAAACCCTTAATTTTGTCCTCCAAAGCTGTATGTTTTGTAACATTAATCCTTCCAAGATTTTGGTCACTGAATTGGTCCCTCAGATTTAAGTGGTTACCATATTAGTCTAACAAAGATTTTGTTATCAAATTAATCCCTCATAGATATCAAATGTCACCATATCAGTCCTTACCATGGACTAAGTGATGAAAAAAGAATCTTTAAGGGTCTGATTAGGAGATAGATTAAATCTTTTGAGGGAAATAATCTAAATTGTCACCATATTATTACTTAAATAGAATTACTGACCTAGAACTAAAGCTGTAATAAAAAAAACTTTTAAGAGATAATTTGGTGATAGATTAAATATTTATGGAACTAATTTAATGGTCAACATTTTTAAAGGATTAATATGGTGACTCGTATAGCTTTGAATAAGAAAATGAGGAATTCAAATATGTATAGCGAAGCATATGAAAATAAGCAACTCAAAACTCACATCAGCGATCTTAGCCACAGTTGACTCCCTGAACAATTTCACCCAGGGAAACTGAGAAGCGGTCACAGCAGAAAAAGCACGTCCAAAATAATCTGCGAACCGCATCATTTGTATGTCCTGCTGCTTCTCGAATGATGCCTATTGTGAATAGAAACAAACAGATATAAATTCAAATCAATCGAAACGAAATTCAAATCAAACAGATCAAACCTAAACGCAAAATCTAAAAAGCTTAATCCAATAGACATTAACCAAATCAGATGCCCTACCGATATATCAACGAGAAAAGCCCCCAGATCAGCAGCGTCGATCTTCGCCGCCGCCTCCACCACCGTCACCTTAGGCTTCTTCGGCTTCTTCTGCTTCACCTTCTTCGCCTCCTCGGCTTTCCCGTTCTCGGCGGAACGCTCCACATTCTCATCGTCTTCGTCGTCTTCGTCGTCGAAGTCAAGCGACCGCTGCTTCGATCTGACTGGCGCGTCATCGAATGCGGCATCGGCTGCCCTCCGGGCCTCGAGAATTCGTCGGCGCCGGTCCTCCGATTGCAGCTCCAGCGACCGGAAGACGCCGTCGGCTCCGTTAGGGGCGAGTTTGTTGGAATTGGCGCGGGAATCGGAGCCGGTAGTGGTGTTGTTGGGCTTCTTCTTCTGTCGTTTTGCATAGGTGACCTTCTGCCAGCCATGGTCGGCGCTGGCAGAAACACCATTCGATTCATTGTGAGCAGATTCGATAGCGGCGTGCTTTTCCTCCATTGTTTTCGTGATTTTCTGTGTCTACGTCTCTTTCGGAAGGAAAATGCGAAGGGGAAAACGAGAAAGAAATGGAAAGGAAGAGAAAGTGAAAGGAAAATAGAAGAAGAAGAAGAAATTCAAAAAGGGAAGTTTTGATTTTTCAAAGAGTTGACTTATTGAAATTGACCTCGATCTCGTCCCGGAATAACCGAAATGCCATGGGGTAGTTGTGTGTTGAAAGGAGCACGTGTTTCACCGAATAGGCTCTTAACACGTGTAGAGTATGGATTTCTGCACATGACGTATCTTATTAAAATTAATCCGAAAATAATATCTCAATCTTAAAATTTTGGAATTATTTTTTAAATGTCATAAATATAAATATACAATAAGAGAAAATTAAATAGACTATATTAAATATAAATTATTTTAAACAAAATATTAATTTTTATATAAAATAAAAAATAATAATAAATATGCTCATAAATACATAATAGAAAATTATCAAACATATGAATTAATATATGAAAGTTAACCTAACTTAATCAAATTTTTTATTTAAATATAAATATTTAGTATATTAAAATTTGATCAAATATTATATCATTCATAATAAATTTATATAATTTAAATAAAATTATCTTTAATAAAAAATATATATTTTAAAAAACGCATGCATACATATATGGTTATTTATTTTAATAGTTTATAAAATTATTTGACTGAAACAGATGTATTGAAAATTAAATTTATTTTATTAATTTATAATAACTTATCGGATGTTTGATATTTGAACTAGTAATTTATAATTATATTTTATTTTTATCATCAAAATTTCAATGAATTTTATTTATTTATTATTTACTTAATTGGGTAATCTGTATAATGAACCGGCAATGTATTATATTTTAATAATTCAACCAAAATAGAATTAAAATATTGGTATATATTTTATTTATTATATTATATTTAAAATGTTTGGATTATTCATTATATTATACTATTTATTTAATTATTGTATTATTTATATTTTTTAATTAAATTTTTTAATAGAAAATACAAAAGGTAAAAATTACATAAAAAATAAATATACAACTCGTTAAAAATATTTTTATCTATAAATAATAATTATCAAACAGGGAAAACTGTTTATTATCTATTATAAATAAAATAAAAATATTAAATTTAAACCTGATACGTGTATTTAAAAGGATTTACTAGCAATAAAACATATTTTTAAGTCTTTTAAAATATTATGATTTATGATTTATTAAATTATTTTTTGAATTATATAAATAATTCTTCTGATTTTTTTCAAAATATTCTTTTAATATTTTTGACAAGAAAATATAATTTTTGAATAAAAATTGTTAACTAATAAACAAAAATATTGTTATATATACCAAAAATATATTATTTTATTTTATTTATGATCTAAAATCCTCGTTTATATTTTTCTAAAAATATAAGAATCATCCAAATAAATTTTGTAATGTAAAAAAATATAGGTTAATTTTTGTATATTAATCAATTATTACTCAACTAATAAAATAAAATAAAATTATCATCATATATATTAATAATATTTATACTTGAATATATCTTATTTTTTTATATCTTTCCTTTTATCATATCATATATTATATTTAATTTTTATATATTTTTTATTTTTTAATATATCTTTCATAAAATATACTTAATGGTCATAACTTATTTTAAAAAATATATAAAATTTGTTAATTTAAATATAAAAAATTAAATTGAATGGATAGTTTAGAATCTAATGTTTTATTTCATAAGATATATGATCCCTTATATATTTTATATTTTAAATAATATTACTTCAATTTTTATTTTAATTTAAAAATTTTAACATATCATAAGAATTAAATTAACATATACAGAAAATTAAAATATTAATATTTTTATAATTTTAGTATCTCTATTCCAATCACTTGATTTAGATATATTAATATCTTAACTTGTGTATTGTATATATATTTTTATGTTTAATTTTATCTATTTAAAATATTATTGATCATTTATAAATAGTAAAAAAATTAAAATTATATTCTCTTACAGAAATGAATAATATAAAAGTTCCATTAGCATACATAAAATATCATGCAAAATTTGATGGTACATAAATGTGTTCATAATACAATTTAAATGTTATACAAAATTTATATATGTACATTAAATAAGAGAGAAAGTGGAGGGGGATAGTTTTTATAAATTTTTTAAAAATAAAAATTGTATTTATAAAAAAATATAGTAAAAAATAAAAAAATTAAAGTTAAATTTTATTTTTAAATTTTATATAAATTAAAATTATATTATTAATATATATTTCCTTTTTTATACATTTAAACAAAAAAATTCTTTTTATTCATCTTTTATTTCTATCCATTTAAATAATTGATATTTTCTTTTTATTTTTATTTTTTTTTTCATTCTCTTTTATTTCTTTTTCTTCTATTTTTTTATAATCCAAACAAATTATAAATATTGTCAAAAGTGAAACATCCACAAATTTTACTCTTTCAAAACTTTTAATTATAACCTCATATTAACATTGTTTGTCATTCTTTAAACGATAAATAAAAAATTTTAGAAATTAATAGAGAAAAAAATAGAAAGAAGATCTTTGATAAATTTACTTAAAATATTTTTTAAAAAAATTATATAATTTTTAATCTGAAAAAAATTGATAGTCATCTATTTAATGATTTTAAGTATTTTAATAGAAAAATTATAAATAAATAAATTTATTTAAATTAGTTTTTATAATTTTTAAATTCTTAGAAACGAACACCTCAAAAATGCTTATTCAAAATGAATTTTGTACAAATTTTATTTTCAAGATGTATAAAAATTCCAAAAGATAATAAAATTTAATTTTATTTAGTTGTGTGGATTTATCCTTTCCTTCTGATAACACAACACCACTACTATGCACATGTAACAAACACACACCGATATGACATAGACTCAATTTGAATTTTTTTCATGTTCTCTCATCCATATAGTCTTTGACTTTCTTCTATCCTGCAACACACACAATGGAAGTACAGGATTTTGTCTTACTATTGAATTTGAAAAAAAATCCTTTGGGCTCATTCATCATGATCGCATTCCTCCTCTAATCACATCCAACAGCACCTATCACAAGATCCTACTCTCCATGCACAACAAAAGAACACAGGGGATCATCTTCTTTTTCTCTGTATCACTGCCCATCATCATCAATCTACACCTACATTAATTTTTCTCTTCCACAAACCCACACACGAAACATTATATGGATATAAGATAATAAACCAAATCTCTCCGACTAACATTCATTTTCACACAGCAACCCTAATATCTCTCCGTTAACATTCACTCGCACACTCATGGATTCACCATAAACCAATACACTCCTCATGCATGCAACTTCGCTCATTTCTCTCGCCCCTTCATAACTCCCCTGAGCATCTCTCACGACATATACACAGCCCCCGTACAAAAATGTTCTAGCTCTTTCTCTTCAAGAGGATGGCCATTTTTCCTCTAAGAATTTATGTCTCTCTCTCTCTCACCTAGACCGCTCTCTCCCATTTTCGTGTTTGTCCTTTCCTTCTTTCCATGCACACACTTGGCAATACTCACCATACACACATTATTATTCACTTTAGCCCCTATGTTTTCTCCTCAAGAAATAGTTGTGACCCATAACAACTAAGCCTCTACCTCACTCTTTCCATACTCATCCCTAACACTCTCTCTTATCAAATCATCAAGAACAACCTCACATCTTTCCAACGCTTGAGCTCACATATCATCACCCACACAACGCCATTATCTAACATACACTGGGCCTCTTCACTCTCCCAGAACACACCAAAAACATCCCTCATAGTACTTCATCTTCTCATTCAAAATCACAACCCCTGAATCTTCTCCTAACAACCTCTTACTCCCATTCGAGCTCTCTTCCTAACAGAACCAACAACGTTCACAACACCATAACTCTCGTATCTCTCCCTCTCATATTCGATTCCATCAACACCCTCTCCTTCTCATTTTATTTTCCAGTAACACATACACTCTCCAGCAACCCACATGTCTCTCCCACCAACACACCAAACCCTCATCTCTCCTTCACTCTCGGCTCACTCTCTCTCGCTCATTCTGGTTCTCTCTCCTTAGACCATGCACACACGTATGCAGCTGGCTGGATCTCTTCATGCAACATCAGCGCCTTTAGATGCAGGATCCTCTCGCGTCGTGACTCGCTTAACTCAGCAAGTTGACTTGGGAGTCAACTCAGTGCCTTACCCATCAGAAGGCCCATGCCCTTTACTCAACTCCAATTCTCATTCTCTCCCACATAGATTCATCAATGTCAGCGAATGAACCAGCAAGCTCACTTCCTCACTACCTATCATCTTGAGTCTATGTCCAGGCCAGCACAAAGAAGGTAAGAGACAATGCATTTTGGGTTTGTGGTGGTCATCGTGTTAAGTCTAGCTTTGATAAGAAAACAAAGTTCAAGTAAGAATTTCTTAAGATAATGCTAGGCTTAATAAAAGCTTTTGTATATATGGAATGATGTTAGGAACATAGTTTTATTTTCATATAAATTGGGTTTAAAAAAGAGTCTATTGAAAATTATGACTGGACCAATCTTATTTGTTATCTTACACAAATTTTAATTTAATTAATTGGATTCTATTTTCGGTAACCTCGATACATAATAAAATAAAACCCCCTAATGCTCAATAAATATCGTTATAGTAATTTAAATATTTCCTCCTTCTGATCATTTAATAGGTATTATATAGTAATATTATCCTTGGATTTTTTTAAATCAAACTTAATCGATTTACTCTATTACTTGTTAAATTTAAATTTACATCGTTATGTTTGTATTATTTTTATAAAAATAAATTCTAAATATCATATAATAAATCTTAAATTTGTATGCAATATCTTTTATTTTAAAATTGTAAAAGTTTATAATATAATTATTTGTTATTTTAAATTTTGTGTATATGTGATTTATAATTTTTTAATTTAAAAAATTAATTAAATGTTTTTAAAATAAATATTTTGATTTTAGATCTTACACAATATTTTTTAAATTTGTATGTGAACATTCTTTACTATCATATATTTCTGAAGCTATTACCTGTTGTCTTAACATGTAAATTTAGAAAATCTAAAATAAAAAATAACTTATTTAATTTATTAAAATTGTAATTAATTGAATTATTTTATTATAAATTAATTATTTTTTAAAATTAAATTTTAAAATTTTAAGTTTAATTGTAATTTTTTTAAGCAAATTCTCTCCAAAATTTTAAATTATTATTTCTAATTAAAATCATCTTTACAAATTTTAATTTTAAAATATAATATCTACAAGACATTTTCAATTTATTTTCTCAACAAAATTTCTCTTTAAACAAATACAAATCAAGTAAGATATAATCACACAATCTTAAATTTCTCATCCTACTATAAAATACGTAATACGTAGAAACAAGATCTAAAATTTTACAGGATTATTTTTATATCTATTTTATTTTATTTTATTTTTATATATAAATAATTTAAATAATTATTTTTTATTTTTAAAAAAATCAAATAAATTTTTCTTCAAAGTTATTTTAAAATTGTACATTTGATTTTGGATATTTTTATAGAAAGAACAAATAGAATACTAGCATCTTCCCTATTTATAACTGATTTTCAAACTTAAATTTTTTTGTTTTAGGTTTCTTCTATAAAAATAAAATTTAGTAATAGTTCAATGTTTATATCATTTTAAAACAAAATTATTTTTTATAAATCTATCATATTGTAATTGAGGTTGTGATAGGTGCTAAAAAATATTAGAAAAAATTTGTATAACCAAGAAATAATTTTAGATTAATTTTTTTTTTTTTAAATTTGTATCAAAATATTTTAATTCTTTCCTAAATAAAGGATACTAGAGCAAAAAAGGTCTTTATGCCTTATTTTTCTCCTACATTATTTTTTAAATTAATTTTTGTAGAAATGATCTATCCTAAATAATTTCTTAACATCTTAGAAGTGATTCCAAAAATTTTATTATTTCAAATATACAAATTTGGTTAGGTTAAATCTAAAAAAAATTATATATATATATATATATATATATATATATATATATATATATGTGTAAGAAAGAGAGAGATTAGGATCATCTTCTATGCCTATTTTAATCACATCTCTCTATTTCTAAATATTCAAACTCAAATTAATTTCAACCCGTTCAATTGTTTTTAAATTCGACATAGGTTTACTTTCTCTACTTGTAAGAAACATTTAGGTACCAATTTTTCTTGAAATTTTTTTTTCTCTTTTCTTCTTGTTGGATAACAACTATGCATGAGAGGAGAATTTTATTTTTTCCTCCAAATTTTAACTCTAATTGATTCAATATTAACATACACTTGTTTTATAAATTATCTAGGGAGCACTCTTGAAAATGAAATTTTTGAATTTCTCTTTTTTCATACCTCAAGGGTACATGAACTTGGTAGTAAAGGTAAGGGAAAAAAATAATTTATTCGTATAATTGTGGAACTTAATGATAGAATTTGAGTTTTTTCTAATTTAATTTAGGTTTATTCAGTTGAAATTGAATAAAATCTCATGAAAAAGTATTTTAGGAGTGCAATTTGATCATTCCCTTTATTTTAGTATTTAATTATTAAATTAATTATGTTAGTATAGTTCTTGATGACAGTCTGAATGTGAATTAAGACAATTAAGTGAAATATCTATACTTAGGCTTAAGAATTGAAATTGAGTCAAAATTGGTTTATGAGATTAGTTTGACTATCTTTTGTACCGATAAAAAGATATAATAATTAAATTAAAAGAATTTTAAGAGTATAAATTGTGTTGGTAATTTATGAGGACCGTACATATCATATATTGCATTTATGTATCGTAATTATTTAAAAATTATTTATTGAGAGCAATTTTGAGTCACTTGAATGTATTTAATATTATCTATTATGTCATTCTAAAATTTTGAAGATACTGAATTATATAAAAAATTATTGTGTTGATGATTTTGATTAGAAACATTGTCTGTATAATCACATGGAGCCTAATTGAAGCATAAACATTAGGATAAGAAACCATTGATAAAATTGAGAATTTTTCTAAATAGAAATATTATGTATTGTACGTGAATTTGTGATAATCAAAGAGTCAAATATATGGTGTTGGTTACATTCTTAGTTGGTGAAAATTTTATATAACAAATAAATATATTTTTTATTATATTTTTATATCTTTAATATGGTATCAAATCCATAGAATTTGTGTGGATGAAATTTTTTAGGATACAAAATGTGGTGATGAAGAATTTACATATGTGATGTTTGACTATACCTATAGTATAAAAAAATAATATATTTATATAATAAATGACAACATGGACTGCATATTTAAATAGATTCCACATGATATGAAAATTTTGATCATATTAAGAGGAGGAATTAAAATTTTTAATAATTTTACAAGAAATTACAAGTTTCAAATTTTAAAGAAGATCTTGATCAAATTAAATTTTCTACATTCTCTCAAGATAATAATATTTTGGAAATATAATCCTTTTAATTTTGGTTGAACCATGTTCTCTTAAGTCTTCGTTGAAGCTTCTCAATATTTTGAATAAATTAATTTGATACAAATATTTTCACTAATAAAATAAATTATTTTAGAAATCCTTTTTAAGATAAAAATGAACTAGTTAATAAAGAGAACGATATTTATTTCAATATAAAATTGAATGTTATTGTTTAAAGGTAAAGAACATGAAAAGATACAAAGTAAGTTGCTTGAGGTCGAGCATTATTAATAAAAATGTATAAAATTTTCGCATGCAATTGTCTTAAATGGTTTTTATGGTGATAAGGTATCTTATAAATGCCCAAATAGAGATAAATATCTACGAGAAATTTTCTATTAAACATTAAAAGAAATTGAATTGAAAGTCCTAAATAAAGTTGGAATGTAATTATATGATATTTTGTATGAATCTAACGAGCTTATTTTAACATGCATCATGCATATTAAATGTAACAAAATTAGGAATTTGTTGTTATTTATGCCAAAAAATCGTAGAAGTCGACTGTTTTAAAGTCTAGAGGATTAGTGATTAAGTATAATAGTCAATATGGAACTTAAGGTAACTCTTTAGTACTGAGTTATCATATTTCACAACTTGGTCATCTTAACTTGTCTCGAGTATTGTCATGGTCAAGAACCAATTTTTCATTGATTTGTCAAATTTGTGTTAATCTTTTGTATAAGGATAAGTCCAAAAAATTTGATGAATTATAGTGAGAGATTATATGAAAATTTAAGAGTTTAAAACTTCCTATTATGTTAGATTCACGTCCATATTTATAATATTTTAAGTTTAAGATAGACGAAAGATTTAAGAAAATTTAATGACATTTATTATAAACTTGAACTCTATGTAAAAAGGTTCATCATGATGCATTCATGCATGATATCTCGAACATGTTTATATATATATATATATATATATATATATATATATATATTTGTATATATATATATTTATATATATAATTAATATTTTATTATACTTGTAGGATGAAAAATATAATATCTCCTATTATTATAAAGAAATATACATTAAATATAAATTGATATATCCTTATATAATAAATATATATTAAAATAATGATTAAATAAATAATAAATAAATATTCTATCTAAATTTTATGAAAAAACTTATAAATCAGTTACTTATATAATTTAATGTCCAATAAAAGTACTATAAATAAAATATAAATAATAAAAACTGCTTGCTTTTGGAGATAAATTTTAGAAAATTTTTTCAAAATACTAAAATAAATAAAATCTCCTTTCAAGAGATGTAACTTCTCATAAAACTTGTACCATTCACCAATTATATACCTTTTGTTTTAATTTTATTTTTTTTATCATTCTTATATTATTTATAATATATCATATTCCAGTTAATTCTAAAACTCACATCAATTAATTTTTATTATTTATTTTTTAATTTTTAAATAATAATTTTATTATTAATCATTTACTATATACTTTAAGATTCATTAATTTTTAATTATTACTAAATTTATTATTAATTTTTATTTATTATATCATATTTTAAAAGATATATATTATTTTGCAAATTAAATATTATTTTAATAATAATAATTTATTGAATTATCACTATCAAAGTTAATATTGATTTCATACATAAAGTTTTTTATATTAACTTATAAAGATTATTTTTTACTTTTAACAATAAAAACATTGCATGAATAAAAAACAAAATGTAACTTTGAAATTTAGAAAAAGTAAGACATGAGGAGTGAAATGGAAATGAACTTACAAAATTCAAGTTTGAGATCGAAGGCTAAATTCAAAGCTTTAAATGTAGCGACGTGAAGTTTAGGTTTTAGGAAAAGATAGAAGGAGGAAGAACAACCGCAGATGGAAGCTCTTTATCGGCAATCGAATTTGATAGTCACACATTGTCTTCCAATGCAAGAGGTGAATTTAGATGAGGCAAAAAAAAAATTAAAATGGAAAAACGAGGAACAAATGACTCATTCAAACGAAAAAGATGAAATAAAATGAACTGATGTGAAGTATTTATGGAAGAAAGAATATTAAAAAATAGAAATAAATAAATAAACTATAGAAACAATAAATATATAGCAAATGTCTAGGTAGAAACGATTGGATTTTCAAAGAAAAACAATAAATACACATCAATAAATTAAGACAGAGTAGTAGCATCATTAATTACAACACGTGATAAAATTTAAGAATGGAGAAATTTGAAAGATACTTAAAACAACTATATTAGAAAATATAATTAAAAAAGCTGTAAAAGTAATTAATGCGACAGCATAAGTACACAATTACGCGAAAAAAATTGCATGTCAAATTAATAGTGTTACTTTATAAGATAAAAGATACCAAAATGAATGTTGACTACTTTTACAATTATCTCCGTCTTGGCTTTGCTCTACACTCCTTACCCAATACCTATACAGCACTTTTAATGGATCTTTAAGATGAAAAGATACATCATATGGTAACATTTTTTTTCAATATTAAAAAGTTTTACAAACTTCAATATATTGAAACTAATTTCTAGAATTTAGTTTTGATGCCATGACATATAAAAAGTTACAGTTATATAATATACAGCGATGTCATGAAATGTAATTGAATAAATTTAATAATTTTTCCAGTTGTCTATAAAAATACACACATAAGATTTATATAAAACATTAATAATTATATATTATTATTATTTATGATATATTTCTACAAAAAACTATTGCGCTGCATAAATAGTATACAGCTAAAGTAATAATATGATTGTGATCGTTTATTTTACTCTGCACTCTAAATAAGTATTTTTCTATAGTTGTTAATATAGCTAAATTCACTAAATAAAGTATTGATATAAGTTTGAATAATAATGTAAAAATATTTACGGGGACAGTAGATTTAAATTACACTATAATTAAATTATTAGAATTATCTAGAGATATGAGGTTAAATAATTTATATAAAATTTTAGATTTAAGTTTTATTTTTAATAAAAAAAGATATTTGTTTTAGTAACAATTTAAAATATAATAGTGACGATTTTAACTATTATTTATTTATTTTTAATAAATTTATATTTATAAAAAATTATCTATCAAATTTTTTTTAATAATTTTTAAATAATATGTTTAAACGGTATAATAATAAAAATTTAACATATTTTTTATCAATTTAATAAATTTTGTATAATTTATACAAATTTCAAAAATATCTATAAAAAAATTTATTTTTTAGTGCTCTTTTATTATTATATAAGAAAACACACTACAATTTATATTAAAAAGTTTAAAATATTATGTACTAATTATGTATCTATTCTTTGAAGTAGATTTCTAACCTTGTTATACAATAAAAAAATATTAAAATAAAATATAAATATATCCGTTTTTTATGAAAATTCTTAATACTTTTTTATTCTAATATTATAATGATTTGAAAATGTTAATTTATTAAATTATATTCCTCATTCACTTTAATAATATAATTATATTTTTGATTTAATTTAATTTAATGAAAATATTTAAATTTTGAAAAGAAATAAAAAAGAATAAGTAGACAATGCATTATTAAACAATAAATCAATAATTAATTTAAGTAATATATAATTCATTCTTTTCAAATAAAGTTATAAGTTCATATTTTATATAAAAAAAATTATGTTGAAAGCATTAGCCCTAACATAGAGTCTTGATCAGTGTTTTAGTCTTGGTGACCTAACAAGTAACAAGTAAAAACTGAGTTTTAACCTCATCTGGCTTCCTGTAATGTAATACAGCTTGAGCAATGATGTTTGGCCTATGTAAAACCAGGAAGATATATTTCAATGGACTTGCTTGAGATGAGAGGTGATGGTTTGGATCTGATTGAATGGGTTTTTGAAGTAGTGGTTGATGAATGATGCCATGGTGGTCTTAGAGATGAGCAAGTGGCACGACTTGGTGATGAGTGGTAACACATGTGAAGACATGACTTGGTCAGTGGTGAAGAGTTGGAACATATATGACAGCTGGCTTGGTCTAGGTGATGTGTGATAACACTGGTTAATTCGTGGGTTGTTTGGAAGACTTCCAACATGTTGGTAGATATGCGGATCTTGGAAAGGTAGGTTGGTGTGCTCGTGGAAATATTGGCCACTGAATACTTGGAGTGTTAAGCACTCACACTTGAGAGAGATTGTTGGGAATTCAAGTGTTAGAGCAATTGGTTGTGAGTGAAGGAGTTCCAGATTGGATGTTAATGTTATGGTTTTGGGTTGAGAGGTAGTGTTGGGGCCACTGGAGTGGTTTCCTTGGTAAGTCCATTGAAACATATCTACCCCTAACAGCTCAACAGTGTGGCTATCTCCATATGTCGCTAAAAACCAATTAATTGAGGACCTTATGTTTTTCTTAAGAAACTGGGAAAACATGTAAAAGACTGTTCTAGTGTCATCTAGAGTACTTATTTGTGTCAGTGGTAATGTACATGTCAGATATTCTAGAAACTAATGGTTATGACTAGATAACTTTCTTATAAATCCTATTTATGTCCCTTCCCTAAACTACTAAGCAATTTTGAGGTATTATAGTTTGATCATCTGATAGAAATATGTGCACTGGGTGATAACTAAGCACTATTAATGACTTCTTTCACTAATTTTCAACTGCTAGTTCATTAAAGTATGTGTTATTTGTGCATCTCAATCATGATCCAGTTTCATATTTTTTATGCTTTATTAAGTGCAGCTTCAGGTGTAAGCCAGACAGTACAAGCTTTAAAGGGAGACATTGATATGTTGCTCAAGGGAGTAGGAGATAGAAATGTAACAAAAGAAGTGAAACATATTCTTGAGATGGTACTTTCTTGTTTCTTCCCTGCTCCTTAAACATTAATACCTTAAGCATACCATGAACAACAACCTTGGAACTCCCTTTTTTCCCCTAATGAAAGTTTGATGTTTATTTCCAGTGCCAAAAATGTTGAGCCCCTTTGGACGATTACATGTCTTAAGATCTTACCTTATAAAGCATTATTTAATCCCTGACTTAGTTCTTGTCCATTTGTTGTAGGCTAGACGAGCATCATTAAAACGAAAGGTTCTCCATACAGATTTTCTAACCCCTCCAGTGCTGAGAGAATCTATACAAGTTTTGGAAAAATTAGCAGATGGGAAAGCAATTGCTGAAGGAGGTTACCCACAGGTAAATAGATGAGTGCTTTCCAATCTTTGACACAAATTATCTGAATTGGTATGTAGACATAGCACATGTATTCTTTAGGCTGAACGTTGTCGGATTTCTGTTGGACATCCAGAAGAATTGACAAGTGATCCAGATATTATTTCAGCATTGAGGTAAATCTTGTAATTTCGTCACTGAAAATTTTCAAGCTCACTAGATCCATTTTTGATGTTCCTAGAATTGCTTGCTATTATTTACATAAAATTACTTTTTTCAGCATTACAGGGAACTTTCAGTTTGAACCTTGCTCACATAGTGACTTCCTTGGCTCAATTCTTGGTACAGGAATTGTCAGGGAGATATACTTGGAGATATTATATTGCAGGTATTTTTTAAAATTTATTTCAGTAAATTTCAGTTTGAAACTGTTTTCAGAGGACAGATGGGTGGTAATAGCAGAACATATCTATATTTTATATCCGATGGAGGAACAGTTGCATATTTACAACCAACACCTAAGACTGTTCCGCTGTTGTATAAACATTAGTAGCTTCTAATGGACATGCCTTTAATAGTACATCATAATCTGCAATTTGTTACATATTATAGCAGAATTTTCCTTCTCAATTTTTTATTTTCTGATTTTGTTCTAATTTCTGTGTCATCTTTTTGGCCTGTACGTAGTAAAAGATTCTTGTTTAATGTTGCTCTTCTGTCTAATGTCAATTTTAATGACTTTTGCTGTTTGATGACTCAATATTTCTATTATCTTCTACTTCAGATAAATACAACATGTATAATAGAAAATTATTCATAAAATGAATCCAAACAAAGTCAAACCACTGTGGCAAAAAGAAGTTCATGAAGCTGAATCATTTTTCCAGTGTGCATGTGCTCCAACCCACACATATTTGAGGAAACTGACTTTGTTGCCGCTGTTATCCAGGGAGAACAGGTTGCTCAGATACTTGTTGTACCAGAGTTGACTTTCTTATGTCAACATTGGTTAAGGTAATGTCATTCCACTTTATGCTATTTACAGTTTATCTTTCTTAATAAACATCTAATTATCAGATTATGTAATTATGGTAATAAATATTTGATTGCCATTGATGTGGATATGAATGTTGTTTCCAAATTATAGGGGCACAAGAACCTTTAAAAATCTTGGATACAAGTATGGTAGACTATTCAAAATAAAATATTATAGAAATATTTATATGCATTTAAATAAATCGATTTTTTTCTAATGAGTATTCAAGAACATATAATAAAATCCTACATATAATAAATTTTTATTAAAATTCACTGTATCCAATGCATTGATAACATTAAATGTTACAATTTTCAACAAAACTTGCTATTTATTTATTTTATTGTGTGTCTTTGGTCGCACATTAGAAAAACCGTAAATAAACATTGCTAAATTCGTTTATAAGAATAATATATGTATATGACCATTTCATTCTAAGCTAAAAAGTTCAAACATTTAGGCATGCTATAGGATCTAATCTAATACAATTCAGAAACAATAAATCAAAAAGATATTAGATAAACCTTAAATAAGCTAGGAGTATTCAACAAAAATGTTACTAAAGTTCATCAGATGCAGGTAGATACCAAATGCAAATTTTGTGCTTCTTATATGATCAAACCAGTTACATCTTGTCCTTTGGTTCTGAAAATTAAAATAAAAAAAAAATCCTAGAACTGGTTCTTGAAGTGAAACATTTCGGATATTTTTATCAATGAATAACTGGATTTAGTTGCGTATGTAATGGTGGTATGGATAGTTTGATAATATAGTCTTACCCTTGTGTCAGAATCATTCTTCACCATATATAAAGGTCTGATTGAACATCCTGCTGCTGTCCTGAGGCTGTCTTTTTCATGTTACACCGTTTTAAGTAGTTTCCGTATTGTATTATTAGATACTATTTATATTCTGATTGCATTTTTCTTATTCAGATTCGTAATGTTCCTGTATCTTGCAGCAAGACACCATTAATTTCTTTTGATTATGAACCACCAAGGTGCAGTATTGATCCTGGTCCAACTTCGCATAATATTTAATTGTGTCATCAGACTTTACTTATTTTGTTTATTGTGCAGAACAAAATCATTCAAAACAAAAGAGGCATCAGTAAGAGTTGATGCACTAGCTAGAGCTGGATTTAAGATTTCACGTTCAAAGCTAGTTGACTTGATCAGGTTGGCAATCTCCAACTTGTATAGTGTCTGTTAATTATTTGTAACTTAGTTGATTTCCTACTGTTATAGTGCACTGGTCTATGAGATCTAATTTTCTGAATCCTATTCAAAATCCTTTTCTGCTCTGTGAGATAATGGTCATTATGAACGTTGCACAGAAATATACAAAAATGTATGCATAATGTGAATGTCTCTGAATTTGATTTACGAAAACATTATCTGTTTTTATTCTTATTTACAAAATGTTATTTTATTTTTTATTTTTAAAGTTTTATGCAACAAACAGTAAAAACAATTTTTTCTTTATTTTCATTGTTTCCTTACAAAACTTTGAAAATAAAAAATAAAATAAAAATAAGGTGATATTTTTATAAATAAAAGTGAAAACAAAAATGAAAATAGAAAAAAAAATTTACACCAAATGGCCTTAGTTTTCTTAGTTAGTATTTTATTTTTTACTCTAAAGTATGGTAAACTTTGAGTGGTTGGGAAATCAACTTTGGACAATTGCAAACCATAAAATGCTTTGGTGATGTTAAAGACACCAGATGTGAGGTACTAGTCCTTGAAAATTTGAGATACTTGATACAGAAGTGTTACAGCTTAAAACTAACTGCTATTGATATAGTTTAGTTATTTTCATTCCGAGTTTGCTTTCCTGATTAATAATTGATTAGCTTTTACTTCCTTCTTCTTGGTGAAGTAATGCAAATTTTATTCTTGTAAAGCTACCATCATGCCTAGAAGTTATGCTATATATTTTCTACCGATGGACTGAGTTTGTGGTGGTATCATACACAAAATTGTTTATATTGCAAAACCTTATTATATATAGATACGTTATGGAAAGAAATAATTGTTATATTTATATGAGAACTCTATTGTACTTATCATGGTCGTAGCAATTGAGATGTGAGTATCAACTGGATCACCGTTACTACCAAAGGAACCACACTAAAGAGCCGAGATATTGTATCTGTTAGTGGGAAGGGAATATTAAGGGTAACTTGGCAAAAGTTTAAAACAAGGATGGATCGTCTTTGGATATTGCACTAAGCCTTTTTAGTTATGTTTTGTTTCATTTTGATTCAGGTAGGAGAAATAAACTCCACAAAGAAAGGGAAGAATTTAACGAGGAGCTACCTACCTTTCCTGTATAGTGTATAGTGCACATGCTTTTTTGTGGGAACTCAGGAAGAGGAGAAGAAGAGGATTGTACAGACATAACTTTCATTATTGTTAGTTAGGTACTAGTACCAGCAATAGTTAAAAATTAAAAAAAAGTTGGGTTTGACCATTTTTGGACTTTAATGGTTTATTTGGACTAAAAGTAAAATAGGATTACAGGAAATAAAAAAAATAAGGGTTGAGAAATAAAGAAAATTCTTTTCTTGATAAATAAAAAAGTGAATAAATAAATAGATTATGTAAGAAAATTAAATAATAAAAATTAATTTAATAGAAATATATTAAATTTTTTACTATGACTTTTTTAAAATAAAAAGTTGTCTCATTTATTTTATATTTTTATTATATAAAATAATAATAAATTATTAAAAAAATATCCCATCGAGATGTTTCTATTCTTTTTTCTTCTCTTAATTTTTTTTATATTTTTAGTGGCTCTTATTATTTTTTCATTTTTTAACTTTTTTAATTCATTCAACTAAAGGAGAAAATGATTTTTTTATTTTTAAAATTTTCCATTCAAATAAAATATAAAGTTTTTATTTTGGATCAAGTGTAAAGTTATGTGACAGTTCTGCTAATTCTAGCACTTAGAGAGCTTATTACATGAATTCACAATGAAAAGTGAGCATTAAAAATATTCAAGAATTTGTTGAGTCTTATCTTGAGTTAAGTACGGTGATCTTTTAATTATGAAAATTTTCTATATAATAAACTAAGTTCTGAGGACTGTTTTTTTTTTCTTTTAACTTAATTTTGTTTTAATTGAGAATTGAGTTGTATTTAATAAGGACATTTAAGAAAACAATTAATTCATTCTAAACTAAAAAAAAAGTTGATTAATGATCAATTATGCTAATAGTACCATATTCTAAATGAAAACACATGAACAACCTTATCAGTATATTAAAAAAAGAACTTTATAACATCAATTAAAAAATGAAAATAAAATATACTTTAATTTGTACAAAAAATATTTTAAAAAATATTTTTGTTTTTATTTTCTATTTTTATTTTTATTTATAAAAATATTATCTTATTTTCATTCTATTTTTTATTTTTAAAATTTTATACTAAAAAATAAAAATATAAAATAAAGACAGAAAATAACTATTTTTTTATTTTTACTGTTTCTTATAAAAATAAAAAATAGAAAGTATTTTTTCAAATAAAAAACCATTTAAAGTTTTCACCACTTAAAATTATAAATTTATGATTTCTTAAAATTATATTACTTAACATTCTAAATTTTGTACAATTTAAATTATGATTATTAAAAGTATTCCTTTTAATAAGTTAATTATTTGTGACATGAATTCAAAATTGCTTATTTAATCTTTGAATAATTTAGAAGAGAAACCATTAGCATACGCTTGGTGTTAACTTTTATAAAATCATCATTAAGGTTGTTATATTTGTATTTAGCTTATATTTAGCTATTTATATATAAAATATTCATAACCTTTACATGCATATGAATCAAATTATTTGGACTGAAAATCGAAACTTATCAATGTTTTTGTTAAAGAGCACATTTTAAAATAAAATTTATATTCTATTAAAAGATGTAAATAAGTTAAGTGTCATAGGATAATACAAGTTAACATCTAATTTTTTTAAAAAAATTATTATAATATTGATAATATTATATAAAATAAATTAAAATTTATATGTTGTATGAGATTTTTTTAATATATATTTTTACCAATTTTTTTATTTTTTACAAAAAAAATATTATCTATTGACTAATTAAACTAACAATAATACAATATCGACAAAAATAAACTTATCATTTTATATATTGCAAAAAAAAAACTACATAACATTGACTGAAAACAAAATGGAAAATATACATTAATTTGTATAAAACAGTAATAAAAAAATATTTTAGTTTCATGCCTTAAATTATAGATTTATAATTTCTTTAAATTATATTAACATTCTAAAATATAAAATTTTTTAAAGATGATTATTATACATATTTTTTATTAAGTTTATTATGTGTATATTACATTATATTTTTTAGTGAACATATTTTTAAATGAAGATATGTTTTAATTTTTTTATAAAATTAACTTTTATATTATGTGATGTTGAATAAATGTATTTAAATAAAAAAATATTAATTCTTATTCATGTAAAGTTAAATAAATAAAAATAAAAAATAAATATAAAGATTATATATTAAGTAAAATATTAAATAATAATAAAAATTAACAATTAATTGATTAAATTATAAATATTACAAAAAATTACATAATATCGATTGAAATTAGAAAATAAAAATATACTTTAATTTATATATAATAATAATAATAATAATAAAATGATTATAAAAATATTTTAGTTTATATTTTTTATACTTTTAAATTGTAGATTTTATAATTTCTTAAAATTTTATTAATTAATATTCTAAAATATATAGAATTTAAAAAATGATTGTCTTAAATATTTTTTGATTAAGTTATTTATATATTTAATAATTTTAAATAAACATCTAATAAAGTTAATTTTAGTATCATCAATATTGTATAAATATATCTCAATGCAAAAATATGAGTTTTTATTCATGTGAAAATTAAAATGAATAAAAATAAAAATATCTATAGAGATTATATGGCATGTAAAATAATAAATTAAAAATAATAAAATTAACTATTTACTGATTAAACTAACAATATTATAATATAGATGAAAACAAATTTATTACGTTTGTGTTAAAAAAATACATGATATCAATTAAAAAAATGGTAAATATGTTTTGATTTATATAAAATAATAATAAATTATTATAAAAGGTATTTTAGTTTAGATTATGTGTATATCAAATTAATTATGTGTATATTAAATAATATTTTTTTAAAACATTTTTTTAAATGAATATATGTTTTAAATTTTTTATAAAGTTAATTTTTGTATTTTTTTATATTGTATAAATGTATTTAAATAGAAAAATATGAATCTCATCCATATCAAGATTAAAATAAAAAATAATTATAAAAATTATACTAATAAAATATTAATTTAATAATAAAAATTTAAATATTAATTAATTAAATTATAAATATTATAGCATGAATAAAAAAAACATAGTGATGAAAATAAATAAGGTCATTTAATAAAAAATTATGGTTCAATTTGTTTAGTAAATATATAGATTTAAATTTATTAAAAAAAATTTATAGATAAATAAGTTAGGTTTACATTTAAAAAAAATTGTTTAACCTATTTAAATACTTATTTATCTTTATATATTATATATTTATATTTATATAATATTTATTTTAATATATATATATATATATATATTAGACCTATTTAATAATTTTTTTATCTTATAAATTTTAAGTTTACAAATCCTTTTAATCAATTATTTATATAAATTTATTAATTTTTTTTTAGAATATAAGCTTTTAAAAAAACTTGTAAGATTTTGTAGGTTTTAAGTTAGGTCAAAATTTGATAAAATAAAATAAAAATGAACAGTAACAGAAATTTGGATTCAAGCCTCAAATTTTTTTTTAACAAACACATTAAAAATTTAGTATAGTTCAATCTATTTCTATCCCTAAAAAAATAATCATTTTAGTATATTGTAAAAAAAAAAATTACATAACATTAAATAAAAATAAAAAAACAAAATATACTTTGTTTTGCATAAAATAATAATAAAAAAATATTATAAAAATTATTTTAGTTTAGATCATTAAAATTTTCATGCATTATATTATAGATTTATAATTTCTTAACATTATATTAATTAACAATTTAAAATATAATTGTCACAAATATTTTTTATTACGTTAATTATGTATATATTTAATAATGTTAAATAAAAATGTGTTTTGCTCTTTTTATAAAGTGAATTGTTGTATTTTTAAATGCTATGTAAATATATTTAAATAGAAAAATATTAGTTCTTATTATTGTAAAAATGAAAATGAATAAAAATAAAAAATAATTATAAAAATTATATGTCAAGTAAAATATTAAATTAAAAATAATAAAATTTTTTATTCACTCACTAAACTAGTCATACTATACTTATGGATGAAGACAAGTTCATTACTTTAGCGTATTGAAAAAAAAAAACTACATAACATTAAATTAAAAAATGTTAAATATACTTTAATTTATATAAAATAATAATAATAATAAATTATTATAAAAGATATTTAAGTTTAGATTGTGCATATATTAAATTAATTATGTGTATATTAAATAATATTTTATAGTGAAAACCTTTTTAAATAAATGTGTTTTAATCTTTTTATAAAGTTAATTTTGATATTTTCTGATGATTAATAAAATTGTTTAAAAATAAAAATATTAATCTTTATTCATGTGAATATTAAAATAAATAAAAATAAAAAACAATTATAAAGATTATATATTAAGTAAAATAAATAAATTAACAATAAAAAATAACTATTAATTAATTAAACTATAAATATTATAACGTGGATAAAAGCAAGATCATTATTTTAATTTAATATACAAAAAATTACATTACATCAATTAAAAATAAAAAAGAAAAATATACTATAATTTATATAAAACAATAAAAAAATGATTATAAAAATATTTTAATTTATATCGTTAAATTTATAATACCTTAAATTATAGATTTATAATTTTTTAAAATTATATTAATTAAAATTTTAAAATATATAGAACTTACAAGATGGTTATTATAAATATTTTTTGATTAAGTTAATTATGTATTACATATGTTTTAATCTTTATATAAAGTTATTTTTCATATTTTCCAATGCTCTGTAAATTTATCTGAATAGAAAAAATATTAATTTATATTTATATAAAAATTAAAATAAATAAAATAAAAAATAACTAAAAAATTATATATCAACCGATACATTAAATTGAAAATAAAAAATTGACTATTGACTGATTAAACTAACAATAATATAGTATGGACTAAGACAATTTCATTATTTTAGTGTATTTAAAAAAAACTACATAATATCAATTAAAAATACTAAATATACTTTAATTTGTATAAATAATAATAATAATAATAATAAATAATGATTATAAAAAATATTCTAGTTTAGATTGTGTGTATGTTAAATTAATTATGTGTATATTAAATAATATTTTTTAGCTGAATATATTTTTAAATGAATGTGTTTCATTTTTTTTATAAATTAATTATTGTATTTTTTGGTATTATATAAATGTATTTAAATATAAAAATTTAATTCTCATTCGAAGATTAAAATAAAACAAAATAACTATAAAAATTATATACCAAATAAAATATTAAATTATCATAAAAAAAGTTAACTATTAATTAATTAAACTATAAATAGTATAGCATGCATAAAGAAAAAGTCATCATTTTAGTATAATAATAATAATAATAATACTACATAACATCAATTGAAAATAGAAAAACAAAATATACTTTATTTCGTATAAAATAATAATAAAAAATATTATCAAAATTATTTTAGTTTAAATTGTTAAACTTTTGATGCCTTATATTATAGATTTATAATTTTTTAAAATTATTCAAATTAACAATCTAAAATATATATATTTTAAAAGATGATTATTATAAATATTTTTTAATTAAGTTAATTATGTATATATTAATAATTCAAAATGAAAATGTGTTTTAATATTTTTATAAAGTTAATTGTTGTATTTTCCAAATGCTGTATAAATATATTTGAATAGAAGAATATTAATCTTTATGCATGTGAAAATTAAAATAAATAAAAATAAAAATAATTATAGAATTTTGATGTCAAATAAAATATTAAATTAAAAATAAAAATAATTGACTATTTACTGATTAAACTAACAGTCCTATAGTATACATGAAGACAAGTCCATTATTTTAATGTATCACAAAAAAAAACTATATAATATTAATTAAAAAAATGCTAAATATACTTTGTTTTGTATAAATTAATAATAATAAATAATTATGAAAAATACTTTTGTTTAGATTATATGTATATTAAATTAATTATTTTTATATTAAATAATATTTTTTAGTGAAGATCTTTTTAAATGAATATGTGTTTTAATCTTTTTATAAAGATACTTTTTTTTTATTTTCTGATATTGAATACAATTATTTAAAAACAAAATATTAATCATTATTAATGTAAATATTAAAATAAATATAAAAATTATACATCAAGTAAAATAATAAATTAATAATAAAAATAACTATTAGTTAATTAAACTATAAATATTATAGTATGGATAAAGAAAAGATTATCATTTTAGTATAATGAAAAAAAAACTACATAACATTAATTGAAAATATAAAAAGAAAATATACTTTGATTAGTATAAAATAATAAAAAATGATTTTAAAATATACTTTAATTTAAATTGTTAAATTTTTCATACCTTAAATTATATATTTATAATTTCTTAAATTATATTAATTAACATTATAAAACATATAGATTTTTAAAATTGATTGTCTTAAATATTTTTTTATTAAGTTAATTATGTATATATTCAATAATTTTAAACGAAAACGTGTTTTAATTTTTTTATAAAGTTAATTTTTGTATTTTTTAATGATATATAAATATATCTAAATAAAAACATATTAGTTCTTATTTATGATAAAATTAAAATGAATAAAAATAAAAAATAACTATAAAAATTATATGTCAAGTAAAATATTAAATTGAAAATAAAAAAAAATTACTATTTACTGATTAAGCTAACAATATTATAATATGAATAAGGATAAGTTGGTTGCTTTAATGTATTGCAAAAAACAAACTACATAACATTAATTAAAAAAGAAAAACTAAATATAATCTGGTTTGTATAAAATAATAATAAAAATTATTGCATATATATTAAGTTAATTATGCCTATATTAAACAATATTTTTAGTGGATACTTTTTAAATGAAGAAGTGTTTTAACCTTTTTATAAAGTTAATTTTTATATTTTCTAATGATTTATAGATGTTTTTAAATAAAAAAAATATTAAATTTTATTTATGTAAAGATTAAAATATATAAAATTAAAGAAATAAAAAATTAATTATTAATTATTTAAATTATAAATATATTCGTATGAATAAAGATAAATTTATCATTTTAGTAGGGTTAAATATGTTTTTAGTCTTTTTAAAATGTTTAATTTTGGTTTTGATCCCTCAAATTTAAAACCTTTAATTTAGATCTCTCATTTTTTAAAATACATTAATTATAGTATTTATATTAACTTAAATTATATTAAATTAAAATACATTAATCATGAATAAAGGATTATAATCAATATATTTTATAAAATGATTAATTTTTTTTAATAATAATTGATTTAATGTAACTTAAATTAATATTAAGGATTATGATCATAGCATTATAAAAATAAGGGATTTAAATAAAAAATTTTAAAGTTAAAGAAACAAAACTAAAATTTAAATATTTTAGAGGAACTAAAAACATATTTAATCTATTTTAATATAATAAAAAAATTATATAACAAAATTTTAGTGTTACTTTGTTTCTATATTCAACATATTTAAATCTATTCCATAATTAATGTTCGTGTAAACAAGCAAGTTTTATATTTTGTTTAGGGTTGATTTGATTTGAAAAAAAAAAAAGAAAAGAATGGAGGAATAAAAGGTAAAAAAAGTGAAAATAAGAAAATGTTTTTTTTTATAAAAATTAAGAGAAAAAAATATTCTATACATAACAACGTAAAGAAGAATTTTTTTTTTGTTTTTATTTTTTTTATATTAATGAAATTATTATATATTTTTAAAATATAAAAATATAAATATTATATTATAAAAAACTTAAAAATTTAAATTTAATTTATTTTTTAAATTTATATTATTAATATATATTTTTTTATTTTTCATTTATTCAAATAATATTTATATTTTTATTTATTCAAACAAATTATTATTATTATTATTATTTTTATTATATTTTTTATCTTTCTATTTCTAATATTTTTTCGCTCTTCCTATTTTCCATATTTTTTAATGTATGTTTGAAACGTATTAATACAGTGCAGTGGACGAGAGCGGTTCAAGATATTATATCACAAATCACGAAGAACATTTTACAGTAATGATTTTTTTACTTTAATCAAAATTTTTTTTGCCCTTATGCAGACTTTCTTCTTTTTATGTAAAATACATCTGGAGCTTCAACTAAATAACGAAAATATTCTTAAAATATAATTTTAATAAATCTATCCATATGTACATTTTATTTTTATTTAATAATTAATTATTAAAATTCAGTATTCAATTATAAAAAAAGGTTGTAATTAACTATGTAAAAATTATAATTAATTTAATTATATATTTAATTATTATTTAATAATTACTTTTATATAATTAATTATTTTAGTTGATAATTAATTATAAATTTATTTTTATAATCAAATATATAATTAAATTAACTATTATTTTATATAGAATTAACCATAATTTTTGGTGATAATCGATCATTATATTTTGATAATCGATTAATAAGAAAAATTTTGAAATATAAATTTTAAAGTATAAATAAATAAATTTATTATATATTTGTAAAATTAATGGATATACTGTTATATGTTAAAAGGAAAAATTCTTGATATATATTTTATTATATAAATTTAACTTCTTTACATTATAATTAAAATCAACAATAAATATATTTTTATTATTTCACTTTATAATTTTATTTATTTTAAAAAATTTAAATTCTATTATATAAAATGACACTTGATAAATTTATTAAAAATATATATTAAAAAAAAACTGTGATATATATATATATGATAATAATTAATTAATCATAATTGTTAATTAATTAATTATTTTTTATATTATTAATCATATATCTAATTGATTAATTATATTAGAAATCAATTAATTATATTCTATTAATTATTTAAAAATTATATTTTTTTATCATTTATATTAAGTAATTAATCATATTTTTAAATAATTAATCATAATAAATGATTACAAAATTATTAATCAATTATATAAGTATAATTAGCTAAATTATCTAAGTATAATTAGCTAAATACAGGGATGTGGATATTGTGCCAGCAGAGAAATTTTTCCGAAAGAGCATTTGCCAAACTTTTTTTTATTTGTAAAACAGATTTGTAAAACAAGTAAATCGAGACAGAAAAACTAATATTAGACTTATAATTATATATTATTTACATTATTTAAATTAAATATTGAAAAATTTTATAAAAATCAGAAAGCAAATAAATTTTTTATTTATATATTTCAAAAATCCTTTTATTTTCAAAATTATTTCAACTAATAAAAAATTATTTAATAATAATTTACTAAAATTTTATTACGTTTAATATTGGTTGAAGGAATTTAATTATCTACTAATGAAATTATATAAATTAATTTTTATTTAAATAATTAATTTTAAAAAATTAATATTTATTTAATATAATTTAATGTAAAGAATTTGTAATGTGACATGTGGAAAGTAAAGACTATGGAATCATAAAAACATAAGAAGATACGATATTAAATTTTAATATATAAGTGTATATCTAATATTAAATTTATGATTTATTAGTAAAAAAAACATTTTTATATTGGTTATTTTAGATTTTTTATTTTGGTTTTTATGGTTTTATAAATATATTTAGTATAAAAAGTAATAATTTTTTATATCAATTAAATAAACATTATAAAAATTAATTTTTTAGATTGATTTTAAAAATAATCACTATAAAGAATGACTTTTTACATAATGTAATTATTATATAAAGTAACACTTTTTACATCGATTTTAGGCATAACCATCATAGAAATTAACTTTTTAAATCAGTTCTACATGCAACCGCGGTAGAAAATGACACTTTTTACATCGATTAAAGTAAAGATCGATATAAAATATATTATTTTTTATAATGATTATGATAACAACTGATGTAAAAAGTATAATTTTTTCTTTTAAATTACAAAATTATTTTTTGTGCACCTTTAGAAAATTAAAAAACAAACGTCATAAATCCTCCTAAGCTTTCAGAACAAATTCAACATCCACCAACAATTATTCAAAAAAATAATCATCAACCATCGTTGCATACTACAAATGTATCATCAATAAAATATATCATATATGAAAGTGATATTACAAATAATTTAAATTTACATTTAATGATAGCAAATTACAAATTGGTTACCTCCAATAAATATTTTACCCAACATTTTCTTACATCATCAATTTTTTCTTCAGGAAAAGGATGTGAATTTTTGAATCTTAGAAAATGTTATAATAAAATCAAAAAATTATCATGTGAAAGGTGAAATAATTAAAATAACAAAATTTTAAAAATTGTAATTACCCCGCCCCATAAAACAGTAATGGATGCCGAATATGTTAAACATATATCTCATGATATAATATCCACACTTCGTATCTCCAGTTTGTTTTTTACACTGTAAAAGAATACAAAAAAACAACTATAATTAATGAATAATATAATAAAACAAACAAATAAATAAATAAATAAGTAACTTTTAATATTAAAGTTCTTACACGTGGAAACATTCATATAAGTTTTTTTTTTATATACTTATAGAATGCCTACCCTTTAATAGATGACAAATATTAATTGCTCTTTGAAAAAAAAAAACACTAAGTTAAAGAAGGATTATTATATAAGAATATAGATAATAAATATAAATACATAAAATGATAAAAAAAAACTTACAAATCAATCATATCTTTTATTTCTTTGTTTGGTTTGTTTCAAACAGAGCATAAAAAGATAATAATATTCTGTTTGGAACAAATAATTATTAATTGTCAATGAATCCTAAAAAATTTGAATAATAATTAACCAAAATCATAAATATAATTTAAAATATCTTGTAAGTTGACTTATGAATAAAAATAAGTGCCATATAACATTCTTTTTTAACTCTCTAACCTACTTTGAATGTAATATTATATCTCTGCCGGCTTATTCTCTACTCTCTAGATATGAATAGGATCAAGGAATCCGTACAAGTCCAAGTTCCTTTTTTGGATGCAAATATGATGCAAGTACCTAAAATTTTTAATAAATGCTATTTGTTAGAATTTGATATTTACTTAATTGATATAAGATTTAAAAATATACCTACATCAACAATAATTGTAGCACCGATACACAAAGCAAACTATTACCACCAGCAAACTCCAAGATATCCTTCTTAGTAATATAGAAGGGGATGGAACTAGGCTTGCCTATGACATCAGTTTTCATAGTCAATTGCAAAGGCTGATTGCCCAACTTAATACTTAATAGTAATTATGCATAAATGAGTAAACAAATCAACTTTAGGTTTCTTTTCTTGGACTGAAACATCTTTATTAGCACCGATATTAGTATCCTAAACAACATGTACAAACTATTAGTAAACATAATATATAAACTAAATGTAACATATTAAATACATACTTTAAAAAAATTTAATATCTTAGGTTGAATCCGTTGCATAAGTCTTTTTGGCCATAAAATAAAATGATTAGGAACTTGCTTCACTATTTAAACCTCCTCTGTAGACACAGAAACAGGAGCGTTTGCATCTTCAACTCGTTCAACCACTATCCTAATCTTATCATCATCATCAATTTGCTTATGATATATGATTGAACTCAAGTTGTAAACTTTTCCGATGACTACTAAACGAAAAGGATCCTCTATATATAACTGATACTCATCACTAACATTAATAATAACATTCTTGTTTGGTAAATCTTCCTCATTCATATCACAACTTATCCAATTTTTATCATTACAATTCTAAGATAATTATGCAATTCATTCTATCACCTTTTTATTGTTTCCTCTTTCACTCTCCAAACATTCCACTAAACTAATCAATGCCCTGACATATGAATACAAAAGAACAAAAGATGACAACGGCTAAATTGGAGTTAATTAAAGTACTAACAATCACCCACATTCAAGATTTAGTTGGGAGAAACATCATTAAACACGTCACAATTTCCTGTAAATAGCAAGCACATACTCCCTAATGACTAATGCCATATGCTTCCAATAATGTTTTCAAAACAACGAATCTCAAAGTTATAAAATATTTTCCTAACCCTTAAGGTGTTTTTTTACAATTAGATATAGATATACCAGTAAAAATACTCTTCAGTAAACTCTAAGTTTAAATCGAAAAAATAATTTAATAGTTCATAAATGAATAGAAGAAATTATCACAATGAATAGGAGGAAACTCCTGGTCTCAATAGCTCACAATGGATGAGAGAAGATCCTGTAACGGTAACTCAGTTGTTGTAATGAGTAATTCAAGCATTGGTTCGAACTCAGTTGCTATAATAAGTAATCCAAACAAAGTATCAAACAATCAAAGTAGAACGTCGAACAATCCAAGCAAAAGTTGTCACTGGATGAAGGATTCAAATTTTGCCAAAAGCAAAACGTCAACTTTCTAAAGTGAAAACACCAGTACGTATATATTCAAGATACAACATCGGTTATATTAATAATCAAGATAATTTTTTTTTTACATTAATTATAAATAAACCGATATAATAAATTAAATAATATTTAAAAAATATCATTGTATTATTTTTTACATCAATTTTTTAATAATTAGCGTAAAAATTTATTATTAAATATATATTTTTTACTAATGATTTAATATTCAATCCATATTCTAAAACGTGGATAAATAGTAATTTCCTATGGTGGAGGCTGTGTTACGTTATATGTATAATTAACTATATATATATATTTCCAGAGTAAGTATTTCTTTTAGTTTTGAAAACAATGTAAAATAAAACAATATTCCGGTAAATTACATTTCCCGTTACAATAATATGAAACTTGGGCTTATAAAAAAAATGAGATTTAAAATAAAAGTATCTTTCCATGTATTTATATTTGTTTTTTTATAACTTTTTTTGTGTAAATGTTTATATTTTTTATTGATTTTAATTTTTTTAAAAAGGAAAATCTTTACTGTTTAAATAATAAATAAATGAAAAGATCAAAATTATTTGTATTTTTTTTTATAAAAAAATGGTAATTAGTTAGACTTTATATCTCATAAATTTTCTTCTATCTGTGAATGGTCCAACAAAGAACATAACATGACAAATAAAGAATTTATGTGATTCAAAAAAATTAATTGGGTTTCCTTAATTGTTTGCCTACCTTTATAATAATAAAATGTGAAGGATGAATCTTTCACATGCCAAAAAAAAACACATGAAGAGAATGTCAGATATTTGGCATCTTGTGAAGAAATCACTTCATTGCAAACCTGATTTATCAGAAGTTTATGATCCGAACGCAAGTCAAAGAAAAAAGCAAGGCAAGATTGACACTTCAAATGTAAGAGATGAAAGTAATAACAGTCCCTTAGCGATACATGTTAATTATCCATGAAATTGTCATTAATAGTTTAATCAGTGAGATTAAAATTTGTTCATGTTATCCCTATCTACAGGGCAATGAAAATGGCGAAGGAGTAGAAGAGCCTCATCCTCGTGGACGAATCATACATTCATTAAAAACATATTTTGTTTATTGTAATGCATGGTACATCTTCTCAAAGTCAAAGCTTTTAGTGCAGAAAGATTTTAATGATCCTCCAACATCAACTCGTTATCATGAATGTGGTGAGAAACCAAAATCTATTGACACTATTATTGAAGATCACGATATCTCTGAGCATTCAGGTAAGGATCAGTACTTTATTCTAGTTGATTTAGCATGTTTGAGTTTGAAATATTTATAAATGGTTTATGAGTTTAAAATTGTCTATAATATTATACCTACGTTTTTTCCTCATAAATTTGTGATTTACTGAAGTATAACACATCTTCATCCCTTTTTTAAACTTTCATCTGATGAATTTCTAGAAATTTTCTTTTAGCTTTTGTCCTAAACTTCATCTGTAATATATATTTTCTTTTAGATTTTTCATTGTGTTCCCTCTGATTTTCGTGTCCTAAACAACTCAAAGTATTTTGCATATTTTAGCCAAAGAGAAAATAGAATTTAGCATACGCATCTAATATTGCGTCACTTTTGATTTTTGTTTTTATTGTGTTTGAATGGATCAATTATTTACGATCCATACTTTTTTATAAATATGTTTGGAATTGTTTTCAAAAATATTTTTAAAAAAATTCCTTTAAATTTTTTATTATATAGTTATTATATATATATATATATATTTGTCTTCAGACAATTGAAACGACAAAATATCATTCAATTGTTTTCAGATCCGTGAAGTAACAATAAATAAAACAAATAATTTAAAAAAAGTTTTTATTAATGATAAAAACAATATACCGCTAAATATATATTTTTCTATAAAGAAGATCGATATAGTTTTTAAAAAGAGAGGTTGTTTTACATTTTAAATATCTTATAGTTAAAAAAATAAATATTTATCTACAAAATACAATTTAGATAAGCTAGGAGGGTTTTTAACCTTTTTCATGAAAAACAAAAATTGAACAGTTTGGTATATTTATCTAAAAAACCACGTTATACATAGAAAAATTTTAAAATAAAAAGTTAAGTATGGTTAGGTACCACCTAAATGGCTTGATCAGTTGATCTATACCTTTGAAGAAAATAAAAAGTAACTATTTTCAAATAGTATATATGAACCTTTGTAGGAAGTTGAAAAATGAAGTTTTTTTTAGAGTTTCTATATAATATTTTTTTTCATATCTCTTTTTATCATGATACATAGCTCTCTTTCTCCCCTACTCTAATCTCTCTCTTTATACATTTTACAATACAAATTAAGGTGCAAATAATGTTTTTTGAAAAGAATAACATTTATAACAATTATTTAATATGGAACATAAACATATATATATTTTTGCAGTCATCCAACTAAAAGGTTCATCTCGAAAGATTATCGAACATATATGCCAAGATGACCAGATCGATTCTAAAAGCAAGGCAACACAAATTGAATGTGTCTTAAAATTTCAAAACAAGGAAGAAACATTTGCTTCCTTTGGAGAATGCAAAGAAATGGTAAGTATTAATGCTGAAAAGCTACAGAGTGAGCACCCTCGATGCTTGGTTGATGGAAATGAGATGTTGAGATTTTATGGTGCAACTGTTGCATGCTCCCTTGGTGTAAATGGCTCATCTACCCTTTGCACTTTAGACCAATGTGGTTTATGCCAAATTTTGAGGCATGGTTTTTCTGCCAACCATGAATTTCATGATACACTTGGGGTTTTGACAACTTCTACAAGTATAAATGCCATTGATTCAATTGCCCCATCCAATGAATCAAACTCAAGAAAATCTGTTATAGTGTGCAGAGTAATAGCTGGAAAAATCTATAATCCTCTACAAGAGATCCAAGAAATGACTAATTCAATGTTTGATTCTGTTGTAAAAAAAATAAATGACCAATTAGAGATTGAAGAACTCAATGTTCTAAATCCTAGAGGTGTTCTCCCTTGCTTTGTGGTAATCTACAAATCACAAAAGTTCGAAGATTCAACTTTAACTTAGGCATAAGCTTTGCATCACAGTTTTAAGCATAGATTTATTACATTGAAAATGTAATTCTTTGTATTTTGGAGCTTGGTTATAAGCAAATTTGACTTGAGAATAATGTATACTTAAAAATATAAAAAAAAATTATTCTGTGAGATGAAATGTTATTAGTTACATGCATTTATTAGAACTAGATATATAAATTTGGTATATATTTTTTAGATCTTTATTAATAAGGTATGGTACTTATGATGATGTGATTCAATATATTTATGTTATGCGTAATTAATGTCGTTAAAATGTAATTAGTATGGTTAATAATTTTATTTACTTTAATATATTTATTTTTAAAATATTCTAAAATTATAATTTATAAACTGATCCTTTTAATGATTAATTAAATAATTATTTATAAATTTTAAGTTATATTTTAAAAGATCTTTTTTAATATTTTAGTAATAAAATATTCTTCTCTTTTTTTAATATAAAATTACAACATAATCTTTATTAGGTGAAGTTAAAATTTTAAATATTTACTATTTTTTAAATATTTTAATATTATAATATAATTAATTTTAGAACTTTTTAATATTAAACTATACATATTATAAATCTCAATTAGTTGAGACTAATTATTTTATATAAAAATGTTATACGTTTTCTAAATTCTAATAATTTTAAATTAATTGATATTAAGTTAAATGTTACAAAATCAAGACTATTAAAAATATATTTGATATTAAGTTAAATTTATAAAAAAATTAAACTATATTACAAATCAATATTAGTTGACATTGACTTAGAATACTAAATTTTATTATCAATTTTAATATAAAATTTGGATATTAAAACCATAAAATTATATTAATATTTTAAATTAAATATATTTCATACTATAATATTATTTAAATAAAATAATAAATATATAAAATTTTAATTTCTTCTGATGGAGATTATGTTGTTAATTTTAAATTGAATGAAAGAAAATAATATTTTGTTATCAATATACTAAAAGATTTTTTCTAAAATTAATATAATTTAAAATTTATAAATAATTATTTAATTAATAATTATTAGAATTGTTAGCTTGCAAATTATAATTTTAAAAAATTATTAAAAACAAATATATTAAAATAAGCAAAATTTGTAACAAAAGAAAAACAAAAAAAATTATTGACTATATTTATTATATTTTAATAACATCAATTTCAAGTATAACACACAATATAAATATATTGCACCATTGGACCCTATCATCATAAATTCTCAGATATATAAAAGTATCAAAGAAAATACTTATAAATTTAGACCTAGAAACTAATCCATCTGCATATACAAGTTAAATGAGTTAGTTTTGATTCTATTCATTTAAATCATAAGTTAAATAGGTTGAGCTTGTGTGTTAATGGATTAGCCTATGAACATATTTATTTATTTTTGAAAATATACAATTTATTATTTTTAATTTTATTGTTATATACATAATTTAAAATAATTTAATATATTTTATTAGTTAAATGAATCTTCCTGTTAGCCAATCAATAAGCTAAAGCCGCTATACGTGGACCAATGATTTTATAGATCTATTTGTTTTACTTCACAAACCAATCTAGTTTTTCCCAATTGGTCTATCAGAAGCTGAGCTGACTCATATAAGTAGTCCTACGTTTTATTGACACAAAATTAGTAAAATTTATTATAGAATGTAAGTGCAGGAGGTAAGTTGTGATGGACATAATAAAACAATTTTTGCTCAACTAATTTGAAATTATATATATATATATATATTTTTCAAATTATCTTCATAATCATAATGTGAAAAAATGGTTTACTCGGTAAGAATGGTACCTTTTTCACATTCTTATAATAGTAAGATATAATGGATATAATTATAATAGGATATGAAAATTATATAATGTAAGGTGATATGTACTTAGCATTAATTTTCATTGAAAACTTTAGTTTCACTCATGTCAGCAAATTATTTACAAGAGAAAGAAAAAAAATTGAATTTTTCATGTCAAATTTAGTTTGAAACTAAAATAAACTTTAAACTGTGTCTAAAGATTTGAAAGTCCTTTGTATGAGAGCCTATAAGTTTGATCCAACAATTAAAAAAACAATACAGCAAGAATGGAAAACTGATTGAAAAAAGAAGAAGAAGAAAATGAATCTTGTTAACAAAATATCCTATGAATATTGATTAAAGGTACTGACAAGTGACAACTGACACGATGAATCACTTGCTGTGCCTTTGGGTTAATATTTGTAGCCCTTTAGCTGTATTGGGCTTGGTCCTTTGTGGCCTTGTGTTTTATTTATTGTCTTCCTTAAAATTACTAACAGGGCTTAAACGGGTCAAACGAATCCGGATCCGATGGAGCATCCTTAAGCAGAACCTTCTCTCCTTAGAAGACTCCATATGGTAGTCCACCCCAGTCGCGCAGCTTCTTCGATTTCCCTCTCTCTCGTAGATATAGTATGCGACTTCGAGTTCTGAAGTCGAAAACCAAAACGCATCGAAGGCATCGCCCACGGCTCAGGTATTGGCCCATTACATTCTCCCCTTTCGCTCGTGCTCTTGCTCTTGCTCGCGTCCCTTCTATCTCCATGGCAAAGCTTAAAACAACCACACACGCTCCAAACCCCCTCCGTTACCCTCTCCCTCGCCCTGTCCCTTCTCCTCAACTCTCTGAATCATCCGATGAGGAGTTTGATGTAGGTTCTCTTCTTATCCTAATTCCTAGTGTTTTATATCATAATTGTTATTATAACAATGTTTTAAATCCAACAATTGAAGTTAATTGAAATAACGTGTGTGTTGTTCAAGGGAGTTGTACAAGCAGATTTTTCCTTCTTTGATCCTAAACCTGATGATTTTCATGGAGTGAAGACTTTGCTGCAAGCTTACCTCGATGATCAAGAGTGGGATTTGAGTAGCTTTGTAGACTTGATTTTGGGACAGACCACTGTAGGTACTGTTGTTAAGATAGAGGATGATGAGGATGAAGGGGTTTTCGCTCTCGTCACCGCTCTTAATCTATGGAGATATAGGGTAACTCACATTCTGTTATATGTGTGAAATTTGGTTTGTGACTTGTTTTGCGCTCAGCAGTTGGAAAAACTTTTGCTAGGAGCATAAATGTTTTGGGACACTCAAGGATTTTCTACTCCTTAAAGCACGGCAAGAGGAGGGTGTTGCTGATCAGTTGAGACTGCTTTTGGGGGAACAAGCACGCGATGTAGGTCTCCTGGTATCGCAGCGTGTTGTGAACCTTCCTCCCCAGCTTCTACCGCACCTTTATGATGCCCTTTTCGATGAAGTGTCGTGGGCCACAGAAGACGAGGTTAGATGTTGGTAGTGTCAGATGGGTGAGGGTGTTAAAATGTGTTTCTATTTGACTGCCAGATGCAATTTTTCTCTTTAGAGCTCATACTGTTGTATTTCACATTTAACAGCCAACTGAGGACCTTCGGAACTCATTCAAGTTTAAGCATTATATAATACTTAGCAAAATTTACATGGTATGTATGCTGCTGTGGTATCTCCCTTCTATTTATATAATTCTAGCTTTTATGGTTAAGAGATTATTTGCTTCTGCTTCAGTTCCATTTTTGCATGATGTTTTACTTCTTTCTTGGGTTTAAAATTACAGCACAAGAATGTAGAACAGAAGAGAAAATTAAGCTATAATAGTGATGCGGCAATAATATATATAAAGCCCGAGAATGAAATTTTTCACAAGGTATTGATATTTCCTGGCATCATTTTGAGTTATTTTGTTTTATTACTGATTATTTTCTAAAATGATTTCCAGTTAAGCGTGTGGTCCTTTTGTTTTCCATTGCAAACTGAGCAGCTTACACCTCATGAGGCAAGTTTTATGATTCTTCAATATCAATGGCTATTATTGTGATGTTTTAAAGTTGCTCATTTTTGCGCTATTGCTGAAAGTAACTTGCCATACGTAATGCTACCTCTGTTTGTTGGAGAAATATATGTACACTATATTTGTTTACTTCTTTGATCTTGGTCATGTGATCTCCTTGTGGGATTGTGGTGTTTATATAAAAGGAATGCTGTGCCCAAAATTTTATTCAGAAGTTTCTACAACAGATTAATCAAATTAAGTTGGTTGATTTTCTGTTATTCAGTTAGTATCAATTGGCTGAGTGACACTCAGGAAGTGACTGGATTAAAACTTCAACTGAGGCAATATGAAAAAAATACTGGATACCCATTTTCTTGAATGGGGGTAGGGGATTCTGGATTTAATCCTGGGAATAGATTGGTTGCAAACGCCAGGCATAGTTGGAATGAATTGGGAAGATATGGTGATAGAGTTCCAAAAAGGGGGGGGGGTCACAATGTGATATTTCTAGCTCTTTGGTCCCTTCAAGAATAGGGGACATGGCTTAATGAAATCAGCAACTTTATATAGCTTGCTTGAAGGTTTATCACATCTATCAGTGGTCTTTTGTGGTCTGCTCAGATGCATATATATGTAACAGATGCAGGGAATAACTTGTCCGCTAAACAGCAAACTGAATTGTTTGCGTTGTTGGAGCAGTATATAGTGGGTTTTCTGTAATTGAAGAGGCTTCCTCACCACTGCAAACAAGAATTTTATTATCAAGTGAAGAGATGCTGAATTTGGGGATTATATGGCAAAATGCTAGTGCTTATTGTAGCCTTGTAATTTTAGTTACTAAAGAGGACCCTACATGGTAGATGAATTACTTGACGACCAGCATGGGGACTGTTGTCCCTTGATAGGGCAACAGTCCCAAACAAGTTTCTGATTCGTTGTGAATGAATTACTTGATGAGTTGCATGAAGCTTGTTTCCTTTCCAAGCTTGATTCAAATTTGGGGTAACACCAAATTGGGCTGAAGGAAGAGGATATCCATAAGACATTTGTACTCATGATGGGCATAACAAAGTCTTAGTCATGCCTTTTTGGCTGACTAGTGCTCTGGCTATGCTTCAGTACAATGAAATTTTTAGGTCTTACTTTTAAAGACTTGTGCTGGTCTTTTACAATGGTGTACTGGTGTACAGTTTTTGACCAGCAGGATGATCTTCATCTTTCCATTATTTTGAAGGTGCTGGCAGCTAACCAATTTATGGCTAATAGGTGGGAACATGATCAAGTACATTGGTTAGGGCTGTTTCAATTCAAGCTGTAGCAGTAGATTCAGGAAAAAAATAGTGTTTTGAATTGGTCAGTCCCCATGATTGTGAAACGGGTGAGGGGATTTTAGGCCTAAAGCTGTATTATTGAAATGTTATTAAAGGTCAAAGCAAAATTGCCAGACTCCTTTGTGAAGGGGAAACCCTTACAGGAGTGATCTCTTGGCATATTTTTGTTCTTTCCATTCAATTCATCATAATTTTTTCAATCCCTTTTAGATTCTTGGCTCCTAACTACAGCTCAGTATCTTTTCAGGAGTGATCAAATTGTTGACAATTATACCTTTGGTCCTCTATCCAGCATCATTCTCTAAATGGTTTATGAATCAATTAAAACTTCATTATCCAGATTGAGGTTTTTGTCATAGTAAAATCTAATAAAATAAGAAAATTGAAAAATTTATTTTCGTTGGTATAACTTACAACCTAAAATACAGTCCATGCTTCCATAAAATTTTAAAATTATGTATCATATTTGCCTATCAAACGTTGAATCAGATGACGAGTGGAATATTTAGAGAAAGAATATCCTTACTTATCAATTGATATCTCGTGAATGGATGGAGAAGTGTTTGTTCAAAAAATAATATTTATTAATCAATATTATTTATAAATAATACATTGGTCTACTTATTAATTTTTTTTATATTTTAAAAAAACTTAAACACCAAGAATGATAAGGAAAGATCTATCATAGAGGATGAGAGGAAAGTTTAAGAGATAATTACAGATGGAGAGAAGGAAGGAGAAAAACATTTGTTATAGGAGAATAAGAATGAATTGAGTGATATTGATCTTGGAGACGATGAATGACAATGACACATACTTAGATTATGAATTTTAGGTTTTAATATCTTATTGATGTTTTGTAGAGGATAAACTTATGCTTATGACTTTGATTTAGGTTAATTTTAAATTTATTTATGATATAACATATTTATGCAATGGGTTATTTACTTGTTTGACTTAAAAATACTAATATTTTTATGGTTTAAATATTTCTTCATGTGTGTATATATATATATATATATATATATTAAATAAACATTATATATATAATTTTTATTTAATGATCATATATCTTATATTTTTGGTGTCATAACAAATCCATATATAGGTTAAGACAAGCCTCAAGACACTGGTTCTTTATGATTTTCACTCCTTAGACATGGATTCAAACAGTCCAACAGTGATTGCTCGTTATTAACTATTGGTGTGGGATATCCTCTTGTTACTCTACTAGTTTATGTTGATGTTTTCAGCAAGACCTGATCCTGCATAATTATGGAAGGTGCAGATTATCTCACAAGAGAATTTGAAACAGTCTAACAGTGATTGCTTGTTATCTCACATATATATTTTTGGCAAGACCTGATCCTGCATAATTATGGAAAGTGCAGGTTATCTCACAAGAGAATTTCAAATCAAAGATTCTCAATGATCTCAAGTATTCCCTTGGACTCGAGAGTTGAGATAGTCAAATTGAACAAAGGAATTTCTCTTGCAAGGGATATACACTCTGCAGTTATTAGAGGGTTCAGGTTTCTTGGCCTGTAATCCACTTTATCTCCCCATGGATCCTCTGTCTATTGTGTCTATATTTAGATAATTAGATGTCTCTTTGGTTGATTGATGTATCTCACTATTTCATGGCTAGCATTAGTTATTCTGTCAATTGACTTAGTCAATTCATGTATGGTGCTCGAATCCCAGACCATAATGCTGTGAACCTTGTCCTTCAGTACTTGAAAATGGCTCCAGATTAAGGCTTGTTTTTCCCTTCCTCTCAACATCGCTGCCCTTGTGGCTGCTGATTGGGTTAGTTTTCTTAACACTAGGCTTTCCACATTAGGGTTTTGTGTCTTCCTTGGTGGGTATAACATCTAAGAAACAACCTACAGTTTCTGGATCATCAGTTGGGGCTAAGTGGTGTTAGCCTATGTGGCCAGTGGCTGCTACGGATATGGCAGCTGCTGAGCATTTTTTTAGTTTATGCAGATATTGCATTATATTCTGTGATAATCAGTCAGCCATCCATTTGAACACTAGTCCTACAACTCATGAATGACCAAAACATATTGATATTGATTGTCATTTTATTTGTGAGTATGTCAGTTCTGGTTTTTCCGAAGTTAATTCATGTAAAGTCACAACATCAAATTGAAACCGAAGCTCTTCCAGCTACTCGGCTGCATGGTTTATTGTCATAGTTGGTGGTATTGGATACATACTTCCCAACATGAAAGGGAGTGTTGCAGATTAGTTTTATTAAGTCAGTCAATTTTCTGTTATTCTGTTTGTCATTCAGTATTTGATGTAATTATTTTTAATTCAATTCAATACTCAGTCATCTCCCTTTAACAAACTCAAGGGTTAATAGTTTCTCTTTGGGAGACCGAATCAATTTCTTTTAATAACTTGTGGGTACCTTTTTTCAGAAAAAGGAGGGGGGAGGGTTGAGGTTCTCTTGCAGGATACATTGAATTAACTCGTGGCTTAATTTTCTTTCTGCCTGTTTTCTTTGGTTGTTCTGAGGATCTTAGACAAGCATGGTTGTTAAGGAAAAGGGTCTAGGGTTATCAGACATAATCTAAATTGTCGCTGTCTCAGTTTAGCAGCGACAGGAATAAGAAATTTGGTATTGAATAACATTTTATTTTCATTTCCACTGGATATGGTTGATTGGCTCATTGGAGATATTTCTGTCCGCTGCCACATGATAACATCAGGATTAGGTAAGCCTCCAACAAGTTTTGCTTACTCTTATTTTGAATGAGTAAGGGTCTACATTACATTTAAGGATTAGATAGGGCTTGAAATTATTAACACGAAAGACAAACATTTTTTAATTCATTTAAGATGTAAAGATATCAATTTTCGGGATATTTTCTTGCTTAAATTTGATGTTGTTGAAGTGGATATCATTCTCTTTTACCAATGATTCTGAACTAAATTTTTTCTGCCTGTTACAGCTGAGGGATTACAGGTCAACGGGATTAGTCATGGCTGTTGAGGCAGACAAAATTCCAACATTTCGCCAAGACTTAGCTTCTTTAATAAACGAAACCTGAAAGCACCTTAAAGGTTCCTGAATAATTTATTATATAATACAATTTTAATACTTTCTTGAACTTTTTCTCTTTTTTTTCCCTCCTTTTCCAAGTGTTTGAGCTACCAAATTTTGGGATCTTTTTAAAAATTCTATTACCCCTTTTGTTCTGTGTTGACTGTTGGCAAGATATCGAAGATAGTTGTTCCCCTCTTGTTTTGGTCCGTATGCCTTTCTATGTTTATCACTTTGTATGCTTACTTGCCTAGCCAACTTGCAAAACAGTATTATGCCCTCGGGGGAACGCTTTTGGACTGAGTATGAATACCACCCTTCGTTCAAAATAGGCAAAATTAGGTTAATATGCTCATCTTGAAGCTGTCTGATTCAGTGAGCGTAGTGAAAATCAAATTCAACAATTTAAAAATTCGTTTGGTTGAGTGATCAAGTAATAATGATAAAGGCTTCGGTTGAGTTTAGATATGGTATCGTTGTATCTTTTTTTATACTCGTTTCTTTTAAAAATGATTCATACTCATGCATTCCATCTCTATACTAGTTAATGTTCATATTTGAATATATTATATAAATTTTAATTAAGTTGAATATAGTTTCTTATGTTAAATTTTTCTACAAACTTACTCTCTTAGAGAAATTCTTTTAAATATAAATTACATTATCTTAAATTCATTTTTTAAACGAAATAAATTTTATAAATTTTGTTTGTTCAAATTTAAATTTACAAACACTTATTCAAATACACACTTTATAAGAAAATAACATTGATTATATAATTTAAATGAACCCTTATTCTTTTATGGGTTTTGATTATTTTACATATGAACAGTAATCATATTTACATTTAAAATTTTGAAATGTTAATTGATTATATCAGTGTATAATTAATTATATAATTAAATTAATTAGAAATAATCATGATAATTTTTAGTAATTGATTATATATTCTTTTATAATCAATTATTGTTTGTAAATTGAGCATAGGTGATTGAAAAAATGTGTAATTGATTATAAAAAGATCTAGTTATTTTTATATAAAATTATAGTTAATTTAATTATATAATTAGTTATATAATTAATTATATTTTTAATAAAAATTAAATTTTACAAGTATAGATGAATAAATTTATTGTAATTATATTTATTAATAATTTTTGTTTTTTATTGCTTGGTGCATTTCAGTTTAAGAATATGAAAAATTGTATTCCTACAAATAGATTTTACAATTTTTTTAACAAATGTGGGAGACAGAAAAGGAAGGGAAAAGTGTTGATAAGATTTGTGATGTGATGAAAAAATAAAAATAGATGGTAGAAAATATAGAAACCTTTAGCATAAATAATATTTCTTAAGCGATATTATCATCTTTCCGTACTTTACCTTGCTTTTCTAATAACAATTATTTGAAATTAGGGTAAAAGAGAATCTTTTACCTTATATTTTTATAAAATAATTAAAATTATTAAATTTTTAATTATTTAGATTTAAAAAATAATTTAAAAATGTTATACATTTTTTTACATAATTTTATATTAAATAGAAATTTTTTTATTTTTTAAATTATTATTCGTAATTTTTATAATTTAATTTTTTAATAATTATTTATTTTTATTGAAATTTTAAAATTTTTAGTTCAAATTAAAGGTTAATATTAATTTGATATTACTTAAAAAGATTTATTTTCTTGTCATATGAAGACTTAACGTGAGATTATATGTTTCTTACCATGAATGAATTTGTTTTTAACATGGCAAGTGAAATAACAACATAATATAAAGCAACCCATTAGTATTTTTTAAGAAAAGAAGTTTTTTTTAATAAAAAATTAATACTTCTCTTAATAAATAGATAAATTTCTTGATAAACTTAAAATGCTCTTTTAGGATGGAGGGATTTTAAGAATGGTTTTAACGTTGCTTCTTAAAAAGTTTTTTCTTTTTCAAATCTGGTTGTTTATTTTAAATTTTTCTATTTTTAATAAATTATTATCCGTGTGAGATTTTAATTTTTATTTATCTTAGTTAATAATTTTATATAAAAATCACTTTAATTATCAACTTTATAAAATGTTATAAATTTTATTTTATTTCAATTTTTTAATTATGTTTTGTCTGTTACATTAAAACTAAAGTGAAACTTTTAGAAAGTCAGACATTAAAGAATAAAATTTATAACATTTTTTTGGAAATATCACGTTGTTGACGACACAAAGAAGGAAAGAAAGAAGATTTTGTTTATCTTCTATATATGAAAGAGGATCTCCGCGAACCCTATGCTATCCAATAAAAGGACTAAAATATGCTAATTATGTTAATTTAAAATTACATTTAATTGAATATCTCATAATTTTTTATTATTTATTGTTAAATAAAGTATATAATATTAAATATTTAATTCATTATTATTAATTTGATCATAATTTAACCACTCTTAAATCAATAAATTATAACTAGTTTATAATACCGGTCAAAATTCAAAAATAAAATTAAATATAAGACATAAAAGAATGAATATAAGACTATTTTCAATAATTAGAGTAACTCTTAAAATTCTATTTTCCCTATTTTAATTATCATTGTGACTGAAATTAACTTGAAAAAGGGATTGTAAATATTTTAAATAATGGAAAAATTAACATCAACCTTGAAAATGACTCTATTTTTATTGATTGTATAATTTAATTAATAATTTTTTATGAGTTTAAAGATGTATAATAAAAAATATAGCATTTAAATATTACTGATACATTGAGTCGCCTAGTTTTTAATAAAATTTTACTTTCTCCATCTTTAGTTTTATTATTTAAGATTTCTACATATAAATTAAAAAGCTTTAATTACTACAATATATTATTATATTTCAACTAAACTATTCCCGTCAATTAAAAATTTAAGTGTGCCAGGGTGTCACTGTGGTAAGAGAAAAAAAAAGTTTAAAATTGAATAAAGATAATTGTAATAGATAAGAATGCGAGCTACTTGGTTAAAGTAAAATGTATATATAATCATTAAATAAGAGTATATAAAATATATAATTTTTAATATGTATTTAAAATTATATAACAGTAATCTATGTACAATAAATTTTTATTAAAAAAAAATATGATTCAATGAATTAAATATTATAATTTTCAATGAAAATTATTTATTATCTTTTGATATATTATAAAATTATTAAACAAGTAAAATTTACAAATTTAAAATAACCAACAATTAATATGTACAAAATTTTATTATATATTCTCAGATATATAATAAAAATGTCATTTAATTAAATGTATCTTATAAAAAATATGAAATACTTTGTAAATTACACATGGCAATGGCAGAAGCAAAAGAAAATTCAAAAATGAAAAACATTCCTCGGGTCGCACGCCTAATGAAAATCCAGCATTCATTCTCCCTCAATCTCAAATTATCCGAATAAGAAATTTCACTAAACATCAATTAAAATATACGCATCGTATTTATGATACCTCCGAGGTCAACACCCGACGGCAGCAATCTACTACACTGACACGCACCACAAGCACATGTACATACCCCACGTGGACTCTACAGAACCAATCAGATTCTCCAACGTAGCATTTAAGCAAAGGATTTACAGTATAATGACCCCGACTTAAGAACCTATTAATACATATATCATTTCCCATCCGCAACTTCCATCACTTTTTTTTTTCCTCATTACCTATAAAATTTATAGAATTTATGAGGATTTTTGGGTTGACCTAAAATAAGCAATCCATTTTAAGTAAAAAACGAAAATATCGATTATTGATGAAAAACTAAAGATTGAATTTTTTTTAGTTTACGAAAAATCTAATAATGTATAAGTAAGCATAATAAATTATTAATTTGTTAATATTTTTTAAAATTATTTTATTACTAATTGAATTTTTCTCTAAACTAAATTAAACCAATGTACTAAAATTGATTTAATGATAAAAATTTAGGAAATAAAATATTTTACATAAAATTTAAAATTTAAATAATGTCATTTTTAACTTTATATAAAAAGAAATTATATCCACAAAGTCCAATTTATTAGATATTGTATTTATTGTTAACACATTCACAAGTTTTAATTATTTATTATTATAATTTTAACAGTTAATTATTTCTTGTATTATGAATTTGAACTTTTGTTCTTAAATATAAACGTTTTTACCCTTTAGAATTTATTATTTTTGAATCAAATCATGTGACTTTTTCTTTTTGTAACAATTAATTTTATTTTATATTTGTAATTTTTTAAATTTTAATTTTAATTTAAACTTTCGTACATTATATTAAATCAAATATTTTTTAATAAATTCAAATTTTATTATTTTTATCATTTAACATAAATTTTTTTTAATGTTATATCAAATAAAAATTTTATTAGTACAAAAAATTAAAATATCCTTGTATTTTTAAATAAATTAATTTTAAAAATATTATAATATTTATTAATTTAAATTTTAAAATAAATTTTAAATTTTTTTATTATATTAATTAATATAATGCATTAATTTTATTCAATTAATTCATTTTAATATTTTATTTTAATTTTATTATTCCTTTATTATTCTCATTAAGTATAATAAAAGAATTATTAATAATGAAAATATCTATTATTTTATTTATAAATTTTATTTGAATTTAAAAGTCTATATTGAATAAAGTAGTTTAAATTAATAAAATTTATTATATAAGTTATATTTATAATTTTTTATAAAATTTTAAAAAAATTTAATATATTATTAAATAAATTTAAATTAAACGTTAATATATATTTTTTTAATATCTGTAAATTTAAAAAATAAATTATAAATCGTTTTGAAATTTTATAAATATAACATAATAAAATATGCTAACTTAGCAATTGCATTTAAAATTCAAGAATTATTTATATCCCCTCTTATTCATATTATCTTATTTATATTATAGTATTGTTTTCTTCATCTGGGAAAGTAAGAGTGTCTCTTTGTTTGCACTTGGTGCTGCCTCGCTCTGCTCTTTTCTGTTGTGGAGGTTGAGGCTTTGATTCCTATGGATCTTCATGAGAACCCCCAAAATTCGGCTATGAAGAAACGAAAGCAGGAGGAGGTACCAATTTTCTCCTCAAAAAGATTCCTTTTCTTTCTCTTCCTTTTTGGTTTGGAATTTGGTGTGATCGTTTGTCTTAGTCATGCTTTTCTCGGTTAGATTATGGGTAAAGTTTGCTGCTTTATGGTTAATATTTTTGTTATTGTTCTTCTTCTCGTCGTGTGACCTTTTCGATTTTGACCTTCATCCTTGATCGTTTCAATTTTGTTAAATTGTGTCTTTCTTTTTCAGGAAATGGGTTGGTGTTCATTTTCTGGCCCCTTTGTCAAAGATCATATTCCCCCCCCCCCTCTCTTTGCTTGATTCTTATAGTTGTACCTTTCACATTTTGGGTTGTAATGTTGAGCGCTGGTGTATTGATTTCTGGCTGGCGTGCAACCGAACAATAGAAACGTTGCCATTAATAATTGTACCTCAATATTTGCTAATGTGGGTAGGAACAATGCTTATAATGCCATAAAACTTCCTTTTTTTTCATAGGACTCTGCAATCACCTCTGGAAATAGCCACAGACTTTGACTTTGGAAACGTGTTTGTTGGTGCATTTGATTTGGGGGCATGGAAATATTTGTCTAAGCTTTTATTATGTTTCCATTGTTGCTACCAAAAATCTGAAAATTGAATACTGGAATTTTATTTGAGTGCCCGTTACAGACCTGGTCATTCTGTGTATAATCCTATACTGAATAACTGGTTACTACTACGAGCTAAAATTCATGGATAAGGGATTGTCTTTCCCCCTTAAAATTTGTGCAAGTTGACGTTGTAGCTTATTTTTTGTTAGCTGCAGCTGAATCATATCGCTGAGAGTATAATTTCCAATGCCCCCAAACTTCAAAATTTGGTAACTACAACCTCAAAACAATGCCACGATGCGGCTGGTGTGTTTTTCATGTTCATGATACAGCATGCCTGCAGCTTAGCAATAAAGAGTGTTCTTAAACTTGGGAGAGTGACAAATCTTATGACATGGGGGCCTACTGCTGGACTAACTGTAATCAGCACATTGCAGTAACTCACTTCCTGTGTCAATCCTACTTATTATGCTATTACACAACAGATGGGTTAATTTTGATGTAATTAAGGTTGGGGGGACTCTGTATAATGAAAAAGTTGAAATAGGTGGCAGTGTAAAACTATTAAATTATCCTAATTTTTTTATGCTTGGCGATTAACACACATGCTTAGCTAGACCTTTAGCTTTATGTGGATTTTAACTTTTATTTGTTTTACTTCTTTTGCAGGATGCTCTGATTGGTGATTATGGAAATTCTATGAGTGTGGGAGAATCATCTGGTAGTGGTGATCTCTGCAAGAGTTCCACCTCAGAATCACTGAATTCAAACAATCAAAATGCATCCAATTCTGATGTTTCATGTCAAGAGGACGAGGATATGATTGATGATGAGGATTCAGATGATGATCCTGATTATGGCTCTGATTTTTATTACAATGATGACATCTTTGAAGATGATTACTCAAATATGCAGGATCAATTTGACAGTGTAGATTTGCCTCCTGGGGTAGAGGCATCACTGCCTTGGTTGAAGGACATTGCTTCTAGTGAATGCAAGCAGGGTGTTGCTTTTTCCCGTACAGAATCTAGTTCCAAGGGGAAGGTAGAGGATGCTGAAGATATGGTCATGCAAAAGTTTCGAGAATTTAAGCAATTTGATACTGTTGATTCTTTTCCTGATCACCACTATGATAAGGAGGGCACTTCAGAGCCAGAGGTGATAAAATTGGGAAGTTCTTTTTAGGTTGCATCTGGCAGCATATATTTTTAATTATCTCATTGAATAGAATCTTGCTCTTTTTAAATGTTTCAGAAACATAAAAATTGGGCCAAAAAAATCCAGGAGGAATGGAAAATTTTGGAGGAAAATCTGCCAGGTAAAATCTTTCTCTTTTTAAAATTGATATTTCATTATCCTTCATCTACAAAATATTATATGTTGCTGTTATGACCTTTCCTCAAGATGTATTTTTGGATGTGCCTCCCTGCTCAATTCCCCCTCCCCCCTGGGTTTTGCCAATAACAATTGCCACCTTTAAAATCTTCTTTGGGTTAAAGGTAAATCATCATCCAACTTCTTTCCTTACTGTTCAACCTTTTTCCATTGTGGTGAAACATTAAATTTGTCCTTTGTAATAATTTGCTTCATTTTTCCATCATCTTTTCATGTATATGTATCTCACAGACTTGCTTTTACAGAGACAATCTTTGTGAGAGTTAGTGAATCTAGGATGGAGCTTCTAAGGGCGGTCATCGTTGGACCTCAAGGCACCCCATACCATGATGGTCTTTTCTTTTTTGATTGCCTCTTTCCTTCTGCCTACCCTTCAGGTCCACCGGTATGTATCATCAATGATACACGTCTTTTCAGATGTGTCTTGTGCTGTGTATAATATAAACTTGAACTATCTTTTGCAGAAAGTTCACTACCACTCAGGTGGCCTAAGGCTAAATCCAAATTTATATCAATGTGGAAACGTCTGCCTTAGTCTTTTGGGCACTTGGCATGGTAGGAATAGCGAAAACTGGATCGCTGAAAAATCAACCATGCTGCAGGTCTTGGTTTCAATACAAGCTCTCATTCTGAATGAGAAGCCCTTTTTCAATGAGCCTGGGTATACAACAACATATTCTGGTGCAGAGGGGCAAAAAAGATCTAAGGAGTACAATGAGAATACCTTTATTTTATCGCTGAAGACAATGATGTATACTCTGCGTAAACCCCCAAAGGTGTGTTGACTAAAACAATATTTGATTTTGCATTATTTGCATATAGTTTTGCCTTGATAGTTTTGGTATCTTATTTTTCCAATAATTGTGATTCCGAGCTGAAATTCTTAGTCATGTGATTGATGGATTTGCCTGCCTTTTTTATTCTATTGTTTTGAGGCTGATTGACCAAAGTGGGTTTAAAAAAAAAAATACATACGTAAGTGGGGTTGGAAAAAAAGTATTTACCGATATGGGGTCTGAACAGTAACTGTGACGCATAAATTTATGCGTCACAGGGTGTAACGCATAAATTTATGCGGCACATGCCCTGTAATGCATAAATTTATGCGTCATAGGGTGTAGCGCATAAATTTATGCGGCACATGTTACGATTTTGTATTTAATGCTTCTGTAACGCATAAATTTATGCGTCATAAGGTGTAGCGCATAAATTTATGCGTTATAGATTAAAAAAAATAATATTTTAATTGGCACAAAGCATTACCTTTCTCTTGGTCTGTTCATTTTCCATCGTTGCTTCTTCCATCGTTTTGTTTTCTCTGTTTCGCTTCGTTTTCTCTATTTTCACAAAAAGATTCAGCATCATTTGCTACTGTACTATGGTTATAACAATATACACCTTCTCTCATCTCCTCCAATATTTTAGATAGCGTTAATGTCATGGTTTCCTTCTCTCGAGCCACTCTATGCTACTTTCTATTATCTGCTTTCAGATTCCTTGAATATTCTTCCAGTTCTATTCTTTTCTTTGGAGCTTGTGCAATTTTTTCATCTTTTACTCTCAGGATATCAACAGACTGCGATTCCAATTTTTTTAGCAATGCTCCCCATGATTGTTTTACGTGCTCTTGTAACATATGTATCTGTATCAGTTCCTCGTTCTGTTTCGTAAATTAAATATTAATGACCAGAAAGGACTTAAAACCAAAAGATACAGATTAATTAAAAAATAGAAATGATGTATATGAATTCTGACATAAAATCTTATGTATTGATTAATCTCTTTGCATTGCTTCTCAATCGGTAACGATGGAAAATGAACAGACCAAGAGAAGAGTAATGCTTTGTGCCAATTAAAATATTATTTTTTTTTAAACCTATAACGCATAAATTTATGCCCTACACCTTATGACACATAAATTTATGCGTTACAGAAGCATTAAATACAAAATCGTAACATGTGCCGCATAAATTTATGCGCTACACCCTATGGCGCATAAATTTATGCGTTACAGGAGCATGTGCCGCATAAATTTATGCGCTACACCCTGTGACGCATAAATTTATGCGTCACAGTTACTATTCAGACCCCATCTCGGTAAATACTTTTTTTCCAACCCCACTTACGTATATATATTTTTTTTAAAACCCACTTTGGTCAATCAGCCATTGTTTTGATTTGGCTCAATAAATTGAGTGGTTCAATTAAACCAGTTTCAAGATTTTAGATATCTTGTCTTGTTATTAATTTTTATATTAAAAATTGACTTGATATTAAAAATCAATAGGAACTGAATAATGCACCCTCTGTTATTGACTCAGCTATATTCGTGAATCACGAGCTCGGATAACGTTTTATTGTTAAACAACTAATGATGAGCTACATATGATCAGTAGGAATCTCCATTCAACCCATCTTTTAAAAAAAATCAAAGGCATTTTCTTGGAATAATGCTGCTACCATCTTTCACTTAACCTTGTACATAGTCGATTTAAAGGCCAACTGTTAGAAGCACACAGTAAATTTAACTTTCCATTAAAAAGAATGAAAGCAGAATATTGAAAAGGTAAAAATTAAAAAATATGATTAGGAAGGACAGTGTGCCAAAATAGCATCAAAGTGAAAACGCGTATGTATGGTCTTCAAGAAACCCACTGCTGAAGTGAAACAAAAGCAATGCGCGTAGAAGGCTTGGTTCCTTGCAGGGTAGCATTGCAGGTGAAATAATGGACAGAGAAGGTGGAAAACAGAAGCCACCAACGCAGGCAACATCGCAGGGTGGGCTGAAAAGGTTAGGGCCAAAGTAAGGAAAGGGGAAACCACGAACAGGAGGAAAATGCAATAGTTCAAAATGAGTTTAGTATGAATTTTGAGGTAGAATGACTGCCCCATTGCAGCTGTCGTCTGAAAAAATTGGCTTAAAAAAGGCACATGTACAGCAGTCCATGAACCATACTGGTGGTTCATAGGTTTCATGCCATCACTCAAATTCATACCTAAATTTTTTTCATTTCGGAAAATTATGTGTCTCATGAATCACCTTTCATAGGAATTATCATTGCTGTCAATGTTATAAATATATGATATGTTTAAAAAAATTAATTATATTGTCATAAATATGGTTAAAACTTTTTTCACCCTTATGAGAATCTTAATTTTTCACCTTCTCCTATAGGAATATTTTAGTAAGAAATATAACTAAAAAAATTCTAGTTGAAAGAATTCTCCTACCAAACATCACCTAAATGTAGAATAGAATATTTAGAGATTACATATAGAAATGATACGTTGAAATTACTAAAGCGGATAGGTGGTGGTAAAATTGATTAGACCAGAAATAAGGAACAAACAAGAGAGGTCAATAAATGTTGTTTCTTGACAGGGGATAAGGAAGATTGTCTAAGATAGTTTGACGTTCATAGAGAGGCAGGTAAGGAAATAACAAAATTTGTTTAAGGGAAGATGTAAGAGCAAAACTAGTTGGCAGGAGAAAATGTAGACGACACCAGAGAGCAGAGAAAGTATGGGTATTTGCAGTGAGCCGATATGACCCTATTGTGAAAATTTCTGTTGTTGCCGAACTTGGTTCAATAAAAGTGGAAATGCTCCAAAAAAATACTTCTCGTGACTGGAAATGTAGGACTGCGATAAGACAAGCTAGTCATTGTAGTTGAAGAGTCCAGGGCCTTATAGATCCTACTATAGAATCCCATACTTCCAATGTAGGATTCCAGTCCTATACCTTGCAATTGGATCTCAACACACTGCTGAACATCAAGAAAACCCTCAAAGTACCGCTGTGCCAGAATGCAGACACTTTTATTAAGTAAAAGAACTAACGTGAATTTCATTTAATTAATTATTATGAGATTTCTAGGATATTATTAAGACTTCCTACTTTGATGAATAAACAGGCAATGTAGATAATAGAATGCTTGTGAATTATCACTTTCCAACTTATTTCATTGTTTCACTTGAGCTGGTTTTGACGTTAGTCTCTGTACTTTTTGAATATACATTGCTGATATTACGAGCTTAATTGTTGGATCTTGATTATGTAGTTTTCTAGTCACATTAATACCTGAATCTGATGTACGTGGATGCAGTGGTAGCTCAAAAAACTGTTGTCTTAATGATAATCCTATGTATGCTAATGATGTGCAGCACTTTGAGGACTTGGTTGCCGGTCATTTTCGTACACGAGCATATGGCATACTGACAGCATGTAAATCGTATGTGGAGGGGGCGGCGGTTGGGTCAGTTGTACATAATCTAGCTCAGGGTAGCGGCGATAGTACTTCCACTACTACTACTACCACTACCACTACTATTACTACCACTACTATTACCACCACTACTACTAACATGCAAAAGGAATTCCAGTCAGCTGTGAGTAGGATGATGAATACTCTCGTTGCATTTTTCACAAAAAATGGCTCCGCAGACTGTGATGAGTTTAGATCTCCTGAAATTTATAATTTATCTGCTGTGGCTAATGCAAATTTAGAAGTCTACAAGTTAGAGCCTGGCACAACATTGACCGAGGCCTGAAGCTCCTAGGTTGTTTATGCTGTGAATCATGGATAGTTGCTATATTTTTCTTATACTTTTTGTGGCGATTTTTATGTCCCACAACGCGATTCTAGTTGCTAATTATAACCCCTAGTTGTAAAAATTGACATGCTAGTCTAGCTTTTCAAAAGATCTTTTCCTATTAATTATATTTTGCATGTTTCTTTAATAAAATGTTAATATTTTAATGAGATTGTCATGTAGATTATAGTTCTCCCCAAAATATCATTTGCGGTTGGACATCACAGAATTTTCCTCTGTAAAGTCTTGATTGATACTCATTTCTTTGATAAAATGTAATTACTATTTCTACAATCTGCATTGGTGTATATGAAGGGCATGAGTTAATAGCTTTATCGCTACATTTTGGTTATGTAAAGCAAGAAGTCTGTTAATCCGGATGTCATAGTTTACAATTTGTTTCCTTGACTTGATTTAAATTAAGGGGTATCACGACTTTATTTAATAATAGATATTTTATTGTTCGTTTATTTTAGCAATAAGTTTTTTTTTTAATCATCAAAATCTTATTTCAAACATTTTTAATTAGAAATATGTGGGAAAAATTTTAGGATAATTAGCTAGGATGTTTTTAAAAGGATTCAATAAAAAGGCTTTAATATCTTTATTAGTTGAAAAGGGCCTTTATTGTAGCTAAAACTACAAACAATTTACTCAGGTAATAAATTAGAGTTCACAATAGTTAAATCACTGAATGTAATTTTTTATTTTATTTTAAATTCTTTTAAATTGAGTATACATGTTTTTATAAATTTAAAATTTACTCCTTTTAAATTTTACTTTAAAAATATAAATATCTTGTTTATAAATAGTTTTTTCTCTTTTAATTTATATTTGATTTAATTACAGTTTTTATTACTCTATTTAGGATTATGTTCAATTCCTTCAATTTTTTTTTGAGTTATTAAATCTTAATTTTCTTAAAAAATGCAAATTTATTTTTTTGTTAATTTTTTTTTACCAAAAACTTTTAAATAATTATTTTTATCCAAATTTTTGTGGATTTCTAATAGAATTGAAACATGATATAATTTAAAAGTAAGAAATTTAATAAAATTTGAAGAATTTTATATGATCTGAGGTTTTAATTTTTTTTATTTTGGTTAACATTTTACATTTTGATGGGTAAGTTTTGAGCATAAGAAAATTTGATTGATTCAACTTATAAAAATTGAGTAAAAAATAAAAAATTTGTAGTTTTAAAAAGAAAAAAAATTGACATAAACAAATTTATTAAATTGATTTAGAAAATTTGAAATACCAAGATCACATAATTTAAATTAAAGGGATTAAAAATGTTATTAAACTTTTATATTTTAAAATTTTATCTGAATTTAAAAATATTTATATAATATAAAATATTTTACTAATGAAAATATAAACTTATTAAAATTTTTGATTTGTTCAACTCTGATATTATTTTAAACCGAGAGGATTATAACATTTAAATTTTAAAAAAATTATAAAAAAAATTTGAACAAGAGTAGGGATGGATTCATCTGGTAAAATCTATCATTCAACTTGATTAATAAATTGATAAATTTAGATTTACTAAAAAGTCTTTTTAGATAAAAAGATTTAGGCTTATTAAAAAATTTATTTAATATATTTAATAGTCTATTTATCTTTATGTATTATATATTTATATTTATTTTAATATATTATATTATATAATATTAATATATTTATATAATTGGTTAAAAATTAAAATTTTTAATTTTTAATTTTAAACAAAAGAAATCTTATATCTATAAAATTTTAAAAAAATTATGTACATTACTTTCATTTTAAAATAAGTGTTTTATATTTCACTTTAATTTTTATATGTATCTAAATTTGTATACATACGTATGTGTGCATGCAACATGGATGTTATTTTTTTGTATATGTTATTATATTTGTATATAGTTGGCATTTAATATACATACTTTAAAATTATATAGTTAAGTTTATGAACTTTTCAAGGTTTAAGCTTTTTTTAATCAATCATTTATACATGTTCTGAGTTTACCTATTAACTTTTATTATATTGTTGGTTTATAAATAAGCTTACAGGTTTGATAGATTATAAAACAAGTCAAATCTTGACAACAGAAAAAACCTATAACAAATAATAGAACATATGTTCAGATGCAAACCTTAAAATTTTTTAACAATTTTTTTTTTGCACAATGTGATAAGCGGTTAGAATCGAATTCCGGATCCTCATATTAAACTATTCTAATTCCTAACCCCTCATCATTAGAACAATCCTAGTGGTTTAAAATTTTTTGGAGTAAAACGAAAAAGAAAGGTTTTATTTTGTTATATTTTAAAAATAAAACATAACAAAATATGAGATTAAAAAATAATAAATTTTTTTTTTGCTATGTAGGTAACTTTTTGTTTAATTGGAAGGGATAAAATCAATAGGATAGTAGATTCTTCCATTATGTTTTTTTGTCCACTTATCAAAGTTCTATTTTGAAATGTGCATATTATTTTTTATTAAAATTTTGTAGTGTTATGTGTACCATTCAATTTTGATTTGGCATATCATCTAAATTTAATTAAAATATTTTTTTATGCTTTGTTTGTTTGGAGAAAATTTAAAGAAAAAAAAATTGTTTTTAGAATTTGCATGGATTATATTTTTTTATCTTTTTATTTATACTTGTCTTATATAGAAGGAAGGAATTAAATTTCATGAGGCTTGAGAAAATTATTTTTCCCTCAAGAGGAGGTAAAATGGAGAGAAGTTAATTTTTTATTTATTTATTTTAAATTATTAAAAAAATTTAAAATTTTAAAAAAATAAACACTATATCAATAAAAAATATAGTAAAAAATTAAATTTTTTTAAAGTTAAAATTTATTTTTTAATAATTTATATAAATAAAAATTTATACTACTAATATTTCTTTTCACTTTATTCAAATAACTTATTTTTTCATTCTATTTTCACTCCAATTCTTATCTTTCTATTTTTTTTTTCCTAATTTTTTTTCATTTTTCATGTCATTCAAACAAAGCATTAATTATAAATTAAAGCATCAACGGTGAACTCTCATTTACCGAATCTTCAACCTATTGTTCAGTCAAAACGATCTTGGAGGATGACTATCAGGCGCTAAAGAGGATTCCTCGATAATCTCCAAACAAAAATAAGATACGTCCAGTTACCTGATTAGCTATAATCTTGTATATTATTAAGATATCCCTTATTGCATAATCGATTATCTTTATAAATACAAGGACTTGGGTATGGTAGAGTTCTTTACCTTATTAGTCTCATGGACTGAGTCAAGAATCTTTTATCTCAATACCATTATTCATCATAATCATAAGTACCTCGTCCATTGTTGGTGACTGACTTTTATGCGGAAAACATTTTACAGTTGTTTTTTAAGGGGAGGACCTTTTTTCACATGACTTCTTTTGCATAAACTGTCGCTAAATGGGGTCTACATTGAAACTAGCCTGTGAAGAGTAGTAGCAGACCACAATCAAACGTGATAGGATATTAGCATGCACTCACATAGGAGAGCTTGCTTAACTATTACACTCATCTCGTCCAACATATCTACAGTTAAACAATGTCCTCAAGAAATACATTTTGGTTTTGCTTGGGAACACAATAAGAGAGCCAGTGTAGCTAGATTGAAATAAGAAAGCATAATGCCATAAAAGTATTAAGTGGTGCGGGGGCAGTAGACGAAGTAATCGAAAATTATATCCATTAATGACTATTTAGATGACATTTTAAAGCTAAATACATAAAATTTATCTAATTCCTTTCTAATTTTCTCTTACCATGCTCTTCAATTTAGGAAAATGACAAAATTTAACAGCTTCTGCGAGGAGCTCACTCTTGCAACTGTTCAAAAATCAAAACGCTTAGTAGTGAACTTTTCCAATAATTATTACAATGTAACGGACGCCAATTGGCAAGCTTATAAGCAAAGAAATATTCAAAAAAACATTCATGACGGTGTGAGAAGCGCAATTTTGGGTAGCTTTAAGAAATTCCAAGTCAGTCTATATCAAACTGCTACAAAATATTCCCTAGTCAGCTATACCAAATACACCGGCCGCAACTAATTTAAATCCCCAAGTAACAATCTACATTGGTATCATCCCGTGAGAATGATTTTGTTTCTTACCAAACATACCTGACATTAAATACAAAAAAAAATTCAGTAAGGGGAACAAGGGTTAAATTGATAAAGTAATTTAAATTCCGATATGCACATATTCTCTTGCAATTGCAGGATAAGAAATTATAAAAGAAATAAGATTGCATTTCCGTGCTGATCCACTCCAGTTTTACAAAACATTGCAGCTTTGAAGAAACAGGAAAAAGGCTGTTATGGTAAGATAGCAATATATGTAGTTTCAGCAATAGATTAATTGAAGATATTGAGCATTGGTATTTTAAATGTAATCTTATTAACAGGCTGGGAAAGTATTGCCGACAAAGAATCTACAACTCTACATTTACTTGCATATTTAGGGTTGGAAATGGGAGCTAAATTGAATGCTAGGATATAAAGGGCTCTCAGAATGGTATATTGCTTTACAATAAAGGATTTACATCAATTGGATCCTAAGAATATAACGCCCCCAAGAATTGTATGTTGTTTGTGGTTATTCTGGCTTGAACCTCTATGCAAAAGTATCAATTTTGTTTGAGTTTTTTTACCTATGGTGATCATGAGATCATTGTATAAGTTTGTAAAGATGTTAAATATGTATCTGACTTTTTAAATATTTACATATAGGGTATAGTATGGTCAACAAAGACAGATGTAGGAGATAAAAGAAAATCATTTGTAAGAATTTTAGCTACTTTTAAAAAATTGTTAATGAATGCATATGTGAAGAAATGCCAGAGTTCACTGTTTGCTTTGCTACATGCATGTTAAATATTCTTTGCAATAATATGCATTCCTAATTACCAATAATAATTGCAATCAAAATTAGCATACTTAATCATATATATCAATATAATCCAGTATATTATATGCACGTTAAGAAATGGCCAAGTGCAATCTATGTCCCTAATTAAAAAGATGGATAAAAAAAGGAGGAAATGCACTACCTCTTGAAGAATTGAGTAACATATCGTAGCACAAACCACATTAATACAATCACCAAAATATCTGCAGAAGTTTAGGAACTCTAAGAAGCAGCACAGTAGCAAAACAGATTGCATATGAATTCAAGAAATTCGTTAAAACTCTTGTAAAAATTCTCTAATATGGTTTCAGTTGTCTTCCTAACCAAAGGGCACCCAAACCACTATAGTTCAGTCCACCTTTGAAGTATATGACAAACAAGTTCCCAATAATTGATGAATTTTAGTTTGACACTTTAAAAAAAAAGGCCCACATAAATATAAAGAAATGACCAAAATTTAGCATTTCAGGAGAATTACAAAGTAAAAGACATAAAGGAGTTAAAATCCATTTAGAAGAGAGTGCAATAAAGGATACTGAAAGTACAACGCTCCCACCAATCCAACATATAAAGCCCAAAAGTCACATTGTAAAGGTAAATCTTGCGCTGAACCCAATTCATATCTTCCACAACTGCAAAATCAATATTGTTTTAGGTCAGAATCAAGATAAATAGCTCAGAATGCATCCTGAGCACCTAAAATCTTTGAAATCGGTTAGATCAGACTTAAGAAACACAAGCAATTAGGCATTCACAATATGTATGCAATGTCTTCAAGTGCATTCCCTGTTAATATTATTTCTCATACACATATAGTGAGGAATTAATTTTAATGTATAACCTCCAGCAGTACACTAACGATGGATACAGAACAAATAATTTATACTAGACAAATAAAAATTCTCAAAAAAAAAATAAAAATACACAAAACTAAAGGCATATTCATCTTTTAAAAATCAATCAATCACCATCAATCTAAGACATAATTAATGACTCAACAATAAGGACAGTGAAAGACCACAAGAGAATACAGATTAAAGAAGTCTATTTTTTTAAAAAAAAAAAGTGCTTAGGAAAGGGCTTCGAACCCTAAAATGCTTGTGATGCAAACCAGGGTCATGAAAATATCCCTCAAAACGAGACGGGACGAATCTAGTATTCTAAACCAAACACGCCCTAAACAAAACCATTTCAACCCAGGTAGCATGCAATTTCAAATCAAAGAACATGCACAAGAGATTATATTCATCAATGCAACGCAACAAAATCATTACGAAGATTAACAGAGGGAAAACACACAAGAGATCGCAAATCGAACAAAATAGCCCAAAAGCAACGAGGAATCACAGAGGAAGTGAAATCGATGATAATTCCAACAATCGATTTCGGAATCGACGTTGAGTACCTTGAAATTACGGATCAATGCACGAAATCTGTAGGATTACGGTGGTTTGGCGCTTCGGATCGCCGAGAATGGCGACAGCAAGAGGACGAGCACGACCACGACCACGGTTTAGTATCGTTTGCCAACAAGAGTGAACTACGTAGAAACTCACAAATTGTAACAATTTCCTTATTTTTTCGTTTTCAACATAATATTCATCTTTCCTAATTTAATTCATTTATTACATTTATTTGTTATCCCTAATTTTTCTTAGGATAGAATAATTAATAAGTATCGAAATAATGAATTTTTTCTCTCATACTAAGTAATCTCACCTCCAAATAAATAAAAGAGAATAAAATTATTGGTTATCTACCTTTTTATATATTAAATTAAAATTTTATTTTAAATTTTTTTAAATTATTGTTATTTTATTAAGTAAAATATTTAATTAAATATTTTAATAATATGGCTTTTTATATCATTAAAAAAATTTATCATGTATAAAAAGAATTTAATTTTGACACATTGTTAATATAAAATTTTTTACACTCTCAATCAATTAAAATTTACAATAAATATAACTTTTAAAATAACTATTATATAACTCAATAATTATAATAATATGATCATACATAATTAGAGTTTATAGTGTAATTTTATTCAATTCAATTTTTATAATAATTATTTAAAAAATTATATTTATCATGATTTTTAATTGAGTAATAATGTAAAAAAATTTATCATTAAAAATTTTTAGATTATCATTTTACCAAAATTAAACTTATTTTTATTTATTTTAAATACTATTTTGATTTAAATTTTAGACATTAATATTATAATAAACTTCAATATATTTTTAAGTTTATATAAATTAAATCTTAAAATTATTATTACCATAAAAATACAATATTATTGTAATTTTAATTAAGTATAATTCGAATTTGAACTTTAAATTTTAAATATTGAATGTTAATATATTATTTTAATTAAAATTTATGTCATTTTTTTTATTTATTTTATAATTTAAAAAATATTTCTTTAATTATTATTAAAAATATTAATTATTTTTTAATTTTTTTATAAAAGTCATTTAAATTTACAAATAATCATATAATGAACAGATAATATATTAATTATAATATAAGTTAAAACATTGTTACAGCACATACACTTATTTATCTCATATTAAACAAGTTAATAAAAAAAGGTGCACAGCTGTTTTTACAAATTAAGAAATAAATAATAATTTTTAATTGAATTTTTAAATTTTGAATTAATTTTCAAAAACAAACCAATTCAATCGATTAATCTAATTAATTTACACTGTAGGATTCGTTTTACCGATTTATTATTTTTTATTTTTGATCATATGTTATATTTTACATGTTGAGCTTTAAAAATGTGACGGTAAGGAAATAATTTTTTTTTTCATTCTCTTCCCGATGTTTACTTTCAATTAATAATTTAATCTTTTAAATTGTTAGATTTAATATTTATGATAAAAAGAAAGAGAAAAAAAATAAATTATAAAAAAAATGATTGAAAAAGAAATGTATAGGAAAAGATCCAAATTCAACTATAAGAGCTAGACTTCAAATGATAGATGGTCTAAAATTTTACGTTCATGTTGTTTCTCTTTGGTAAATAAGATTAAATGATTAACAGAGTAAAAGGATAAATATGTATGAAAAATGAAAAACATTCCAATAATGATCGGTACTGTGTAAAATACACATTTAACTGACATAAAGCCTCAACCCAATTTTTATCTCTAAAAATTATATATTTAAATGATTATTTATTATTATATTTTATTATATAAATAAATTTATATTTAAATATATTTAATAAAAAATAATTTATTTTTAATTATATAAAAGAATCACTTTTATAGTAAATTATAAAATAAATATTTAACTGATCTTAAATCATTAAATATTCACTTCCATGATTTTAAAAATTTTAAAAATTTTAATATTCCTTTTATTTCATTCTCTTTTCTTTTATAATATTATAAAAATATAAATTATACAAGTATATATTTTCTTTTCATTTTTTTCTTTTTTCTTTCTTTTCAGTGATATTCCCCTGTCCCTTCTTCTTTTATTTCTTTTTCTTTTCTTCATCCAATAAATTAATCATGCTACCGTCAAACCATCTTCTCTTCACCATAACTCACATGCAATTGCAGTATTTTGACCTTTCTTATCTCCTTTTGTTTCTACGCTTTTAGAATTTCAAAACAAATTCGGTTTTCCCTTCTTTTGGGTTTGAAATCGTGACCACTTCACCACCACCATGTTTTCTTCTCTTGCATGCAAAGTTTTCATTGTGTTTTCTAATATGAGAGCTTTCTAATAACAATGTTTCCAAAACTTCATTTCAACACTATTTTCTTATTCATTTTACTTTCGGTTGATGTTTAGCTCAACTATTGTTTGAAATTCATTTTATTATATATTTAGTAACTTCTTTTCACTAAGTTGAGTATTTTATATGTTGTTCATAATCCAAGAATTTAAGGTTTTAAAGAGTTTGAAAGTCAATCTCTTTTTTTTTTTTAATTTAAAGTCATTAAGATAAAATAAATTTTTTATTGTTAGCGGTTATAAAATGAGTGCAGAATGGTCCTTAATCATCCACTATATGCTACAAGAGTGTATCTTGTAAACTATTTTAAAAATAAATTTTTTTATATAATAAATTTAATTCATAAAAGTATATATGAGATTGAGAAAATATGAAATTAATAATTTTAAAGAAGTTAAGTTGTTTAATTTTTAAAATTTTGTTTTGATGATGAAAAAAAATGAAATTGTATATTTGATTGTAATATTATATGATTATATAACTTAAACTTTAAATAATATTATATATATATATATATATATGATGATAATGATGATAAATTTGAATTTTTTAAAAATTATTGATGCATTATTTATTTGTTGAGTGTATTAGAAGAATGGAATGTATTTTTTTTATTAAATGTTGAATTGGTTTATGTGTTATTTACTTTGAGATAAATTATTTTTTATAATTTGTGGTGACTTTTAAATTAGGATTCTAAACCTGGTATGTGTGGGATTAATTTGTATTTTAAGTCTTTATATTTAAATTAATACAAAGTTTTGATTAAGAAACGTTTGGTTTTGTTCAATTTGAATATTTCTCTTAAAAATTAATATTTTGATTGAATGTGTCTTAAAAAATTTGCATATATTAGGAACGTATGAAAATGTAAGATTAAAAATTTTGAGATCAATTTCATAAGTTATAAATTTATAAAAATCTTAAAGTAAGACAAATAATTTAGATTGAATTCTGCTTTATATTTTGAGAATTATATTATGATAGAGATTAAGAATTATATATATAGCTATAGTCATTGAAAAAAAATATATTTGAACCTTCATATGTTAAAGTGAAATCTACAAAAGTTGCAATGACTTTGTCTTAGTATTGCTTTTATATAATTCTTACAAAGTTAATCTACTAAACCTATCTTATATTTGAATTAGATTTTTACTCTAATTAAATGATTTTTTTTAAGTTTAGAAAAATAATAGTTTGATTAAACTCTTAAAGGATCATTTCTGAAAAATTTTGTCTCATTTAAAATTGAAATTGAATTTTTAAATTGCATCAATGATTTAGTAAAATTTCTATAATATAGCTTTTAATCTTCATTTTCAAATTTTACCAAAGAATCAAACTTTATGAACCTTGGATTTTCTTTTCCTTATTTCAAACCTTTGAATGATTATTTTTATACTGAATTTATCTTCTTAATTATTTGAATTTGAACTACTAATTTATTATGGAAAATATAAGAGTAATTATTCAAAGAAATTTAAATTTTTTTCAATTGAATGACATAAATTGTACATTAAAGTAAAAAATTAAAATTATGGAAACATGATATGCATTTTTCACATTATCTTAGTATTAAACTTTTAACATTTCACACCTACTGTGTTCATGATGGTGCATTCAATTTTAATAATTATGAAGTATTAATGTTCCACACTTATATGTTGATGTTGCTCTTGGTGTGAAGATCCAGCTATTGATCTTCCAAACATGGTTTGTTTAGCAAATATTACACCCTATTTGAAGCGTTGTTGCCTTGTTTACACTCTATTTTTAATGTATTCTATAAAAACTTGTTGGGAGTGTTCAACAAATACTGAGTTGACACCCTTATAATGATCAATGAGCTCTTTTTGATTTGGTCATTATGTTCCATGCTTAATGTATTTATTTGATATTGTCTCCAACATAATGACTAATGGGCTATTAACGTTTAATGTTTGATGTTATTCACATGTGTGAAGGGATCACTTGCATGATATTTTGTCTAATAAAAAACTTATTCTTAAAATAAAGTTAGAAAGACAGGTGTGAATATCAATTTTAGTCCAAGATATTTTTAAATTAAATCAAATAAAAAGGAAAAAAAGAAAATATTAATAATAATTAAATAAAAAGAATAATGAAAAAAAAAAGTTGTTGGCCAAAGTTTAGTAAATGGCCCAGCTGACAAAGGCAAAGTAGGAAGAAAATAAAAAAAAAGGCCGAATGTTTCGTTAAATGATGGTTAAAGGTCAGTTAATTCGTTTTAAACAGGGTTAAATGGGAATTAGGTAATCTCAATTAAGGTGGAGTTAATTCATTTAAAGCCTACAAATATCAAAGAGTAATGAGAGAATGGACGCTTTGGTCAGAATTGCAAAATGTTTTAGAAACAAAACTCTTGCTCTCTCTCCCTCGCTCCAGAATTGCAGAGACGATTCAGCAAGAGCTCACTACTCAAGGGCGTCGACACTAAGGCACCGCAAAACCACAAGGTAAAAACACGAACATTATAGCTCCTTTATATGCTTGCAATTCGATTCATAGCGCAGTAATACGATGCCTGAATCATTGAACTGAGAATGATCTTTGAGCTATAGCTAAACTTTTATCACATCTCGTTATCGTTAATTCACACAACCATCGTTCTAATCAGAACCTGAAATATGTTATTGCGCTAAGATAAGACCAAAGACACATTTCCACTCTCTCCGTCAAAACCTCCAGTAGCAGTACGCTATGAGCAATAGGCATTGCTTGAGTTTATCTACCATTACTGAATTTGAACAACATCTAGAGCCAAGATTCAGATTCTTTTGAGACTGTGTGTAGTGCTCAATCCATCTAACTCTGTTACTGCATCACAAAGTGAGATTGTCTTGATCTCTGGCCGCGCCTAAAGATCCCGTATCCAACTATATTGAACGTGCAGTTATTGACGCAGCGAAAATAGGGATGAAGCGACGTGGAATATGTCTAGGCAAAATGATAATTAGGAATATAGGATTAGTAGAATTAGTCCTGGAGGAGACAATTGATCCATTCATCCACGGCCTTAGTTGAGGTGTATTCCAAGGGTCATAAAACTAAATTAAGCCATATAACTCTTAGGCTGGGCTGTAACTGCAGGATGATAAGAAAGAAAAGAAGGTATGTGGAGCGCTATATGTTCTGATAGCAATACCAGTAGGAACAGCCATGTTGCCATTAATAGAGATTAAGTACCCTGAAATTGATTATACCCTCCTGCTCCACTTATATGTTTAGCTCTAGTTGGTAATCAATTGAGGAAACATTCTCATCTGTCTAAGGTCCCATGTAGAAAAACTAAACTCGGCGTTCAAGAAAATTTGGCCTCATGTATATCAAATCTCAACCCCGGGATAAAGAAAGCTCCATTTTCGTTTAGATTACCTTTGCACTTTGCTTGTGAAATCAATTGTATGTCAGTCTAAAATATAGCGCGTTTGATTTCAAATTCTACTGATAAGCTGATGACAAATAGGCTGTGATTATCACTGGTGGAGGCTGACAGGTTTATCAATTGGTAATTTAGCTTTAGCTCCACTTATGAGGGGTGAAGGAATTTTCAATTTCTGGATATCACTGTAGCAGAGAGATATGCGGATTAACAGAACTTAGCTAACCCAATCCCCACCTGCCACACACAATGATATATCCCTTTTCAGCTATGGCCCTTGAACCCAAACCACCCCTGTAGAAATATTATTATGCAAATCTAGTTCTCCATGGATGAAGTAGGTAGAGCACGTGTCATGATCCTGGTTGATCCGGATCTATTTTTAGTACAGCTAGTGGCACTCCGTTGATGAAGGGATTCCGAACAATTTGTTGTTATAGTCGTTGTTAATTCTTTGGCTTGGCTTTTAGAGTTGTCCAAGCATTGAATACGGGTTAAATATGGATTTAAAGATCTCTCCCCAAAACCAGGAACTTTGTGGAACTTCCCGTTTCTTATATAATGACGAAGGCAGTTAGATGAAATCCTCCCCATACCACTTCCCAGAAGAATTAGTTAGTGCTCAATTCAAGCATTGGAATGATAGTCATGTAAGTACCTGGTTACCCGGCCGTGATGATGGATGGGATCTTGGTCTCCTGTTTGTCTATTATTTGGAAACAATTACGACGTTACAAAAAAAAGTAAAAGTTAGCCCAATTCCCCATCTTTAGGCCCACGAAGCTTCAAATTTTTAATTAGGCAATGAAAGGGCCCCTTGCAAAATTCGAATGGATTGGGTTTGGAGGATAAATATCTAGATTAGAATATTTTTTAAGATCTAGGTTTAAGTCCCCCTTACCGAGGAATCGTATATTTTTTCTTTTTTTTATTATTTAATTTTTTTGAAATTTGCATGACAAATTTTAATGCGAATGTATAACATTTTCTACCGTTCTGTATTTTAATTCATACAATTTCAAGTAAAACTTACGTTTGACTTGAATTCTTTGTGCATGTGAATTTTAGGAGATTACATTTGGAACTAAAATTATCTCCACTTTTATTAAGTTTTCTGAAATTCGCGTGGCAAATTCTAATGCAAAGGGTAACATTCTCTACCGTTTTATATTTTAATTCGTACATGTTTCAAGTATAATTTACATTTAACTTGAACTCTGTCTACATGTAAATTTTAAGAGACTACCGTTCAACCTAAAATTATCTTCGCTTTTGTTAAGTTTTCTGAAATTCATGTGGCGAATTCCAATGCGAACGAGTAGTATTTTCTATCGTTATATATTTTAATTCGTACAAGTTGAAGTGCAGTTTACGTTTGGTTTGAACTTTATGTATCTGAATTTAAAAAAATTACATTTTTAATCAATTTCGCCTATAATTATATTTGTTTAAATTTTTTCGAAATTTGCACGATGAATTCTCCTTTGAACGGATAACATTCTTTATTACTTTACATTTTAATTCGTACATGTTTCAAGTGCAGTTTATATTTACCTTGAACTCTATGTACATGTGAATTTTAGAAAATTACACTTTAACTTATTATCTACGCTGTTTATTAAGTTTTCTAAAACCCGCATGACGAACTCTAATGGAAATGGGTAGCATTCTCTTCTGTTCTGTATTTCACTTTATACAGGTTCAGATGCAATTTACGTTTGGCTTAAACTTTGTATGCATGTGAATCTTAGAAAGTTACATTTACACCAATTCTGCCTAAAAAAATTTCTATATGCTTTCTACTAAATTATCTGAAATTCGCATAACGAATTTTAATGCGAAAGGATAACGTTATCTACCGTTCTATATTTTAATTCGTACAGGTTTAAGTGCAACTTACGTTTGGCCTGAACTCTGTGTGCATGTGAATTTTAGAAATTTACATTTAAATCAATGCTGCCTAAAAAAATTTATATGAGCTTTTACTAAATTTTTTGAAACTCGCATAACGAATTCTAACGTGGAGCTTATATTTGGCTTGAACTCTATGTACATGCTAATTTTAAAAAATTGCATCTAAATCAATTTCGTGTAAAATCATATCTATTTGTAATCAGAACTACATAGCCTTAAATTTCTTATTCACCAAGGAATACGTTGGAGTATGATCAAGTCCTGTGATGTTATTTTTCACAAATTTATTTACTTTTATTTATTAAAAATACATTCAATTTAAGGGTACTATTTTTGAAACAATCGAGTAGAGTGCTACTATTTTCCTGTTTGTAGTTGGCTCCGAACTTAAAACTCTTCATTTGTTTGGACTTTTTCAAATATTTTTCTTTTAAAAATAAAAATTTGGTGGTCATTCCACAATTTAAATTTATTTTTTTAATTTTTAACAAATTCATAATTTTGTTATAATTAGTTACAATAATATAATACATATATTATATCTGACTTAGCGATAACATCGAAGAGGATATTAGAGAGGGAGATAACAAGAAACATAACGAAAAAATATAAAAAAAGTTTATCAAATATTTTTCAACTATGTGATTAAACAAGTAAATTTCTATTTTCATTCTAGTTCCTCATTATTAAGAATAAAGGATTAAAAAATTTAATAATTATTATATTTTATTTATTTATTGTTAGCTCTAAAGAGTTGTATCTATTTCTATGTTTGATAGTTACACTAGGATTTTTGTTGGGAAACAATTCCAAAATCCTACTTCGACTGTCATCTTTATTTTTGTTATAAGACACTATACTATGCTACTGTATTTAATATTTATAAGAATATATTATAAAAAATTACTTACATTTTTATTGAAATTGCATAGCTTATATGGTATGCATTTTGAAATATAAAATTTTAGAATTGAACGCATATCACTTATCCAAATTTATAATCAATTAATTAGATGTACGTAAAAAGTTTGTTATGATTGTAGATATTTAAGTTTCGTACTGTTCAATTATAGAGATAGATAAGAAGATCCTAAAGCTAAGTCTTAAAAATAGCTTATTGTATTTACTGATTACAATTTATTCTTTAAATAATATATAGACAAATAATTAAAAAAATATAAATTTATATATTACTGAACCAATAAAAATTGGAAGTCTTAATTGAGCAATAAAAAGCACATCTATAAAAAAATATATTATTTCTTATTAAAAATAAAAATGAGTTAGATTATTTGATAGAAGTTTATGGTTCAATTTTTTTACAGTTTAATTTGATTGTTTATTTAATAAATAGATAAATTTAAAAATATTTTTAGATAACTAAATCAAATTTATACTTATTAAAAATTTTGTTTAATTTATTTAGTAATCTATTTATCTTTATATATTATATATTTATATTTATATTATTAATATACATAATTTGTTAAAAATTAAAATTTTTAATTTTAAAAAAAAATCCAATATTTATGAAATTATTTAATATTTATTATAAGAGTTCTGTATGTTATTTAATTTTAAAATAAGTGTTTTATATTTTATTTTAATTTTTATGTATATTTAAATTTATATATATATATGCTACGTATGTATGTTATATTTTTTTTTATATAGTTGTATTTATATATAATTAATGTTCAATATATATAGTTTAAAATTATATAGTTAAACTTACAAATATTTTATCTTAATTTTTAATATTTAAATTTTTTTATCAATCATTTATTTAAATTTTAATTTTAATTATTATTATTTTTATTATAAACTTTTAAACAAATTTATAAATTTTAAAACAGATCAAACCTTTAAAAGAATTATAACAAATAATAAATTCAAACATAAATCTTAATTTTTTTAAAAAAAATAATTTTAAATATTCAAAATTTAATTTTACTTAATTTATTTTTATCCCTATTACTTATCACATGAACCTTGCAATTAAATTGTGATGACAATCAAAGCCTTGCTACCGTCTACATAATATGAGAACTGTAAAATTATACTACGTAGTAAGATCCCGTGAAATTAAAACAATGGCGCATTGACAAATAACATAACTATGGATGATGAGGTGTGTGGATCATACTAAGGTTCTAAATTGTTCCTACATGTTTTGTTAGGAGATGAGACTAATTTAATTTGCTTAGCGGGGAATGCATGCATTACAACATTTAATATACATTTTTTAACATTTTTTATTATTAGGTGAAATTTTTATTAATCTCATAAATAATAAATGGAATGCAATAAATATTGACAGTGGGATCCATATTATTTTATGAGAATAGCATAAATTTTACTCAATAATAAGAAATATATTAAATAAATTATATGCCAATATATTTTTTTCACTCTTAAGGTTATCAAACATATTGTCTCCTCTCCAGTCAATTGGGAAAAAAAAAATCTCCCAAGTTTTTAATTGTCTCTTTAATTGAAAAATATATAATAATAATAATAATGTCATCATTTAGGAGTAGGAACATTTTAAAACTCAATATGAAATTTAATTACAATGTAACTAATGGATCCAGGTACCAATACATAGAGAATATTAAAAAAAACATCAATATGGAGATAGATACTTTAAATCTTACTTATTATTATCTCGAATTACATCTAATTGTTAGATAAATTTAGCATATCAACAGTTTCTCAAGTAAGTTTAACGGGCATCTCTGATTTTTGTCCAAGTACTATAATATTTGTTTCTAGTCCTTCTTACAGTTTTTACAAAATATAAGTGCGTATTTGGTGTAAGAAAATGAAATATATTTATTTTTTAAAATTATAAAAGTTATAATTTTAGTTTTACTTTACTTTATGAATTTTAATACTTTCACAAGATTTTTTCACCATTTTAAATATTTGTTTTTGTTGGTAAAAATTTATAATCTTTATTTTATAGTTATATTAATAATTAAAAATTGAAATAATTTTTTATTTTTTATTTTAATTTCAAATACTTATACAAGAAATGATAACAATATCACATTACTTTATTTTTTATTTTTAAATATATCAACATAAAATGTCTATTATTTCCTGTATTAATCCTCTATACAAGTGATAAAAAAGTAATTTCACAAACTCAACATATATGTATATCAATTGATTCATCGCTTTTCTTATTTTAAGTGGTGTCAATTTAAAAAATATCCTTCGAATTTGCAACGTACTTTTCTGATTTCAACGTGGTTCGACTCTTAGGTCAGATTATGGATCAGCAGCCATTGTGGACTTCTTCATTTCTTAAAAATTGTTTTCCAGCCCAAAGCGCTCGCTATCAGAATTGCATGAAGACTAAAATGCTGACAAAAAAACTGTTATATAGACCTAACCTTTATTTAATTTGCGAGTTCAATGATGTAGATGTGCTATGTACAGCATTATTTACATTAAAAGAATAAAAAAAACTTCACAGAACATAAATAGAATTATAGAGCCATAAATCCACACAATAGATACATACCAAATGATCAATTCATACGAGTATCTCAAAACTAACAGAACCAACCAAAAAGTAAAATACACCCATAACCAAAGTCTACAATCGCCCACGCAATTAGCAATAAGAACTCGACAGATATGTCGTAATCACAAACAAAATATCTAAATTTAAAAAATACAAACAATGCAAATTAAATATTATAATGAAAGACACTTGATTAAGCACTGACGAGGTAATTTATATCATGAAAGACACTTGATTAATCACTAACGAGGAATTATTATCAACTGAACGAGAGTTATCAGGGTTCACTATCATCTATGTTTGGCAATGAAATGGACAAATGGCAATTTTTTTTAACCCGGTCATCTTTATAAAATTAGGAATTAAAACTTTCTTTTTCTTTTTTAAAAAAAAGGCTGTGTTTAATTTTAAGTATTTAAAAATGATAGGTTTTTTATCGATAAAAATACTTATTGTAGTTTTATTTTGATATAATAAATAATTATATTTTTAATAAAATTGTATAATTTTAAAATTCTTAAAATCAACTATAAAAATTGAAATTAATTTTTTTAAAAAAAAACCTCATTTATGCTATCTTATCTAATCATATATTTATGAGTATTTTAAAATATTTTTATATAATTAATTTACTATATTAAAAATTAATGAATCTCATATAAATTTAAAAAGTTTCATAATAAACAGCAAACTGACCAAATTAGTTAATATAATATTTAGTAATCACAAAATTAAACATAATACTACGAATTATATAAATGTTAAGTGAAGCCTGAACTAGAAAAGATCAGTCTTAAATTTATACGTGTCCAATTTAAATATGGAATAGTATCTATAATGTAGAACTAGTAGCAATTTTTAAAAAATGTTTAAACAAAAAGTACTTAAATATGATAGTAATTGATTATATAAAAGAATTTAAAAGATTAAAAATACTTAATTTGATTTGAAATTTTTTTCTTTTATCCAACTTTTATTTTTTTAAAATATTTATAAAAGAAAAAAGTTTTTAAAAATAATAATAATAATAAGTAAATTGTAAATAATTTATCTTCTTTTCTAGTCATTATTTTAATTTGTATTAAAACTTTTTTTTCTTTTTATCAAAATTATAAAAAAAATTTCAAGTATACATGCTCACAATACATATACATATTCATTTTTTTCTGTATATCAATCATGTTAAAATGTTTTATTTTTCTTAGCTTGACATTTCTAAATGAATTTTTCTTCTTCTATTTTTCTTGCCATTGTCATCGAAAAATGGTGTCGTCAAGATAACCTCCACAAACTTCACAAAGCCGCAACCATTAAATATTCTTTTTTCTTGTTTCACATTTATATTTACAAATTCACGGAATACTTTGTTCCAAAAAATATACGAAATGGAATACTATTCGCTAGTGTATAGTACTCACTCCCTCTCATAATACAAGTCATTTAAGCAATTTTTTTATTTGTTTCAAATTATTTGTCACTTTAAAATTTTTAAAAATTATTAATTTTTAAAAATATCCTTATTTATTAAGAGTAATTCTTTCCGATCAGAAACTAATTTAATAAATCTATTATTATTTTCAAGGTAAAAAATAAAGATGAAGTAATTAAAGTGTGGATAGTTGGTTAGTATACTCTAGCCCTTTTAATAAAGATAATTTAGTGAAATCAATTTGTTTTATTGTCATAGTTAGTAATAATAATCATTTTTTAAGATATATATATATATAAGTAATAAGTAGTTTATAATATATTTAATCAAATTTTTAGTTCCTCATTTTATATGTAATTTTGGTTTCAATTTTTATTACTTTTTTATAATTTTAGTTTCTTATTTTATAAAAGTTGTTGACTTTAGTCTCTACAATTAAAATCTTTTCTACTTTTAGTCTCAAAGTGTCATTATATATAGTTTAGTTCCTGAATTTGTTTATACATATTTTAGCCTTTTAAGATACTATTTAATTTTTTTAAAAAAAATAACATTTATGCATTTTAATTTGTTAACATTTTGTTTGTATATTTTCTACATTTTGATATAAAAATTATTATAATATAATAAAATTGATATCAAATCATACACATTAATCTTTTCAAAACTAAAAATATACATAGTACAACTTTTAAAATATAATTATATATTTACTTAAATAATATCATTACTTAATAAAAAAATTAAAATAATAGAAATTAAAATTAATTTTTTATTATATAAAAGAATAAAATTATTAAAAATTTAAAATAAATACAAATATAAAATAAGAAACTAAAAACTTGAATTAAACACTTATATCATTATAATACGGAGGCAGTAAGACATAAATGCAAAATTAATACCGTGAATTCCTCAACTACCTAGGCAAGGAGAATAATGATCGACTGATCATCCATTTAAAACATTTTTTAATAGGCCACATTAAAAACATTATATGCAATACAATAATCAAGATTTGTGTTTAATTCTTTTGATATTTTATGCTATATGATGGCTAATTGCCTTTATAAACGCAAAACAAGTTCTCTCTTTTTTGATAAAAAAATAAAAATGAAAGACCATTCTCAAAGTTTAGCTCTAAATCTAGAGAAAATTTCAGATAAGCAGTGTCCACATTAATGATTCTATTCAGCATTAAAATATAGAATCTTGCGTTGGTCATACTAAAAGGTCCCCTACACATATCAACACCACATAACCGTTCTTATGCAATCAAAGACCTGAGTTGAGCCTACGTGATTAAAACTTAAAAGCACATCACCAAACCAAAAGAAGAAGAAAAAAATGTCTTTTGATTTGCTACGGTAGAAAGGGTTAAGTTATTAGAATTTGACTTAATTCTAAAACTTAGCTTACAAAGTAATAATTATTTTTACTTTATATATATTTAGTTCGTAATTTTTAATCAACATAAAACTTTAATATTAACTGATTTAAAATAAACTCTTATATCGAATTAAAAACTAACTTTCAACTTAATTCAACAATTGAATTTAATTTATAAGGTGAGAATTATTGTAATCTTATATAGATTCAATTCATAATATCACGGATCAATAAAAAAAATTCTAATGCAGAGATTGTGGAAAACCAAAAATCACATGGCAGGTGGGAGTTGATGAAGCAAAGTAGCAATTGAGGCCACCTTTGGTCTTGGCGAAGGGTAAAAGTAAAACATGGCATGCCCTTAAAGGCATTTTATCATTTGATGTGCATCTACTACAAGCTGGGACCCCAAAAGGAACGCCATAAGATGCAAATGAGTTTTCACTTTCTTGAGGCTTTGGATGGGATTGGTGGGAAGCTACAAGGTGCAGGAACCAAGCTAGATTGCTAGATGGACCATGAAGCACATGGCAGGGGGTTAAATCTCACTATCTGGTGGCCCCAAATAGATACCGTTGTATGCTTCTCTTCCATTCTCCCTCACTGCAAATGCATGAACCCAAGACTTAGACCCAAAATGAAATATATAAAGAATCTTTGAAAGGTACAATTATATTTGCCTCTGAACATGAAATGGTCCATCATGTTATATTGTCTTGGCTGATTTTTTCTCATATTTTGTTCCAATATATATATATATATATATATATATATATATATATGTATATATGCCTCGAATTCGGAATGAATAAAAACGAAATTTTGTATACTTTTTAGGAACATTTAGATTGTATATAATATTGAAATTAAATATAAGATAACTATTATCTTTAGCAGTAAAAAATAATTTTGTTCAAAATATTCATAACATTGGCATGGTATATACAAAATATTTTGTTGTAATTAAATAGGTTTTCAGCTTTTAATTTCGTCAAAGTTAATTTGAAAAGGTCGGAAATATTTACAACCAAGATAAATAGAACATAAAAATGTGTGTTAACAAGATGGTTTGGAGAACAAATTGAAATGATGGTTGAAGCACAGTTGGATTCTCTATTCAATCTGGATCAAATACATGATCGGTTCAGAGAATGATATAAAACAAGGTCGTACTAGAAATTGCCTTGTTATTATTGAGATATCCTTACACTTTTTTAGTGTAAGATTTATCAAACTTTTATCTTTTTTTGAGAGTACAGTTTGTTTAGAGTACCTTATTATTAACATATAGCTAACATTTTGACTAATCCCAAAAAGGAATCATGTTACTTTCGAATTGTCCTTCATTGTTCTTAATTGAACTCAACCTAGTGATTTCTTATCCGCATTATTCTTTTCCGAATTACGCAATGAAATGGACAGAAATCTCAATTTTGTGGGTCTCTCTTATTTATTTTCTTATCTCTATACAATTTGTTATGAAGGAATTGTCAATTACTTGTTACTCTGTAGATTGGCCCATTAACTATTCTAACTATTATTAACTACAGTTCGGTTTTATCCAGAGGAGGGTTATAAGTGGCTAAGTGCCTTAACTTTTCAACTTTCTTGGAAAGCCTAAGTCACTTTCAAAAGATTAAAAAAAAATGATTTTGTTTGAAGTGCCAAGTAGCTTTATTAGGTACATAAATGTTTTTCACTTTCCTTTTAGAAAGGGAAACTCTTCTGCTCCTTAATAGCTAGTAACATGGAAACACTTCCACGTGCGAGATATACTAGTCTGATATGTAAGGTACCATTGAAATAAATAAGGGCCTTTAAGATTTTACAACTTTGTTAAACTCTGGTCCCGTTGATCCAGTGATTGAAAATAAAAATAAAATAAAATAAAACTCACTTGAGAATAGCTAAGGGAGTAAACGGATCTGGATTACTTTGTTTGATCCATAAATTTTAAAAAATAATTTAGATCAATTTATTAATTTATCATTTTTTTAGTTTTTGAAAAGGCAAAACCCAGTTTATGCCAGGACATATTTTGTGTTGAAACAGTTTCAATGCATAACTTCAAATTAATTTTAAGATTTAATAAAAGAATTTAGTATCCATTTTATACTTGATTTTTATTTTAATCCTATCATATATTTTTTATGATTTTAGTTCTCTATTTTATAAAAGTTATTGATTTTAATCTCTACCGTTAAAAAATCAATTTAAATGATATGTTGTTTGAATAAATATACACTTTAGTCTTTAATAGTTGCATTCTATATATTTTTAGTTTTAAAAAAGTATTGATATATACTTGATCCTTAAATATGTTAATCTTTTATTTTTTATAAAATTAAAAATTGTAAATAAAATTAGCACATAAGGATTAGATTGTATAAATTGATATTTTTTACATTAATTAATTTTTTAAAGGATCAAAAGACAAGCAAAAAAATAATTTAGATACCGCATTCTACGTACTGATATTTTTTAAGGTTAAAAGTGCAGAAAATTTTAACAATGTAGACCAAAATCAATAATTTTTTTAAAACAAAAGATCAAAACCATAAGAAAATGGAAGGGACTAAAATTTAAAAAATTAAAAATTTATTTAAGCTTAATTTTAATTTAATTTAATTTAATTTAATGTTTTTAATTAATAAAATTTATTTTAAATTATAAATACAAGTGACCGGATCTAAACCAAATTTACTTTAATTGAGTTAATTAAGTTTAATTTACTTAAACAACTTATCAATATTCCCAAACAAAAGCTAACGACAAATTAATTTTTTAAATTAGTTTTTTTTTCTTAATCATACCCGGGCAGATAGCATGGCTAATGACAGCACATATTAATTCGGCTTGCCTAGTATAGTTGAAATGACAATTACTTTAAAATAATAATTACATTCTAATAAATTATTTGTTCAAAAAACATCACCAACAAAAGAAATCTACGAAATCTAAAATTTAAAACAAAAAAACTTCAACATGAATATCATTTCAGTAATTTTCATTTTCAAAATCAAATGTTTTAGGACTTTAATAAAATATTAATATATTTTTTCAATTGTCTTTATTGGAAACATCCTAGAATCAGATAGAATCAAATTAAGTAGGGTCATTCATTATGATGGTTAAGGTAGGTCAATATTTATTTTCAATTGATTTACATGTTTGATTATTTTTTAATTTTTTTTAACAACAAACTTTTTTCTTTCAAATTATAATTAATTAATAAGAATAATTAGACAAAATTGTTCAACTCATTAAAATGTTCATTATTTTCTTTAATCCCTGTGAAAATAATCTTAAACGTAAGTCAAATATTGAAACAGTATATAACATGATTCTTTCTTTATAGAGGGTCCTTTGGCCTCTTATCAGTTTGTGTCTTTCCATTTTTTGAACTATAAATGCCAATCACGTGCCTCAAATTCATTTCCATTAATAATGTTTGAAATTGTGGTGTACGTTAACGTTTAAGGAACTTCATAAATGAATGATGGATGAAAAGGAAGAAAACTTACTCGCGATGGTTAAGACCTAAGTGGGATATTGATCATGGTAATGTGCAGAAAAAGGTAAGATAGGTCGATTGCGAAGTTTCACTTACAATGAATTGATGGTTACGGAAGCTCATTGTCCCATACACTGCATACTTACTGTTTTACGGTTACGTGCAGTGATTATCCTATCTTTTTTTATTATAACTAAGAAACCCATGAAATTCAATCTTAAAACGAAATCTAAATTAGTCTAATTCCTAATTAGTTTGTGATTAATTTGGTTTTTTACTTTCAAGTTTGGTTCTTACCGTTTGTATTGAATTAGATTGGTTTATGAATATTTATAATTTCAAATGATTAAAAAATAAAAATTCACGTTTTTTTTTTTACTTTGTTTTGATACACTATTAATTAGGTTTTCAAGAGGATGGAGCTGACTCTTCATTTTCTTTTATGAGAAAATGAAAGAAAAGAAGTATGAATTGTCTTCTGGGATTGGTCTTCTTTCTCTTGTCAGGATGATTGCATTATTCCACCCACAGACAATAACTATTAAATATATTCAATGACGTGCTCAATTGATTCGATGAAATGAAACTTTATCAAGAAAAAAGTGACATGGTGGAAATTACTCATAATTAATTATAATCTTTGTTTCAATCCTAAGTTGTCCAGGGATGTAGATTAGAGAAAAGAGAGTATCATGAAACATTATGTGAAATTAGTATAATGTAGCAATGTTTTTTTTTAAGCATGTTTTTTAAAATATTAAAGCATTTTTTAAAATATGATTAAGTTATGAAATTAGTGTTTTAATTTTTTGCAAGTAGATCAATTATTACAAAAAAATATATGTTTAAGAATGTGTTTAAAAGATAATTTATTAATATTTCCGTGAAATTAAATGCAATCTATCCTTCCTCTAAGCAAAAACAAATTCTTTTCAAACAAAATTAACTTTAATTCATTGATAATATAAAAATTTTACATTATCAATAAATGATATATTTGTTTTCAAAATTATTTGTATTATATGACGATACATATTTAATAAAATTTAAAATTCTACTAAATTTTAAAATAAAAAAGAAAGACAACTCTTATCCATCACTTTCTATTTACTTGCTTTAGTTGTTCTTAATATTCTCACTTATATCCATCAAAATTTTGTAAATACATTAAAGCCTAAAAATATAAATGTAAAATCACTTTGCACCAGCCCGTGTCTATATTTTATGATTAACTGGTACTTTCGTTCTCTGCATTAAATGTTAGTTTTGACCTCATCTTTTATTTATTTTTATTTAATTGTTTTTTTTTTAATTTTTATGTTAAGTTATTTTTTATTATAATGATATTAATTTAAAAAAATAAAATTTTCTTTCAATAACTATTTAAATTAATTAAAAGATTTATCTAAGTATTAAATTTCAATCCACATATCAAAATTTTGTATAATTTCATCGTATAAATGAAAATCAAAGTCAAAATCAATCCTTGATTTGGAATATCAGTTTTTTTATTTTCTTATAAGTGATTATTAATATTGATTAAAGAGATTCTTCTAAATATTAAATTTCAATCAATATATTAAATTTTACATAATTTTATTATTTGAAATGTACGATTAAATTGGATATTTTTCATAACCTATTTTACTTAAATATAAATTTTTCATATTTTGATAATAATTGATCAAATTTTTTAAGTTTTTAATTGTTATTACTGTACGATCTACACCTTGTGTGGTTCGTAACCTAGAAAAATAGACAAGTCATAAAAATCTAAGGATAACGATGTCTTATATCTATTGGGTGCGCACAAAGAATAGGCACAAATATCCGTTTAACGGATTTAGGTTTGAATATGAGTAAATATTTATAAAATTTTGTGGATCAAAATACTATAATGCTCATATCCATTAATATAGGTTATTATAAAAACATTTATATTGTCAAGTAGGTAAAATTATCTTATTTTAAATATAATTTTTAAAATAATTAATATGTGAAGATTTATAATTTGATGGTAATGTAAAAAGAATTACATTATTAACATATTTTAACTAAATTTTAAAATTAAAACAGTTTTTTCATGTTTTTAGAAACTACAAGAACAATTTTAGAATTCAATGATTTTTTAAATTTTAATAGTGAAAAACTTCGGCATGTATTTTCAATAAATGTTATAAATTTCATGATAGTTATCATATTTTATTAATTTATAAATAAAAGTATTAGGAAAAACAAATAATTATATTTTAATTGATTAAATTGTAAATAATGAAGATTGATATAGATATTTGGATATCAAAAAAATATTAAGATGTGTATTAAAATTATTGTTACACAAATATAAAAGTGAATATATAATTTTTAAAAGATAAATATAAAAATAGATGTTATAATATTTTATCTAGATTTTATCCACAGTCATTCTTAACATGACCAAATTTATTATTTTATAAAAAATCAAATTAAATAATATTTAACATTATTATAGGAAAGATTAACTTATTAAAAAAAAGTTAAAGTGAAAGGAATAAATTAAATAAAAAATATTAGAAAACAAAATTAAAACTAACATTAGAAAACAACTATACTATTTCTTTTTTCCAACACTCGTATCATGCATGTAATTTTTTCACTAACCAAACTGTAATTGTTAAGAAAATAAGCATTAATTAACGTTATGTTTTTCGCTTTGACCTTGGTTTTTACTTTGATGTGCTTATTGATAGTTAAGGGTGTAAACAAATTGAATTGAGTTAGATTTTATAATGTTTAAATTTAGTTTAGTTTTTAAATTTAAAATTAAAATTTGACTAATTTATTTTATATGAATTGTTTTTAAAGTTTAGTCTAATAGTTTTAAAAATTATTTTACCTAATTTATAATTTTATTTAAAAACTTATTTTGTAGTAGGATTTTTAAATACAAGAAAAAAACGTATCTATAAATATGTTAACAGGTTTAAATTTTTATATAGTTAGTGGAAGTCTTAAATAATATATATAAGTTTAAATATTACTTTAATAATAATAATTTAATATAAAAATATTATATATATGATATTTATGTTTACTTAAAATGTTGAATGTTAAATCTAATTTTTTTAGATAGTTTAAAATTATTTTTTTTTATCTAAATCGCAAGTAATTTTTATTAAAAATAGGTGTACTCGAATTAGATATGATTATTATAAACAGAAAAATTTGTACTCTAGTATTTTAACATTGTCCTATATTTATAATTTAAACTTAAAAACTGTAGTTAAGTTAAATTAATTTCATCCAAAAATGTTAATCTAAATAAAACTTTTAAAAACAACTTAAAATATTAATGAATAAATTTGATTAACATAAATAAAACTATAAACTCTGAAGAAATAATTTAACTTATATACATATTAATAACTGCAGAAACAATAATTGAGTGAACTTATAAATTGATCAATGTGGAAGTGACGTGGAGCATAGTAGAAGAGGCGAAACTATATTCCCTGTTTTTCCTCCGAGAAACGGGGATTGATAGTGATGCATGCCTTGCTAATTGGGTCGTACAGAGAACAATGACTCACTCACCGAGTCATCCTAACTCACTCAACGAGTCACCCTGACTCACTCACCGAGTCACCCTAACTCATCCACACCAACTTTCCTTCGTCAATCTTTTTTCTAATTGCGCCACTTCTCATTCTACGTTTTAATGCTTTCTGCTGTTAACATCCCATCTATGAATGCACACATTAATTTCTGTATTTGGCTTTCATTTGGATAACATCTCATTTTATTCATTTAAATTTTAAATCTTAAATTATAAGTATCAAGGTTTCGGATAAACTTTAAATTTAATTCTAAAAAATAAAATAAAATATTTCAGCAAAAAAGAAAATGTGTAAATCAAATTATCAATTTTAAACTGGATCAGTCTAATTTTATATGTAAGGTTTTTCTTTATTAGGTTATCTATAAATTTATAATGTATTTATTAATATAAAAGTTATGAATATTCTCATTTTAAACCATATGAAATTTCAATATTTTTCAAATACAATTTTTTTCCAACCGTTATAACTATAACATTTTGAATGTTGCTCCAATCTTAAAATTAAACCTACATATAAAAGTAACAACTCAATTGCATTTTTACTTACTACCTCTTTTAAATTTGGTTCCAAACTTTTTCTCTCAAAGATTCTATTTTCTCATCTAATCCTAGTTAATTAAATTTATTTTTTAAAATTTTATACAAAATTATGAATCTTCCACCTGTTATTATTTTCAAAATCATCCATTTTTTAAACTTAGAAAACAATTGAATTTTTTATTTTCATATAAATTTCTAATGTTTCAAACATCATCACATAATCTTAACATATTATATGAAGCTTTAATAGGTATTATTAATGCGCAATTTAATACTAATTAGATCTATGTCTAAATTTTAAATTACACCATTTTTTTATCAAATTAAATTTAAAAAATATCACATTCTATACAAGGAAAATGGGAATATCTAGAGAAGAAAAAGAATGAGATTCATTAAAAAAAAAATTCTTATTACATTTTTGTTAATCTTTCAAAAATAAAAATAAATTTTGGTTGAAAATTATCAACAATCACAGTAAGAATCTTGACTCTTTGGTTAAACAAAGCTTAGACAACTAAAATCATAATAGTAAAAACAAATACTATAGTTTGTTAAATGCTTCAAACAAATTGTTCATTAAAAAAGAACAACTTCTTTAGAAATAAGATCATAGTAGCTGTTAAGGAGATTTATTTTAATGATAAAGATGGAGAATTTAAATTTAAGTATGTATATCGATTGTTAAAAAAACCAAATTAGATAGTAGAATTATTTAATTATCCCTCGAAAAGTATAAAACTTTTATCTTTGGGAGCGTACTCATCATCTTCTAACTTAAAAACACCACCAAATAAATACAACGGATGTAATCAACTTAGAGGGTAGGATTTGAAAAGAAAATGTAGATTGAACAGTTCAAAATCCATTAATGATTCAAACCGAAGATGTACATAGTAAGTAATATTTGTTATTTAAGAATGGACACGTATGAAGGAAGAAAAAAAAAAATAAATTGAAAGAGAAGCTATTAAAAATAAAGATCCTGTTCAAAGATACAATTGGAATAAGTGAAACAAGTTATAAATCACAACTAATAGTATTGAAATATTTAAAATATATATATATATATATAATTATATAATAAAAATATAAATATAATAAATTATCCTCATCAATAAAATAATTTTAAAAAAAATTATCATGTATTATATACTTTTATTATTACATGAAAAAATAAAATATAATTTTTATCTACGACAATTAAAAAATAGAATTATATGAACTTATTTATGTATTCATGTAAAATATTTTTTTTTCAAATAAGTTGTTTAAAAATAGATATAAATACTTTATAATTTAAAATTATATTATTTACATATTTATTAATTTAAAATAAGATAATTTATATGTATAAAATTTATTTAAATAAAATTTAAATAACTTTAGATGAATACTCCGTTAAAGTTTTTCTTAAACAAATTAAATATTTTTCAATAAAAAAATAATGTTAACTAATTCCTTTAAAAGCTATAATATTTGTATGGAGATAAAACCAACGAATGTCAACATACATAAAATGGGTATTTTACGATATAATGAATCATAACAAGTTGAGATGAAAGAGCATTTTACGATATAATGAATCATAACAAGTTGAGATGAAAGAGCATCTATGTTTTAACTGTATGTTAATTTCTTGTTATGTTTGGCAAAAGACATGATTTGATGTGTCGAAATTGTTTTGGTAGAAAGGGATTTCTTTGCTTTAGCATTTGGAAATGGCTCAAACAAATGGATTATTTGTGAATCACATTAGATTCATTTTAAAATAAAATATCTAGTTGGTTAAACTTTAAATTTAAATCTGAGATTAGTTGTTTAGTTTTTATTTTATCATTTTATTTTTGAAAAAATTATAAATTAATCATGAAATATATAGTGAATAAACTAAAAATTAAGTCAAATTATCATTTTCATAAGTCAATTACGACAGGTTATGTTGGGACTTACATAAAAATATTATTGTATTTTGTTCCTCGTAATCATTCTTTATCAAAATTCATAGATCAATACAAAATACAAATTTATATAATAAAAAATAATTACAATATATAGAAACATAAATTAAAACTAATTAATAATTATTAAACTCATGCAAATATTAAACTGATAAGGCACAATTTGAATGATGAAACCATTTATAAAATAAACTGACAAAGCAATTTTATGAATATTTATTTTAAGTTGTGCAATAATTTTATAAATAAAATTGTTCATACGTATAAAATTAATTTGAATAAGATCAGATCAATTTCTAGATTAGATTCAAATTTTAATTTAATTCAATAAAAAATATTTTTATTTTAAACTTTGGTTTCATTTTTATATTTTATATTAAATTATATCGATATATAAACACTTCTAATTTTATAAATTAAATTATTTTTAATTTTTTTTAGATAAAAAAGTTTTAAAAAATACAACAAAGAAAATTGTAAGAAATATCGTGTGAATAATGATCTCCTAAAAGGTAAAAGATAATTAAAGAATAGTTATTGTATAACTGTTTTTTAAGTAGAATATAAGTTTTCAAGTTTCTTTCGAGAATGATTTCATTACAACTGTTTTTTAAATTTGTGTTTGGACTTTGGATAAATTATTTAAAAAATAAATAAATAAATCTTAAGAAAATTTAAAATTTAAAATATTAAAATATTTTGTATAATTTTTTTTTAAAAAAATTAAATTTTATAAATTTTAATAAAATATTTTAATTAAAAAATTTAAAATTATTTTAAAATAGATAAAAGTTAAAAAAATTTAAAATTTTCCAAACTCATTCTCATTCACAAAAATCTTTTATTGTCACAATTTTTTTTCTATTTTTTATTACTCTTTTACATATTTTTTTATTTTTCTTTTTCATATATTTTTTTATACAATACTTTTAATATCAAATAATATAATCCTATTTTAATATTATTTTAATTATATATATTTATTAAATTATTATTTTATTTAAACATGTTGCATAATAAAAATAATTGTATATCTAAATTTTTGATGAATAAAAAAAATTAAAAAAATTATAAATATTTAAATATAAAATTTTGTATATAATAAAATTAAATTATTTAATTTAAATACAAAAATTTTAAATTTATTATTCAAATAAAAAAATTTAAATAAAAAATTAAATTTTTATATTTAAATAAAATATTTTTAAAATAAAAATATTTAAATTAAAAAATATTAATTTTTTAATCCTATATTTTCCTAAATTTCGGAGTTTTTGTTTTCTTTTCCTCTACCATTACTCCTCATGCACTCTTTCTATTTAGATCTAAAGTTAAATAAATTCTTAGACGCGAGGAAATCTTATTTTCTGAGTTCCTCACAAGCATGTTATCACGAATTTACTAAAAATAAGTTTTTTAATGATAATTTTAAAAAATAATAATAATTGATTTAATTTTGATATAAAAAATTTATAAAATTATATGTTAAAAATTATCTATTAAAAAATATTTTAATAACAATTTAAATGATATAATAATTTTACATATTTTATATTAATTTATATAATCATTATAAAATTACGGTTGACAAAAATAATAATTTAGTGATCGTTGGATGCTTACTTTTAAAGCCATCTCGTAAGTCTGACCTTGTAGGAAGCCATTCTGTTCAGGCAACCTTCCTAGTCACAGGTTTGGCAAATATCCAAATATTTATGATTCATAAATGTTTCAATGTTTGAAACCGCATTGATCTTTTAATTTTTGAAGCTTTACAGCTAAGAATTTCCACTTATTATAAATCTATTTAACTAAAGATTTGTACATTTAACAGACTTCTAGTTGATTAATTTAACTTAACCGTTAAACATGAAATTTGTGCATTTAAGCCAATAAAATAAAAAATTGAATCATGATCTTTATACCACGTGAACTATACGTATACATGTCTTGTATTCATTTTATGTGTTTAAAAGAATACATTACAACATAATAAAAATGTGACTGAATAATTATTTGTAAATAATAATGGAAGTGAACAAGGCCGTCCGATAGAGGTATATGCTCGGCTCGTTTAATAAATAGATAAACTCAGATGTCTACGGCTCGGCTCATTTAAAACTTAATTAAGTTCGTCTCGTTTATTAAATAGATAGATTCAAATTTGTTAAAAAATCTTTTTAGATAAACAAGTTAGGCTTAGGCTTAGGCTTATAAAAAAACCTATTTAACTTATTCAGGAGCCTATTTATATTTATATATTATATATTTTTATTTATTTTAATATATTATATTTATATAATATTTATTTTATATTTTATTTTCATAATATTAATATATATATATATATATATATTTTAAGCCTATTTAATGACCTTTTTATCTTGTAGACTTTAAGTTTGTAAGTTTTTTTAATTATTCATTTATATAGACTTTAAGTTTATTTATTAATCTTTTTTGTAATGTAAGCTTTTAAATAAGCTTGCAGACCTTGTAGGTTAAAATCATGTCATGCTTTGACAAAAAAAAAAAAAAAAAAAAACTCTTTAACAGGTAACAGGCTCAGACTCAGACCTCAAAATTTTTAAACAGATAAAGCTTAAACACTCAAAGTCTAACTCGATTCGACCTACTTTCATCTTTATCTGCGAGATTTAGTTTAATAGAAAAATAATAATTTTCACTTTTATTCAAGTCATGATTTAAAATAAGTTACTAAAATTACTTTACTAATAAAAGTTTTAATCTTATTTAATGATAAAAATTTAACTACTCAAATTAATTTAATGATAAAAATTTAAAATTTAAAATATTTTTATATAAAGTTATAAAACTTATTGTTTTCATATTATAAAATAAAATAAAATTATAATTTAGAATTTAGAGTAAATACAATTCAATTATGACTTTACCGATTACATTATTTGTAGACAATATTAAAAATGGTAACATACTAAACCTAATTAAACTTAGCAAAGTTTAAACTTAACCTAATTCTTATATTTAAGGCCTAAATCCAATTTAGGGTGTTTGGATTTGATTAGCTGGAGTTGATTAAATTAAAAGAAGATTTAAAATATTATATATATATATATATATATATATATATATATATTTGAGAGTTAGTGTAAAAAAAAAAGTTTAAACCTGATAAAAGAAAAAGATTTCTTTTTTTTGATAAACTTTGAGTTTTTTTTATTTATAACCTAAACCTTAAATCGTTAAATATTTTGAACTTTCTGTATTATCCTTACATTTTCAACTTAAATGGATAAGTTGCGCTTGAACTCAACTTATTTTATATTTTTGGACATTTTTAACGTAAAAAAAAATTAACTTATATATGTACTATTTGAATAAGATAGATTGATGTAGGAAAAAAAAAGATTTCCCATTATAATGTTCTAACAAGATTACATTGTGTCATAATTGTTATTTTAAAAAATCAATTATCTTTATAATCAATTATTAAAATATTTTTTATCCAATTTAAATGTATATTTATTATTTATTTGATATAAATTATTTTTAAGATTTGAGTTAACTTGTAGGTCTATTTAAAAATTTATTTGATAATAATTTTAAAAAATTGATAATTTAATCCTTAATGATTAATAATTTAAATTTATATGTAAATCAGCAACTTTAACTTTTTAAATAAAAAAAGTATATAATTTTAAAATAATATATTAGTAATAGTACTTATAATATTAATCTTGAACACAATATATATATATGTATTATTATTATTTATATTTATTTAAATAAATTAATCTAATAAATTTAAAATCCTTTTAAATGATTCAAAATTTAAGATTTTAAAATATATTGATATTTATTTAATAAATATGTTTAAGTTAACCTAATTCTGATGCGACCACCAACAAATAACTTGACTTATTTTGATCTTTTGACAAAATTCAACTTCACTCTCTGAACCGTGATTTAAGATTTCTAACTACAATCCAAACGTCTACCAAGTAGTTTGTGGATCATTTGATTTTGAAATTAGAAACAAACTTAATGCTACTTAAATTACCACCGTTAAACTTAAATCTCTCTTTCTTTCAGATGTAAAAAAAAAAAAAACTTAAGTCACGTACCTAGCTTAATTATAGATTGATAGCGTCACATAGGAACACGATCTTCTTTCTGTTTATAATAACATTAAATAAGCAGCAAGCATGCATGGACGGCAGTTTACAATTGTCCAATTTTTTTAAGACCGCATCAACGTCAAACACCATCAAATGATTAACTAATTGGTTTTCTTTCACAAATCAAATATACAACAATACTTTTTTATATATATAATTTCATAATAAAAAGTATATTCCTTCACTAACCCACAGATTGAAAATCATGTTAGTTTTTTTTATTTAAAAATATTTTAAAATTTGAGTAGTTGGTATGATATGTCATTGAGATAGATCGATGTGGACCTAATTTTTAAAAAATAGTGATTAGCTTTTAAATTTTAATTTAAATTGTAACCCAAAAATGTTAATTTAAATAATGAAGAAAAGGATGGTTAAGATGTGAATTGACCCTTCATAAGCTCCGTTAAAATTATTGCAGGGAAAGGTGTAGGAATATATACTTAATATTTATTACAGAATTTAAGTATGGATTTTAAAAATAAAATAAAAAACTTAAAAACATATTTAGATTGAATAACTAATCAAAGAGAGACAAAAAGGCATGTGCTGTATAATGAAGAAATTACATAACTACGTGAAATTAAGACAGTATGCACAAAAACTATTTCTTTTAAGTCGTGAATACTTGAATTTATTATAAAAGGATAGAAGATTGCTGTTTTAATTGCTTTTATCAGTAAGCAAAGTCAAATAACTCCTTCCAGTTTCTTTTTATAAAAAACACAAGGAATAACTTTTTTGTATCTGTATTGATTTTTCTATATGTGTATTTTTATTAAAATGTAAAATTTTCTTGTATGATAACCTAAAAAACTCAGGAAGGGAATGAAAATATAATTCAATTACTCTCTTTTTAAAATTTTTACTAACATCAATTTATTTACACTTTCTTTTAAAAAAAAATCAAAAGAGAGATTGGGGCATTGTTGCTGGAATCATATCAGAAGGACATGTTTGGATGGTTATGCACACCATAAGAAACAAGACGTCATTTCGCTAAGTGGGTAAATGTGGAACTGATTTCCGTTCCAAAAGAAAACACTATTCATCGCAAACCATTCCGTATACTACTCTTTCCTGACAACAATTGTGCTTAATTATATTCCTTGTCCAAAACACACAAAAAAGTAGCATCAAATTATTTCGTTCGCTTAAACTCGTTCATTGAACCAAAAAACTTCTCGAACCTATGCATACGGACTTGCATTCACATTTGAATGTAAATCATCCATCTTTCTTCTTCTTTTTTAAAAAAAAAATATCAATCTTTCCGATACAAGTGTAATCAAATGTGTAAAAAGAGAAGCGCTCTTCATAGAAACAAAGAAACAATTGTGTTTATCTTTTTCGGTGCATAAATTAATTTATATTTATATATACATAAAATTACATTGATATACACAATTATATATAATTTAAATAGCTTGATATGCGAGTAGAAGGTTACTTTTTGCATGCACGACAGGATGGTATAAAAAGAAAGGAATGGTATAAACTTTTTAAAGAGTGGCTATACTACTAACATGTACATTTGAAGTTTTAATTAATTTGAGGGTTTTTTTAAATGCTTTTATATTAATAATGTTAAAAGATTCTTATAAATTATTTTTATTTTATACTATATATAAATATAAAATATATTATATAAAAAATTTCTCCTTATATTATAATGAAAAAAATTAACTATTAAATTATATTATAGATATCAAATTTAAAATATAAAAATTAACTTTTAAAAAATTTACATAATTTATAAATAATTATATATCATTAAAAATGTTTTAATTTAAAATTATTTTTTTCATATTTATATTATATTGGTGATGGTTAAGATTTTATATATTTATAATTTTCATAATAATTTAAGAAACATGTGCTTTACCAATTGATTATTTAGAATCCTGTGTATTGTAAAGGTGATTAATCTAGTTATGCAGAAAAATTTACATTACCATCTTTTTTAATATAGGTTTAAAAATATATAATATATAATAATTTTTATTAAAAGTTAGAAGATTTAATGTCTTGATAATATTGAATATACATTAAGTATTTAATATTTATTAAATATTTTAAATATATATTAAAAAAACATTTATACTAATGTAGGTATAAAGCATATTTCCTATTGGAAAAACATAATAATGACCCACAAAATAGACATAACTAAAATTAAATGACATGCAACTAGTTCGGATTCAATTAGTTATTAAATAAAATTATATTTAAAAGAATATTTCAGTGATAAATTAAATTATTTAAAAATGTGAATAACACTTGAGTAATTTTATAAATTCTGATAAATTTAACTAATAATAAAAGTATATTAAAAATAGGTTGCCACTATTTTTACATAATGTGATATACGGTATTTAAGAAAAAGAATTACTAACAAGTATCTTAAACATAACACTTAAAAAATTAATAAATAAAACACTTTTATTTAAAAATGATAAAATTATATTTATTTTTTAACTAATATTTTAAAACATTTACTATTTACGTTAATTAAAAGTGAAAATAGAAAAATAATTTAATTAATGATTTTTATGACGTGATAATTTATGATAGTTTTACTTGAATAAATTAATAAAATATTATTTTAATAATTAGAAATGATAAATTATTTTACTTTTCTGTATATTCTTTCAAGCACCTTCTAATTTCGAAATTGGTGCAAGGACGGCCAGTGAGGTTAAGTTAACGGAGATTGACGGTGAAGTTTAAAACTTAGGAACAGAGAACGACGGTGAAGGGTGGGGGCTGACGTCGACGGCGGGGCCGTTTTGGTCAAATGGTCTCCATCATGTGGGGCAGAGCTGACATTTTGATAATCTGATTAATCTTCGATAAAAATCTCATTCCACGTGCCCATTACTCACGCGCTTTTGTATTACCAACTCCAAAGGCCAAAAGTGCTACGAGTAGAGTGAAGTGAAGTTGGAACTTGGAAACATATATAGTGTCCGTTAATTATCACTCCTTTTGACTTAGTTACGCGCTAATCTCATGATTTTCCTTAAATTATGACTTTTGTGTGGATGGATGCATTGGATTTGGAGGTGCTAAACTTTCGATGCAAGCTACTACTACTAGTACTACCATACTTCATTTTTCGTAGGGTTTCTTCCTATAATCAAAGTCAATGAGTAAAGCCGTCATAGACACAGTACACACCCAGGTTTTTACTTCATCATTGTTTAAACTTTGCTTATTAAGAATTTCAACTTTATCAAAGTAGTATTCCATTTCACGTCTGAAATTAATTTATAACATATAGATTATACGGATAAACATTTTTAATTGATAAAATTATTCAAATATTTTATTATGAAACCTAGAGTCCTTTAACTAATTATCAAAAGTAAAGATGAACTTCTTATCTAATTATTACATTTAAATAGACTGATATACAGTTTTAATTTTCCAAAAACATATAATAAATTGATCTATTCATACCTTAAATTTTATCTTAGTAATCAATTATTAAAATATGATAATTAATTATTATTTAAAAATCATGATTAATATTAAAAAATATAGTTAAGTTAATTACATATATAGTTATCATAAATTAATTTAGTAATTAATTATTAAACTGAAATAATCAATTATGTAAGAATGATAATTAATTAATAATTATATATAATTACTTTAATTATATTTTTTATACAGTTAATTACAATATATTTTTTATAATTTATTATCAAACTTTAATAATCAATTATTATTAAAAAAATTTAGCATGTTAATTGGTAAATTTACTATAATTATATTTAAAAATAATTTATGATTAGTATACTTATTTTTAACATAAATCCCTTAAATGAAAGCCATAATAATCACTTTTTACATCACAACAATCAATGAAACCCACGAGATTAAACTATTCTACGATTTTGCCGTGTTCTTCTTTTTTATCATTATTAAAAATTTCTTATTCCATGTCATTTGTGACACAATTTTGTAGTAGAAAAATCCACCATGACATTCAACATTTTCCATGTGTAAAATGCGATCTTGATTGAAATATCAAATTTATAATGTTGTTTTTTTATTTACTTTTGATATTGGTGATTCTTTTATTCATTTGTAAATTTTGGTTTGTACAGATAAACAGGAGTGCTTAATGCGCAGCCAACTCAAAAATTAATTAGGCTGGGATCAGTTTCTGAAAGTAAACTTGATGTATTTCTGAACATTTTTTTTATAAGGATCTTTTAAGTTAGTTTTGAATTAAAACATTGATTTGATTGATTTCAATGTTGCATAAGAATTTTGAAAAATTATTTTGAAAACTAATAACAACATACAGACATTAAAAGAACAAAATAATCATTTAAATAAATTATTTTAGGAGGAATTGGTTTATATCATGTAAATCAAAAGTTCTTTTTACATTATCTTTGTTGTTGCTTATTTTTTTATATATAAATTAAATTAAAGATAATATTAATTATTATTTTTTTATTAATTTTTATCTATATCGATAAGTAAAAAAAGAAAGAAAGAAAAAATAGTCTAATTAAATAAATAAAGGATACATTAATAAATAAAGTATAACATAAAAATTAGATTTTTTTATCTACCTATTAATTTTATTTTATTTTTTAAAAATGTTATTTAATATTATTTTCATTTTTATTTGTAGAGGATAAATTATACAAATAAAAAATAATCATTTTGTTAAATTTATTTGATGAACAACTTATTGATTTATTTTTTATTTATTTCATTGTACTGATTTCTCCAATTTTTAAAATCATTTAAGATCATTTTATATAAACTAATAAATTTAGTTAATGTTCTTGTTTATTTTTAAATTATTATAACTTTCTATATGTTATCAATCCCTTTCCTAGTTAAGTTAGTTTATTTTTATCATTGATTAATATCCTTGGAAAAAGTATTGGTATAAGATAAAAATAATAGTAAATATTATCTTAAACATTTAAAGTAATTATTAAAAATTAAATTTAAAATAACTACAAATAGAATGCAACGAAGAGATTTTTTTTATTTCTCTCCCTTCATTTATATATTTATATGGGTAAAAAAATTACTTCGTCCATTCCAAAATGCTTGTAGTTTTAACAAAATACTGCCTCCATTTTTTTTTATCTATCACTTTAACTTTTGTTATGTTTACCTTTTATTAATATTTTTAAAATTGGGTCGGCACATTAGTTTTAATTTATTGGTTGAAGTTAGGTTAAATCAGTAGTAATAAAAATATTTTTTAATATCATTAATACATTAAATAATAAAATAATGTAAAAGTATAATAAATAGACTAATTGATATTTCAAATTAATATAAAAGGACTACATTACATATCTTATAAGATAAATAATTATAGTTAATAATAATAATATTTTTATATGAATATCATGAAAAACTATTTATTTAATCTAAAATTATTTTAAATAAAAAATTTATAAAACAATAAAAAAAACAAATTTTAAATTAAATCAATTCAATTCAATTTTCAATACTGTTTCTTACTTAGATTTGACTGATTCGATGCTCCACTATTTTTCTAGATTATTTGAACTGATGATTTGATCGATTTTCAATTTAACTGGTTAAATTGAACGATCTAGTTTTATAATTATGTTTTTTATTGTTATTTTATATCAATGAACAATTATTGTGTTGGTTTTATATTAAATACTTGATGTGAATGTTTTCAGACAATATGTTAATTAACGAAATAAAAATTATAATGAAAAATTAAACAATACATTTCTTAAGAACTTGAATATTAATCATTTCTCTTAATTCTTTTGCATAATCTTGAATATAAAAAAATGATTTTTTTTTTCAAAATGTTTTCTATTTTAGAATCTCAATAAAGCATTAGTTTGTTTTTTTAATTCTACCTCACACCCTATTTAATAAATTATATTTTTCTTCTTCTAATATGTTGTTCATTAACAAAAATAATTTAATAAATTTGTTTTACTTATTAATTTATTTATATTTTTAATCCTTAAAAATATTAAAAATATATTTCACTTATCAAATTATTGTACTTTTCAATTCTTATGAAATATGAAAAAAATTTAATGAAAATTATTTCGAAAGGAGAAATATTAGTAAAAAATTTTAAAAAAATTTAAATGAATAAATAAAATATACTTGTACGTGTATGTGTATTTTTTAAATACATAGAAAATAGAGGTGGCATTTTTTGAATAAAGAATTATTTTACAATGTTCTCCATCAGATTAAAAGATATTACTTGTACGTGTATGTGTATGTGGAAGAAACGTATGAGAATAAAATTTATTTTATTGAACTGTTATTGTTTCCCAGTTTTACAACATATAACATGCATTAATTTATAACTAATAATATAATTATAAATTAATAGTTAAATTAGTAAAATTATATTTTATAGAAAATTATGAATGATACAAATTTATTTTTAAATATCATATTGTATGTATAATGGGGATATTTTTATGATTAAATAAACTTTACAAATAATTAATTGAAATAAAATTTAAATTTTTATTATTATTAATAATAATAATGAGTACTAATGAATATTTTTTAAAATTTATTTTTTAAGGATCAATTAATAATTCATAAAATAAAAAAAATTATTATTGTAGTTAATTAGTTCTATTAAGTTTATTATTAATTTTATAATTTATCTAATTTTTAAATTATTTTTATATTAATAAAACAATTTTTAATTTTTTATATTAATTGTTTTATTAAAAATAAATATTCTCTTCTCATTTAATTTAATTAAGGTTAATTTTATTTAATGATGAATGATATGAAATTAGGATAATTTACATAAAATGTTAGATTCGAATTTTATTATTTTTTTATACACAAAAAATTAAAGTCAATTTTTTTAAAAATTAATTAATATAATAAATAATATGACTTGATTTTTATAAAAATATAAAAAACAAGCTTCATTTTTGGTTCTTGTAATATGAATTGGAAAAAAAATTACATTATATTATATTAATAATTAATAAATAAATAGATTTATTAAAATTAATTAAATAAACTATTAAACTATGAACAAAATATCTTTCTTAATTTGATAGCTTAAACTTTAAAAATAGAGTTTAAATTAAGATAAACTAAAATTAAAATTTTTTAAGATTTATAGAATTTTTATTTTTATTTTTAAAATATATTTTTTCTCTTAAAAATTAAAAAACGTGTTTGATAATTGAAGTTTTTGAAAATTAATTGAAAAATAATATTTTTTTTCAATTTTTTAAAACAAAATTATTTAATATAATTTTTATTTTTATTTTCAATTTTTACCTTTTGTGTATTATTTTATATTTTCCTATTTACTTTCTTTCACTTTTTCAAAATTTATTTCAAAAATTATTGTTTAAAAATTAAAATGCAATCAAATACCGCCTTAATTTATCTAAAAATAGATATATTAAAATTTACCATGATGTATTAATATTTAAATTTAAATTATATTAGTATTAAAAAAGTAAAAAATGTTTTCTCTTAAAATTATTTACAATTTTTTAAAAAGTTAAAAAAATCAAATACTACCTTAATTTATCTAAAAAAGATAGATATCTTAAAATTTATTATAATATATTAATATTCAAATTTAAATTATATTAGTATTAGAAAATAAAAAACAAATGCTTAATGCAAGAAAAGTCAAATAACTTCATGAAAAAAGAAAATAATTCTCATTTTAATAATAAAAAATTTAATTTAATATATCAAGATAGATTTATGTTGACACAAATTGATCATTCTCATATTATTTGTGTAAACAAAAAGATTTAAAAATAATAATACCACTTACTACGTTATATTAATTGATTAAAAAATAAATGAACAATTTATTAAAAGTGCTCAAATCTCAAACTTTGATATATCAGGCTCTGGTGGATTTATTGATAATAAACCTATGCTTTTTTAGTGAATTATCTAATTTCTTTACTGGAAAAATTCAGCACTTACACATATTATAAATTAAGATAGTGTCTAACTCGGTTTATATGGACTTCTGTTTTTCTTACTTAGAAGTGAAATAGGAAAAAAGAGAGTAAGAATAAAAAAAAAATTGTTATATATATATATATATATATTATTTAATAAACGAAATCATGGTTAAAAATAAATAATATATTTTTTATAATAATTACAAAAAAGTTAACAAAAATGGTTGAACTTTTAATTTTTTCTGCATTATTTTAACATATATTTTTATTTTTTTATGTAACATATAATTTTATTTAATTTAAAAAAAAATTAAAAGTAGAAACTTTCCTCCGACTGAGGGGGGAAGTATTCTTTGTAGTGAGATCCCCTAAAGTAAGTATGTTATCTCTAATTTTCTTCTTAAACAAAATCCAATAAAATTGGTAAAGGAAAAGCTTCATCAAGCAAAGTTGAAAAAAAAAATCTTTTAAAGAAGTAATTTTTTTGGTGAAAAGGATTTTTCAAAAAAACAAGCTTTTAGAAAAGTTACTTTTAACAACTTTTGATTTCGACTTTCCTTCTATTTCTTTATTTAAAATTTCGGATATATTATCCAAAAGATCAACTTGAAAATATTTTTTTAAGCTTAAAAATTTTAGAACATCAGACAATGTTAAATTTTAATTTGTTTTAAACTATTTGTCATCTCACAAAACTAAAAAAATAATAATAAATTTGTAAAAAACCTGATTTATTGTTATATTATCTAAAAATTTAATTATTTTATAAATTTACCAACTCTTTTAATAAATATATTATAATTTAAAATATTATTTTTTTACCATAATCAGTCCAATCAACAATTTTTTAAGATATATATTATTTAAAAACAATTTAAAATATAAAAATTAATATATTTAAATTATACATATGAACTAATAATAATAAAACTACACTTTTTTAATTAATGGATATAACTTTATACTTTCTTCTTTAAGTTATTAGGTATCACCGTTCTACTAATTTATTTATAGTAAACTATATTATTTATAGTTCTCTTGGGGATGGCAGCACAAACGGTGTGCTTAAAATTAAGGTAAGAATGATCCAAAATTAGGTAAAATTGTTGTAATAGATGTAAAAAAGAAAGACTTTCAAAGGTTTGGATTAAAACATTCACAAAATCAACACTTTTGTACCAATATTTCTAACATAATCATGTACAATAAACATGTCTATATGGCATAGGTATAATTCTTGATAAAATCATATAAACTTGAGCATATTTGTGTAAACTTAAGTAAACATGCTTATGTAAAAGTTGTACAATCATATGGCAAAGTTATGTTTTTCAACAAGATTACGTAGAATTATGCATATGCTAACAAGCACATCTATGCTAAAAAAAATAGCACATTTGTAAAGTAATTTTTTTTAGATATAAATGGACAAACCTAAACATGATCGTACAAAAGTGATAAACTATTTTTGGAAAACGAGAAGCCTCTTCATTTATAAAAGTGGAGCACAAGTAAGATTTATGTAATAAACTCATCATATAATTAGCAGGAGCACATTGCTCATACATTTTAATTGCATGAAACATTGTAGATGCTCAAACCCTCTTTATACTGTACAATTACTTTTTGGTAAATATTTATTGATGTGTTCTTATCATTATTTAGTAATTTTAATAAAAATGTCCACATCTTAAAATAAATAGTTAAAAAATTACCATTATGATAAATTTACATTAAAAATCACAATATAATAAATGTCTGAAAATAATAGTTTTTTTTTACAATTTTTACTTCTTTAATTAATGAACACTAGTTACCACTAGTAAAAAAACAAAACTCGTCCTAATGAATCAGATCGGTGGTTATTAAATTATGACACAAGTGTTTATAATAATATTCAATAATTTAAAGGCACACATATAAATCGACAAATTAAATTATTATTTTGGTTCTAAAAAATTAAAATAATTTATTTTAATTTCTAAAAATAATTTATTTATATTTTTAAAAGATAAAAAATCAGTTATTTTATTTTCTTATAAAGAATATACATTAATTAAAAATATAAAAAAATTAAATTTGTTGGTAAAAAAAGAGAAACAAAAGTGTAATAGTACATAAGAGGAGAGAAAAAAAATAGTTTTAACATAAAAATAAAAATTAACCTAAATTGCTAAAAAAGATTTATTTTCTAAACTTTTAATTGATAAATAATTTCCAGAATTGATTTATTAGTTTAAAAACAATTTGAAATCATATTTAAACGCCATATTTTCCCTAGACATAGTACCGAATGTTAATCAACAGTTAAAGCAGCTCCTCATGGTTCTTACTTTGCAGCCACACTCACCTGTAAGAAGGCCTACTCGTAACCTAGCAACAGAGCAACTTAGATGCTACATAATTTAATTTAGCTGTAAGGCGTGTACTTAGTTCGCACCTTTGGTGGCAGTAATAAAGTAGTATTAGCAGCACGCATAGCTGATGGGGGAAAAATTAAAAACCAAAAAAGGCTATAAAATAAATGAAGCCCCTCCCAATATCCTAACATCTCTTTTCCTCCATTGTAGTATCCTTTTACATTTGACGTACATTATTACACTTGGCAAAATAATAAATTTTGTCAACGCAAAAAAGGTAAATTATTTAATAAATTTAACATTATTAATAATTATTAAATTTGATACAGAATAGAGTGTAAAAAAATGTTACAAGCAGCAATAATTTAAAAATTAATGGAAGTAAGAAGAAAAGCCAAAATGGAAACAAAGTAAAAACACAAAAATGTATCTTTTGGATCTTATCTGTTAGAGCTTGCCTGGCGTTTCATGGGGTGTCGAGCCTGTCACGAGCGTTTTCTACCTTTTTCGTTTTCATAAATAATTTTGAGTTCCTCTCTCTCTCTAAAAAAGAAAAATTATAATAGTATTTTACAAATTATAATAATAACTATGTACTTGGAAACCACACTATATTATATATTTTTATATATAATAATTGATAATTGATATTTGGTGTGTGTGTGGGGGGGAAGGAGTTGGAGCAGTGGCAGTAGTGGTAAGAAAAGGCAGCAAAGAAGAGAAAAGAATAGAGAGTCCCAATTGCTCAGTTACTCAAGAGGTAGAGGAAGAAGATGAAGAGGGAGCACGAGCATCTCCGGTCGAACGCCTCGACGGCGGCGACATCAAGCGGCGGATATTCGAGCGGGAAATCGAACGTTTGGGAGGATGAAGGGGGGATGGACGAGCTTCTGGCGGTGGTGGGGTACAAGGTTCGGTTATCTGACATGGCGGAAGTGGCGCAGAAGCTGGAACATCTGGAAGAAGCCATGGGAAGCGTGCCAGATGGGATAACGAAGCTTTCATCGGAAACGGTCCACGTCAACCCTTCGGACATGTCCAACTGGCTTGAAACCATGCTTTCCAATTACGATCCATTACCTCCTTCAGATGAGGCAGTAGACAAGGCCTTTGAAGATTCCTCTTCCTCCGACTACGATCTCAAGGCTATTCCAGGGAAAGCGGTGTACGGTTACGGTTCCAGCACGGACTCGTCCGCACCTAACCCTAAGCGTCTGAAATCGACCCAGTCAACTCGCGCAGTGGTGGTGGTTGACTCGCAGGAGAATGGGATCCGGCTCGTGCACAGCCTCATGGCGTGCGCGGAGGCTGTGGAGAAGAACAATCTCCCCGTGGCGGAGGCGCTGGTGAAGCAGATCGGCTTCCTCGCAGTATCACAGGTTGGAGCTATGCGGAAGGTTGCCACATACTTCGCGGAAGCCCTGGCACGTAGAATCTACCGGGTTTACCCGGAGAACCCGCTCCAGCATTCACTATCCGATATGCTCCAGATTCACTTTTACGAGACCTGCCCTTACCTCAAGTTCGCACACTTCACTGCCAACCAAGCCATTCTAGAAGCTTTCCAAGGGAAGAGCCGTGTCCACGTCATCGATTTCGGAATCAACCAAGGGATGCAGTGGCCGGCCTTGATGCAGGCGCTCGCTCTTCGTTCCGGAGGTCCTCCCGTTTTCCGATTAACCGGTATCGGACCTCCTGCCGCCGATAACTCTGACCACCTCCAAGAAGTTGGATGGAAACTCGCTCAGTTCGCCGAAACCATTCACGTGCAGTTCGAGTACCGAGGCTTCGTTGCCAACAGCCTCGCCGATCTCGACGCTTCCATGCTCGAACTCAGACCTACCGATGCCGAATCCGTCGCCGTTAACTCCGTTTTCGAGTTCCACAAGCTTCTCGCTCGTCCCGGCGCTGTTGAGAAGGTGTTGTCCGTTGTCAGGCAGATTCGCCCGGAGATTGTCACCGTCGTGGAGCAGGAGGCGAACCATAACGGGTCGGTTTTCCTGGACCGGTTCACCGAGTCGCTGCACTATTATTCTACTCTGTTCGACTCGCTCGAAGGCTCATCCGTGAACCCGCAGGACAAGGTTATGTCGGAGGTGTACTTGGGGAAGCAAATCTGTAACGTGGTGGCTTGTGAGGGAATGGACCGCGTCGAGCGTCACGAGACGCTGAACCAGTGGCAGACCCGGTTCGGTTCGGCTGGATTTGCTCCGGTTCATTTGGGGTCCAACGCATTCAAGCAAGCCAGCGTGTTGTTGGATGTGTTTGCGGGTGGGAATGGGTATAGGGTGGAGGAGAACAATGGGTGTCTCATGCTGGGTTGGCACACTAGGCCCTTGATTGCCACCTCTGCGTGGCAACTCGCTAGCAAATCGGTGGGTGCACACTGAGTCAACTTGCCGATTCGCGCACCTGCTCTTTTTTTATTTTAATTATTTTCAATTCATGCCCATCGAAAAAAGAAAAAAAAAAAAGGGAAACTTTGTGGGGATGAGAGGGCAGTGTGTAAATGTGCTATGCTGAGCTGTGAGCACTGATTGCATTAGACTGAGACCCACCATTGTCCATTTTTCTGCCCCAACTTATGTCTCTCTCTCCAACCCTTAGCTACCTCTTTCTCTGTTAATTTACCTATTTTGCATTAGGGTTTTCTCTTTTTCTTTTTTTGTAAAACTTGATTTTTTTGGCTTTCTTTTGGGTTGGGTTGGAATCTCTTGTAATTTTTCAGGTTGGAATCAAAAAGCTTAATGTGTATTTATTTATGTTTTGATATGGGTAGCTTGCTGCTAATAAATTAGAATCTTTTATGGTTTTGCTTTTTTTTTTTCAAAAAAGGAAAATGAAATACTTGGACCGGTGATTTTGATGAATGGGATTGGTATGAGCCATCATTGTCAAATTAAGAATGATGGTAGCCCTCTGTCTGGGCCATGGAGCCAGCTTTGATAGAATTGGTATGACAGACAAGTAACCAAAATGGAGAATCCGCGGCTAGCTGCATTGCAATAGCACGGATAAAGCAGCTTGCCTTGTGTGGAATACATTCAAGAGTTGAGATCTACAGCATCAAAGTGGATGGAACTGTAACTGCAAAGCTTGTGTATTCATAAAAAAATTACTGCAATATCAGCTGAATCCTCTTTTGTGTCAGACAAAACAGTCATCAGAAAGTGAAATTAAAAGAAAAAATAAAAAAGGATCACCCACTTTAATGTCAAGATCTTCCTAATGCTACTCTCTTTGAAAAGTTTCACTTTTAATGGTTATTCTCTTGTAATTATTGCGGTACAGATTGTGTTGCTTCTGTATGCTTCCTTTCCTTTTTCAAGTTACAGTTTTCAGTTTTCTCTCTTCTTTGCCGGTTTCAATCTTCACTGCCAAAATCATCTGGGTTTGTTTTAGATAATGATCCCATTTTCTGTATATTGAAGAGGGTGATAATTGGCCTACTTCACCCATCTCCAAGACTGGGTCATGTATTTTTTATTTAATATGTTTATACCTAATGACCAAAGAATCCTAAATGGAGCAGCATAGAGATCCCTGGTCAAGGCAAGAATCAAAATCTCCATTGCCTTATTCTTTTATTTACTCGGTGATAACTTTGATTGTACCAGCCAACTAAAGAATATTAGTATACTATTGGACTTTCCAGGAATCTCGAGTTCCTGTGATCCTCTGGCAGAGGAAACCTGCAATTTTCCCCCCTCTCCCTAGCATCACCCCTCCCTATTATTTTAATTAATTTTCCTTAATTTTAAACCTGAACAGTCTGGCAAGTGCAGGGTGCCCCATCAATTTCCCATGGAATACTCAATTCTATGGTGCAGGAATTAACACTAAATAATAAATGGCCAAAGCATTCTCTGATGCAGCCTCTATTCAAAGTTTGCAATTCCTAGCAGTAGCGTATTTGATCGGTTATTCTGGTGTAACCCCTCCCTAGTTGGTCGGGCACTTAGGCCATAGAAATTAGAATAAAATTAAATGACGAGAATATCTTCAGTTCATTCCTAGAACGGTCCTAGTAATCGAAATGTCTATTTGGCTGACCCATCTTATATCACTTACTACAAATTGATTAAATTTTTAAACCAACAATAATTGAGTGATGACAACCACAAAACCTAAAATGCAAAACGGTGACACATCCCTCCATGGCCACAGGGCGAGAAGGAACAATCATATGAACCAAAAGAGACTGCCTCATCAGCATGGATCATTTAATTAGTATTTTCTTTTGCAGGCCAGTAGATGAGTCAATGAATGAAAGATGCGTATGCAGCACTCGCACCCATATTGGTTTCTACGTATTGGACCATCTTACTTGGTATATGTTTCCCACCATCTAATGGTATAAATAATGCACCATATACTATATACACATGTTATCTTCTACTTGGTCTGACCCCACCAAAAAAAATTATTCTACTAGCAATAGCCTTCTCAAGTGATCTTAAAAAGTTTTATATAGCTCACAATAGTTACCTATTTTAATTCTCCACATCCTGTTGTGTCTAATTTATATATATATATATATATATATATCCCCTCCCTTTTTTTTTTACCGACGAGAAAATAGATGAGGTCTCTTTCAGTTACATAAACCAGCCACAATATTTTAAAAGGAAAAAGGTGAAGGAAAAAAAAAGGGTATCTTGATAAAATCTTTTTAACAATTATGAGTGAGTGGTACTTGGAGAAGGCAAGTCAAACCAAAATTGCTGCTTGCTGGGTGCCTAAGCGAATTATGCAAAACTTTGAGGGAGGGATTAACCTTAGTCAAAGCCATTATTGGTATGGTATGCGGCTTCTACAAATTGTGGAAGGTGCGAATGACAAGTAATAAAAAACATAATAACATACATGTGTATTGTGTATACACAAGTCAAGGTGGTTAGTTAAACAGGGATGGGATGGTCTTTTCAAAATGGATTATTGAAACATGCTGAATGGTAATGCGGCGGTGCCTCAGCATAAATGTGTGTGGAAGTTAGGTTTGTGGAGGGTCACATTTGTGTGTGATGGACAGTGTCTCAGAGGGTCTGAATCACTCGTGTGGTTAGAACAGTTAAGCATGTGGGGGACCCCAAAATGACTTGCTGCTGTTCTTGTTGGACGGTAAGCAATGCTCTTACTGTGCATGCCTTTGAGCTTTCTTTGACCAAACCATGCCTTACTCTTCTCACCCTATCTCCCATTCTTCCACGTTTTTGCTTCCCTTCATTTTCATTTTTAATTGTGACTTTCCTATTTTATTTCCTTCCCACACCTTCTTCATCCTTATCCACTTCTCTGCTACCAACCAACAGTCTTTTCCCTGGCTAAATATTTCCTCGGACTCTGCATTACTATTATTTTGGAAATGCAGGAATTACAGTCAAGAATATATTGATTTTCAAAAGTTAGCAATTTAAATTGTTATGTCATGTTTTAGGTTTTGAATATAGAAATCAACTCTGCTTGAAAGATAGAGAATGTGTTGCCATTTAGACAAATTTTGCCCCTCAATATATTTGCTGCTGGATTTATTAATATATTTCACTTTATTATTACATGAAATTGTGTATTTATTTTTCTCTTTATAAATATTCATAAATTTGATTCAACATTTATGAAGAGAAAGATAAATATAAAATTTTTATATGACAATGTTATGCCAAATTTTAACACGAAAGCATCTATTTCCTATCTTCCTGCTGGTACTTTTCTTTCCCACAAATAGGGATGAAAAACTTATCTTGTTCATAAATAAAACCTAACATTGAACGGATTTGGAAACAGGTATTTCTTCATACGAGAAGGACAAAGGTTTTATTTTACTTCTCATTTATTGAACATGGTTTGGGTGGATATAGCGGAATGCAGTACTAGAGCCTAATTATTCGATATGTTAAAAAATTATTTCAACACTTTCAACTATTTAAATATAAATATAATTTAATTAACCTTTTTATTAAAAAAATTTCTTTTCACTAATTCTATTTTTTAAGATTCTTTTCGCCAACAAATTAGTTTCCTATTTCCTGTCCAAATGTTGTGGCTGATTAAAATGAATGTTATAAGAAGCACTAATAAAAGTATTATTAGTAACTCTAATAGGATTACAATCCAAGGCCGAAGCTAAATCCTATTATATTCTTTCTTTTACATATTTAGTCCATGCCAAATTTAAAAAAGGGCTTCATAACTCCCCCCCCCCCCCTTCCTGGAAATGTTCACAATGAATAAATAAAATTTGAGCTTCCATAAGAAACCAACCAAACCTATTAATAACCAATAATTTGAAATATTTGCAATCTGTAGTGTAAAAATTCAATCATTATGTGGCATTTTAATTAACCATGTGCGCGCTAAATCTATACAAATTTTGTATCCGTAATTATAGTTCTACAGAGGAAGGAAATCTTTAGTCGACACAAATAAGAAAATGAGATCAATTACATTGAAGTAGTTTCTGATCCGGTTAAGACCTGGTTCCTTCTTGATTCCCCGGTCTTTCATCAAGACCTTTTGGGTTAATGATGTTGGGCTTAACATGTGGTTTATTCACAATGAAGTTAACCAGAAAGGCAAAAAATAGGAATTACTTTTTACATTTTCCATTTTTTCTTCTCGCATCCTTCTCCGTTTTTAAATTATTTTTTTCAATTATACCCTTTAATAAATATATTTTATAAATTAATTTACGTAATATAAATTTTTTATATTTTTGTAAACTAATTTGCGGAAGGTAAAAATTACATTCCACAAACTAGTTTATAAAATATATTTTTTATATTTTATAAAATTTAAAAAAAAAATAAGAATATCCAAATTTAAAAAAAAAAAAAAAATATAAAAAAAAATGGGATTACGAAAAGTAAAACCCCAGAAAATGACCACAAGCGCGCGGAATGTCTGTTATTGGAAGAAAAATCAGTAGAGAACTACCTATGAGCCACTGTTCTAATTAGAGTTTGCACGGGAGTGTTTGATTGTGCTTTTGATTTTTAGTTTTAAAATTAATTTTAAAAATGTAAAAGAAAATAAATGAAAAAAGAATAATACACAAAAGAATAAAAATAATACAAACTTAAAAATAAAAAAAATTCAAAATAAGTTAAAATTATTTTTATTTTTAATTTCAAAAATTAAAAAACAATTATTTGTATTCATAAAACAAGTTTTATAATTTTTAAAATTTAAAAAACAGAAAACTATTTTTAAAAATAGGACATAAAACAAGTCCTAAATAAGTATTTTTTTCTTCCACTTAATGCAATCCCTGAGGCCTGAGCCATATATACTATGAAAAGCTTTTGAAAAACTAATCGCCTTATGGCTAGATGAGAAAAGCACTTGCCATGGCCAAGGGTCCTAAAAATTTTGGTTTCCAGTAATAAATTCACTCATGTGCACAAAAACACAAGATAGAATGACAGTTCATAATCCTTTAGACCTTGTCACTGTGATGGTAGAAGCTTTCTGCTCTCAAAGTTGACACAAGATATAGAAACTGCCAACACCGGCCAGTATGCAGTATAGGGCATTGAGATATGTACATTAGGAAAAGTCAATTGATATGTTGAGAACCTAAACAAAGGCATCTTCTCATGTTAGATATTTCTATGACCTTGTGACAAGGAATTAGTGTCTGTATCTCTTTTCATAGACATTCACAAATTTTGAGACCCCTTTTATTTATTTAATGTCTATGAAGAAAGAGATACATACAATATTTTCACTTTCACACCAGCGGATCTATTCCCAAATAAGAGAATAATAACCTTCCTTGTTATTAAGGTGGTGATAGAGACTTAATGCATGTAGGCAACCGAGTTTTAACAACTAAGATAATGTATTGTTTTTTAAGGTCAATATTTGATGGGAAGATTAGTTTTCATCTCCTCCTCAACCTCAAATAAGTGATGGTTGCTGGACACAAAATGTGAATTTAATATCTTCTGACAGTATAGTCCATGCTTAATAGTGCCATGCAGCTAACACCTAAGGATGATAGGGAAAGGGAGACAATTTTAAAGAACAATTCCTAAAATAATTGAACATGGTCCAGACATGACCATTTAGGCCATATATGCCACAACTGTAGCCTGTTGTTGGTATTATAACACTTCTTATGTTAATTTTAACTAGGAAGGAAGGAAAATTTTCAATCAAAACAGCTATCACTCAACAATCAAGACCACAACACATTCAAGAACTTGTCTTGCTACCTTACTGGTTGCTACCTCACATAATTTTCTAGCGAGTCAAGACTAACCACAACCAGTCACTGAGACAATAACAATACCAACAAGTTGGTAAACTTGTTCAATTAATAGATTATGAAATCCTGTTGATACCAATTCTGTTTGTGTCTATATCATATGTTTGCATGATATCAGAAAAATTGAAGTCTTTACTATGTTTAGTGTACACATTCAAGCCTCAATTTAAGATTTTTGAACTTACAAGGATTGACTAGCTACAATTTGAATGCAGCTACAAAACTGTTAGAAGGAATAAATTTCCAACTTGCAAGATAAATCTTGGTCAAAACTACAATTTTCTGGAATCAATATTCTGTCTATAACCAAAAGGGTCTCCATTACAATTGACCATGCTGATAGCCATGATTTTGTTCACATGATACTTTGCAAATTGTTGGGTGAGAGGCACAGTAAAACAACAAAATTCAAAGAATTACTTGGTCTTTATTCCCAAATCCATCTTCATTGTAGGAGGCAGCTAGTGGCCCATAAAATCCAAAGCAAAAGATATAACAGGCTCAAACAAATTTTAGGAATGGCTCCCCTAAACAAAGGAGTTATATATGTGGATGAGAAAATCAAACGAGTGGATGTATACAACTTTATATAGTTTTACATTTGTTTACAAGAAAATCAAAGTCAAAATAATTTTATAATTTTTTTTTTCATCCTAACTCCTCCCTATTAGATCCATCCTAGTAGTTTAATTTTATAGTTTATTATACATGTACATGCATCTTATTTTATAATTATAATTCTTCATTTAACCTTTTGAGGTAGAACTCTCACTTTAGAGTTGTCAAATCTCAAATATCAAAGCCATTATTCATAGTCAAATTTGAAAAGATGGCATGGAGGAAAGCTCACATCTATAAACTTGCGCCTAGCAAGAGCTAAGGCACATTGAAAAGCCTCAATTGTCTTCTCAAGTGACTGATCATATCTTTCATCAAAATTCAACCTCCCTACTATTGAAAACAAATGTGTATGATTCACACAGTTTGGAGACTAGTCTGCATCATATTCGTTGATTCCACCGTCTATAGCATCAATTACCTGAAAACATTATCATAATATAAAATACCACCAGAAACACATTTTTGACATACCAGATGTTCAGTCACTTTAGGGGGGGACTAATAACCCCAGATTCAAACATTAGTCAGATAGGTGATGCTATTGGCATTTATAACATTAAACCGAACATGTGTTTCTCAGCTGAGTGCCCCACATTAACCAGACCAAACTTCTTTTCTGAACACGCCATTTAAATAATGAAATGCCAGTCCAAACTTCAAATCATAAATGCACATTTTGCCCCTCGTATACATTTAGCTACCATACAAACCAAAACTCAGCAGCAATCCCCAGAACCTTTTCCGTATTATTACACTGATTTGTTGTAAAAACATAGAGGAACTCACAGATCAGAACTCAAATTTCATCAATAATAACATTGCTCATTTTTTGTACAGGCATACATGACCAAATTATTTCCATAGGTCCCACTATGTTAAAGATGCCCACAATGAATTCAGAGCTGTACACAAAAATTCTCACACTTGTGTTGAATGTAAGCATCCATTTTTAAAACGTTTCAATGTACTCATTGATACTTTGAATAAAGTAAAATAGAATTATCAAATATCCATTGTAAAACAACAATGATTGACGTTGATATGAATTGTGTTTAGATTTAAAAATCTCTTAGTTCCTAGATATTACTTTTATCTAATTTGCAATTGTTTTCTCATTGATCAACTGATTTACTACGCGTATGAATCATAGAATTTATATATTCATAATGAATTGTTGCTGAGGTGGAAAATCCGACATCGTCCCATTTTTATTTGGATGCTTAAAAAAAAACGAGAAGCATGCTAAACCATTAATGACGTGTTTGGTAAATTAGTAGATAAATTAGTTTAAAAATAAAAAGATACATGAAAACTAATAAATTACCAATTAAATAAAAAATATTTTGTAAAATTAATTGTTAAACTAAGGGATAAATGTAAAAATAACAAATATAAATATGGTTAAATAATGAATTAAAATATCATAATTATGTTATATTTTTTTAACAAAAAATATATTAAATTTAATTAAGTAAAATTTTATTTTTAAAGTAAAAATATTTTTTTAATTTTTACATAAATAAATTTTAAATAAAAATTTTTTAGAATAAAATTTTTATTATTAAATGGGTTAATATTTTTAATAAAATAAAATAAATAATTCAATAATTAAAATAAATATTATATATTAAAAAAGTAATTTAAAATATAATATTTTATGATAATATAAAAATAAATCTATCAACATTAGTAATATTATTATAAAAAAATATATATTAAACTTTTATAAAAATAAATAGATAAACAAAAAATTAAATTATAAAAATATATTAAAAGAAAAAATAAATAAAATATTTTAGTTAAAAATTAAAAACATAAAAATTACTTAAAATAATTTTTCTAAAAATACTATTAATCACTAAAAAAATTAATAACCACTAAATTAAATTATTTTACCAAAAATATTTAATAAATTATTTATTTATTAATTTAAATTTTTAATAACTAAAATATCTTACTAAACACACCTTTTAAGATATCAACAACGAATACATATTACTAATCATTCATGTATACCCCTATAGTTACTAATCATTCATTTATACTCTATTCAAAAGTGGTTTCCAATATATTATGTTGGTTACACATTGAAAAGGAGATTGGCAGTTGAAGCGACAAGTAATACAATACAAAAGAAATATTTAAGTTATAACATAAATTCTTATTGTGTATATTATTTGGTAATCAATGCATGTTACAAATTATTTTATGTTATTTATTTCAATATTTTTTATATTATACATTATTTATTTTATGTTAAAAAATATAAAATAAAATATATTATAATATTGTATTATATATAATTAATATGATTTTATAATATATAGTTATGATATAACATCATAATATTATAAATTAAATATAATATATGAGAAAAAATATTTTTACTAAAAAAGAAACGTTGAACAAAATTATAAAATTACATTACGCACATATTACCTAACACGATATTCTTATGATTGATTTACATAAAACCTAACATCATATTACAAAATGAAACACTATTCTTTACTTTGAAGTGGTTAATTACAATCTTTTATACATCATTTAAAATTAAATTTTTATCAAATACATAGCAACAAATGTTAAACAATTTTATATAAATTACAATGTAAAAAAACAATTTATATTTAAAGTAATAAACATATAAATTATTATAATTTATCTAATGATCAGACATTAAAGATTAGTGTAGTTTTATGTGAGAATTTTATATTCAAAATTCATTATTTTCTATATTATAAAAAAATGATAGACATATAAAATGATTTCTAACAAAATTTTTAAAAAAAATAAATTAATTGACTTGTTCATTTATAGTCAACCCATATCACAATAACAGTGGAGACTAAAATTTTATTACATTTGAAAGATGTAAATTAATATTGGGAAAAGAAACTTTCATAGTATTCTATTTGTGCATATATCTCCTGCTCAGCATTTAAAATTCTTGAAATTGAATGGAAACATACAAATTCAATTTCGACACACAAGTAAGATAGCGTTACCTTCATTAACATCTAAATGTAAAAAAAAAAAAAAAAAAAAAAAAAAAAAAAAAAAAAAAAAAACTGAAAACCATTAGAAGAAATGTTTGAAGTAAACAACAATGAAATCATGTCAATCTATAACAAAAACATGAAATACATACCTAAAATATTAACAATTTTAGAAAGGAGCGTTCTTGAAAATCTGACTGAATCACTCGGAGCAGTGTGAATCTAAAATTTTAAGTCACTCTTTCCAAAAGATGAAACAAATTAAAAGAATGTGATAAATTGAGATTCTATCCACCTTAGCAAATTAATTCTTTTCTACCAAATTCTATTAGTGTCCACCTTTATGAATAAAATATATTAGATTTTCAAGTGCTCTCATGATATAAATAATTATGAATCATATAGCATATATTAAATATTTATTATTATTTGCAAACCACTGACATCCAATAAAACTACTGTTTACATTGTAGGCCTATCAATTGCATCTTTTAAAAATGATATTATTTCCCTCACAAACGCTATTAGAAGGAAAATTGCAAATGAAAGAGAATAACAAAAAGCAGGAGTATAACAGAAATGAAAAAATAGTTTTTTTTTTTTATGTAATAGGAAAAATAGTATTATTATTCATTGCCTCATGGGAATATCAATATTGTTTTTAAGCATGCATATGCACTATAACCACCTTTTCCTATATTCCCATCTAATAGACATAGTCATCCAAGCAAACAGGTTTTCTTATGGTATGATTGGGTTTAGCATAATGCCTCTGATCCGTAATATTGTTGGCAACATTATTGGGTTGGGCTTCCATATGTAAATTGGACTCAGACTGATCAGTACCCATATCATAAAACAAACTAGTATGGATATTTCCATAATTTCCAGTACTAATGTAGTATTTAACATAAGAAATTAATAACCATATAAATATGGTTATTGCTATTTGTAGGAAAGGAGCATATATTCTTGTAGTATTGAAAAAATTTCTTTGGAGTAGAGGATTTTCTTAATCGTAGGAATGATAATTAAACTTGAATCTCTGGATACTCATCAATTCTAATCTGACTATGACAAGAAAAAATTATTTTACCAGAATTTAAGAACTTGAACGGGGATTTGCACAAATGGGATTAGATTTAGGATATATATATATATATATATATATATATATATATATATATATTAAACACACTTCAGTAACTATAAAATAATATTAACCTCTCATATTTTGTCTAAAATATTATTTTATTATTAAATATTTATTATTTATTTATTTACTAAATTAAAATTTACTTAATGTTATTTATCTAAAAATTATATACATAAATGAATATAATAACAGAAGTCACTAAAAATTAACTAATGATGAAAAGTTAAGATTAAAATCATTTATATAAGATCTTGCTTTCAAAGTTCATTGTTTTTTTTTATTATACTAAGAAAAATAAATATAATCATAAAAAAATTTAAAAAAATCAAGACATATCAAAATTTGATAAGGTTGAGTTTTAACTTATTATTTTCGTCTCTTCTAGATTTAGGTCTAAATCCATCCTTATTACTATAGCTATCGATTAGAAAAATATTATCAAAGTATTTGTTGTATTATTAATATATATATATATATATATATCAAATATTGATAACAAAATTAATAATTTTTATTTGTAAAAAACATTATTAATGTTTTTACCTATCTACCTAGTATTTAAGAGAAAAACATTTTTTTTACGAAATAGTATTGTTTATATATTATTTTTTAAATTAATTTATTGTTATTAATCATGTAGAATGAACTTTAGCAATTAAGGAGGTTGACTTATATTTTTTTTTCTTTTTTCTCTTGATATATTGAGAGCAGACGGAATTAAAGAAAAATTTAGGTGTAACCTGAAAATCTTTATTATTTACTCTAACCAATTACCTTGCCACTCATCAATTCTAATCCGACTGTCACAAGAAAAAATTATTTTAACCAAGTTTAAGAACTTGATCTGCACAAAGGAGATTAGATTTAGGATATAGATATCTAATTCATTTTTGTTTTAAACACAATTAAGTAACTTTAAAATAATATTCAACTCTAATATTTTTTTTAAAAAAATTATAATATTATTAAAATTTATTTATTTTTTTATTTTATATATTTACTAAATTAAAATTTACTTAATTTGATTTATTTAAAAATTATATACATAAATAAATATAATCATAAAAATCACTAAGATTTATCTAAGCCAAAGGTTATAATTAGAATAATTTATATAAGATCTTATTTTTAAAATTTATCATTTTTTTATTATATTAAAAAAATAAATATAATTATTAAAAAGTTAAAAAAAATAAAAATTTAGATTTCGTGTGAGTTTATCCAAATTTGATAACGTTGATCTGCAGTTTTTTATTTTTATCTTTTTCAGATTTAGATCCAAACCCGTCAGTCATTTTTATAGCTATCGATTGAAAAAAAAATTTATCAAAGTGTTTGTTATGATATAATTAATATATATATATATATAATATTAATAAAAAATTAATAATTTTTATTTGTAAAAAATTATTAATATTTTTATATATAACTAGTATTTAGGAGATTTTTTTTTTACAAAATACTATTATTCAAATTTAGATATATTAATTTTTAAAAAATCTGCATATATTAATTTATTATTATTAATAACGTACAATGAACTTTAGCAATTAAGGAGGTTGCTTTATATTTTTTTTCTCTTTATGTATTGGAATAAGATAGATTCAAAAAAATATTAGATATAGTCTGAAAATCTTTATTAGTTAATCTAATCCATTACCTTGCCACACACTTTACCGATAAAACACAAGTAGAGCACACTAAAAATTATTAAAATTCTAGCTTACTTGTTATCTTGTTCCTATAATAAGGTTACAAAATAAATTGTAAAAGAACAGTTAGTCTAATTTCTTGTTACAATAATTATATACACAATCAATGATGTTGTCAAATCATTATGCTCGAACAAAAATTGTAATAACTCATAATTATCTCAACAAGCACACCGTATGTTCCAAGTTAATCCCCACTCACATTGATCATAAATATATTATTAATATTCATGAATAAAAATTGAGAAAGAACTGAAAATAAAAAAGATAGAAAGAGAACTGAAAAAAAAACAATTATTTGATTATACCTGGGGTGTATACATCTCAAATGAGAAAAAAAAAAAAAAGTGACATCTATAAAAGGTGTGTAATAAAAGAAAAAATAAATAAATAATGTAATATGAGAATAAAATTTGAGATATGAAAAATATGGTAAAAACAAGAAAGAACGGTAATGTAAATCACGCTAGACCCAATGATAGGATAAAACAAGAAGTCTTAGTCACTAGAAAAAGGCCCTTCAACTTTTCTTTCTTCGTTTTACATTCTTTGGACCACTCTCTTGGGATTTTGAAAAAGTGAGAGGGTACAGAGAAATATAGAACTAAACAAGTTCCGAATAAAGTTAGCCCAACAAATAAAAGCACCACTTCCATCTTATAATAAATATCTCAACTCCAATGGTGACCAAAGAATTTAGATACAAAACCGAACAAGAAACAAGAACTTACATAACCTTCATGAATGACAGGATCTCAGAAAGATCCTTGAGGATTAAACCAGACAAACCGGCCATATCCAATGGTCCACATGAAAATTAGCCCAAGCCACCTTAGCCTAGGAGCTAGAGATAATCTTTAAAGAACTCATGAAAAGAAAGAATATTCATTCATTATCCTCACCTAGAAAGTGAATCGGCATCAACAGCAAATTGTAAGATCCCTTTAAAAGATAGAACATCAGCAAAAGTTCAATTAACCGGATGTCTTTAAATTCTATCATCCAAATAAAAAAATTTAAATATAATAAATTGAAATTATTTTATCTAAATAAAATATTTTTAAAATAAAAATATTTAAATTTATAAATTTTTTAAATTTTTTATTTAAACAAAAAAAATAAATTGTATGATAATTTTCTTATATTTAAAATCATAAAAATAAATTTATTTTAAACTAATTTAAATAAATATATATATATCGATAATTAAAATGTACGATAAATTAGTAATGTTAAGTATATAATAAAAAATTATTATAATATTTTTTATTAAGTATTATAAATATAATATATTAATAATATTAAATATTATAATTTTAAATAAGAATTTATTATTTATTATTATACTCTTATATATACGTTAAAAAATTCATATTTTTTATATATAAAAAGTTGTTTAGTACTCGGTTGTAACCTCTTGCTAACATGTTTTATGCTAAATTTTAAATTTATTTTTCTAAATTTTTAATAAAATATATTATTATTTTATAAAGAATAATCTATTTAAAATAATATTTTTTCTCTTTCCTATTAAATTAGACATCTCTATTCCCTCATATTGTTATATTGTTATTGTTGTAAGTTAGTTAATACTGTTTTTAGTTGTATTGCAACAACAGATCTCCTAACATTAAGATGGCACAAATCTTGAAGATTGAGGCAAAACCAATTAAACTTAATTTTTTGTCATTGATCTACAAACAGTCATTATTAAGTTATGAGTGTTGTCAATGTTGACACGTACTCTGTTTTTTATTTAGGTTAGATCAAAATTGAATGAGGTATAAAAAAAAATAGGACATTGATGAAAAAAATAATCATAGCTAAATCATCTGGGTGCTAAATTTTTTAAAAAAAAATTACATTGACCCCAAGTCATAGATAAAACCTAAGTTCCAAAATGATTTTGCCACAAAAAAATATAATTAGTTGCAAACATGTATAATTTAGTAATTTAGTGGCCAAATATTTTATTATAAATTCATCTAAAATTTATTATAATTATGATTTTAAAAATTATTATAGGAGACCAATTTTATGATTTTACTATTAGAAAAATTAACTGCTAAAGATTGACTATAAATTTTAGTTGTTAATATTTTTTTTTCAGATCAATATTGCTATCAAATTATTTGTATTAAATTTGATGGCTAAAGTCTGATTGCAAAATTAGTAGCTAATATCTTAATGTTGAGATCAATTTTGTGATCTAGTAAAAATAAATTCAGTTGCTAAATTTTGATCATAAAATTAGTTTTATTATTTAAAAATTAATATATCAATAGATTTTATGATGCATAAATTTAGTTGCTAGTTTCAACCTTAAATATTGTAATTTTGATTACAAATTCAATTTCAAATTACACACTAATTTTATTATCAAATTTTGGTTATTTTTTTAAATTTTTACAAAATAGAATTCAATAAAATAAATCTGTTTATATTAAATTTTGATTGCAAATCCAATTTCAAATTACACACTAATTTTATTATCAAATTTTGGTTATTTTTTTTAAATTTTTACAAAATAGAATTCAATAAAATAAATCTATTTATATTAAATGTATATACAATTATTATTAATGATAATTTATTATCTATAACTATGTTGAGATGAGAGCACAGAGATTCAAACATATTTAAAAGATTTAATTAAAATTAAAAATATTTATTTGAAATTACCATTATAAAAAAAAAACTTAAAAAAGATGCATGATATATTTTAAATATGCTTTAAGCATACTAATCAATAGAAGATGAAAATATATTTACAAGTCAAATTCCAACAAAATAGGATGATTTTATGTTATTGCTATTGATGATTAGTCACATTGTGTTAAAGAAGTCTCAAAAGTATATGCATAAGGATAAGAAATTAAATATTAGTGTAAGAAACCTGCTATTTTATTAAGAAGAAATAAGGATAAATCCTAATTATAAAGATAGAACATTGTAGACCTTTTAAGTGTCTGCACCTCCAATTGACCAAAAAATCATAGATTCCTCTTCAAACGATAAGCTCCCCTCACTTTTAACCTTTTCTATTATTTATTGGCAAACTATCCTAATTTCTCTTTATCTCAACTCAACTAACTAATAGAAATAACAACCAATCTAGCTAATTATTGATTGTAAAATAGAGTCCCAACTCACAATTACTGGAGATCTAACAATACTCCCTTCCTAAAGATTCACCTTATCCTAAAGGTGATAACTTATAGCTGCTAATGACCAATTTTCACTAGGTGGTATTTGTTGAAGACAATTCCACCAGGGTCTCATTGCCGGACATATTTAGCACAAGCAATGCTTGAATTGCTAGGAAAGTTCTGAGTTGTTGAAATGAATTCCACCAAGGTCAAATAAAAAGTCCCGTAGATTCTCTTGTTCCCAAGATTCTCCTCTATATTAAAAGATTGGATTGCCCCCTCTCTTTTCTTACTTTTAATGACCTTCAACCCCTTCAAAATCTGCAATTTGATCTGCCCCCAATCGAACCACACCTTTGCTTACCCACAAATCTTTATCGATATTTTTTATTTCTTCCTCAACTTTTGTCATCCTCTTTTGTTGTTCTTTGTCAATCTTTTGCTCCAAATGTTTGTCCTTTGAAAATTTCATTTTCTCTTCTTGTGAGAGAGACAAGTCTTTGTCCTCATTATTTGATGTTAACAATTCTGATTTTGCCTTTATACTTTCTTGCATCAAAGAACCTTTATCTCCATCCCAAACAAACAGATCTAGGTCATATTCTGGTTGGAATTCTTTGAGCAAAGCCTTCACAAAATCCCACCATGATGCATTTGGATGATCCTTCTTCCACATGTACCACCAAACAACAGTTCGTGCTCTCATAAATTTTTCAACCATCTTTATCTTTTCTTCTTCAAGTATTCCTACAGTCTCAAAATGTTGCTCTACATTAATCAACCACCACTTGTAGGTGTCTTTTCCTCCAAAATCAGGAATCATATTTAAGATTCAATACCCATAACTGCAAGATCGAAGCTATGATACCAATGCAAGGAACTTGGTATTTTATTAAGAAGAAATAAGGATAAACCCCAATTACAAAGATAGAAAACTACGAAACATCGAGTGTCTGCACCTCTCATTGCCCAAAAAGCTCTAAATTCCTCTTTGAATGACAAGCTCCCCTCACTCTTAACCTCTCCTATTATTTATAAGCAAACTATCCTAATTCCTCTCTGTCTCAACCCAACTAACTAACGAAAATAATAACTAATCTAACTAATTATTTATTGTAAAACAGAACCCTAACTAACAACTACTGGAGACCTACTAATATTTAAACTTCATTTGGAGCAAATCACTTAATGATAAGAAATCAAATATTTTCTACAATTTAAAATTCATCTGGGACAAAAGTAGTGTCTTGGTTACCAAAATTCAATTCAACTACTATGTACTTAGCTGAAGAAATAGTACATGTCAGAATAATGTATAGGGCTAAAAATGTCAAACAGAAGTCATTTTGCAAATTCAACCTAAAAGAATTTAAGAGATCTAATATACTAAATGTTTAGTTGCAAACAAGATAATAGATAAAGTAGATATAGTTAAAGAATACAATGCAAGTTCAACTTAATATTGAAAACAAGATAATAGATAAGATGCAAACAATAGATATAGATAACATAATTCAACTTAAACTTTATAAAATTTAGGAGATCTCTTCTATTAAATGTTAAGTTGTAAACAAAATAATAAAAGTAATATCTAAAAGTGAAATTATTTTAAATTGATTTAGAATATCCATGTCACGACTTCATTCCATTACGAGTTCATTCCATTTATCTTCTCGTGTTCTTCAACGACACAACGTATACACAGATCACATAGAACTCATAATGGATTGATAGGTGGCATCCTTCTTAAAATGTTATAGAAATTGGATTTTTTTTTAACTTATTCGAGTTATATATATATATATATATATATATATATATATATCATAATCTCATTGTCGAGGCACTAGAACTACAACCTCACAAGATAAATTTGAAGAGAAGAAACTAAAAATCATACAAGCACCAACAACACATTATCAAGGCTCTTCACAATATATTTTCTCTCTTTTCTTTGACTCCTCGTCTTATTCACTCGCTAAGAACACCTTCCACGCTTAAAATAGATAAAATCAAGAAGTTATCATTTTGATCTTCAATGAATTTTTTTTTCATTCATTCCTCTCCTACCCAAAGAAACAAGGTCCATGCTCATGCTCAACACTTATAATCACTTCCCTAATATCATTTGGTCCAATATAATGTCATCCTTGCTCTCTTGAACTAGTCAACTACTAACACCACAAACCACTCATCTCCTCATTCATTACCTTCTTCATCCATAATTGTATGACACGTCACAATTATAATAAATACTATTTTTAATGTTAGTAGACATGTGTTTACCTCTTACGCTACTCTCTAAGAAGATCTTATGTCTCTTGGAGACTTTCATATTTATTTTTGTATTTAGGAAAAAAAAAGTTCTTCTCAAACTTATATATAAAAACCTTTGACACTTCAAAATTTACATCATGTACCAAGCATTATGATCAACTTAATTTCTGTGACTTTATTGAAAAAGGTGAAATTGTTTCTTCTAAGTCAAACAAAATTATGATGACAAAAAATGATATGTTTATGGACAATGGATATAGTGGTCAAGGATTATGTGTCCTGAATGTTTTTTAAATTATTAAATTTCTCCAAAAAAAATTAAAAAAAATTATTTTTAATTTTTTAGCCAATAATAAAAATTAAAAAATATTTTTTCTTTCAAAATTATAAAATTCAATTCTTAAAATAAAATGATTCATAAGACCGTTATTTTAAATTTATGAAATGATCCTTATATGTCAATTGAATGGTTAATCTACCTTTGACATCATTTTGAAATATGAAAATTTATTAAATAATCATTTACTATTTCAAACTTCGGGTAAAATGTATTTTATAAAAAAATAAAAAATCTACTTTTTTCAATTTCAAAAGCTAAAAAATAATTTTTTTAAAAATATCTAAAATTATTTTGAATTTACATGATGAACAAGATAAATTAAGTGACTGATCAACCTTTAATATTATTTGAATCATATAAATTTATTAAGTAGATAGTAATTATTTATTATCTTAAATATATGTGATAATAGATTTATTTTTTGTTTAAATTAATATTTAAAAATATTCTATTTTCAAAAATTAAAAAATATAATAATTTTTAAACACTTGGAAGGAAATTAAAATTTTAAACATTTAGTTTCAAAAATTACAAAATTAGTTTTTTCTAAATTTTAAAATAAAATATTTTATATAATTTCTAAAAAATTTAAACACTTAGTATGAAAATAAAATTTTTATTTTCATTTATTTTTGATATATTAAAATTATTTTTTAATCCATGCAATAGTTAAATGGTATTAATTAAATGATTGATTCATATTTAATATTATTTAATTTATAAAAATTTATTGAATAATTATGTATTAATTTAAATTTTATGTAAAATAGTTTTTTTAAGAATAATTTTGTTTTAAAAAGTATATTTTTTCTAAAAAAATAAAATTTACCAAAAATATATTTTTTCTCAAAAATTAAAATTTACCAAAATTAAAAGAAAATTCTAAACCTTTTTTTTAGATAACTTCTAATAATATTTTCATTCGTTATTTTGACACGACCCAGTTACTACAAGACAAACTATAAAATTAAAATGAGGGACAAGAAAAAATGAGAGAAAGTTCAAATTTATGTAATTTTATAATAGAAATATTCGGCCATCAAATAAAATAATAAATTAATTCGTTAGAAAGGTTAGATAATAAATTTTATTTTTTTTGAAGTTATCATCAACATCGGTCGTGAATTCAATCTTTAATGACAATCAAAATATAAAAATTGCAAACTTTGATGATAAATTCCTTATTTTCTAATAGCGGTGAAAATAAAAAATAAAAAAAACGTAAATTGAGCATGAAGATGGTGAAACATTGAGAACTACGAAACCGGTTCCATGTCATTTGGCATCTAAAGAAATTGGACTAGTGTTGCTTATGATCTTCCACTTCCAACCGCATGATTTGATGTTTGATGGAGGAGCCAACTTAAGCCACAACGATGGAGGGTATCAGGGTATGGTATGGCTTGAATTTCTGATGATATGAAAGGATAATTGTATTAATTAATAAAACGATAAAGGTTCGGTAATTTTATTGGAGAACAAAAAGCTGATTAACATAACATATATGCAAGCGTCATTCATGACGTTTTTATGAAATTTGGTTCCTACCAAATAACATTTGGATAAACAAAAGGGTGGATGATGAATTGATGATCTGGGTGACTTACCCTAGTTGTTGCCTGCACTGTAATTTTTAGTAGTATTTTATTAACTTCTTTTAATATTGTTTGCCAATATTTTCATTTTATTTACTTGCTAGTTGGTCCTTTGTCTATTTTTTTATGCCTTTTTTTATTAGTACTTGCTGGACTATTATGGTTCATTTACTAGTTATTCACTTCTAGGGGTATTGTTGTAAGTAGTTGTTTTATGGGTAATGGATTTGTATTGGAGGAAGTATTGGGTCTTATGTGAGGCATAGATTTGCATAAACATTGCTTTTAATTAGAGATCCCAGAAGGGAAGCACCTATCTTTCAGCACGTTAATTAACAAAACAAAAGTATTTATAAATAATTAAAATTAAATAAAAATATAAAATTTCCAACATCATAATTTTCTAAATTTTGAAAATTATAAATACTGATTTGATTAATACCAAATTATTTTAATAATAATAACAACGTTTTGTTATGTCTGGTATTAATTAAAAATCTTATTTAATTGAATAATTAATTGTCAAATATTAAAATAAATACTTGAATGGGCCAAACAGCAATAAGTTAGTTACTCCAATTTATTATTTTTAAAAGAGATTTATTAATCATTTTTTAAAAAATTTCATAAGGTAACCTGCAAAATAAGTTATTCAAACAAATCTCAATCAACTATTGTTTTAATTATTAAATCAACATTTATGTATTAAACTTCTCGGACCATGGTTGAAAATTACCCTTCAATGTATCCAGCTCATTAGTTGCAGAAAAATGGTACCAAAAACAAAAGCTTAACAAAAATGCACCTGACGCTATTTTTGGTTGAAGGCTCAATTTCAAAAATCAAAGTCAATTCATTTTTCCAAACTTCTCTTGTCTGAGAATTCACCGCACCTATTACTTCGGTGCATCATTGTTTTGCAGCCTTTAGCCTCACGGGCTTGTCTCTTCTCTCGATTAGGTTCAAACTTCAAAATATATAAATTTCATTTCAAAAATATTTAATATAAAGAATATTTATTTTTTCAAATAATATTAACGACATATAATAATAATAATAATAATAATAAAATTAATTAATATCAAATGTTAAATTTATAGGTTTTTTATTTAATAATTTTTAAAAATTTAAATTTAAATAATCCAATCATAAAATTATCTTTTCTAATCTTCAGAATTATAGTTTTACGAACATTCATAAATACATTAAAAAAAATTATTTATATAAAAATTAATAAATTTAGTCTGTCTCTTAAAAATCTATAATTTAACAATTTATTCATTCAAAGTTACATATTAAAAATATTAAGATATAAATTATAAACTTAACATATGATATAATTGATCATGTTTCATATACGTATACATATACATAGATATACAAAGTAATATATGATAAATTTGTTCTGCCTTTAGCACCTTCAATTCTATTAGAAAATAAATATGATATCACACAAAGTTGTCATAATTTCAACACATTATATAGTATTATAAAAAAAATTATATTTTGTAATATATGTTTTCTCTATTTTATAAAATAAATTAACTAATTTTATTTTTTTAATATAAGATTGTTTATTAAATTTTAGTTAAATTTATTATTATTTTTATATTTATCCTTCATTAATATTTAACTTTCTTACTTTTCATGTTTTTATTAATACATTAAATTAGTAATTTTAAAGTCGTATTTAACTTTAAATAGGATAAACATGAAATATTGTAACAATTAAATTTTTTAAAATAATATAACAATTAAAAATTTTATCTTTATATTTTGGGTAGAACTGTTTTTAACGCAGTTTTGGCGTTTCTTGAATTAATTAAAATATATAAAATACAAGTCTATGTCATCTTTTAAAGATCAATTTGAAATTCTAAAAAAAATAGAGCATTAGAAGGCATAGGCATAGGTTCAAGAGATCAAATAAGCTAAATGTGACGTAAACATAATTCAATTAATAAAAATATCAACTTAAAAAATTTAAATATATAGGATAGAACTCATCATAGAGTTGAAAGGATTTTGTTTAAATCAGCAAACTTCGTTAGTAAATGGATTTAAACTAGATAATTATTTAGAAAATTAATAAAAGATAATTCAATTGAAATCGCAATTTCTAATTAATCGATGTTGAGTTTGGTTCAATTAACTTAGACCCACGTATCAAGAAAACTATACTCATTGAGTTGAATAAACTTTAGATTGATCAATCATCCATTTTACTATTGCAGCTAAGAAAATTTTATATCTAATTAAACTTAGATCAAATAAGATGCCAAATGCAGAAATGAATCACAACTGGAAAAGAAGGAAAGAAAGATTACCATCTTAAATCAACAAATAAAAATTCAACCACATTACTAATCTTTTTAAGATGATTAAACATTTATCTCTATATGAAATAAATCTCACAAAAGAAGATTAGAGAAGATATATATTATTCTATTAATTGCAACCTTAACTACAATATGAAGTGTTTCTTTCTACGGGACTCTCTTTCCTGTATTACATCTTAGGCATATTTATATCCAATAACAATTTTCTATTTTATTTTTTTAAATTATTTCACATTTAAGATAAATCCAGACTCAATATCACAAAATTGATCTAGATTGCATACAAATTGAACTTAGAATGATAAAATTGTGATCATATTATCTTTGCTTTAAAATATTTTAGCTTCAATTGTGTCAATTTTAACCCTCTTAACAACTAAAATTGTGTTTGAGATTTTCATTAGAATTATATTCCTAGATATTATCTTTCGTTTTACTTTAATCTTACTCAATTACTAAATCTACAGCTCCAAATCTTGACGATAATGTAATAGTCAGAAATCCAAGAAATAACAGACCCTTTACTTCCTTAAGGTGAATAAAGCAATTGTTTATATATCAGCAATTTTAAGGTCAATAAAGCAACTAGTGACTGAATAATTACAAAAAGGTGTATCAATTAGCACATGCCATGAAACGACTTACATTGTCGTGTGCCAATACAATTGATTTCACAGCCCTGAGTTCAAGCAAATTTGCATTTGTTGTAAGATGCACGTCGAAATAAGAGCACGCTTAAGAACGATTCAACCATTACCTTCGATTTCGAATGCTTAGGTACGCAAAACCCTAACCCTCGCATGCGAAGGAGAACGAAGAAGATGATTCGAAAATTTTCAAGTAATAAAAATATTATTTTTTAAACTTAAATTTATACTTTTATTTTTAAAAAATATTACATTTCAATTAGTTATTTGAAAATTTTCAATCATGTCAATTCACACTTAAATTTTGGATGTCTATTCAACATTTGGACAAAAATTGTTCAATTAAAAAAAGGATTAAATTTGAGTAATTAGAAGTCGGGGGACCAGAATCTATATAACCATAGTTATATTAAAGAACCAAAAATATAATTAAGCCTAACTTCTATATGTATATTCTTTCTCACATAATTGCATCTTTTTCATATTATAATCCATATATTTTGAGATTTTATATTAAATACTTTTTTTTACTATAATCATATATCTAAAAAAAGAAAATTTTTAGTTACTTATTTTAATTAATATTTAGATTTATTCTTCAATACAAAATATATTTTATGGAAATTCATTAACATGATATTTTATTAAAAACTGAATTTTAACATTTTTAAAATTAAAATTTTCAAACATTTAATTTTTATTATTAATACTATATTTTAACATTTCATTGAATTTTTCTTACATTTTATGTTTATTTACAAATACTAATAAAATGCAGGAAATTGCTAAAAATGGATGTGTGTGTCTAACAAATGAAGACGACATTTACTTGCATTTACATGGACCCATAAACCATAGATATTTGATATGAGCCTTTATCAAATAAAGAAAACGACCCACGATTGCAGAAGACACAGAAAAAGTACGGTGGATTACTACACATAAAAGCATTTCAGTTTCAGGTACAAAGGATGTGCGTACCGTACCCTTCTTTTCTTTGATTTCTTTTGATTTGTGACCCTACAAATAAGAAACATCCAGTCAAAATTTTCGCTTGATTAAATTTATTTGTATTTGCATGAGTCATGATAATATTGTTTGATATTGATCCACATTAATAATTTGATCCAGCAAAAGTCCATTGGCAATTTTGCAACAGGGGATTTATTTGGGCCAACACAGTACAAAAGGTAATGAACAAGTTGAGTGCACACTAACAAGAAGATCCCATGGTTGATTCAAGACAATGACTTGGAACGCAAAATACGAACTATTTAAAACTTGATTAAGCTGAACACTGTACTTTAAAAGATAAGTACAGCTATAATTTTAATTTAATTAAAATTTTAATAATTTTTACATTTTAAAAGAAGTGATCTTTAATTTTGAGCTGAAGAATTAAAAAAGGTTATGGATTCATATTATTTAAGAGCGTGCAAAGGACAAAGAGAAGAACATGGTTCACCTTAGAAGATTCGCGTATCAACGATCCAGAAAGGGATGGTGGAGGTGCAAGTGGAATGGAATCATGCACATGCACGATAGCAACACATAACCAGACACGTACCCCACCCCTTCCCTTGCGTGGGAACTCTCAACTCAAGTCCAAAACTTCATTATCTACGACTACAACACCAGTGGAGGGGGACTCTGCATATTGCACATTGCATCTCAAATTCAAATTAAATAAACATTTCGTGCAAATGGAGACCACGGTCCTCGTCACTTTCTTGATTCCCAAAATCAGGCTACTCCTTTTTTCAAACCATCTCTTCTTTCAGCCTTTCATTTACCAAAAAAAAATTGTTCTCTTCTTTGCGCCAATCAATGTAATTGCAGCAAGCACCGAAACACAGCTGTCAGGAATTTAAGATTTGCCTTGTTTAAAATTATCATCATTTATGTGCTTACAAACGGTTCTATTCTTCATATCTGGAAACATCTTTTTGCACATGACCCTCCTCATGCTAGAACCAACATAACCTATCCAGATAATGTAATAGTTTCTACTTTCTAGCTACCCCGCTGGTGTGTTTCTAAAAAATTAACTATCAAATTATTTGATAATGTAAAATGATGGAAAATAATATATATGATTTTTATATGTTTTATAAAAAAATATTATTTATATTTATCAACTATTTTATTTCAATAAACTAACTTATAAGATTTTAACTAATTAACGGTTAACAAACTTTAAATTGACTAAACTTGGGAATTCCTTTCAGGGCTACATGATCCTTTAAAAATAATAATAATAATAATTTTCGTATGATTATTTGTTAAAATAAAAAATAAAGAAAGTTACTAAAAATGGAAAATAACTAGAAAAAAGTAGGTGCTAGAACGTTAACGAAAATTTACTCCTAAAATAGCTGCTTCTAAGTTAAATTCTTGGATTGCTGCCTTAGCTTTTTGCTTTTGTGCACGAAAGGCGGAGGAGGGTATATTGTGAAATTCAGGTGAAGGTCCATTGGCTTGGAGAGAAAGAGGGGCCAACTCCTTGTCAAAGTAAGGATAATGATTTTTCTTAAATTATTATATTTTGAATTTTTATACATAAATTTTAGATTTTTTATTTATTATTTAAAATAGCATGCGAACTTATAATTTTTTCTTTTTATTTTTACTTTTAATATTTTATTAAAAATTCTCTTTGACCCACTCCTACTAACATTTAAATTATTAGATACATTTTAATAAAATATTAAAATTAAAAATAATAGATGATAAACTCACATGCTATTTTTAAGTAATATATAAAAGAATTAGAAATTAGTAAAATAACTATTTGTTTAAAATATTTATTTTGTCGATTGATTTTATAAAGTAATCAAATAAATTATATGCTAATACATCGTACGAAAATAAAATATCAAAATCAATACAAAAAACAGAAAGCATTTTACTGGTACAATCCGTCCAAGTGAAGCCGCTAAGAGGGATGCTCTGCATACAGACGGTGCGCAGATTGGAATTGGATAAATTCGATAAAAACAAACACCGATCCATTTGTTGTCGAGTTCATATTCGGTTCAGCAACTGCTGATTTAAAATATATTTTATATCGGCATGTTTAAATTATCAGTTGACTTGTGTCCAAGGCTCAACCCAAATATCACCATACATTACACGCCAGAGCAATATCACATCAAAACAAAACAACATGCATATATATAACACCAAGAGAAAAACAATGCACAAACTACTGAAATAATAATTTTATCTATTTATTTATTTAAACTAATATAAAATCATTTTGAAACAAAAGCTAAAAGTATTCTTATTTAATTTTTGTTATCTGAACTATAAATATCCATGATATTGCAATTTTTTTAGTAAAGCCCTCTCAAGCTGGAAAAACTGTGAAACAAAAGACCTAAAAAACTTGCTTAAGAAAAAATAATTAAGTACTTTTTTATTGTCAAATTTATTAAATTATTGTTGCCACAACTTTGTGAGAATTGCTTTGGGATGCGATTTTTTTATTTTAATTTGTTTCAAAACTTTGTACAAACAGCCAAACAGAGCTTTAATCAATTCTACAAAATTAAGAGTTGTTACTGTTATGCAAAATCATCTTCTCTAACTGGCCGCAAAATTACCGGCCCAAGATTATTGCCCAAAGGCATTATTCTTGCCGTAATTATCGTGCTTGCAACGCAGGCTATTTAGAATATGTTCGTACCAGTTGGTATTGAAATTGATAAATGATCCTGCACCAGTCCATCCCTTCCCGCTAGCACCTCTGTTGACTACAAAGATATTTTGGATTTGAAAACCTTTAACTACGTTCCAAGTCTTCCCAAGTTCAACGGAGATGAGGAGAATATGCTTGGAATATTTGCTAACATTCCCCATCTTATTTGAATTGAACAAAATGGCAAGGAAAACAAAACTTGAATCTTATTTCATCAAAATCAAAACCTAAATAAATCTGAAAAGCTTATTGATCTCCTGAAGAGAGTTCTCTGCCGGGGAGAACATAAACGACCAACCAACCAGCAAGAAAAACAACACCCTAAGGAACAATACATAGAAGTGGCATTTCCCACCACTTAAGGAAAAAACAAAAAGCATTTATCATCATAACAAATGATCAATTCCCCCAAAGCTTTATTGTGGATCAATCAATGGGAAGAAATCTTGAGGTTGAGGGACTTGTTGAACCAAGCCTTCCAGCTGCCACTTCCCCTGCGCGAAAGTGTACCACTTCCAGTTCCATCACCATCAGCCACACCCGTAGATGACTGTGGCTTCTTGCACAGCATGAAATTCCGAGCTCCATGTGAACCAATTCTATCCCAAGGACTCAAAGCTGCAACACCATCAAAACACACAATTCAACAAGGAACCTTTTCAATTACAGCAATACAAAACTTTCAAATTGCAGTTCTCAACCGTTTTCTACAATTTCGCTCATATACACATCACCACAATCTAAAACCATGCATAGCACCATCAAAACAAAATAACAAATCGAGAACAATAATTTCAAAAAAAAATCCACAATCCAATTAATAAGAATTAAAAACTGCAACGACATTGAATTAGGCAAAGTACCATCAGATCCAAGATGGGGGCAATAAAGAGCGAAACCGGCGATGTCGTTTCCGAGAACGGGAAGCCTTCCCTCACGAGCATAGGATTTAAGTGCGGTATCAATAACCGCAGCAACAAGCTCCTCCTCGTTGACGACGAAGCGAATCGGGCCAGCGCTTCCCAGCACATTGATGCTAATCAAGAGCCTCTTCGCGTTCGAGTTGTGGCTCTTCTTCTGCTTGCTCAGCAACATCGTTTTCAAATTCAAATCCCCAAACCAACGACAATCAAAGATTAAAAGAACACCGATTAATGAGAAATAAAAAAAAAGGGGGCTAAGACCGAAGAAGGAAGGAATTGAATCTAGAATGGATTGAAGAACAGAGAAAGGTGGTTGTTATTGGTATTCAGGGGTCGAGGCCGAGGCAGCGATAGTACCAGGCACGCTTGCAGGATCCGAATGTGGAGGGAACAGGGAGGAGAAGCGCGCTCGCCCTCGACGGCAAAAGGGAGCGCATGAAATCGAATGTGTCTAGGGTTTCTACCATTCACAACCAATTTGGGAATTGGAGAAAGAGAAGAGCGAGATAGAAAAGAGAAGGGTTGGTTTGGTTTAACTCTGCGAGGGTGTTTAAATAGGTAGAATGCAATGCCTTTGTGAGTTTTTAGGGTTTTCCACTTTGTTGCAGTTATATTTCGGTGTTGATTGTGTGTTTCTTTTTTTGTGAATTCTAGAATCGCTTATTTACCTCGTCAGATTAACCAGAAACTCTTGTAAGGTTAATTCTCCTTCTGCCTCTGCCTGTGCCCTTTGCCTATGTTTAGATACCCCCTTCTATTGAACTCCATTCCAATCAAATAAAATTACTTGTTAAAAAAAATGAATCCCATAAAATTAGTATAAATATTATATTTATCCTATTAAACTTTAGAGATTATTTATTCTCATTCTTATGTATTTATTCTCATTTCTAACTAATTTATGGTTTAGGATTTTTTTATCTAAAATATTTTTTTTCTTAATCTAATTACTTACAAAAAAGATTTTGGAAAATTAATTGTTCAAAAAAAAAGAATCAAATAAAATTATTATAAAATAATATATTTTCCTATTAGAGAGTAGATATTATCGTTTTTATGTATCTATTGTTATTTTAATTTAAAATATCCTTTTCTTTAAGAAACTAAATTCTTAAAATAAAATAAAATTTGTTTACTTTTTAGTATATTCTTATCATAAATCATTTACGATTGCTTTTCAAAATTATTATTTTCAAAACGGTCTTTAATATGAGAATTTACCTATGTATAAATTAACATTTTTTTCAAGTAATAATTATTTTTTAAGAGGATAAAACTCCTCGTCATTTTTTTTTTATTTTCTTTCTATCTATCTATTTTTGTGACTTTTTATTCTCTTGCATATATTCAAATCTTGCGCATGCATGCTTATCTCTATCTTTTTCATAAATGAACATCTTCATTAAATAAAAATAATTTTTATCCCTTTTAAAAGAATGTGATTCAAAATTTTTTCTTTTTGAATGTCTTTTTAAATAATTATTAATTAATTAAAAAATTAAATTATCAATATTTAATTAAATATTTCACAATCTTATGTAATTAATCTAATTCATTACAAAATTTCTCATCAATTTAACTTCCATTTCCAAATCTTATTTTTATTACCATTGAATATACTAAACCCTTTAAAATTGCATCAAAAGTCAGTAAAGACTATGTAGAATGGTCACTAATTGAGATGCCATTATAATTAATAGGACGACATATTACACAGTACACAACAGATAGATAAAAATATATATATTAAATATAGTTTAATACCAATACATCAAAAGGTTGTAAATATATACACAGTAGACCCACATTCGTTTAGTATATCTAATACGATGCTCCAAGCAATGCCCAGTTCTACAAAAAAGAATGGGAATGTTTGGCCAAGTATTGGTTAACATATAGTTGCACTTTTTTATAGAAACGGATGTTACACCTTTTCATAGATAATGGACAACCAGAATATCGCAATTTCTGTTTATTTATCACATAAGGAAATATTTCTTTTTTCTAATTTGATAATATTCTAAATATACTTGTTTTGAAAAATAAATTATGGTAAATATAAATTATATATATAAGAGAAATACTAATTACATACTTTTTTATTTAAGTAACTAGAATTTGTTTAATAATAAGTGATTGAGATAGTTTATATAAGATTTTAAGTTTAAATATTATTTTTTTTTTGTAAAAAAATATTTTATTTTAAAAAATTAACCAATTGTAATAAATATGTTAGAAATATTTCTAAAATAATATATTACTAAAATTTATTAAATATATAATAATGTTATTAATCTGAAAATAACTTTGAAAGAAAAAATGAACTGATTTGTACTTAAATATATTTCTAATTAGTATTTATGTGTGCTCACTTATCTCATCTAACTTTATACTTTTAGAGGACCATATATGCTTTTCTGTTTTAAATCAAATTATTTTTCTTTTAACACTAGCATAGTTGTATATTTATCCAAACTACATATTCTTTAAACCGATTGATCCATTTATGATTTCTTATTTTTCTCAGATCTCAATCTCCAATCTTTATCTTCGGGTATTTTTTTTCTTCCCATCCCCATTTCCTGTAGGTCTTAATAGGAATTCCAGATTTACAATTACAAATTGGCATCATAATTAGGATTTCTTGAATTATTTTCTATTTAATCTAAATCATTAAAATAAAAAGTCATAAAAACAAATTAGTAAACGTAAAATTATTAATTTTTATCTTCAAATATAATATATTATTTGTAGAAATATTAAATATATACACATATATAATTAAAATTATTTTAATAAATTTCCAATGACAAGAACCTCACATAATAAAAGATGTGATTTTCATCTTCACCCTTAAATCTTTCGTTCCCTATAATGTGCATTTTCTTTTCAATTTCTTTTTACTATATGCATTTTTTTTCTTATTTTTTATTATAAATATTAGATCTAATAATTAAAAAATATTAATTTAATAATTAAAAATAAACACTGAAAATAATATATATATATATATATATATATATTAATTAGAGAGATCTAAACTTCCAGCCGTAATTAAGAAATTTAAGAAAATATTGATATAAAAAAAATATATTTTGAGTATTTAAATATGATTTGTTTAAAAATTTTGAAGCATGAACATAAACCTGTTACCTGTTAAAGGTTTTTTTTTTTTTCTATTAAGATCTGACCTGGTTTAAAGGTTTGCAAACCTATTTAAAAACTTACGTTACTAAAAAATCAATAAATAGACTTAAAGTCATTATTAAATAGGCCTAATATATATATATATTAATATTATGTAAATAAAATATTATATAAATATAATATATTAAAATAAATATAAATATAAAATATATAAATATAAATAGGTGTCTGAATATGTTAAATAAACTTTTTTATAAACCTATGTCTGACTTGTTTATTTAAAAAATTGTTTAACAAACTTGAGTTTAGTTGTTAAACAGACAAATTAAGTTTTAAACAAGCTGAGATGTCGGATAGTCTTATTTACTTGTTTTTCTAATGCTGACGAATACGTTTGTTTGGTCTTAGCATAAAAAACTTTACGTTATTTATAATTTTAAATTTAAGATTATTTATCTTTATATTATAAATATGAGTCTTAATTATTTATCAATAGGTTTTTATGAATTTTGTTAAAGTGTTAACATATCTTATATCTATCTAAGTCTAAATGTTTGTATAGAAAATTTATTTTATTTTTCATTTATTTTAAAATTTTTAATATTAATATAATATATTAAATTGAAAATATTTTTTAAATAAACTAAATAACAAGATTATTATACTTTTATTTATATTTAATTTAATTTTAAAATTTTAATATATCATATCAACAGGATCTCTTGATTTTAATAATTTATTATCATAATTTTCCCTCAATTATAAGGGTTTCATATCTTTAATTTAATGTTATTTAATTTAATAGAATATTTATTCTTAAAAATAACAATAATTTCTTTTTTTTTATATATTTTATTTATATTTAAAAATAATTGTGTAATTTATGGATCATTTATTAGCTTTAACCAATAAATTATTTAAACAATGTACATATATTTTATAATTTATATAAAATTTATAAATTTAAATTTAAAAAAAAACATTTTAACATCTACCATTATATATTTAATTATAGTCTTTATTTTTCATGAGAATATTTTTAAGTGCTATTTCTATCCTCATAAAATCGTGTAACTTTCCCAATATAATCATTAAATTTTCTATTAAAATTTCAAATATTGATACACTATAACAATTTAATTATATCCTTTTTCTAAAACTAAATCTTAAAATTATTTTAATACTATTAGATCTTCATAAAAGTATAATTTTTAAATCCTAATTTTTTATATATAAAATTAAAAAATTTTATGTTATAAATTTCAAAATATATTTATTTAATTTTAATAATTTTATTAAATTAACATAAGATAATATTTATTATTAATATGATAAAATGTTTATTTTGATATAAATAAGTAAAATAAAAAATTACTATTATCAAATTAATTCAATATTTTAAATTTTCTATTGCATAATTTTTTAGCTTAACTAATTTATTTTAAAATAAACAGTATATTATATTAATAATAAATATTATATTATATTATTAAAAACTAAAGAAATAAAATTTTAAATTAAATAAATATATTTTCAAAATTATAACACAAATTTTATTAATTTTATATATAAAAACTAATATTTCAAAATTATATTTTAATAAAATAAAATAATATTAAAATAATTTTAATATTTAGTTAATTATTATAAAATTAATTCAATATTAAAAAATTTCTATTGCATAATTTTTTCATTTCAAACATAATAAAATAAATGTTTAAATTTTTTAATCTTTTATATTAGATTATATTTTAAATTAAATTATAAATATCATAAATCTCAATTAGTTAATGGCAATTTTTAAATAAAAATATAATATATTTTTTAATTTAATAATTTTAAATTACTTGATATTAAATAAAATGTTGAACAAATTCAAGTGCGTTAAGAAAAAATATATTTAATATTAAATTAAATTTTTAAATACCAATTGTATCAGAAATTTAAATTAGATTACACTTATATTATTAAATATTTCTACCAATTTTTAAAATAAAATTTAATTATTAAAACAAAAAATGAATTAGTATAAAGTTATATCAACATTTTACATTCATTCTATTGTATAATTTAACCTTCTTTTTTTTTTCAATTCAGGCAAAGTAACTGTTTAAAATTTTAAATTCTTTTATATTCAGGTTAAAATAAATTATATATATCATAAATCTCAATAAGATGATAATAATTTTTTAGATAAAAATATGATGTGTTTTCTGAATTTTAATAATTTAAAAAATCATTATAAAGTAAAATATTAAACAATTTAAAGTTTATGAATAAAAATATATTCGATATTAAGTTAAATTTTAAAAATAAACTTTATTATAACTTTTTAAAATTTTAATATTATTTTTAAAATTAAATATTATTTTTTATGAAAATATATAATTTAATTGATATATAATATTAAAATTTAAAAAAATTATGTAAAACTGAATTTTTAAAAAGTTCTAATATTTTTTATTTTGTTTCAAAATAAAAATTTAAATTATGCAATATAATTAATTTAAAACATTGATATAATTTTATAAATAATTTATTTATGTTATTTTAAGAGTCAAATTTTATATTGAAATTAATAATAAAATTTAATAATTTAAGTTAGTGTAAACTAACTTTGATATATAAGATAATTTGTTTTTATATAAATTTAATTTTACATGAAATAATTTTTATTGATGCTTTTTTAACATTTAACTTAATATCAACTAATTTAAATTAAAAAATAGTGATGTTTTATATAAAAAATTTATTATCAACTAATTATAATTTATAATATATAATACAAGTTGACATGTACTATAAAAAGTTAAAAATAAAATATATTTATCTTAATCGAAAGTAATTTAAATTAAAAAAATTCAGAAAACATATAAAATTTTTATTTAAAAAATAATTCCAACTAATTCATTTATAACTTATATAATTTAATTTTACATATAATATTACAAATTTAAAATTATTAATATTTATTTCATTTTTTAAAAAAATTAGAAATATGCAATAAAATTAATTTAAAATATTAATATAATTTTATTAAAATTATATTTTACTATTTTAATAGATAATTTGGATATTAAAATTAACAGTAAATTTAATGATTTGTTAAAAAAAATCAACTAATTTGAATTTTTATAATAGTTTAATTATTTTAAAAATCTGGCTTAACATCAAATATATTTTTATTTGGTACATTTGATTTATTTAGCATTTAATTTAATATTAAATAATTTAAAATTACTAAAAGTAAATAATAAATAATATTTTTATATAAAAGTTACCATCAACTAATTAAGATTAATGATATATATAATATAATATTAAAAACTTAAAAATATTAAATTTAATTATATTATAATATTAAAATGTTCAAAAATAATAATAAATATTTAAAATTTCAACATCATCGAATAAAAATTATGTTGTTGAATTTAAACCACATTATCTCAAGTATTGTATTTTAGATTTATAAAAATACTGAAAAAAATATCTTAAATTTAATTTAATATCAAATATATTTTATTAATGCACTTTATTTGTTGAATGTTTAATTTAATATCGAGTAATTTAAAATTATTTAAATTCAAAAGAAATATTTTAAAGAAAAAAATTACTATCAATTAATTGAGATTTATGATATGTATAATTTAATATTACAAATTTTAAAATTATTAAATTAATTATATAATAATATAAATATTTAAAGATTATTAAATATTTAAAATTTTAACTTTATCTAAGATAAATTAAATTCTAAATTTTAAATTAAAAATAAAAAAATAATATTAAAATAATAAAAATATGTTTCTAAAATTGATATAATTTAAAAATTATAAGTAATTATTAATTAATAATTGGTAGATGATCAGTTTATAAGTTATAATTTAAAAAAATAAAATTAAATATATTAAAATAAATCACGTTAATTATAAATATAACACATAATATAAATATATTTAATTATATGATCTTTAATGTTCAAATATGAATAATATTTTTTCCCCCTATACCGAGACACGTCTTCAATATTTTTCTTGGACGGTTGGATAATTCAATTCCTAAGCTATCAATAATTAATGATATGAATAATAAAATCTCCTAAGCTATCAATTGTAGTCTAGCGGTAAAATTTTAAATACTTTATATATATTTTTTAATTTAAATTTTTGTTATTGTTATTGTACATTCAAAACTTAATTTTGTTTAAAATTTTATTGCAATTATATTTTAAATATTTGAACTGAAAAGCACTTTAAAATAAAGGCTAAATTGCACTCGTCATTTTTAATGGTTAATGAAATTTGATTTGATTTTTTTTATCTTAAATCGATTTTCTTTTCTAACAACATAACACCTCATAGAATGACAATAACTTGAATATGGAGTTTTCAAAAATAGAAAGTCCTGGAAAGGGCAAAACATAAATAAATTACTGGGTAACTTGGCTCACAACATTAATTAAGATGTTAAATTTTTTTTAACCAAACCTACCATGTAGATATAAGAAAAATGTGACTAAAAAGTTTGACAAAACACATAATCTTAAAATTTAAATCTATAGAAGTAAAAAAGTCAAGAAATTGGATAAATTCCAATTCAACCCATATGAAACATTTCTTCTAATTTTTCTATGTGTACCAAACAACGATTTTTTCCTGGAGTGGCTAATTTAATAATTAATCTAATTTAGATTAAATAAATCTTATTGTTTAAAATATAAATTCACAAATTATTAAAAAATATTTTTATGGATAATAAAAAAATAGCCATATTAATTTAAATTAATTAAAAAGATATTTTAATAATAATTTGCAATACTTAGGGTGTTTACCTGTAAAAATTTGCTGGATTCTTAATAACTTCTGTAAAAGATGTCTATTCTTTTAAAAAAAAAATTAATAATTTAAAAGAATATTTTCTTTTTATTTTAGTACAGGATGTCCCGCATAAACCCAAAACTCACATAAGATTAAATTTGTGCTGTTATTTTCAAAATTCGAATATACTCTAAAAATCTTAAGCCCAGCCCACCTAGCCCGGTGCCTGTAGTGGAATACATCGCCTGTTTTAATAACTCTAACTAATACAAAATAAACATGAAGACATTGTGAACAAATAACTAATGCTAATGTGGCCATACTGTCCCATAAAAATAATTACAAAGATATTGTATGCCAAGGGTACATTTTGCTACTATTCATATATTAAGGCAGCAATATCTTGATAACTTGATTCTGTAAAAAAAAAAATACAACTTTTGAGAAATTTTATTTTTACATTAAATACATACAACAAAAAATACAATAAAAAGAGATATAAAAATAAAATAAATAACATATAAAATAATAATAATAATAATATATTATATAAATTGTTGGATAAATTTATAATATAAATTTCATACCTTAAACAGCTATGAAATATATGAATTGGGTTCAGCACAAGATTTACCTTTACTATGTGACTTTTGGGCAGCTCTGTACAAAAAGTCCAATACACCAAAGGCCTTTACTTTTCGCACTCCCATTTTTTCTTTTTACACCCTCCACTTTTTTTTTGGACATTTGGATATTCTCATTTTATCCTTTACGTTTTTTAATATACATTCAGTAAATTAGTTTACGGAATGTATTTTACATTCCGCAAATTAACTTACGGAATATATTTTACGAAATGTATTTTTACATTCCGCAAACTAATTTGCGGAATGTAAATTTTTACATTCCGCAAATTAATTTACGGAATGTAAAAATATACATTCCGCAAACTAGTTTACGGAATGTAAAAATACATTCCGTAAATTAGTTTACGGAATGTAAAATGTTTACATTTCGCAAATTAATTTACGGAATGTATTTGCTAAAGGGTATAATTGGAAAAAAAAATTTACAAAAAGTGAAGGGGGATGCGAAAAGAAAAAACGGGGGTGCAAAAAGCAATCCCCTAAACCAAATCCAACCGATTTCAGCCAAATGGATCATGGCCCAAATGATTTCAGGCACCAGCCAGTAAGATAAAATTTAAAGTCCAAATTCTACAGTGTTATGAGGTTTTTATTATAATTTAGATATTTTATTGATTGATGGTTTTGATTTTATAAAAATAAGTTAAATGGATAATCTAATAATTTTTTTATAATTATAAATTATTTATTTATGAATTTTAAAAAATATTATATATATATATATATATTTATTGAACTTAAACTTAATTGACAATTGTGATAAGAATTTTGTATAGGATCTAATGAAAAAAAAAAAACTAGGTTATATGTATTTTTTATAAGAAGACAGTATCCCGTTCATCTATATACATATTCTGACAATTAACGATTTCATCAAAGGAGGTGGTATAAAAGAAAAGAGATGAGTGAAAGATTCTCTTCCTAACATGTATAATTGAACAAGAAATTGAGACAATGTTTTTAGGATATTTTTAAAAGTTACATGTTTCTATTAATTTATGTTAGGTTAGATGTTTTAAATATTAGTATAAATCCTATTAAATTTGCTTACACACATTTCATCGTTATTTTCATTAAGATGATATCACAAAGACTATATTTCTTAAAACACCATCATCTTACACAAAAAAGTTATCATTCTACATCTTACTTAAATATATTAAATAAAATAATAAAAATAATATAAAATAGAATAAACTATACAATTTAAATCTAATATACCATATTTCTATTTTTTAAAATTTATAAAAAAAATTAATTATTTAAGATTTATTATATTGTATCACTGTAAATTTGATAATATTAACCAAGTAGACATGTATCCTATATATATTCGTTAATAAAATTTGTTTCAAAATTATTTTTATCTTTAACTTTAAATATCTTCCATTATTTATTTATTTTTATATATTCTTCTTCATCTTTCAAAATCTTTTTATGACATTACAATCCTTCAATTACCGAAAAGAATAAATATCTTCATCTTTTTATAACTTTTATCTTTTTGTTACGTCTTCAAACTTGTAAAACATTATTATATCTTAAATTTATGAGCTATGTGAAAATACAACAAACACTTCAAGAACAGAACATAGGATGTGTATTTACAACACTAATTTTGTTATGCTCATAAGAAATCATATTCCTCCATTTCACTTTGTAGTTTCCTTAATATGCAGCTGACTTTGTGAACACACTTTCGTTAAATTTATGTCAAAGTTGAACCTGTCTACCAATGCACACTCATAAGTAGCGGTATTTACGTAAATTGTTACTACAGCAGCTCTAAGCCTTGTAGCACAACGCACTAGTTTTTGCTTTACCCATTTTCTCTCCGATTTATAAGATTGAGCAGTGGAGAAGTGCATCAAGTATATAAGCACCTCCTACACTATCAACCAAAGGTACTCAAAAGCTTCCCAAACTAGTTTGGCCACGCAATTATCATCTTCAATTTTAAGATGACCATATAAGGAAAGACCTTTGGATGTTGAATTCAAATAAGTACGCGTCACTTTTTGGTGGATATGCGTAATTTACATACTTTGTAAAGTATATATATAACAATTCTTTTCGATCCAACGGTAGATTTAAATACATGATTATTTAATAAAGAGTTAGAAACAGTGTAATTGTGTTAATGTAATTTAAATAGTGTAATTTCATCCTTTTTATAAAAATATCTTATTTCTAAATAATATTCTTGATAAGACATTTAAAAACAAACTATTTCCACCTTATTTTTAAAAAATGATTTAATTTATAAATAAAACTCTCTTAAACATTATTAAATAATTGTTTAATTAAGTTGTTATGTAAAGACATCCTAAATGATAATATCTAACTCATCGATACATGATAAATCTATTAGATTAAGCTGAGATGTTAAAGTCAGCGTAAAACTAAGATAGATGGTATGAGTACCTTAATCAGAATCTCCCTCAGAATTTTCTTGGATAACTATGATTTCAATACAACATCAGACCAAAACTACAAATAGAAGACGACTCATCATGTTAGGTGAAGAATATTTTAACAAGTGTATTGGATATGTAAGCTAAAACCAATATCTCAGTAATACTAACAAATTTTATATTATTAAATAAATTTTCTTGGAAAAGTATAGTTATTATAAAATTTCAGTGACAAATATAATTTAATTCATGCTTATACTACTTAAGTTTAATTTAATATAACAGCTAAAATTCAGTCAAAATTATTTTCTAACTTAGACATCAAAGTTTTTTTTTTTTTGCATGGTCTACTCCATTGAATGAAAGAAACAATAAAAAAAAAATCACATTTTCTTATTGTACTAAAATACTGTTTTATCCTAACCAAGATCACTCATAAAATTTTTTATAAAATTATTTTGCAGAATGAAAATATCATATTAATTCTTTAAATTAAATGAATAACAATCTATAATTGAAAATTTTTTCAAAAACTATTTGATTTTTATGATTTCAAGATGTTTACATTAGATTATTTTAAAACATCTTGATGTTTACAAAATATAATAAAATATTAAATATAATTATATATATATATATATATATATATTCTTGTTTAGTAGTTGTGAATTTTAATAATCTTTTAAATTCATATTTACATGAAAATTGAAATGGGTGTCTTTTGATAAAAGATATCATCCATGTTTTTTTTTAAATAATTGTTTATATATATATATATATATATATATATATATATATATTACTCTAAACAATAAACAATTTTAGTATAATTGTTTATATATTTAATAAATATGGGTAACAAATTACTCAATTGTTAAAAATTGAATTAAATATTAATATTATTTTATTTTATCTATATTTATTATAAGGTTAATTAGATATGAGTGTAATCAATTTTTGCTTTAGTCGAATGGTTAATCATATTTAAATGTAAAGGATTTGATTACATTATGGTAAAACTTGTTAGATAGCAGCAACAATGATGGAAGAAGATGCCAATAATAGTGCTTATTTATGGTAGAAAAAATAACTTGCGATTTCAATGTTTTGTTAGACAATGATAGTTATAAAATTTATCAAAAAAAATATATTTGGAGGTCACAATTCTAATGGAAACAATGATGGAGCAGAGGGATGAAATGTTTGTAGTGAATTTCATTAAATATGGTGGTGAGTAGAAGATAAAAAAATAGAAATTTTTTTAAAAACCTACATCTAATTAATTAATTTGTATTTAACTCTTTATTTATATCTATTACAATCTTATCTTCATACTCATTCGTTTGTTCATGTCAGCTCAAGAGATGAAGGTAATGTTATGTGAGTAAATTTTAAATTATGGATAGAATTAAGATTATAAGATAATATTACAAGATAAAAAAAATTTATTTAAACTAATAAATTATTAGCTAAACATAATTTAAATAATTTAAATATTATTAATTTATTTTTTAATTTATTCTTTTTTAAAATATTACATGTCATACTTAAATTAGGGATGACAACTTGACCCGTCCCCGACTCGCCAACCCTAAATTTGATGGGAAAAACCCGAGTTGACCGGAGTCTGGGGTGGGGGCAGAGGCAGGTATAGAGATATTTATACCTGTTCCCGTCCCCGAACCCGCCCCACTTTTAAAATTACTAAAATATTTTTATTATTTTAAAATATTATATAAAATTAATAAGGTTATAAAAATAATAAATTATATAAATTTTAAAAAATATATAATAATTTAATAAATTATAAAAGAATTAAAATTAAAATATGAAAAATATCGAAAACAAGTATGAGGCGGGTTTTCCCGAACCCGAGCAGGAACGGGTAGGGACGGGGATGACAACGGAGTGTCGGGGATGGGGACGGGAAATGTAAAACCCGCCCCGTTGCTATGCCTAGTTCAAATGCTCATCTTTTAAATTTTAAATTTAAATTCTTTTAAATTAGTCTTTTATATTTATATTTTTATTTAATTTTATATAACACCTTAGTTTAAGAATATATGTGCAATCATACTTATTAAAACCAAATTGGATTATCTAATCTAACTGATTAGATTGAGAACTCGTTAAAGAGTGGATCTAACTAACTCAATGAATCAACAAACGAAAATCGGTTAACCCCATTAAAATTAGTCATAATTGGTCAGAAAATTGAAGAAAGAATTTAATGGACTTGTTATAAAAAAATATTATTTTTTAAATAATTTTATTAATCGAAATCCTAAAAATATTGCTTAATAAAATAAGAAAATTACTAAAAATAATGTAAGAGTACATTAAACATTATATTGAATATGCATTTATAGTATTTAAAAAAATTATTTTTTATTTTTTAACAAATGGTCATCCATTAATTAGAGTTTTTTTAAATAATTATTTGTTTAAAATAATTTAATAAATAGTTCATGATATTTACATATAAATTACTATTATTATATATAAATAATTAAAATTATATAATTATATTATTTTAAAATATCATATAATTTAATATTTTAATTTAAAGTCTTCATAAAATTTTAATAATTAAAATTTATTTTTTTTCATTCAAACATTAACAAATCTTGAACACTTAATACATACTTAATACATTTCCAACACACATAACTTGTACTTGAGTAGAATTACTCAAGCTCAAATAATTCTATATTTTAGGCTTCTGTTACTTTTTAATTTTTAATTTTAAAAGCTTTAAAAATTAAAACCACTTTTTTCATTTTCAATTGTAGTTTTTAAAAATTGTTTTAAAAATAAATTAATTTATTTTATTATGAATTCATTAAAAAAATATTAATTTAAAAAAATTAAATTATATCAAACTAATATAAATTTAAAATAATAAATTAAATATTATTATTATTATGATAATAATGATGGTAGCGATAATGACAGTGATGATAATAACCTTTGTTAGTTAATGTGAAATGATGCAATATCTTGGATTTGTCTCAATTAAACGTTTTGGTTGCATTTGTTTCTTCTATAGAGTTAGATTTTATTATTGTGAATCTCACAAAAAAAAAAAAATTCATATAGGCATGAAAATCTAATAAAACTTTATTTAAGAATGAAATGAACAAGTTTGCTACCATTATAACCGATGTTAGCGATATAAAAAAGGAACACATGTTAACAAATGATGCGGTTATCTGTGCTTGTGTTGGTTGAAGAGAAAAGAATCTATTATAAATTTTATTTGCACATTATTTTTCTGTTGATTGATGAAGAGAGTGTTAGGGTTGATGGATGAAGTGTTCTCTCACAATCTCGATACAATGTTATTATTATAAAAGGGTATTTTTGTCCAACATAAAACAATTTCTTTTTTCTTCATTCAATTATTCTATCAATTCCATTTAATTCAAACAATCAATTTTTTCATATTGTTTCTTACATTTTTCTTTTTTTTTTTTCTAATTTTTTTTCTTAATTATTTCCATCCATACAAACAAAGCACATAAATAACGTTTTTAAAATAATAGTAGTAATGTAATAGTTAATTTAAAAAATATTATATAATTATATAAATTTATATTTTATATATTATTTGATTATTAGTATTTAAAGGAAATAATTTTATATATGTTATTATTATAATATTTTTATATTATTTAATATTTATTTTACATAAAAATAATATAAATTATTATTATTATTATGGTAATCGTGTTAGTTATAACAATAATGATGGTTATAACTTAAATAATATTATAATCATAAAATTTTATATTTTATATATTATTTGATAATTAATATATAAAAATAATAATTTTATATATATATTTATAATATTTAATATTTATTTTATATAAAATAGTATACACTATATTATAAAAATTTGTATAGCATTAAATTAAATTATAATATTATAAATTAAATATAATTTTTATATATCAAATAGTATCATTCATTTATGAATATATAAAAATATATAAATAATTAATTTTTTTTAAAATAATAAAAAATAAAAATTTTAAAAGTAATTTTTTTTATTATTATTATTATCATTGTGATGATGATATTGATAATGATAAAAATAAAATAATATTAATAAGATAATAGTAATAATATAATGGTTATAATATAAAAAATATTTTATAATCATATAAATTTTTATTTTGCATATTATTTGATTATCAATATTTAAGATAAATAATTTTATATATTATTTTACATAAAAATAATATATTATAAATTTAATATAATTTATATATTAAACAATATTATTTATTTTATTTTTATTATATAAAAAATTAGATAAATAAAAAGTTAATAATTTTTTTTTTATTTTTAAATAATAATAATAAATGTGATAATAATAATAGTTATGATAATAATGATATAATGATTGTAATATAATGATAATGTTTATGACGATGAAAGTAATGATTTGAGAATAATTATGATGGTAGCAAAATAATAATTATGATGGTAGCAAAATTTGATGAATTTTAAATAAAAATAATTTAAAGTTAAAAATAATTTTTAATAATTTTAAAAAATAAGTAAAATTTATTTTAAAAATATGTTAAAAAATATTTTTTAAAATAATTTTTTAAGATTAATTTAAAAAAATTAAAAACTAACAAGTAATCAATAGCTGGTTAATGTCACTGGGAAATCTGTGAAATTAAAGGTGTTATTTTCCACAGGCAACATATTGTGTCTTGTTTTGTTGTACAAAATTACAGTAATGGGCAGGAACCCAACATCAAGGCAAATTGAGAACTAAAGAACAATGTTGACCACGACCAAAAAGTTGACCATATAAAAAACCCACGACCAAAAAGAACAACGTTGACTATAAGAAGACTAAGAACATAACTTGAGCACGTGAACAGACAGAGGTATACAACTTACAAGTCAGGGAATCAAATCATCTCTCGTAAAATAATATAGTAATAATGTTGTTATCAAAAATAGAAATAAATTTTCTTTTACTTATGCATAAATATACAGAAGGAGATAATAAAATAATAGAGAAACATGATCAGATAAGGAAGGCACAGACATGGCCTTAATCCCTCTAATATTTAAAAAAAAAACTTGAGTATATATTTTTAAAAAAACTGTTATTTTTTTATAATTTTTTTATATTTGTATTATATTTTTGAATATCTTTATCATACTACTCATCTTAATTATTTTGTATTTTTTTATTATCTCTCTCTTAATTTTAAAAAGTTTTTGTGAAAAGTATTTTTTTTTCAATTTTTTAGATATTATACTTAATCATGTTATTGTATCTTGGACCTATTTTTATGAGATAATAACTTAATTTAAAAAATTACTATAAAAAAGATTGTCATTTGTTAACATTTTATGGTGTATTAGCTTTTGTTAGTATACATTTTTTTAGTAAGACTAAATTATTAATATATACATCATAATAAAATTATACTAACAGTAAAATATCTTATATTAACAAATAAATTTTTTAATATAAATTTTAGTATATACTATCAACAATCAAATATTAATAAATAATATTTTGTTTGTTAGTATAAACTTTCAAAATTTATACTACCAATTTAATTAGATAAAATCTATACTAACAAAGATATCCGAACATTTAACAATTTTGTATGTTAATAAATGTTAATTCTTCGTGAATAATTATCTTATTTCTACACATTAATTCACTTATTAGACTTATTAAATAATTAAATATGTTAATTCTAGCTACATTTTTTAAGAAGTCAGCGAATTTTAAAATAACACCTAACCACTATTTTTTTTTTTAAAAAAAATTGAACATATTATAATATGAAATGATCAATTTATATCAGTATGCATTACCATAAATGTTATATTGTTAAATATAAATAATTTTATTTTAAATATAATTATTAAATTAAATGTACTTATCATATAAATCATGTTGAATCCTCTCCTATTATAATAAATATATTATATACATAAAAATTAAAAATGAAATAAATATGTTAATTTTTTTATATTAATTAAATTTCCCATTCTTATATTTTTTTAAATAATAAAATATTTATTATTAAAATTATTTTTGACCTCTCCTTTATATGATCTGAAGCCAAGAATAGGACGTAGCTTCATGTTAACAGTTCAGACACGCAAAAAGGAAGCATTTGGCGTCTTGTTTTGGTTGTACTAATACTGCTATGTACTGTATACAGCACCCTTTTTTTTTTTTGTTTCTATTACAGTTTTCCACTTTCCTATTAACATGAGAGATATAATTAATATTTTTACAACTAATTTCTATAGCATTACTTTTATAAATTATATTATTTTTTACAATACTTTTTCAAATTGTTTTTTATCATATTATTTATTTTATTAACTTCTTTTTTTCTTCTTATTTCACTTTTTTTTTTATCAAATTATCTATTTTATTTTATTAAACACTAATAGATAAAATAGGATGGAAATATGAAAAATAGAAGAAAAAAAGGATATGATATGAAATATAATATAAAAAATAAAATAAATTCAAAAATATATAATAATTGAAATCCTGGATATAATATTAAGGTATAACCAGAGCCGACACTGATCAAGATTGAGCCTTAGCTCAGATGAACATTCAGTATCACAGTAACGGCCTACGTTAAAAAAGAAAGTATCGCAGCTATTAGTAATTTTAAATAATTATGGTTATTAATATGTATGGTCCTACCCAACACCTGTTACGTAATAGTATAGGTATTTGTTAGATCCAATTGTGAGGTTGCAATCGAGCCACGAAGAAAAATATAGTCAAGTTTCGGTTTCGTATGGTTTCCCTTTCATAGAGGAGACAAAGTCTTAATTTTTTACGTCCACCATCAATAAAACTTGCAACTTGCACTTAACACAATTTCTGGGATACCATCTTCAAAATCATAACTTTCTCATTCTGGCAGAAATGAATATCTGCTACATAGAAATCAAGCCAAAAGAAGTCCTTTATTTATCTTTTTTCCTTTGTTTGATTCCGATTTAGAGATCCAAAAATTCGCGAAGAACAACTATGCACCGAGGCAAAAAGTCTCAACTTTTCCAAAGATAAAAGTACCCTTAATTACATGTAGTTATTGAGCCCTTACATTGTCAACAAATTAACCTGATGACCTACGCACCTTCCATCTTATTTATTTATTCAGAATAAAAAAAATACACAAATCAAAGAACTAAATCATTTTGTTACAATTATTTAACAAATTTTTTATTTTGTTTTATTACATTTATCTTATTTTTATATAAATAAAAAACAATATGAAAAAATGTATAAAGAAATGATTTTTTCTTTATCAGATAAATAAAAATGAAAGGAGCAGCAATATCCACTTTGTTTAAAGAGAAATTCTTGAGTGTATTATATTTATCATGCAAACTATCTAATAGATCTTAACAATTCAGCTTTTTAACCAATTAAATTTGGAGACAAAAAATCATCTCTTTTAAAAAATATATGATTTTTTTTAAAAATTTAATTAGTTAAAAGATTGAATTCTCAAGATCTGATTGGATGTAGATAATCTTATACAACAGACAACGTCCACTCAATAAGTTTTGTTGTTTAAATTACAAGTTACAAGATAAGATAGCAAAAATGTGAAAATTAGGGAAAAAAATATTGTCTAGCTACAACAAGAGGAATTCCTCCATGGAAGGGAAATCAGAGAGCAATCCATCAAAGTCTTCGAAGGACATGTTCATGAGTAGCATGGAAGATAAAACACTATTTTTTTTACCATTATCAGTGGTGGCAGTGGCATCTTCCTGTGGCTTGGCACTGACACCATGATGCTGTGCAGTTCCCACTTTATTATGATCTGAAGGTGCGACCAAGGATGAGGAAGCAGCAGCAGCAGCATCAGCATTTGGAACCCAATTAGTTGAGGAGGAGTTCTTCCCTGTGAGACGCTGAACTACATCTCTGAAGTTTATAGCATCGGTTTCCACGTACCGGGTTTCGATGTGCACTATCTTTGGTCCAGTGGCCATGATGATGAGTTTTCTTTAATTGTGGGAAATGAAGTGTGTGTGTTGAAAAGTGGATGCGGGTGTTTTATAGTGGTGAATGGTGATTGACGTGTGGCCAGCAGGGAAATTAGCTTTGTGGGGCTTTGGGTTTTGGTTTTGGCAGTCTTAGGAGACTGGAAGTGGTCACTGCAAGAAAAGTGTTACTGCTAACTCAGTCTGAGTCAATAGAACGCAACTTGGAATATGGTCAACTTGGTCCTTTGATTAATACAATCAGAAATTTGTAAATACTGTTGTTCCATTTAAAATTTATTTTAATCTAATTGAATTTAGATAGGTAAATATGATTAAAATATGTATATATTGTTTAACAACATGAGAATTGATTTTTTATTATTCAACAAAGAAAAATATTAATCAATATTTTAAACATATTATATAAAAAAGTAAACATATAAATCTTTTATTAAAATTATTATAAATGTACCATCATTATGATTTTAATATATTCTAAAAAAAATGAATATTTTTTTTTACTTTTACTTCCATAAACGGGACTAACAAAACCTTGAAATAAATACAACTAGAATTTTTTAGTTTTCTTTGAAATTGTTTTTTTTGCTTGAAATAATAATACCTATCTTTATATACTTGTGTTTTAATCTAAATTTTTAAGTAAAAAAAAAGTGTTATATTAATAATTTAACTTGAATATATTGTAAAAAATATTAGAAATCAACTAAATTTTATAAAGTTTAAATCCGATTTGATTTCTAAATTTATGAATAGGTCTGATGGATCACATTTTAAGGTATGATAAGACATTTTTAAAATTTTAGTCTAAGAATGTTAATGGGGTGGATAGGGCATATAGTAACGACATGTAATCATATCCATTAAAATTTATGAATATTCATGATATACAAGAATTTAAAAATTATAAAATAAAAAATAATAATTTCGTATTATATAATTATATAATATAAATTAACATTATATAATATCGTTACAGGTTAATATATTCAAAATATAAATAGGGAAACATGCAAAATAAATTTTATCCAAGTACAAATGATAAAAATAGTATTTTCAATAAATTTTATAAAAATAAAAAATATATTTTATAAACATGCAAGTACCTATAAAGTGAATAATATAATATATGTTTTCACTCATTTTATGAGTATGTGGACGTTCATTGTAAATATACTTGCAGGTATTTATATAGATGCAGATATTTTTATCATTCTCCAATAAATAAAAAAATTATCCTTATATACGTTAATGGATTTATTTCCTTTTCCTTTTATTAAAAAGAAATATACTAAAAGGAATACTAAGCCTAACCTTAGTATATAAATTAATAGACTTCACCTTTAAAATACAATGAATATATATAATACCAAATATTATATTAATTATAATTATTTTTATTATTATCATTATTATATATTTAAAAAATCAGTCTATTGTGTTTAAAAGTTTTTTTAATAATTTAAAATCAACATTTTTAATTAAATAGTCTTTTTAAAAAAAAAATTAGCTAGCCTGATATATTTAATAGATCAATCTGATATGATATGATATATAAGATTATAAGTTAAGTCGAAAATCTTCAACTAATAATTTAACTTGTTTTCATTCTTAAATATTATTTATAAAATAATTATTTTAAAAATAATTTATAATGATATGATAATTTATAATTAATAACAATATAATTTTTTATATTTTTCGTACATTTCAATTAAATTCTTAATGTAACAACTTTGCTTAAAAAATTTTAAGTTGTTCGCTTCAATAAAAAAGTCACAAGTTGACGGAAAAAAGGTAAGTAGTGAGAGATAGCTTTCAGTGGAATGGAACATGACATGACTTAAGAAATTAGTCTCATGGTTTACGTGGTATCAAATATTTTATGTACTATATGAGTGTTTCTCAGTTTAGGTAGAAAAGATATAAATATTTTAAATTTAGGGAAAATGAATTTTGAAAATGGAAAAATTAATTTAGCAGTATAAGTAGTTAAGATCTGAGATGACAAATAAAATTTAAATATTAAAAGATGTTATTTGAGAATATTAAATCCTAATGTTCAATAAAATCTTGATATAAAAATAAATTTTAATATAAAAGAAAAAGTATTGAAATAATTAAAATTTATAATTTTCAAAAATAAAAAAATGTTAAATAACAATAGAATCATATATTATAGAGAAAATTATAATATAAGATATTCTTAAATATATATATATATATATATATATATATATATATATTAACTCAGCTTTATAGCATTAAAATTGATTAGTGTTAACAGTTATGTAAAATAATCATTTTATAATTAATTGCTAAATCCATTGTTAAATACTGATATAGAAAAAAAAAAAAGTGATGACATTTATATTTACTAGACCGATTGTTAATTAATCAATATTACATATAAGATAATTTTTAAATTAATCAAACATATGTCTGAGTTAAAATAAAAATAAAAATACTATTATTTAAATAATTATTTTTTTTAGATTCTAATATCATTTTAAAAATAAATAATTTTTATATTATAAAATTGAGCTATCTTTTATTATTTTAAAGAATATTTTTTATATCATAAATCTCGCCGCAGCGACGATATAACTTTTTTCCCCTAAAATAACAAAAATAAAATAAATAAAATAAAATTTAATACCACTATTAATTTATAAAATGTTTGTGAAAGATTTTTGTCATTAGAAAATAAAGGAATAATTTTAGTTTTTTTTTTTACAAAAATGAATTTTTTATCATAACAAATTTTTACAAAATTTTATTTAATGAAAAATTAATTTTTTTTTCAAAGAAATTATCCCGTAAAAGTATTTTTATAATAATTTTAGTGGTGTTAATAAATGGAATTTTAATATTTTTTTATCATTTTATTTTAATTTTATATTTCTTTAATATAAGTATATTAATCGTTTTTAAATTATAATTAAAATTTTTTCCTTTTTGAATCATCTCCTATAATATCTCAACACTATAAATAAATTAAGATAAGTTACAACTATTAATAAAATTTTAATTGTTTAATATTAGTAAGATGAGATATATAACAAAAGGATGACAAGTTCCCATCTTATTTAATTTTTGTGTACGGTTTGGTATTTGAAGTTAATATATTGTACTATTTTTAAACTGTTTATGATTTGGTTTGAATTAATCAAAACTAATATAATCAGCCATTCATTGATGAAGTTATAAAAGTATTAAAATTAAATAAAGTGTTTGATATATTATTAAGTTTAAATATAATTTTTAAATATTTTTAAATAAAATATTTATTACAAAATATTTTACGAACTAACAAAATTTAAAATAAAATATTTTATGGGACAAATATATTTAAAATAAAATATTATAATAATGTATATGTCTTAAACAAAAATTAGATTTAATTTTTAGTATGAATTTTCATAAATCAACCTAATAATTCATAGAAAATTTTTAATATTTTTTTTCAAATTATATTAAAATAAATATATATATATATATATATATATATATATAAAATATAAATCTTAACAACAATACCAAACAATGAACCTACCACCAACATTTATAATTATCAGTTATTTTATTATTATTGTTATTTAAATATTTATTTTTAAATAATAAAAATTATATTTTTTTGAAATATTTTAGTTTATAAAGTTTTTTTTTAAGAATATTGAGTTTTGAGTTTGAAGAAATTTGTCTAAAATACTTGAATGTGTTAAATATCTATAAATAAAAATTTGTTTTAGTATAAAGTTTAATCAAAGATTAAGAGTAAAATATGACCTTTAAATTTTTAAGGTAACTCATTTTAATCTTTAATATTTTTTTTTATTTTAACTTTATTATCTTATTTAATATTAAAAGATCTTTAATTTAAGATTTTATATAATAAATAAATTGTCTGTACAAAAATTTCAATCACTTTATTCAAACATCTATTTATAATAAAATATTTGATTTTATAAAGAATTTTTGAAATATTAATGAAAAATATAAAAAAAACATTTAATTTAAACCTTCATTTTTCATTTTTTATTATCTTATTTTTAATCAAAATAAAAATATTATATATTTTTATTATAAAATTAAAGTATAATATATTTTATGTTGAAACATAAAACATTTGATGTTCTTATGTTAAAAAAAAATTAATAATAATATAACTTTAATTATGCATATATTTTTTACTTTTCTCTTATTTTTATTATATTTTAAAAAAAATTACTGAACAAATGTCTAAAAAATTCATTTAAAAAAATTATTTAAAAAACATTTTACATATTTGATATATGAAGTTCTAAAGTACAATAGAAAAAAAAATATCTTTAAACTCGTGATATTTAAAATATTATATGTATTTATAAAATCTATTTTATATCACTTCTTTTATTATAAAAAGTAAATTTTAATAAAAAATTAATGAACAATTAAACAAATTTTTTATGTAATCATAAAATAATACAATTTTTTTTTTATAATTTTAATATTGTGCTTACATAAAATGGTAAAAAAATAAATAAATTTGCAAGTACAACGTTCAAAATGTAGTTGTTGATTCAATAAAAAAATTCTACAAAACACAATCAATGTACATAAATCAATCCATACATTTAATGAAAGATAAAAAATGTTAGAAATCTTAATCTATATCACAACAAATATATTTTGTCTAAAAAGGAAGAACCATAAAAAAATAAAATATTAATAAATAACAACATTCATTCATATTAGATAAATTTTTTAAATTTTTTTTTATTTTTTACAAGTATTAAATATTCAGTTTAGCTATTTTTCATAAAATAAAATTCTTAATTATAATTATTCTCCAATTATATTATTTGTTCATGTCAATTTTTTTATTTTTTTTAAAAAACTTGTTTAGAAATACTTAATTTTTGAGATATAAAAAAATGTATAAAAATATTTGAAAAGATTATGTTAGTTATATAAAATATTGTTCTTAGTAAAATTTTTATTCAGTATCTAATAAATATTAAATTTAACTTTCAATAATTGAAAGCAAATTTATGTGCATATTGATATTTTTTTTATTTTTATCTTTTTAATTTTTGACTATTTAAATTGACGATATTTATCTTTCATTATTGTTTTATAAATGTTTATATTTTTTTTAAAAAATGTTTGAATTTTTTAAATATTTGCTCCAAAAGAAATTTGGAGTTATTTATGGTTATTTTATTTAATTTAAAATTTTAATTTTAAAAAATATTTTGTAAAATAACTTTGTGAAACTATTTTTGGAAAAAGAAAAAAAAAAGAAATAAAAGTTAGTGAAAAAAAAAATAGAAACAGGACATGAATGAACTTGAATGACAAAAATTATTAATAGAAAACTTAAATAAGTTAAAGTTGTTTTAGTTTTAAAAAAATAAAAAATAAAATTTTTTAAAATATTTTTCAGAAACTTCATTCACCAAAGTTTATTTTTTTTGTTTTAAAAATAATTTTTTTAAAATAAACAAACGGATCATAAACTCTGGAATTATATCATTTCATTTCAAGAATTTAAATTCCAAAACATTGTATAAATCTTTTGAAACTTAATGTTCGAAACTGTACTTTCAAAAATTATATTTTAAAAATAGTAAACACGAAAAGATTTACCTTGTTTGTTAAATATAGATTAAATATATTTTAAAAACTTATTTGTCTAACTCAGTGAGATATTATATATATATAATAAATTACATTTTTAGATTTATGAAGACGAAAGAAAAGATAAAAAAATAAAATTTACATTAAAGAAAAAAAAAGTGACTATGAAAATTTTACAAGAGAAGAAAATACAAATAACAATTTGTGAAAACAGATATCATACTTAATTGAAAATTTTTTTTAATATAAATTTACATGTTAAGAGGAGTTGACGCAATTAAGTTGAGATACACCCTAACACGGAGTTGGAAGCAATTAATTGTTTTTGTTTTTTTTTTGTCATGAAGAATGTTTAATGATAGAAAGGAATGTTACAACTTATTTTTTTCTTTAATAAAAGAATGCTACAGTTAACTCTCTCATAAAAAATAAAAAGATATAATATGGGATTTTGGATTTAAGGGTTGGTATAAGTTAAGTAAAAAAATATTAACAATTGTTTAATTTAAAAAATTGATTTTTTAATATATGTACAATAAATTTATATACCTACAAATTAAAATTTATTTTGATAATTAATTATTAAAAAATTATAGTTAACTTTATATAAAATAATATTTAATTTTACTTAATATTTAATTATTAAAAATTAGCATATAATAAATTATTAATATGCTATAATAAAAGTAATTAATTAGATGAAAATAATAATTTATAAATAATAAAATATATAACTTAATTAATTATTATTATTTATATTATTAACTATGATATTTTTTAATCGATTATCAAATAAAAATAGAATATAAATGAATGAATTTATTATTATAGTTAAATTTGAGAATAATCTTCGTTTTAAAAATATTAGTAATTTTCAGTTTTCTAATAATTTATTATAGGAAAATAAAAAATGTAACTGCATAATTTATTATATGTATATTTTTTATGCAGTAGATTGTCATTTTAATTATAAAAATTAAAAATTAATTATATATTTTTAAAATATATTATTATTATTTTAATTTTATAAAGATTAAAATGATATCTTTTTAGAACTAAAATAGTAAGTTTATCTTTGAAAATTAATATGATCGAATATAATTTCTGAGGATAAAAATTGTATTTATTTTTCATATTAAAAGGAAAATGTATAAATACAAAAATATTTAAAAAGAAAAGGAGTTGTGTCCGTCTCTATCTCTCTCACCGCCGAGCCCGGCCCTGATCTGTGTGGGGGTGTTGTGTTTAGGTTCATTTACTCACTCGCTCACTCGCTCACTCGCTCACTCGCTCACTCGCTCACTCGCTCACTCGTTAACACAATAAGCAATGGTTATGTGTTGATGTTTCTCCCCACCAATACGAAACGGTCACCGCCAATGAAGAAGGCGAAGCCCCTCGACTCGAAGAACGGCCTCCACGGTGACGACACCGTTTTGGACCCCGCTGCCTCCGATGACCCCAATGCGCGTGCCCTCATGGCTGCCAATCTCTCTCGCAAGAAAGCCACCCCTCCCCAGCCCCCCAAGAAGCTTCTCATTAAGCTCCACAAAGGTACTCCTCACTCCTTTCTCTTCATTTTCCAGATTGATTCATTCAGCACTATAGTATTCACGAACCAATTAGTCTTTTGTGTTTTCAATTCTTACTCTCTTCATCCGCTAAGTTTTGAATTGATGATTGTGTTTATTCGTTTGTTAGTTCAGTTGTAAGCGGAATTTTAGGTTCCTACTGTGTTAGTTCGCAGTCATCTACAACATTTGGATTTCAACAGCTCAGCATTTAGTCGTAATAAGCTTTAGAAAGTAAAACACCAGCTCAGATAGATTATTCTCATTTTCTACATTGCAGCAAGAAACACATTTTACGCAAGCTTAACCAGAAGTAGCCTTCTGTCTATGTATGCAGAGAAAAGCTTTTCATTGTTTGCTATAGTTGTTCTTTAACCAGCTTAATCTTTTAGTTCCTACTGTATAGCTTATGACGTGTTAGCCCTTAAGTTAGGAGGACGTGTTTTATATTTTCCAAGGGAAAATTCTATATTGTGGGCGCTACTAATTGAGTATTTTGGCTCATGTGAAATTATCTATTTTGATAAATTACAATCAGCTTGTTCAAGTTAGCTGTTATAGATATCCTCTGTCCTTCATTTTATGATAGAATCACCTTGTGGGCCTATGCGTTGTTGCCACATGATACAAACTAGAACAGATTATATAAGAAAATACATAAATAAGTTGTCTGGTACTGAAACATCAGCATGATATTGGTATCAGCAGAGACTTGCATGTAGAAACTTGTATAAGATCTCTCAGAAGATACAAGATAATGCAGATAATTCAGGTGGTCTGGCTGGTCTCTCCGTTCCTCCTCCCTTGCTTACTTCTTTTGTGCTTCCCCTTCTCTCCTCCCCTTCATATGCCTTCTGATTCCAACTTATTCTCTCTCCCCCTTCCGATCCCTTGACACACATGTAGGCAGTTATTTTTAGTCAAATTGCTTTTGGTGCCTTCGTGAGGTACCAATCCTCTACTTCTCTTACACCCAAATGTACACCTTGGTAAGTTGAGGTTTGTTAACACCATATTAACTTGTCTTGATCCAAAATGGTGGTCTTTGGTTGGGCTTTATTGAAATTGGAAGAAATGACGAGTTGATAGAACTGAGAGTTGATAAACTAAATGAAGTGTATATTATTTTAAAGTTGCAGAAGAAATACAGGATCCTCTATTTATAGAGGGTACAGCAAATCTTAACCAAATCTGTTTTGTTATACATGTAACAGACCAGCTCACCTATAACAGAAAGATGTAACTAATAATGAAGCAGCAACTGCACTTCTACATATACTAACATCTATATACGCTAACACTACCCCTTCAAACTCAGAGTGGGTGAGTAAGAGATAGCCTATGAAACACTCTGAGCTTGTCCTGAAAAGTTGAAAAATGTAATGAAGACAGGGCTTTGATGTGAATAGTAGCATATTGTTCTGAAGTTGGAATGGGAGTGACAAGAAGACTCTTACTGATAACCTTTTCTCGAAGAAAGAAAATATCTAAATCCATATGTTTGGTGCAAGCATGCAATACAGGGATGTGAGAAAGAGAAACAACGCTGAGATTATCACAATAAATTTGTGTTTGAGCTCAGTCAACAAAGACTGCAGCCACAATATTTCAGAGCAGCATTGGCAAGGCTCTCTTGTTGCCACTTCCCTCAAGACCCATCTTCCTTCATAAAGGAACCTGCATCTAGTGGTTCTAGTAATGGTAGTTGGCTGACCAGACGTCAAAAAACCCAAGGTTTGGCAATCGTTGTAGGGTACTTGAGGCCATGCTCTGACCTATCTTGTTTGTGCACCCTACCCACTTGTATTCCATCGTGACTTAAGCCTGGTTGCAGTGAACTTCTTACAGGAATGACTTATTTGGAACCTTCCTCATCTTGCGTCTTTATTCACCCAAATCTACATCACAACCATCATTATCTTTCCATTCTATCTCGTCTGCAACATCAACTTCTTGCTGCCAAGATTCTCCTCTATCTTTTAATAAGACTAGATTGCCCCCTCTCTTTTATTGCTTTCAATGACCTTCAACCCCTTCAAAATATGAAATTTGATCTGCCCCCAACCGAACCACACCTTTGCCTACCCATAAATCTTTTTCTTTGTTTTTTATTTCTTCCTTAGTCTTTGTCATCTCCTTCTGTTGTTCTTTGTCAATCTTTTACTTCAAATGTTTGTTCTTTGAAATTTTCATTTTCTCTTATTGTGAGAGAGACAAGTTTTTGTTCTCATTATTTGATGTTGACAATTCTGATTTTGTTTTTACGCTTTCTTGCATCAAAGAACTTTCATCTTCATCCCAAACAAATAGGTCTAGGTCATATTCTAGCTGGAATTCTTTGAGCAAAGCCTTTACAAAATCTCACCATGATGCATTTGGATGGTCCTTCTTCCACACGTACCACCAAACAGAAGCTCGTGCTCACATAGCCTTCCCAACCATCTTTATCTTTTCTTCTTCAAGTATTCCTATAGCATCAAAATGCTGCCCTACATTGATCAACCAATAGTAGGCGTCTTTTCCCCCAAAATTAGAAATCATCTTCAAGATTCAATACCTACAGCTCCAACATCAGAGCTCTGATACCAGTGTAAGAACCCTGGTATTTTTATTTGAAACTACATGGAATAACTCCAAATTACAAAACACTACAGAACTTCGAGGGTCTGCACCTCCCAATGCCAAAAAACCCTAAATTCCTCTCAAATGACAAGCTCCCCTCTCTCTTAACCTCTCCTATTATTTATTGGCAAACTATCCCGATTTCTCTCTATCTTCAATGACGATGGAGTTCGGGAACTTAAATGTCTTGGATAAATGTCCTTCATTCGAAGCTTCAAACCTGGTTACTAGTATGGTGGTTGAAACTCCTCTAGCTGAACACATTGTCATTCTACAGAAGAAGAGGAATGTTGTTCAGGAGGGGATAAGAACTAAGAGTAGGAAGACATCAATTAGAATGAAAAAGGATTTATGGCCTCAACTTTCAGATCCAATCCGCTGTGCAAAAGACAAGGAAAAAAGGCGACAAGTCATCGGTAGATAGGGTTGACAAGTTACTGATAGATAAGACTGCTACATTGAGAAGCAACTAAAAGGTGGAAGAGCGAGATGGAAGAGCTCAAGGCTACCCTTTCCACAAATTTCAGATTGTTGCCAAAAGAGTTTTGTAGGTGATACAGATTCTCCACAAACCATTAAGCAAGGACCAGGAATTGGTCTTGTTGAAGTTTTTGAGGGAAGCTGGTAGCAAAAGAGTCTACGGGACTTTTTATTTGACCTTGGTGGAATTTATGTCAACAACTCAGAGAATTTGCCCAGCACTTCAAGCATTGCTTGGGTTGTATATGTCCAGCAATGGAACCCTGGTGGAATTGTCTTCAACAAATACCACATAGTGGAAATTGGTCATTAACAACTACAAGCTATCACCTTGATGACAAGGTAAATCTTTAGGAGGGGAATATTGCTAGATCTCTAGTGGTTGTTGGTTAGGGTTTTTGTTTCACAATCAATAATTAGTTAGGTTAGTTGTTATTTCTGTTAGTTAGTTGAGTTGAGATAGAGAAAAATCAAGACAGTTTTCCTATAATTAACAAGAGAGGTTAAGAGAGAGGGGATCTTGTCATTTTAGATAGGATTGGGGGCCTTTAGGCAGTGGGAGGTACAGACCCTCGAAGTTTTGCAGTGTTCTATCTTTGTAACTAGAATTTATCTCTATTTCTTCTTAATAAAATACCAGGTTCTTACATAACCCTGGGAAAAATTGCATTAGAGAGGGTAGAAAGCAACCAAGTGAAAAGTAAGGAATCTTGTTGTTCCCATTCGTGTAGGTAGGGTTTACACTTCTAGTGTCATGATTGGTTTTTGAAAGAAATCATGAAGGAATATTGGGATGAACAACAAAATTATGAAGTCAATATCCTCGAATGACACCATTGACTTGTTGCTTCCAAGAAAGAAAGTTCTTCTCATCCAATTTGATGAGCAAAAATAGTTGCCGCAGTAGAGGAGGGACGAACGTCATGTGGAGAAGCCATGATTGGATCAATACACTCTAATACCATATTGGACTTGGAAGAAGTGATGGGTAGAGAGAATAGAGTTGATAAACTGAATGAAGTGTATATTATTTTAAAGTTGCAGAGGAAATACATGATCCGCTATTTATAGAGGGTACTAGAAATATTAAACAAATCTGTTATTCGGTTATACACGTAGCAGAATACCAGCTAATCTACAACAGAAAGATGTAACTAATAATGAAGCAGCAACCACACTTCTACATATACTAACATCTATACACTAACAGGCTTAAACCCGCAGTTAAGTTTAATTTTGAATTTTGAGATATCTGTCAATCACTTCCATCAAGATTCTATGCAGCCTTTAATTTTTTTTGTCTATTTTATAATATGATTTATGTTGAACATACCTTTAAAATGTAGTATCAACAAAAAACAGTCGCCTAATGCTGCAAGTTTATTATCCTTCTTTGAAATATATTAGTTTTATTTTTTTCATTCATTGACACAGTAATATCTTAAACAATAATTATTTATCTTATGAATGAGATGACTGCTATATTTTGTTTATACTTATTGGTTTTTTCTTGCGAAGCTAAACCAACATTGCCCCCAAATTTTGAGGAGGATACATGGGTGAAATTGAAGTCAGCTATTTGTGCTATATTCTTGAAGCAACCTGATTCTTGTGACTTGGAGAAACTTTATCAGGTAATCATGGAAAACCTTTTTGTTTCTTTTTCTTTTTTTCGGGTAATGGGCTTTATTTAGTCATGTGATCATTCATCTCACATTAGCTCATTAGAGTTTCATGTCGAACTCAATTCTTGTCCATAGGCTGTGAGTGATCTTTGCCTTTACAAAATGGGAGGAAATCTTTATCAACGAATTGAAATGGAGTGTGAAGCACACATATGTGCAGCACTGCAGTCTTTAGTTGGCCAAAGCCCAGATTTGATTGTTTTTCTATCCCTAGTTGAGAGATGTTGGCAGGATCTTTGTGACCAAATGTTGATGATTCGTGGTATAGCGTTGTATCTGGATAGGACGTATGTGAAACAAACAACAAATGTAAGGTCATTATGGGACATGGGCTTGCAACTTTTCCGCAAACATCTTTCTCTATCTGCAGAAGTAGAACATAAATCTGTTACTGGTCTTCTGCGTATGATTGAAAGTGAAAGGTAATGCATATTTTGCAATCTCAGTTTTAAAATGACTAGTACACTGTATATGTGCAGGTTATTCTCCTTGTGTTCTGTATATGTATTTTCACATTCCAGCATGCAGATATGCAGTACCATGTCTGTTTCATCCCCCATTCCTGTTGAAAATTTATGCTGTTGATTTTGTATTGAATGAAATGCATACTCGTAGAATATGCTTGCCAGCCAGCTAATAGTGATGAATTGAGGATGTTTAATATTGTTCTCCTTGCTTAAATTACTGATTAAAGTAATTCAAGGTCAGGAATAAACATGTTCCTCCCTTCTACATTTTTTGTTTCTTTATCTTTTCCTATAGAGCTGTAAAATGTGTTTAACTAAATTGGAAGAAATAAGGGGAATTTTCTTTTCATGAACATTTCAACATGTTATTTTCAGTTCACTCAAGAATGGTTATTTGTTCCCTATCTGTGATTATGGATCTAAAAAGCTTTAACAATTGTAAGTTCCCTGATATGTAATTTTCTGAAACTTCTGTTTACAAGGAAAAGTATCATCAGGCTTATTTTGTTTAAGTGAATGTGATGGCAATCAATCTTTTACCAGTAAAATCAACAATGACTAGCTTTTTACAAGAACAAAAATGCAGAAAATAGAAGATAAGTCTAGAATTTTGCTGATATACTAAACCTCTAGCTCAAGGCTATTCCCCCTTTTTCCTCAATTCATGCCTTCAATACACTACATGTCCTTTCCTCATATATTCTTATCTCTCCCCGACCAACTTCCCACCTCCCACTATTTCTTGCTAGCCAAGCTTTTGGATGTGTGGAAAAAAGTAGTAGACAATTGCGCGCTATGGTGTCGCTATAGTGTTGCAGCACCCCAGCACTTCCATCTCCCCTGTAGCGTTGCATTTTAGAGTCTGCAGTGGCGCTATTGCGGTCACAAATTGCGATTGAGCAGCCATTATGCTTTTCAGGCGTAATGCCATTTCTTCCCTTGGTTTAATATCATTAGGGGTTTTAAGGGGGATGGGGAGAATCTTGGATTTTGGCCCCCTTTCATTATACGTGATCTGCGAACAAGTCATGACTGATTTGCAAGCCAAAACCCTAGTGGTAGTTTGCACTCCTCTCGCACTCTCCTCCTTTGACAGACTGCTTTCCTTCTCTGATGAGCTTCAACGGCTATTTCCAGCTAAGACCCATTGCAGGTTGAGTGTTTTCCGGTGAGTTTCATCTTTGTTATGTTTTCTGATGAAGATCCACTGCTGTTTGGATGATTTTCTGGTGTCCTCAAGCCATTCTCTGGCAAGCTTCTTCTCTGTTTTGCTGTCTGCAAAGACCCATCCCTTTTTGGATCATTTTCCGGTATGGTTAGCTTCTTTTCTGGCCAATCCATGGTCTGATGGACATGTGTTGTTGAGTTCTCAAACTCTAATTTTTTATTTAATTATGAATGTCTTTTAGTTTTTTATTTTTCAGCATATATATATATATATATATATATATATATATATATATATATATGCTGAAAAATAAAAAAACTAAAAGACATTCATAATTAAATAAAAAATTAGAGTGGCTGCTTTGCTATATGCTATGCTACTATAGCATTTTCAGGGTCATCTGCTCCACACAGCTATTTGGGATTGTCTACTAGGCAGAAAACTTAACATGAGTATTGCCTTTCTTTCAAATTTTGTTCTCTAAAGTCTTCAGTCTTCACCCATGATTATTTATCCTTTTACTTCCCATTCCCTTCCTTGTAGCATATATGTTGAAATTATTAGGGTTTTTATTGTAGAGAAAGGAAAAGGAGAGAGTAGAGACAAAATACTATGAAATTGATATTCCCTTGATATGATGTGTTGTATTAAAGTGTGATGCAAAAGTTGAAGCACAGCCCCTTATTTATGCTAATGCTAAAGTCTTTATCCTACGCAACCCATAACTTTCTAAAGATAAGTTTAAATTCCTAAGAATAAGATAAGGATCCTATAAAGATGAGATGTTCTAAGATATTACAAATATTCTAAGATATTACAAGATAAAATAATTCTAAGATAATTATGAAATATTTTTCATATTTTCTTATACTTACCCTCAAGCTAAAGCATACTAAGCTTTAAGCTTGTTAAAATAAACATTTTGAAAAAAATATGGGCTCCACCAAACATGATTGGAATGATCATCATGGTGGGATTGAATATCTGCAGGGTTACCAGAGCATTTGGGACTGAAGACTGGTGGGGCTAGACCATGTCTGGGATATAGCTGTAGAAGAGAAACCAAGAACCAGTATAGAGAAACCACTGCAGCAGACAAACCTGAGCCAAATTAGGACAAACCAAAAAAGAGAACCAACCACTGTGGAGAACAAACAAGCCCTAAGGGGAAGAACAATCTGGAAACTGAGCACCGCCACCACATAACTGAATGGACATAGCAAACCAGGTGGAGCTGCCAAACAGCCAAACAACAACAGGGGCACAATGAAGAAACTACCGTTGTTAGCTGCCAAACAACAAGAGTGGTGCAGCAAACATAAACAGGGGCAGAAGCCAAACAACAGGAGATCCTTCAAAGCAGAGATCTAAAAACCAAATAAGGTCAAAACAGAATGAGGAGAGTCAAAGAATGGTGATATACTACAAGATGATGTCAATTGAGACTTCAGAGCATCTTTGGAAACATCATGGGAGGCAAAGTGACCACGGTCGGGTGTGGTCTGGCAGAACAAAAACTGCTGAAACAGTGCCAGAAAAAATGCACGGAGGAGGAGATAGGAAACCAAAGAGAAGCACCAGTGTTAGGGTTCACCAGAGATGTCATGTCATTGTGGTAGACAGAAAACGAACAATAATGAGAAGAGAATTTGGGAGAGAATGACATTGTTACAATGGAGTTTTAAATTTTAGGAACTTGGTAGTAGGATAATGATGGGATAGGTCACAGAGGATGTTACCACTTTGATACCATGTCATAAAGCAACTACTCCAAAAGCTTAAGTTGTAAGGTGAATACACGTGAATGGTTTTATATGTATTATATTTCTAGCCTGCCCCCTCACAAAAAGAGCCGTTTGGGCTTGAAGTGTGGACAATGCACAGACCTATCTACCTTTTGCTAAAATTAAACTTTTAGTTAGAAGAATGGAGGCAATAAGGATCAAACCCTAGATCACTTGGTCATAGAGGCTTTGATACCTTGTTATAATTATGTGTTTAAGATACAGAGGGAGGAAAAGAGGAAAGCAGAGACAAAATAATATAAAATTGATATTCACTTGATATGATGTGATGCAAACAAGAAGCACAAACCGTTTTTATACTAATACTAGATTCTTAATCCTAAAGAATACATAACTTCCTAAAGAGAAGATCAATCGCTAAAAATAAGGAAAGGATCCTAAAGGGATAAGTTATTGTAAGCTATGATAAGGTTAGATATTCTAAAAAAATCTTAGGGATATTCTAAAAAAAATAAGGTTAGATATGCTAAGATAATGGAGATATTTTTCACATATTCTAACAATATACCTTACTAATAGTGGTCTATCACTATAAAGCACAGACTTTGACGTGGACACTGGACATGATAAGGATACTCCAACATGGTTAATGTATAAAATATAGGACACTGAAATACCGCATATGTATATATTTGTAATTTCCTAAAATAATAAGCATCACCAAAGAATATTAAAAGACATTATTTTACAATGTAAGTACCTAGTCTCTTTACATAAAATCCCAAAACATGAAGATGAAATTTTTATCTTTCAAATAGATCATTCTCCTTCTCAAACCAACATACTAAGTTCCATATTTTTTTGTATGATAATATAGCTAACTTTATAAATTTTTTTAAAAATGAATATTTTTTAATAATAATACTAATGTGTGTCTATCCATATTGAATTGTTGGCTCAATTTTTTAAGTCGCATGGAATCGTTGACTTAAGTGTCTGAGCTGAACAAAATAATTTTTTAGTTGGACACCTTAAGATAAGTGTTTGACTGACATGTGTGGAGTAAGTGTTACAGAGGTGTTAGTGTAAAAAATGTCCAACACCATAACACTTCAAATGAGAGAAGTGTTTGTGCTTCATAGGTCTATCACAATGGCCATCCAATTTTCTCACGGTTCTAGGGTGAGTGACCATTTGTTAAGTGAGACCTTCAGTGACCACTCCTGCTTTTTAAGTTGTAAAGTCAGGAATCATCCCTCTGATGTGAGGGAACTAGATTGGAGAATTCTGAATGTGTTTGGATTTTGGAATGGAGTTCTTGTTTTAGCTGGCTTTTATTGTAATCTTTTTCTAGCCCTACTGCTTCTGAAATAAACATTGGACTACTTGCAAAAGCATCTACTACCAATTGCCTACCATAGTTAATCATGTCTCCACTATTTTTTATTGAGCGGAATGTGCTTGGCAAGAGGGCAAACCTTGGTGCAATGGTAAGGTCACTGCTTTGTGATTTGGAGGTCATGCATTCAAATCTTGAAAATAGCCCCTCTACATATGGGGAGTAAGGCTGTATACCCCCCTAGATCCTATTAGGTGGGAGTCTTGTGCTTCCTGTTTAGAATATATTGGGCTAGTCAATTATCATTTTTTTGGCTCTTTTAATCTTTTGCCACATTTGGATGTGCATTAAGCAAACAGCTAGTCTTATCTTTGTCCAATGTCCTATAGAGCTTCATTTTCTTGTAGCAATTTAATTTTCCCTTTGGATTTGGAATACAATCTTAAACCAGTGTTGGACAAAGTAGAAACATGCAAAGACTTCCATTTTTATTTTTTTGAAATTTATCTAATTTTCTGTGTATTTTTCTTAATAGTGAGCTGTGTTTGACACTGGTGAATGTGTATGTTTTCTCAAGGATCCAATTTTTTTGAAACAATAGATGCTTATAACTTTTCTGTTGTAAAGCATATTTGGTGCCATTTTTAATGGGTGAGATGCAAGACTAACCTATTCAATCATATTGAAATGAATCTAATCCACCAGAAATATATTTTCTGGGGCATGTGCCAGGATTTGATATTTCATTTCTTACTGTGATAATTTTGTGTGATTTAGCCATTGATTTCTCACTTACTACAGGGAGTTGGCTGGCTGATCCATCCATACATGAATAGGGCCATTTACATCTTCAACTCACTTTGTGTCTTACATTTTTCAATTTTATCGGATGTTTCAGATCAGGTGAAGCAGTGGATAGAACTCTTTTAAACCATCTTTTAAAGATGTTTACTGCTCTGGGAATTTATGCAGAAAGCTTTGAGAAGCCATTCCTTGAATCCACATCTGAATTCTATGCTGCTGAAGGTATGAAATACATGCAGCAATCAGATGCTCCAGATTACATGAAGCATGTGGAGGTGCTTCTTTTCCCTTGCTGTTGTGTATTATAATTTTAGCTTTAGTTATTGACATTCCTATGTGCTGCTTTTGTAATTATTTAATAAATGGATGATGCCATGACCTTTCAGATTTTTATCTGATCATACAAGATATCTTTTAAAATTCAATCCCATCCCCTGATCCCTGTTGGGGATACTTTGGGTAATCATTTTTGTAGACAAGATTGCAAGAGGAACATGAAAGATGTTTGATGTACTTGGATGCAAGTACTAGGAAACCATTGATACCAACTGCAGAAAAGCAACTTCTTGAACGTCATATACCTGCCATTCTTGATAAGGTACACTTTTCGAATTTTTTACTGCTGAAATCTTTTGCAATTTTCTCCCCCTCTTTAATTTTGTTTTCTGTTTTAGGGTTTTACTATGCTTATGGATGGGAATCGAATTGAAGATCTCCAGAGAATGTACTCACTCTTTTCCAGGGTCAATGCCCTTGAGTCACTGAGGCAGGCCCTTAGTTTGTACATCAGGAGAACTGGGCAGGGCATTGCTATGGATGAGGAGAAAGATAAAGATATGGTCTCATCCCTTCTTGAATTTAAGGCTTCTCTTGACACAACATGGGAAGAAAGCTTTTTCAAGAATGAAGCTTTCAGTAACACAATTAAGGATGCATTTGAATATCTTATCAATCTTCGTCAGGTACTAAATACTTTTCTATTATGATATGCAGTTTGTGTTAGGTAGTTTCCATACTAACTGGATAAAATGCCGCAAGATAGAAAGCTTAAACTGATATGTTTTGGTCAGCTCATGTGCTAGTCTTTCCCTGACCTTGGCATATTACCACTAATGTAATGTTAGTCAAGGTACTCCACACCATAACTTTTATTTGGTAGCAAGTACTAGGAAAGGAAAGATAGCTAACATGTAGTTTTTGGTCCTCAGCTGGTTGAGCTTTTAGGTCAACTAATTATTTTGCATTTAAATTGGGTTTTTTTTGTGTTGATCTGTTGTGCAATCAACTAACTGTTATACTATTTTTGCATGACAGAACCGACCTGCAGAGTTGATTGCCAAGTTTTTGGATGAGAAACTTCGGGCAGGTAATAAGGGTACTTCTGAAGAGGAACTAGAGGGTACTCTTGATAAAGTCCTGGTGTTATTCAGGTTCATTCAGGTATGTTTGATGTTTCATTGGTGGAGTAGCTAATAATTAACTGTCTCTGAAACTTTTATTTAGGCTTCTACTGTAATCATATGCACTTCTGTAGATCTTTCTATCCATACTGATATTGACATGATTGATTTTTTGTTGTTAAAGGGCAAGGATGTATTTGAAGCATTCTACAAGAAAGATCTTGCTAAAAGACTGCTTTTAGGAAAAAGTGCTTCTATTGATGCTGAGAAATCTATGATCTCCAAGGTTAAGGCTTTTCTTCCCCCTTTTTAACATCTGAACAAATAAACGGTTCCTTAGCAACATTTTTAGTAATGTTAACAGTTTCCTTTCATTAATACAGCTGAAGACTGAGTGTGGCAGCCAGTTCACAAACAAACTGGAAGGAATGTTTAAGGTATACATGTTTCTTGGAATCATTTTCTATTTTCAGAATTTCAATTCCAATTGTGACTCCTGACCTATAGATGTTTTGTTATAATTTTTCACATCCAAGCTTAGGTGCAAGAATTGGATAACAATCGTAAAAAACTGGACCTTTCCTTTTACTGTTTTGACATTTTAAAACTAAAAAGTAGTCCTTGTCTTTTCTACTTATGTGTGAGTATAGAAAAGGTCTCTAAAAAGGTAAGGTCACAGGAATTCAAACATGTTGAGAAACTGTGTTTCTTCCCTTTGCTGAAGGGGGAGCTAAGGGAATGAATTTTGAGATAATATGAGCTGTTTGATCATTTTATAACGATAACTGATTCTAGTCTGTTCTTCTAATATCTGAGCATAGAGAAAAAAGTTTCTAAAATCCTCCATTTTTTATTAATAAAGAAATTTTTTGAGTGAGAAAAGAAAGAAATTACTTGAGGGAGAAGGATAATGTGACCTCTAAAAAAGGTTGAAAGGAAGAAGAGTAGAAGACAGGAATATGTGAAAAATTAAGAATGCAGCAGGGAGGCACTATCTTTCTGAAAGTCAGAGATTGAAACATCCTTAAACAGCCTAGGCACAGTTCCAAGACACTAAAAACTCAACTTTGTCCCAAAGTAGAGTTAGTAGCAAGGAAACACATTCAAGATGCATGTTCTACTCAAACCAAATGCACCAAAGAGTTTTAAAACTGCCCAGTCACAGAATTTTGGCTTCCTTCGTTTTACCAAAATCCTTTTGATGATTGACTAATCAACCAACAGGAACTCTTTGGTACATTTGGTAATTGAACAGAAAAATGTAATAGAACATAATAAAATGTAACAGACTAGAATGTGTTTGGTGGCCTCAAAACAAGAACATATGTCTTCTTTTGTGTTTGACGCTTGTTAAAGAGAGCAGAACGTTGTGTTCAACTATATATATATATATATATATATATATATATATATATATATATATATAACTTTTATGTTTGGTTGAGATGTTGAGTATAAAAAATTATACAAAACGGAACACTTTTCCAAACCTGCTATTTTAGGACTATTATCATATATTCTTGTATTAATGATTCCTGTTATAAATACAACTTCACTTTGTAGTTGAAACACAGATTCATCCTATGCCTTCTTGTTTCTCTCCTTTTCAACATGGTATCCATACCAGTGGCCCCACTGCTTACTAGTGAATTTTTTTTTTGGTTATTGTGTTTGGTTTTCGACCATCTTCATCAACGAGTTTTTCTAGCAAGGTTTTTTGGCGATTGACATTTGAATCTGGCTTGCCTCGTTGTGTGCAACACAACTTTAGCAGTCTTGTCTCAATTGAAGCTTTGACGCGCTCTCATGTGCTACTCACAACACATACACTTTCCCTCATCAATCCTCGGCTGCATGTAGCAGCACATCTGCCGGTGTTTTGAGTCACCATCACCGTTGTTAGACTTGTCTCACTACGGAGATTCTTGATTATAGTCGCTTTCCTATTTCGAGTTTCGTACCATTCTGTTTGACCATTCTACCACCTCTTTTCTAGGCCATTTTTTCTTTTTGCTGCGTTGACCATGGTGACTTTGGTACCATACTATGGGTCACGTTAGGTCTTTGATTCTATTGTGTTAGTTGCGCATATTGGTAATTTTTTTGTTGGCTTCTCTCATTCTTCCTCTTCAGGTCATTGGATTCTGGATAATTGAGGCCATTTCACATTGGTGGTAATAAATCCATTTTCTCAATTTTCTTTTTCCAATTCTTTATCTCCTATCACTCTGGCTAATGGTTTCCAAATACGACCTGAAGGTATTGCTGTTGTCCCCATTCTTCCCTCTGTCTCCATTGACAAATCCTTTATATTCTTGGTTTCCCTTTTAATTTATTGTCTATTAATTGTCTCACTCGCATCTTTGATTGCATTGTTTCCTTTACCAAAGATTCTATCATTCTGCAGGATCGAAGTTTGGGGAGGATGATTGGTTTCGGATGTAAGTCTTAGGGTCTCTACTAGTTCAATTGGGCCATCCTAGACTTGCTTTCTTGAAGAGGTTAATGTCGAGTCTCCATGTTGTCTTGTTTACCTTGTGAGTTGTGTCAGGTAAGTAAACATGTCCATAGTTTTTATCATAATCATGTCATTGGTTGAGCTTCGTTCTCCTTTATTTTTGTTCATTTTGGATGTTTGAGATCCTAGTCTTTTTATTTCTATTTTAGGGTCAAAATATTATCATCTTGATTGATGATTTATTTTTCTATGTACTTTGACTTATTAATGAAGGACAGTTCTAAATTGTTTTCTATCTTTTAGTCATTTTACAATGAAATATGGTATTCCCATTCAAACTTTACAAAGTGATATGACCAAAAATACTTGTCTATGTCATTTTGTAATTTCATGACTTGTGGGATCCTACTTAAGATATTCTATCCTCATACTCCTCAACAAAGTGTTGTTGAACTTAAAAATCAGCATCTCCTTGAGAATGCTCGCACATTCTTGCTTTATGCTCATGTTTCTTATCATTTTTAAGGTGATATTGTCCTTACAACTTTCTATGTTATTAATAGGATGCCTTCCTCCATTTTGGATGAAAAATTTCACAATAGGTCTTGTATCCACATCAATCTTTCCATCTATTACATTCTCAAATCTTTGGATCCATCTGTTTAGTTCATAATGTTAGTCTTGGGTAGATAAACTCTTTTTCTCACAAATGTGTCTTCTTGGGTTATGCTCAATCTCAAAAAGGGTACAAATGTCATTCTCCTACTCTTTGTCTTTTTTTTACATCTTGTAATGTTACTTTTTTTGAGTTTGTAATGTGTTTTAATTCTTCATCTACCTGAGTCCTCATATTTCCTCCCCAATATCTGATCACTTTTGTCCTCCAGAGGAATCCCTAACACAACTTGCTTCACCTCCTGCTCATCCTTTGCTTGTTTATCAATGATGACATCTTTCTTTGGCTCCATTACTGACCAATGCCAACACTGCTATTGACTCATCTTTGGTGTCACCTGATTCGCTCCCTTCAACCCTGTCCTTTGAATTTGATATTCCCGTTGCAATTCGTAAAGATATACGTTCTATTCATAATCCTTCTCATTATGTCAATATAAGTTACCATTGTTTAACTTCTTTTCATTACATTTGTCTTTCTTCTTTTTCTTCTATTTTTATTCCCAAGTTTATAAGTGAAGCATTCTTTGTTCCACACTTTGAGTTTCTCGTTGATGCATTTTAGTTTTTCTTTTAGAATGTAAGCAGCTTGTCCATCTACCTGTGTTTTCTCCCAGCTAAGTTTCACAATTTGTTTGAACTGTGGATATTGATTCCAACAATTGAGAAATCTAAACGGCTTTAGCTCCCAATTGAGATCCTCATCTTTGATTAAAATTGCACAGTGGTTGGATAATCCCCTATTCAAAACCCATTGGGATGTGTTTCTCCATTTATCAGGCCACCCATGTGACAATAAAAAATGATTCAGTCGACTCATATCGCTCGCATGTGCTGTAACATGTAAACTTTCTTCCTTGCATTGCTAAGTCTAGTAGTTCAACATTTCTAACGAAATTTTTGAATATTGACATATTCTCTCTTCTTGAAAATCCAGTGCTTCCTTTTCTTTCTTCCTTTAATTTTATGGAATTGAAATCTCTTACCACACACCAAAGATCCCCATCCTTATTTCTTTTCACTTTGAGATTTCTTGCCACATGCGTTTTTTCTTTGAAAACTCATGGTGTATACACATTTACTATGCACACCTCTATTTGGTCTTTCCCATACCTTCCCCTTACCCCTGTGAAATAATTCCCTTCAAAAGTTTCATCTAAAGTAAAACTATTTTGTTGTCATATAATCAGTAATCCTCGAGTTTCCTTGTGAAGGTTTACATGTCTAATGAAAATTGTCTCCCCCCATATTGTGCACATGTTCTTATGTCTATCATCTCCTTTTTAGTCTTTTGCAAGCATATCATGTCTATCTTTTCTTTCTGGACTTTAGTCTTCATTTCCCATTTCTTTGCCCTTTCCCCTACCCCTCTAATATTAAGTGACATTATCTTCATACTAAGTATCTTGTCCCCAAGTTATCACCATTTTCTTCCTTCATTTGTGTTTGTGATCCTCTTCATAAATTTGTTTTCCTCTTATAGTCAATCTATCCCTCCTTTCCATTTTATAAGATTCTATACTATCTCCTTTTTCCCTCCAGGATTGACTATTCCAATTAGCTGTCCTATGTTCCACATCTCATGTGCCAGTTTCTCTCTTTTTGTTTCTACTTCACTCTCTTTAGATGAGCTCGGAGAAGACATAGTCGGATGATTCTGATTGTTATCTTTTGCAATGTTGCAAACGCTAATTGGAATTGCAGTAGCTTCAAGAACATCATCTCTTGTGACTTTTACCCCATTGTCTTTGGTATGTGTTGGCCTTCAAACACCTTTTATGATTATTTCTAAGCAAAGGTTTCATTTGCGTGAGTTTACCCAAGCTTTCCCCCTCTGTATCTCCTCTCACATCCTTTTTTTCCTTTAGTCCTAATTGTTCTGTTGTAGTGTAATCACTGCCTTCTATTATGTTTCTGTTGCCTCGCACCGTGTGTTTTTCTTTGGTGATGTTTGAAACCATTGTGATTTCTTTCATTTGGTCGTGGGACACTACTTGCTGATTTTTTGGTGAGAATCTTGGTTCTACCACCTTATCATCATCACATACTTCCTTCATGCTCTCTTCACCCATTCTTTTGTGTAAAATTCTCATACTCTTCTGTTGCTCAATTTATTCCTTTGTCTTTTCCTCTTTTTCCTTATCTTTCATCCTTTCTTCTTCTGACACATGCCTTGCCCCCTTTTCCGTTCCTTGCATGTGGGCTGTTGTATTTTCTATTTCTTGTGCCAAGCTGATTATTTTGTTATTTTCTCTTTTTTTCTGTACTTGGTCTAAGGCCTCCACCTTGGGCTTATTTTCTTTGTTTATGGGTTTTTCCACTCCCCTTCCTTCCTGGATTTTCATGTGTTCTGGTCTACATTTTGAGGTCTCTATTTGTTCAAAGGTGTCCTGATAAGTCCGTTGGGCCTACGTCGGTCCAATAAGTTCAACTTTTGGGTAAAAAAGGCTTGAGCATTGTGTAGAGGTTGTATAAACCACATCACCTCAATTGGCTCTAGAGGTTCCCTAATATACCCTGACCTCCTCCTATGCTGGTAACCCTACTCTAACATATATGTCTCCTTAGATGTAGCTTCCCCAGTTGGTTGCTCAGATTTTTTGTATCCACTATCTTCATTGGCACTACCCTGCATTTCAAATTCAAAATTTTCCACATTGTCTTTTGCTCCAATTCTGTCCTTACACCTGCAACTTTTTTGTTTGTTGTTGACGTCATTGATTTCAAAATCACTATCTTCCACATCATCGTTAGATTTGAGTCCTTTTGATTCAGGTACAAACGAGAGATCGGATTCCAATGAAGTTTTTATTGGTTGTCTCCTTTTCCTTTATGTGATCTTCCTCCCCATTATCCTTCACTTTTGAGAATGGCTTTTCCATTGTTAGAATATATAGTTAGTTTTTTTGTAACATCCATTAACCTTATGCTGAAGAAAATCCCATTAGTTCGTATCGTTAGCCTTCTACTGATAACCTCCAGGGATGATGTGCATACTAGAAGTCTAGCAAAATCCAACCTCCTCATTCCTCTTGTATTTTTATCCATCTTTATAAAGGTTCCAACTGCTGCAATCATGTTCGTTCCAAGCCTGAAGTGGAACTCCTTGACACCTAATCCAAGCAAATCTTTTTTGCAAAACTTCACTCTGTGACCAAGGCCTTATTTCGGCCAACCAATTCTGAAACTCTTGTTTGGATTCTTCTACCAATGTTTCAAAATCCTCTCCTTCGTCCAGTGTGATTAAGACTAGCTCACCTCCCATTGGTGTCAGGTTGATTGTTGTTATGCCTTCCTCCCACATTTTATCTTGTAGAGAACAAATGTCTTCCACCTTATGCACTTCTCCCATGTAGCTTGTTTTTAGTATCTCCAATTTTTCGTCTTCAACATGTAGGTCTATTCCCCTCCATTCAACCTCTTCCTTTGTTTGCTCTGTTCCTTTCTTTACGATGTCTGCATATTTCTTTCCTTTTGTCATCAGAGCAGTGATACTACTTCTTCCTTTTGTTGCTACTTATCCCTTTTTATCCCCTTTTCATACTTTATTAAATTGACTCTCAGCTTATATGTTCCTATCCAAATTTGATTTAGTCGTTCCTCCAGTCTTTTTAAGTTCCAAACATGTTTAAATTACAAAACCAAAACGTGCCTCCTTTTGCCAATATTTTCTTTGGTAGATATATATCGTTGACTACACCCCATCTACGAAACATCTTCCATAAAGCTTCTACTCCGTAATTTTTAGGAAAACTTGTAAAGTAATATGATATTGTGTCCATTGCATAATCTCTTGGATATGCATGCCTATTGTTACTATTTTGTCCTATCTTTTCCATGTCTGCAATTGTTTGTTTGTCCTTCTCTTGTTGATCTGATCGAGTTCCTTTCCTTCTTCTTCGCATCACCTGAGTCCACTTTTCACCCTCGCTTTTCATTCCACTCCTCACGCATTTTGGTTCTCTGCGATTGTATTTCACCCTTTAGATTAAGTATCTAGTTAAAGGAAAATAATTGAATAGATAAATACTGAATCATTTATTCAGTTAATTAAATGGGGAAAAAATGGGTGGGAAGACGTTTTGATATTAGTTCATTTGTTACTCTTTTCCTGGTGCATACTTCTGTGCGTTTAACATTTGTAGCCTAGCAGTATTATGAAGGAATATCATGGTGATTTTTCTGTTTGTTTGTCATACATGGAATAGAGTTATATCGCAGGCATGTTAACTGACGTATCTCATTATTTTCAAACATGCTTAAGAAATATAAATTTGAGTACGTTTCTTTCATGAAAAGTACATGTAAGTTAAATCATATCCTTGGTTTTATTGTTTAATATGATTACTTTTTGAATGAGGATTATCTGACAACCTTCATGAATTTTTATAGATTTTATTCTCATCACAGCTTCTCTCAACTTTGTTTGAAATTATTGTAATTCAGGACATTGAATTGTCAAAAGAGATAAATGATTCATTCAAACAGTCATCACAAGCGAGGTCAAAACTCCCATCAGGGATTGAAATGAGTGTTCATGTTTTAACCACAGGGTAAGCTTTGTGTTTTCTCATCAGTATTTTTTTTTTCCTTTTTTGTGGAAAATCTATTTGAAGTTGTTGGATGAGTGTAGGTACTGGCCAACATATCCGCCGATGGATGTTAGACTTCCTCATGAATTGAATGTTTATCAGGTTCAGCATTGGCTATGACTGAATGCTCTTAACTTTTTGGGGTCTTGGTACTTTTTGAGTGACTTTCCTGACATGGTCCTTTCCTTTATCATCCCTTCAGGATATTTTCAAAGAGTTCTATCTAAGCAAATACAGTGGAAGGCGTCTGATGTGGCAAAATTCATTAGGCCACTGTGTCTTAAAGGCAGAGTTTCCCAAAGGAAAAAAGGAGTTGGCTGTGTCCCTGTTTCAGGTGGCCTTCCAAAAACCATAATTTAAAATGTTAAAATATCCGTTTGTTTTTGCAGTCTCATCTTTGTATCTTGTATTGCAAAGATTTCCATTTTTTATTAATTCTGTATGTGCTCCAGACTGTTGTTCTAATGCTATTCAATGATGCTGAGAAACTAAGTTTTCAAGATATCAAAGATGCTACGGATATTGAAGACAAGGAACTGAAAAGGACTCTGCAATCACTTGCTTGCGGTAAAGTTCGAGTCCTACAAAAGGTGTGTTTGTAATCATTTGCAGAATAACCATCATACTGTTTTTGTTTGTAATAATGGTCTCTTTATATTCCTCAACAATTTTCCCTTTAATGAACATGCAAAAGATGCCCAAGGGAAGAGATGTGGAGGACGATGACTCATTTGTTTTCCACGATGGATTTACAGCTCCTCTTTACCGTATAAAGGTACCACCCTATTGCTTATGAACAGTTGAGATCATATAGCGGATGAATCTTAACTCTAATTGTGTTTTAACTCGGCCACTAGAGTTTGGCCCTTTGATAAAAAGAGAAACTTGATACAAAGTTTGTTTTTAACCAGGTTCTTTTTCATACTAATTTTAAAGTTATGATTTGCAGGTGAATGCAATTCAATTAAAGGAGACAGCTGAGGAGAACACTAGCACCACCGAAAGAGTTTTCCAAGACCGTCAGTATCAGGTTAATTTTCTTTTCCTTCAAGCTTTTCCTACTTTGTGGTGCTGATTCTGTACTTTAGGTTAGTTTGGATTGATGAAAAGATGAAATGGAACCTAATGGAATGTATTCCATTTTATTCTATCCAATACTTCTTTCCTCCCTTTCTGTTTGGGTGGATGGGATGGAACCATACCCTTTTTCTATTTCCTCATTAAAATATCCAAACAATGTAACTGGAACTTCATTCCATTCCATTTCGTTCCTTCTTTTATTTCATTGGCCCTTACTTTTTGCACTCCCATTTTTTCTTTTTACCTCCCTCTTTTTTTGAAATTTTTTATTCCCATTTTATCCTTTTCTTTTTTATATTATAGAATGTATTTATTAAAGAACAAAATTGGAATTTTTTTACAAAAAATGGAGGGAGTGCGTAAAGGAAAAAAAGGGGGGGGGGGGAGAGGGTGAAAAAACAATTCCCTATTTCATTTCACTCACCCACTAGATATCCAAACACAACCTTAGATGCTCAGAATCAATGTGTTTGGTGCAGTTCTTCCCATAGACATTTGGTAACCATTCCAAACCCTTGAGAATCCAAGATGCATAAGCATATGAGATAATTTAAATTTTTATTGGTTTACGAATTCTATTTTCGTTAATTTTATTTTACAAAATATGAATATCAAATAATAATTATATCAATCTTTTCAGCTAAAAATAGCTAATTTTGTGTTGCAATGTTTCTAACTCTACTCTAAAAGTATTTATTTGGTTCCTTCCTACATGCACAAATTTAAAAATCATTCTTAAAACTGGATAAGGGTAATTTTATAATTGTAACCAAACAAGACCATCTTTATCACTCGTGCTTTGACATCTACACTGTTATGCTAATCATAAGAAACCTATTATACTTATCTCCTGGTATCCAAGACCAATTGTTTTTGTACTGAAATCTTCTTAAAACTGGTTGTCATCTTATTTAATGTTCATGTTCATTGCAGGTTGATGCTGCTATTGTGAGGATAATGAAGACTAGAAAAGTGCTTAGTCACACCCTTCTTATTACTGAACTCTTCCAACAGGTGAACTCATTTCTCATATTTCATTTCTTTATTCAAATATTATCTGTTTCATTTCCCAAGTATTACGATGTCAAAATAATGATGTCCCGGTGCTCTCATGGCTTAGTTGTAGAAGAAACCAGTTTGTACTAATTTACTACTGACAATATTGTGAAATGCATCATACTCTTCTGATGTGTGATTAAATAAAAATGACACTCGTCTGATTTTTGGGGATATAATACTTACTTTAGGTATTTATCATTTTTTGAACAGTTGAAATTCCCAATAAAACCAGCTGATTTGAAAAAAAGGATTTAAAGCCTCATTGACAGGGAATATCTAGAGAGGGACAAGAGCAATCCTCAAATATATAATTACCTCGCATAGCATGTTTTGCTATATTTCACCCTTTAATTTTTCTTTTTTAACATGGGAGAGGTTTGATGTTTATTCCCTTGTCATATGTACAGTAAATATTCAGGATCCCTTTCTTTTATTTATTTATTTTTCCAACCTTTCATTAATGGACAAATGTACTGTAATTATAAAGCATGTTTAGTCTCTTTGAAGTTTTATCATTTCCTTCAAGTTAAAAGTAACTCACCCACACGCTCCTGTACTTCTACAATCGGGTAAAGTTATCTATGCCCGAGGATTATATATACATAATGAGAGGTCTTTTCAATGTAATAGTAAGTAGATTTTGACCATATAATTAAAATTAAAAGATATTTATTAATTATGTAACTTGTAAATGTTATATGGTTTTATGCTTTAATTTTAATAATTTATAATTAGAATTGATAGTCAAGTTTTGAGCCATTCAATTACATATAATGGGATATTTCTCATACATGTGTGTAAAGAAAATTTAACGGGATTTCTCAATTTTATCATGAAAATATTCTGTGTATACTTATTTGTTGCTCTAGTAAATAAAAGTCAGTTCAAACTTATTAAATTAATGATTGCTTTAAGGGTTAGGCATGAGGATGAGCCCGTTATATTTTTACATGCAATTTGGTTGAAAGTTTAAAGTAGGGAAGGAAAGAGGAGTGATTTTAATGAAGGGGAAAGATATTTTATTTAATTTACAAGGAGATGGTAAGGGGAAAGAATAAACAAATTTATTAGAATGGTCAAATAAAGTTATTAAATTAAAAGTAATTTTATTCAATTAATCTAAAAATTATTCTTCAAATTTTTCTAATATATATATATTTTGGAAAAGGAGGATGGAGAGGTCAAAATTATTATTTTTTACATACATTTCATAGAGTGGTGTATAGGATGAATATAATGTATATATGCATCCCATAAATTAATTTCTAGAATTTATATTTTGTAAATTAATTTACAAAAATGTATTTTTATATTTTATAAACTAATGAAAATATTTACAGAAAAATAAGATTTGAAAAATAAACGGAAGGAGGTGCGAAAAGTCCAAACGGAAGGTCCAGAAAGCAATTTCTCTTTATTTCTTCTTTAGAAAGAGAAGGCCCAAAAGATATTCATTATCTTCTCGGTCTATTCATTTGTAGTACATGAATCAAAATGCCTGAAAACTTTGACAACAAAGGAAAAACAAACGTCGAATGTAATTATGTAACCCACTTTAATGCACAGCCTAAACTTTAGATGGGTCAATTTCAGATATCCCATAGAACCATGTCCATAACGTTAACACCCAGCTTGCTCGATCCAGTTGGACTCAACTAAAGGGTTATGTTAATGAAAACAAAATTACCTTGTTATTTTTAAGTTCAATTTGTTGCTCAAAACAACTTCCTTTTTCGATAAATTATATTCACATACTTTTAGGTTAAATAAAATTTTATCTTATTTTTTATTTATTTTTATTTTACTTAACGTTTTATTAATTTATCTATTAATGTAACATTGTATTTTTTATTATACAAATTATTCCTAATTTTTTATGCAATTATATGAACAAAATCGAGTCAAAATAATTTTAAAAACAGAGAGATGCTTAGTAAATTTTATTAAATTTAAGAATATGTAAATTTAATTTACCCTTAATTTTAAGTTAGGAAAAAAAAAGACTAACTTATGAGAAAAACATAAAGCTGACTATCTGCAACACATTATATTTAAATAACTAAACAAAAAAAAATAAATTTTAATAAAAATAATCAAGAGGGAAAGAAACAATTGACAATATAATCTTTTCTTTTACGGGAGATAAATAAATAGGATAATAAATAAATCATTTTGACATAACATAACTCTCTTCCTTTTAATCATTCATTAGCATGTATAAGGTGTTTGGTATGATTATTTATATATACGGGTGAAATATAAATAATATAAAATAAAGGATTTTAATAGAATATTTAAATTTTACTGATAATAAAAATTATAAATAAAATATAAAAAGTACAGGCATATAAAAAAGATTTTTGTAAAATATCAAAAATGAATTTAATTGAAAGATTATTGTTTTTATTGTTATTTATAAAAATATTTTTATGCCTAATGTTGATTTAAGAATTTTGAATAATTATTAAAGAAAATCAAAAAATAAAAATATTTTTATCAAATAAATAAAGAAAAATTATTTATTTAATTTAATATAAAATTCACAAGATATGTATTACAAAGTAAAAAAAGGTATGTAAATTACAAGAAAAGGAAATTACATATATAAATATTTTGATCCCATTCTATAAAATAAATATTTGAATTTGTTCTATAAAAATGAATTTCAACGCTAGACATTTTCTACGTGAGTTATGCGTACAAAATTTATATACAACTATGGATGGAGATTGACTTATTGGTTGACTTTTATTTACACATGATTCTGTTTTAAAGTTGGGAAAAACCATACTTTTCTCATGCGTATTCTTCATAACCACTCTCCTAAGGGAAACTTGAGATATATGTTTCCGCTAATTTGTTTTCTTTCCTTTTCATTTAGTCTCAATGCTTTCCGAACAACACTATTAATAAAGTTGAACATTGTGTTTTGACTGTTGTCTACGTTGAAATCAAGCTGGAATTTCACTACATGTGGAATTACAGAATGAGAGTCATGGCAGGACAATGTTGACTTCTAGTAAGCCATTTTGGTAGATCATACGTCATCAATTAAATCCTACCTCCAACCTACTGTTACATCAAAAATTAAATTCTCTTTTGTGATTTTAAATTTAACGGAACAAAACAAAAAAGAGAAAAAAAGAGACACATCATCTTTGTTGGGGCTAAAGCAAATTGTGAAAAATAAAGAAATGTTCCCAATATACTCCATAAATTAAAGTCTGCATTAAAAAATAGAAAAAATTCAAATGACTACTATATGTATTATTGATGTTTGTCATAATTAAGTAGCGATTTTAGGAATCTAGTAAGTATCCTTTGCATAATGTAATTGTAAATAAATGTAAAATATAAAAAAATAATTTAAAATTTAAGAAAATATGAGTTTAATTAATAAAATATCATTTTACTAATAATACAAATAAACTAAATATGAAAATACATGCACTTGAAATTATATATTTTGAATATTCACAAATATGGTTTAATTGATAGAATTCCTATTCTATAGTGATCTATAAATATTACACCATTCATAATGTTGGTTAAAAAATTAACACATTAATTAGACAAGTTAAGTAAATTAAAAACCATTTCCATTTTAATTGAATAGCTAATGTGAAAAATGTTAAATTAATTTGAACATGTCTTAGAAAATGAGAAAACGTGATTAATTTAAAGGAATGACACTTATAGAAAATATTCTACTCTTAAGAATGTAACTTGATTTTGTGATATAGGAGTATATAAATCTAATGCTAAAGGGGTTTTCCTTTTTAATTTTTTACAACCTGTTTTTAATAAACTCCGCATGATAATTCATATATACTTTTTTTTGGGTAAAATCCTAATGCTAATTGGTGATTTTACATGAAAGCAATCAGTTTAGTGGAAATTATGAAGGTGATTTTGCTCCAAACCTTTTGAATTGGTCGTATACCCTTAAAAAACAAAGATTTTGAGATGGGTTATACCATTCCCTTCACATTGGTTTAGCTTTCACGCAAACTACATTTGCCCAATATATACCCACTAAACTTCATTGCTTTCTCTTCCGTATGCGCAAAATCAACCATGACAAAGACAAGCTTCAGGTAGGTTTCATGAATCAAGTTGTAGTCTGGCACCTTCTGTGCCCAAATGTCAGTACTCTCATGCCACTTACTAAGCTCCTTTCGTTTTCAATTACCTTTCCACTCTGCTATTCGTCAGAAAATATAAATATATAAACCTCAAACCAATCTCCCATGTGGGGGCTATCTCAATATAATTATTTCCCTTTCACGTACAACTGGATTTTACTATCTGTTTATTTTTAAATTAAATAAAATTGATTTTCAATTATTAAATAATTTTTGAATATATAAAAAATTATACATTTTCTATTAAAGATATAAAAAATAGTTTTTAAACATTAAACCAAACAAGTTCTGTCTCCACATCACAACGTACATGCACCTAACATTATTCCAGCATATGGTGAAGCTTAGCCACACGGTCTCCTACCTTTTGTTTAGCCCCTACCTTCAACTAATATTGATCTTATTTTTATGCATATTTTATTATTTTACGATAAGGTTATGTCTAAGGTCAATCAACAAATTTTATATATAAAATATAAGTATTTGAATATATTTAATTGACGATGTCTTGAAAAATGTTATTAACATATTTTTAACAATTTTTTATTATTGATTGAAATTTATATGTATTTTAATTATAAATATAGGATTTATATAATTTAATGAGATATAAAATTTTAATTAATAATAAAAATATTAAAAGAATTATATAAAAAATGTTAGTATTTTTTGTTAAGGAAAATTAGTTAATTAATTTATGTGAAGCTTAAAGTAATATTACTTTCCAAAATTATAATCTACACTAAGAAATATTCCCCAACCCTTAAATAGAAGCTTGTCCTTGTGGATTTTTAGTGATGGTTCTCAACCTACCATAATCTTGTCATGAGCAAACAAACTCATGTCTCACGGTAGTATGTATGTATAGCATAAAAAAAAAGAATATCTCATATTGGATTGGGGAAAATGTAGGTTTGGATTGAGGTAATATAAAAATAAAGGTTTTAATATATTTTTAGTTTTTATATTTTTATAATTTGAAGTTTATAATGTTTTGTTAATTTTGATTTATACCCTATAAAATATAAGTGTTTAATTTTTTAATAATATAATTACATAAATAATTATGTGGCAGCTTAATTTCTTGTTATTGATATTATTATTTAATTAATAATATGATTACATAAAATCATAAATAAAAGCATTGAAGTTAAAAAAATAAAACTAATGTTGTAATTTAAAAAAGTTAAATAAAATATAAATATAAGAATTAAAACTATATTTAAATTTAAAATAAATATTCTTTAAATGTCTCTTGATACATGGGATTAAACCCTGATTTGCTCAATATTTTTTTTTTGAAAAATTGCCTCGGAAAATGTGTGTATTCCTCCAAACTCGTTAGCACATGATGGTGATATTCATATATATTCTAAAACGGATGGTAAGAAAGAGATATAAAAAATAAATAAATTAGAAAGATAAAATATGATGTCTAATATGAAAAAAAATAGAAATAAAAATAAGAGATATAAATAAAGTTAAAATATATATTTTTAATATTAAAAATTTTGTTTGCTTTAAAATTCAATGTAATTAATTTTGATAAAATTAATTTTAAATTATTAAATATATTTAATGTGTATGTTTAAATTAATTTTAATTAAAATACATTGAAATGTGTATTTTTATTAAAAATTAATTTATCATATTATAAACATGGAAAAAAATATAATTTAAAACAATTAAATAAAAATAAAATATTCTTTTATCAAATATCATTTAAATGAACTATATTCAATTTTTTTTATAAGAATGTATATATCAAAATCTAATTAATCAAACTTAATCCCATTCGTAGAGGGGAGTAATTATTTTTCATTTTTTGTTTTTATTTTATTTTATTTTTTTACATATTTACTAAATTCTATATACATTTTTTAACTAATAAATCCTTCCAATAAATAGATCCAATTCCACCACAAATTAAATTATCAAGTAATTTATTATATTACAAGAATTTGATGGATAAATTTATGTAATATAATTACTATTTTCACTAAATAACTGATAAAGTTCTAACATATTACACTAGCTCATCAATCCCATCATATTTAATACCAAATGCCAATGAATCATACTAAAAAGTGCAGATTTGGAAATATTTTTGCCATAAAAATATTAATTATATTGCCACAGAATCGGTGCAGAGACAACATCAAATTCATTCGCAGTGATATTTCTAATCCAATATGCAGTAAATTAAGAAAAATTTTCATCCTATAAAAATATTCATTATGAATTGAAATGTAGGTATGACTTACATTAACTAGGGCTCTTAGCCAGCATTGTGCAAATCAATCCTTCTTTCTTTTTTTAAAATCTTAACCATTTGGTACAACTTTAAATTCAATTATGAGGATAATATATTTTGACTTCTTTAAAATTATAAAATTATGTAATTTTAATCTCAAGTGAAGAACTGAAAATATATAATTTTATTAAAGATAAAATTTTTAAAATAAATATTAAATAAAAACTAAAAGCATATTTAAAACAATATATATGTAATACAGAACTTCAGTAATTTATTAAAAAAGATCTTGATAATAAATCATACATCACACTAGTAAAAATCGAACCGAGTCACAAGTGTGTCTCACATGCCCAAATGGAAATAATATATAAAATTGTGCCAAATTAAGAATTATAAAACATTTATATTATTAATTCGAACATTATATAAATTATTAGAATTATCTAATTAAAATAATTTATATAAAATTTTAAATTTAAATTTTATTATTTTTTAATTATAAAAAAGTTAGAATACTGTACCGTAAAGAGTAATTTAATACTAAAGTTAATCTAATAATAAAAAATTGAAATTTATATAAATTTTAAAATTAAAAATTTCTTATTTTTATTATATAATTATATATAATACTGTACCATAAAGTTCAATTCACTGTATTGTTGAATTACACCTCAAAAAGCATACATAAACGAGACATTATGTGTTAAGTTGAGCTAATTTAGTAATTTTGGATGGTGACATGAAACTAGGTAGATTAGGTGGTTGCTTTTTTACTCTGTGGCTTGTGTTGTGTCTGCCATCACTCTTAGATATGCTTTCTGCTCCAGAAAGCTGTTGATATCGACGTTTGGACAATGCATAATTCTGAATACCTCGCGCCCGAAAAATATTGATTTACGTTTAAGTAGAATGAGGTAAAACAAAATAATATAATGTAAAAAAATATATAATAATAAAAATTGCTAAAATTATATCATATGTAAATTTTTTATTAACACACATTATTAGAGTAGCAGCTTCCGATAAAATCTGTATTTATTAACAGCTTTAGTAATAAAAATATTATTAAGTTTTAAACATTTTTTCAAACGCGCTACTCTAATATATCTTAGTAACAAATCTTAATCCTGCCAAATTAATTATACACGGCAGAACTCATAAGCATTTGGCAATTAATGTCATACAAAGGTTACATTTATGGTGAATTAATCTCTAATCAAAAGATTTGTCCCTTGTCCATGCAATCCAATTGTACTTACAATAATTACAGCTAATGATGTTAATTAATCTTGGAGATAGAGGAGCCAGACATTCTGGAAGTTTTATTGTGTCTAAGCTCATTATTGGGATTGGGAATGCATTATGAGGATGATTCTGATATTTTGTGTGTGGTTCTTATCCTTTTGGCTTCCGATATTGTTAAAAGATTAATTGGGCCACTTGGGAATTACGTGATGGATTTTGATAGTTCCAATGTGTGTGGGAAAGCTATATAGCACTCCTCAATAATCTTCTTATGCGGATGTATATTCAAAGCTTCTTTGTATATACATGGTATCCATATCTATTATGTCAATGTACATTATTACTGTTGCAACTCCAAACACATTTTTTTTTTCATGATGATCGTTTCAATCGCAATATAAGCATTACATTTACTTATTTTTCTTTTCTTTGAATAAGTATTACATATTGACATCTATTAGATAATATAATGGACACGCGAGGACTGGTTGACCCGCTTCTAATTCATGACATAATCCATGTATTCATTAGCATTATATCTTTATTAGTTTAATTTTGGTTTAATAATCATATTATTCTAATGATAATTCTTAAATTAAATATATATGATTTCATAAAAAGTATTTCACAAATATTGTTAACTAAATACACTACCATAAAAACAATGTTAACTAAATACATATAGCTCCAATCTAATAACTTATTATAATTTGTATGTGTACAAAATCATCAGTAAGGCAAAACTTTTGTGTGAATGGACGAGAAAAATAAGCAAGAAAAAGCTATGAAAATGAGTACAAAAATAGTGGTAAAAACATTCAAATAACCATAAAAAATTATGCTAATGGGATGATAGAAATTATTCAGATTAATTTGGAAAAAAAAATACAAAGAAGTATAAAAAAAAGGCAGACAAAAATCATGCAAATGAAATTACTCGAAAAAATCATTCAAATGCAAATTTGTAAAAAAAAAATATAATAAGGAAAAACTGTTAATGACAAAAATGAGTAAAAAACTATGTAAATAGGTGAAAAAATGAATGAAAAATTAAAAAAATTTAAATCAATACAAAAATATAAATGGATGGAAAAAAATTAAAATGAACAACTACAAAAAATATGTTTGGAACGATATTTTAGCTAATTAAAAACTTAAAAAACTAGCTAAAAAATTTGTTAAGATATTTTAATTCTTATTAGCAAAATATCTTATTTTAGTATAGCTACTAACACCTTTTAGGCCGTTACTAATATTTTTGAAAAATATATTTCATGCAACTTTTATATTTTTCAGCTTTTAACTAAAATATTTTGTTTATTTTTATTTTTAATATATTTTTATAATTTTTTATTTATCTATTTATTTTTATCATTTTAATATTATTTGATGTAAAATTATTATTTAATATAAGATTTAAAATTTATAAAGATACCTGTGGTGTAAAGATTCAGGATTTTTGGATTTTTTTAATTTTTAAAAATTATTTTATAAGATAATGTTTAGAAATTATTTTTTAAAACAATAAATAAGAGTAAATAAAAAGATAAAATAGTATATGAAAAATATAAATAACAGAAAGTTAAAACAAAAAACCAAAATAACTTAAAATTATTTTAAAGTTTTAATTTAAATGCTTAAAAATATATATATTTTAATTTTTTAAATTTTAAAAATAGAAAACTGCTTTAAAAAATAGAAAACACGCATATCACTGAACACAGGTTTTCGTGTGTTTCATTCTTTACAATCCTAACTTACACTGTTTGCCGAAAATCACAAAATCCATATGGTTGTGCTCACTTAAATCAACTGTACATTAAAACTTCAGCTTTTTTGAAATGATACATCTTTGTATCAACATGCATTCAAACCAGTAAGTATATACTTGAAATTAGAAAAACTTGTAAATTTAAAAATATATAAAAATTATTTATTAAAAATAAAAATATAATTTTCAATATAAAAATAATAGCGGTTTTAAATTTTTTGAATGTAAATATTCTTAAAAATGACTTAATTCTTGTAATATTTTTTCTAATTTACATTTGCAAATTATCGTATTATATACAAAGGAAGTAAAGAAAGATAAGATTTATACACATAATATCTACTGTCATATTAATTTTTTAATATTTAAAAAAATATTATAAAAATGTAAAAATATTATTTATTAATTTTAATAATATTTTAAAAAATGTTATATCTGATTTATATTATAAAATATTATTAATAATATTTAAAAAATATTATCTATTAATTTTAGTAGTATTTTTTTAAAAATATTATATCTAATTATATTAAAAAAATATAATAAATAATAATGATCGAATATGTTTAGAAACAGTGGTTTACACAGAACATAACATTAAATGAGCATTGTCCTCAGATTAGCACAGGGAATTGCCTTCCTTCCCTGTATGGTATGCTGTATGCAAATCTGTCAATTTTGTTGTTCGAAACCAGTCAGATCACATTAACATCTGATTTGTCTGTGTTCTTCTCACCAAACACAAATAAGTACGGTCACATTATCTTTCTTGTTTTCATTCGTTTTGAAAAAATATAAATTTAAAAATTTAATTTATTATATTTAATATTAAAGAAATAAATTTTAATATTAAAAAATATAAAAAAACTAAAAAATTATTTAATTGAATGATGGTAATAAATAATAATAATAATAATTTAATTTAATAAAAAATTCACAGGATACATTATCACAAAATGAAGGAAGCATATAGCAATGAAAATGTAAACATGTATAAAAATTGTTTCACTTTGAAGAATAAGACTCAAATATATAGATAATTTAAATAACATATTTGAACTTTACAGTATCCTATATTTTCATATATGCAAAAAATTAAATTAAGGAATATATTAAACTTAATAAAATAAATTAAACAAAATTTAAAAGAATCATAAGTTATTTTTATAATTTTTTTATATTCTTTCAAATGTTCTATAACTTTTTTTGGGTCGGGCAAACGCTCCATAATTAAATAGGCAACCTTCAACTATTATCCATATTTGTGATTTCACCGGGCACTTCCTACAATGGTGACTTCGATTACCATTCGTTTTTTAGAAATGTTGTGGATCAAATGTCACTTTACATAAATTTAAGTTCAAGTATTTATAATTTTATATTCATTTTTATTTTTTCTTATTTTTATATTTATTTTCATTTTCATTATATTATTTATTATATATTTTTTTAATTTTTAATACTTTTTGGATGGAAGGTGGAAGGAGCTGTGGAATATGCATTTTAATTTCCTTTTAAAGTTCTTGCTATATGAATAAATATATAATTGTGTAGGAAGGAGGTGGGAATGGGAATGGAAGGAAAAATTAGTCAAAAGTATGTCTGGCAATGGTTGAAGTTAATATGTGGGGTTCATGCATCTGAATAATGCATGGTAATTTTATTATCATGAAAAAGGAAAACCAAAGATGGAAGCGTGCACGATTTACTTCCGTGAGGGCGTGTGACCTGTGGAAGAAACAAAGAGAACCCAAATAGTTAAACAACTACTTAGGGGAATTAAAACTAAAAAATGTTATATTTTTAAGAAAATAAATTTAAATATATATATATATATTAGTTAAAAAATTGATTATTTATTATGTTATATATATATATATATATCTTACCTACCACCGATGCATGAATTAGCAGGTGGCGAAATAGGTTAGTTTAATTAATAATTTAAATTTAAATTTTCTAAATGTAATTATAATAAATATTTTAAAAAATTACTATATATTAATAATAATTTTATTCAGTTCAAACAAAATTAATTTTTGTAAAGGATCCTTGTGTCTTATACACGTAAAAAGAATCTATTATATCTTCTTTACTATTTATATATACGTACATATCCATATATAACTCATTTTCTAAAGAAAAAATAAAAAAATTATTAATTTGTGGCAAATGAAAAAGGTTGCACCAAATAATTAAATTCGATGTTACAGTTATCTAATATGAGGTTAAAACATGAAATTTGATCGTGTAAAATTCATTAACTATTACGGTGTGTATTGCTCGGTATTGTTTGATTTTTTTTAAAAAATAAAATTAATTATTTTAATTTAGTTTATTTTTAAAAAATATTTTATTACATTCAAACTAAACCATATATAAAAAAATATCAATCTAGAATCAGGTATTAGAGTAGTTTACCTTTACTTAATTTAAATTTTATCATTTTTAAATTATACCAAATTTTTAAAAAAAAAGTTTTTGATGATTATTTTTTTTAGTTATATCAATTAATATAAAATATTAAATTAATAAAAAATATATTAAATTTTGATGATTACATCATTCCAATTGTTATTAAAATATTTTATAAAATTAATTTCTAATAAATATAAATTTAATAAAAAAATTAATAAAAATTAAAATCTTTATTATTTATCTTTTAAAACTATTATTAAAAAATATTTTGTGTTAATCTAATAAAAAAATATGTTATGATATAAATAAAAGTAATAATGACCAGCATAACTTAATATTTGTCTTCTTAAAGACTTAAAACAAATAATTTAGTTACGCTATATAAAAAACCTTAATGAAACTTTTTTTTTTACTTTTTTCTAAATTATAATAAAAAAATACAATTTGTTTGGTTCATTAATATAAAATTTTAAGATATCTCAATAATTTTTTACCTTGATTTAAATTTTTATAAGTTAGTAGAAATCGAGAACAACTCTTCTTCCGGGTTTCAAACTATGTCACTACATTATATTATACTTTTTGCAACATTTAAAAAGATGTTACAAAAATATAAAAAATGTTATCTATTAATTTTAGTAACATTTTAAGAAGTGTTACATCTGATTCATGTCGCAAAATATTATTAGTAACATTTAAAAAATGTTATTAAATATAAAAAAATATTATTTATTAATTTTAATAACATTTTTAAGAAGTGTTGCATTTGATATATGTTGCAAAAAGTATAATATACAGTAGTGCGTAGACTTTCACCAAATCCAAACAATTCTTAAAATTTTCATTAGACAAAGGCTTAGTCATCACATCATATCTACTAGTTACAATGATTATCTTCCCTACTTAGAACCATTTATCTTTAATCACATTTCGAATAAATTAAGTCTAACATTAATGTTATTGGATGCATCCAAATCCTCTATCTCAAACTCATTGGCTTAACATAGTGTTAGCTCTCAACTTTAATCTTACTCTTAACTACCATCAACATATCATCCATATATAGTAACAAATATATAAAGAAACCATCAGGCAACATTTAAAAGTGAGCATAGTTATCAAATTGATTGTGTACAACCATGAAAGATTATAAAAGCAACAAACCTCTTATATCATTAATTGGAAATTATTTCAAATCATACATAGATTTTTTCACCAAACACACATAGTTTTCCTTTCCAAATTCAAGGGATTCTCCCACTATGACATGTAAAATCATTTTTTTAGATTTTCATTCAAAAAAATACTTTTACATTAAGTTGTTTCAACTTCAATTTCAAATCACCCACCATAACTAAAAGAGCTTGAATAGTTTTATGCTTCGTATTATGTGAGAACACTTTATGATTGTCAATTCCTCTTTTTATGAGCATCCATTTGCCTTCCATCAATTTTACATCCATTTTCAATGACACTAATTCTCTTGTATGATTCTTCACAATTGACTGTATCTCTTCATTCATGAAGAGATTAGCTAATTTAAAACTTCTTTAATTTGCACTACTTTTATTATGTCAGTTCTCCACAACAAGTGTCTCTTAACTCAAGTAGCATACTCTAGATATATATATTTCATTGCTACTAGAATTCTATTTGGAATGATAACATCATGTTCTTGAATATTTTTATTTGGAATGTTATTTACTCATGTTTCCACTTTTTTTTTTTGGATTTCTACCTTTACTAATAACTAGACCTACCTTTGCATTATCTCTAGAACCAGATACTTTTCTTTTCAATTCTTTAGACAATAAAATATTTTTCACATTTCTAACAAAGATATTGTCTATATCATACGACATGATATCAACAGAGTCCTCATATGATTTTGGCAAGAAACATAAAAGAATAATAATTTGGTCTTCATCATCAATTTTAACCTTAAAATCTTATAAATCCAAGATAATTTGATTAAAATTATCAACATAATCTCATAGTTGTTTACTCTTCGTCATCCATAAGACATACCAATGTTGCTTTTGATACAATCTATTGGTTGGAGGTTTTTTTTGAAAATTTCTTTGTAGCTTCTTTCATAACCCTACTACATTTGTTTCACCAACAATCTTATATAGAACTTCATTATTTAGACATAATAGAATCAAATTATGTGTTTTTTAGAATATGTTTTTTTCTTTTTTTTTTCTTCACACTTAATAAATAAAGACTACCTTATCTTTAATTTCAATCGAGTGTAATCATTTATTCCATTAATTTTTTTAATATTGAATTTATATGAAGATATTACGAATAACAATAAAATCTTCATATAAATATAAAGCTTTGATGTCAATTATTATGACATTGACAAAAATAAATAATAAAAAAAACAATTAATATGGTTTAATAGATGTGACTTACATTTATCATCATTTAAGATATTTTTATTATTTATTAAAAAAATAATAAAAATAATCTTATTATAATATTATATAAAAAAATTTAATAATTTTTTTTTGTTTTTCTTGATTTGCACTTATAAATTAAGACAAATGATAAGATAAAAAGAATCATATCTAATCCTTTGATATAAAATTCAAACCATCTAAATAGAACAAGTCAAATTATTATATTCATATTTTTTATATATCTTTAAAATTCTAATTCAAAAGATAAATATATGTTTTTTTATAAAAAATCAATAAATAATATTAAATAATAATAATAATTCTTATTTTGAAATTAAAATTAAAATATATTTACTAAGGTAATTTTTTTTTAAAATTTTAAAAATTAAAATATATAATATAATAAATAAATTAGTATAAATTAATTCAATTCAATTTATTGGATTCATCATGTTGATCCAATTTAATGAACATCTATAATTATAAATATTATCTTTCTCATATATATATATACATATATATATAAACTGTAAAATAGTTTTAATACTATTTTGAAGTTGATATTCATCCTATTTTGACTATAATTAGGCTTTTGTAAATAGACACATATTAAAATATATTTATTATACTTTGACTATAATTTTTAAATACCAACAAAATCTGATCAAAAGTAGTAAATAGCTACATCCCTTTAAACATGTTAATAGAAATTCAAATCAAAGTTATGTTAAAAAATAAAATTGATTTTGATGATATCTCTGTTTTAAAATGATTGATTTTTATTTATATTGATTAAAAAAATATTCTCCATATATATATATATAATTTATAAAATTGAAATTATGATAATTTTTTTTACTAAATTATCATTATTCAAGGTGTAAATAAGGGGATAAAGAATCCTAAAAAAGGAACTAACAAAATAGATTAATTGGTAAATAAATCCTTGGCATGCAAAGACTCTGGCCAGTGTGTCCTTGGTGAAAGATGCCCCACTTTTTAGATAGCACATATCCAATCCAACCACCTCAAAAATTGTCCACATACATTTACATGCCATGTGCAACCAAATGCGTTAATCTTAACACAAATCTCTTTGTTTAGCCCATTCGAGTCCTTTCAATCAGCAAATTTCGAGTTTGACCAACGTAAATTAGTTTTCTTTCTTTTTTTTTAAAAACAAATATCAATTCTGCTCCTGGCAAATTCTTTCATGTTCGTAGATCGAGTTCATTTTGTTGGTGAATTTGAGCTTTTCTGTGAGTACATGCTCAATACTAAAAGAAATCCAGGGAGGCTAGCTTTAGAAGAGATAGAAGAATGAAAATAAAATAAACTAAACGGAATTAGCGGGAGAAATAAAAAGAAGGGAAAAAACCTTTTTTTTAATCTTTTTTTACCGTATATTCAGGAGTTAAATTTTCGAAAAAAGAAAGAAAATTATTATTTTTATATAAATATATTTTTAAACTGATAATTTTTTATAATAAAGCAATAAATCAACATAAAATTTAATATTTAGCATTCTATTTATAAATATTATATATTTTTATTTAAGAAAATGCCTCCTTTTTTAAAAGCCACACTTCCAAACGTGTCTTTAAAAGAAAAAAATACACTACTTTGCACGATACATGGAACTCAATTATTGGTGGTTCTCGACAGTTGGTAGTTTTTTTTTTTTTTTGATCCAAAAGATGAGTTAAAGAATTTGTCAATTACATTCCGTATGTATTTATTGTGTCCATTAGCACCCGTTAAAAATCAAATAAATGAAAGCAAGTAGAAGAGGATCACATTATTTGCATCCCAATACCCATACAACATATAAACTTTCGGAGATCTTTTGGTTAATTTAATGGTAATTCGAGTAAGAAAACAAGGTTTGAAGCCTACTAGAGAGCAATGATCGTGTAGATACCTGCCAACAAATAATTGAGGGGAGGATTGGAAGTATAAGTAAAATAACTTCCTTTTATATTAAATCCGAGTTTTGCCTCAATTTGTTTTTGAAAAAAGTTGAAGATACTAATTACTTTTTTTATTAAAATATTATTGGTGAATTTTTATTGTAATTTTTACTATATTTAATATAATTTTAAATATTTTTTATTTTTGATTCTTTAAACAATATCTTATATTTTTAAGATAATGATAATTAAATCCTTAATTTATTGTATTTTTAAGAATTTTTTAAAACAAATAATTATTTTTGAGAAATATTTCCTTATTAAATCTACATTATTTCTAACTGTCCGATTTACTTTTTGAATAATGTGATGAGGTAGCTAAAGGAAAAGAGAACGGGATTATCTAGAGTTTCGATATAACTGGAGGCTTGTCCAATTCTAACTTTTACGCTTTGTTTTTGGTAAATGAGTTTTGAATAGAAGATTTTATGTAAATTATTCAAATATTTAAATTTTTATAATTTTTAATTTTTTTATTGGTAGATTAATTTAAGTGATTTTCTTACTTTGTTTAAATAAGTATATTATAAAAGAGAAAATTTAAAATTTAAAATAAGTAAAAATAGCAAGAGTTGAAAATTCTTATGGGATTTTTTTTTAAAAATCTATTAATATAATGAGTCAGGAAAAGTAGAGAAAAAAAGATTTTTTATTTTAAATAATATTTTATATAAACAAATTTAAAATTTTTAATAATTATTATAGATAATTTTTAATATAATTCGTTTATTTTTTATTTTCATTTTATTCATTTAAATACACAATAATTTTTTTTTGCTTCAATGATAATTTAAAAGATAAATAATAACAATTTTAATCATTATCAATTTTTTTACAAATTTATAAAGATTAAAAATTATCCACCAAAAAATATTTTAATAATAATTTAATATATTTTATATTAATTTAATAAATTTTATGTTAATTTATACGATCATTATAAAATATTTGTTAGAAAAATTTATTTTTTAATGATAATACATTATGTTCATTTTAATTTTTTAATTTACATTTTACTTTATTTTTTATTTTTTATTTTTTATTTTTTATTTTTATTTTTATTTTTATTTAAATAACATATAACCATTTAAAATTATAAATAATAAAATTAAATGTATTTTTAAATAAAGTATATAATTTTATAATATATTTTTGTTAATGTGTTAACAATTTTCTATAACCTTATAAAAAAATGTTTTTATCATTACCTGGAATCTAATTAAAGATTTTAAATTTGAATTTAATATATAATTACAGTTAAATAAAAATAAAAAACTATTTTTAAATTCAATTTTTATTATATAAGAAATTTTATCAATAAATTACGATCGTTCTTTTTTTTTTCATAATACTCTCACATATTTAGTCTATAAAAATTTATTGATTATTAAAAAAATAAAATTTAAATATATTTTTAATTTTATAATTTATTTTAATTTTAATTTTTAAGTTTATATATATAAGTTTAATTTTTATCTTAATATCTATTATTAATAATATGTTAAAATATGTACGATATTACTATTAGATGGATTGAAATTTGAATTGAGTAAAATTATAAAAATTGAAATATTGATTTATAAAATCATAAATATTAAATTTTTTAAATTTAAAATTTTTTTTAGATAAATTTTATGTAAATAATTATTTATTTTTATTTTAAAAAATTAATTCTTTATGTAGAAAAAAATATTAAATAAAATCTTACCTAAAACTATTTGATGTGATGTTGATTTTAAATGTTATCCATGAAACAAGTGGAGTGAGAGCAAGATTTTCTTAAATTAATAATTATAGTCAATTTTATTTTATTTATTTATATATTTAATATATTATGTACAAAAGTTTTTGCATTTTTTAATTTTTTTTATTTTTCTATTTATTTAAGTATGTATAATTAATTAATATATTTTTATCGTTTATTTTTTATTTTTGATTTTAATTACGATTTAAATATTAAATTGTGTTATTTTATTTTACAATCATGTATTTTTTTTATGGATTAATTTTGATTTTAATAAGAACTTAAAATAGTATTTGAATGGTAAAAATTAAGACACAACAATTAATTTGATAATAAAATATGAATAGATAAAATTTAAGAGTACAAACGTATGAGTAAAGTGATAATACTTTTATTTTTATTAATTTTTTTTTTGTATTCATGTTAAGAAGTGGTAATAAAGGTGAAGAGAACACTCTTGTTTCCTAAGATTCAAGTTGTTAAGTTACAATTACAAATCTTAATTCAACACTTAAAATTGTTTCAAAGATAAAATATGGACTTGCATCATAAAATTAACTGTATGGAGAAAGATAAACTTCTGACCCTAAGAAAGCATCCAGCCATAGGAGCGATTATAATCATGAAGGCTTGCTCACATGGATGATCACTTCTATGACTTTTGAGAGAAATGAAAGAAAGAAGAAGACATGAAAGAAGAAAAATAAGAAGACATGAAAGAAGAAGAAGAGATCGTGGACAAGAATATGAACTTTAAAGTTTAAAAATTAAGGCAACTTTCTTCCAAGGGAAGAATGATCTTTACCTTGAATGGAAAATGAAGTTTAAACATATTTTCTTGTGTCATAACTATAGTAAAGGGGAAAGAGTAAAGGTAATTTCTCTTGAGTTTTTGAATTTGCCTTAATTTGGTAAGACCAGGTGAAAAAAGAACAAAAGAATAAATGGAAAGCATCCTATCAAAACTTGAGATAGGATGAAACCATGATGCAAAGAAGATTTGTATCTTTCCACTAACATTAGAAATTGCATAACAAATAATAAAGACTCACACAATAGAAGAATACTATAAGAAAATATATGTGACTTTGATTAGAACTAACATTATGGATGATAAGAAGGCAACTATGGATTGATTTCTCCTTTTCCTAAATCGAAAGGAGATATTATGGAGTTAAAACATTATATGAAACTCAAAGACTTAGTTCATCTAGACATAAAGGTGAAACAAAAATTGAAGAGAAAGAGTTTTATAAAGAAACCATCTTCTTCTAACTATTGTTACAATTTGAAGGATAAACAAAAGAATAAGGGTTCTTTCAAAAAATGCAGTAAGTATTAAGAAGTCTATTTTTACTATTATTATTACTACTACTTCCTCTTATAAAAGTAAGTATTTAAAAAGCTTTAAGTGTTTGAGAAGAGGGCATATCACATCTTAATGTTAAAATAAGAAAACTATGGTGATAGGAGATAATAAGAGTATTGCTAGTCAAGATTCTAATTCTTTAGTAAAGAAAAAAATTGTAGTATAATCTATGCACAAGATAGATATCTATAGGTACTAATGAGGTTATTAAGAAATCAAACCAAGAAATACAAAGAGAGTTAATGGAAAATATCCTCCATATCCATTGTCTAATCCAAGGTAAGGTGTGCTCTATAATCATTAATAGAAAGAGTTGAATTACTGTGATAAGCACTAGATTGGCATCAAATTGAACCTAAAGATTGCACTACATCCAAGATTATATAAGCTTCAATGGCTAAATAATAATAGTAAATTGGTTATGAATCAACAAGTGATGATTAATTTTTCTATTGAAAAGAAGAAGATCAAGTCCTTTATGATGTTATTTCCATGAAAGTTAGCCACATCTTTCTTAGAAGGTTTTCATAGTTTGATAAGTGTTCTCAATACAATGAATTTTTGAACAAATTATATTTTGTTCATAATTCTCATAAAGTAACACTTCTACTGTTATTTTTTAAAGAGGTTTGTGAGAATTAAATAAAATATAAATAAAAAATCAAGAAAATTAGAAACTTAAAGGAAAAGAAAAATATTTTTTTTATTTGAGGGCAAAATTCAAAAATAAAATGGAAGAAAGAAAATGAAATAGAGAATGAATAAAAGAAAGAGTGAAAACTGAAGAATCTTTTGCTTATAAAAGTAAGGTAAAAACTACTCATTTGACTAGATAACTTTTATTTTTTCTTTTCTACAATGACTTTTACTTGGATTCTAACAACAAATTTTTTCCTAAATATGTTATTATCATTTTTCATGAGTTTGATGATTTTTTTTTTCTAAGAAAACGCCTTTTGGTTTTCCACCAATAAGAAAAATAGATTACCAAATAGACATTACTCTTAGTGCTTCTTTATCCAATTATCTCGTAAATAGAAGCAGTATCCTTGAGAAATAAAGAAGATTTAAAAACAAGTGGAGAGATTGTTAAAAAATGGATAGTTTAGAGAGAGCTTAAGTCCTTGTTTAGCACATATAATTTTAATACCCAAAAAAGATAGATCATGGTGATGTGAATTAATTGTAGGATCATCAACAACATTAGAATTAAGTATAGATATCTTATTCTTAAACTTGATGAATAATGTTGTATTTGTTTCTTTTCTAAAATTGATTTAAAAAGTTGTTGCCATCAAATTATGATGAGAGAAAATGATGAATGAAAAATTATTTTCAAAACTAAATGTGGATTGCATGAGTGGTTATAATGGGTACGAATCTTCTCTAGTATTGGAGATGTCCTTTTACTAAAATAAAGGGAAAAGAATATATGTGTGGATCCTGCTATATATGCAAGAGAGAGAAAAATATAGAGAGATAGAGATAAAAAGAAATAGAAAGGATTTGTTTTAGATTTTAATATCTTTCATTTTAACTAATGCACCTAACATAATTATAAGATTTATGAACCATGTATTTTCTAAATTTATAAGGAAATTTGTGGTTGTATATATTGATAATTTTTTATTTATTCTAAGATTTTTGAAGAACATATTGAACATCCCAAATTTATCTTGTATGTCTTTTTAAAAAAAAAGATATGTGCTGACTTGGATAAATATATTTTTTTGCACCAATCATAAAGTTTTTCTTAATTTTGTGATAAATTTAAAAGGAGTGCAAGTTGTTGAAGGAAAGATTAGTCAACTCCTAAACATATAAGTGATGTTAGGAGTTTTTATGAATTGAAAAGCTTGTATAAAACACTTATAAAAGATTTTAGCACATTGGAAATAACTCTAAATAAAATTGTAAAGAAAAATTTGGATTTTAAGTAGGGGAAAGATTAAGAAAATGAATTTCAAGTACTTAAAGACAAACTTATATGACTCATTTTTATATTGTTTAATCGTTTTAGATTATTTGAAATTGAATTTGAGTGTGATGTATCTAATATGAATATTGGGGTTGCTTTACTTTAAGAGAGTTATCTAATTATATATTTTAGTGAGAAATTAAATGTGATTGCTCTTATTATCAAATTTATAATAAAGAATCGTATGCATTTATTAAAAACTTACAACCATGATAACATTATCTTTTACTAAAAAAGTTTGTTATTCACAAGAATTTGTGAATTTTTGAAATATTTCAAAGGATAAAAAAAGTTCAATAAAAGACATATTAAATAAGTTGAACTTTTTGAATTATTTTCACATGTTATTAAGCATTAAAAAAAGAAGAAGATAAATATGATACCAGATGCCCTCTTTAAAAGATGTGCATCGTTTATCACTCTTGAAATTAAACTATTTGATTTTAAACATATTAGCGAAATATATATACATAATAAGTTCTATATATATAGAGAGAAAGAATCAAAATTTATATAGAGAGAAAGAGTCAAAATTTGTTGATATTAAATGTCAAACTTTAACATTTATATAAACTTATATATAAATATCAATAATTGGATAATATACCCACAAATTTTTAAATTCTTTAAAATTTGATATATATGATAATAAAAATATTATAATATGATTTCACAGTTAAATTAGTAAATTTTGTATTTTATATAAGATTATTAAGTTAGTATAAATGTTAAAATTTAACATCTAATTTAATGAATCGTGACTTTTATATATATATATATATATACTATAATATAATATAATAAAATGGTTCAAAATAAATTATATAGATATAATAATTATCTATTAAAAAATAATAAATTATATATATTCAAAAAAATTGTTTGTTAAAGAAATGTATAAAAGAAATTTAATGAAACATTTTAAAATTTAAAAAACCTTAAATATGTTACCTGAATTTTTTTCCAGTCTCGCTTAAAACATAATATTTAAAATTTTTATAAAAGATTTATTGTACGTAAAAAGATAAGATATAAGAAAATATTCAAAATTTATGATTGTTTATCTATTCTTAATCATTATTAAACTGTCTTATATATAATTTTATCTTAAAAACTGTTATGGACAAGGAATGGATTTCATCTTAAGTGAACATCACAGTACTTCCTTTTTATTTAGGCAATTGGACGTTGGAGAGGCTTCATTCGATTGAACCCAGCCATTATACATAGAACATTATCTACTGCAATTTTCGCCTCAATTAGTATCATGGTAAGTACACGCATATAAGTTGTGACAGCAAAAAACAACACTTTTTAGAAAGCAAAAGTGTTCATCTAAAAAAACACTTGATGTTTTGCCTTCAATACCATATTAGTTGGGGATATGTTCTAAATCAATTGCCACAGCAAAAGTCAACGCCTTTCAGAGGGTAAAATTGTTCATCAAAACAACACTTGATGTTCTGCCTTCGACAACATAATGACTGGACATATATTCTAAATCAGTTTCTAAATCAATAGTTAAATGATAAACTTGAATTTAATAGAAAATATTATAAAATTAATCTTTAAATCTATCATTATATAATAACTGAATATTTTAAATTTTTAAATCAATTATTGAACAGTAAATTTCCAATAATGATTACTCCATAATATATATTTATTTCATAGTTACAAAGATCTTAATATAATTAACTAAAACATAATTTTATTACGTTAGATCATTGAAAGATACATATCACAGTTTTATCCTCATAAAAATATTATTTTTTCATTTTCCTCACCTCACAATGGAATGTGACATTTCTTGTTTATAGTGAAATACGACATTCCCACCTTCGGGAAACAAAAATGTATACAATAAGAATTCAAAATTTAAACACATCTCTCACTTCTACTGAATTACTGAACATGCAGCCTTTCCGACAACATGTAAGATCATCAACCCAAATAAAAATCTTTAAAATAATAAAAACACACTATAGCTAGCAAAATCAGCTACGGACACTCGACTGCTACAACAACCAGATAATTGAATTTAATTATCTATTTTGTTTATGTCCAAGGTATATATATATATATATATACCAATTAGTTTTCTCTATTTCATGAATCCGAGTGCTTAATCACAGTGATGCACCGCAACCTTTCATATCAACTTTAAAGGTTCCATATATATACCTGCCAACGAAATAGGAGTACTTTTGGTTTCCAATTTTGCTAAATGATTTCTTAATTATGATGGTTAATCGTCGACCTTGTTGACGTCACTTAATTAATTAGTTATTCAAGCTCGACAAAATTAAAGATTAAGGTGAATCCACTTGTTTTGTATTTGTAATAATAATACAAGTTTCGAAAAGGAAATCTTATCCAACGCAGAGTGGTTAATTAATTATCAAAATTGACAATTATAATATATTAATTTGCGCCTTGTCAAACGAAACGAAATCCCAAAAAGTAGGAGAAAAGAGCACCTAGAGCAGGGGGAGGGGGAGAAAACAGATTTATATATCGCAATTCGAACCAATTAAGACACTAGAAATAAATAATAAAAGAGAATGAAAAAAGTGTAATTTAAAATTGGGATAAACATGAAACTCACATCCAATTACATCATGTGTCTCCAAATAATGAGGGGAGTGTCGTTGTCAAGTCAATGAGAAATTAAAGCTAAGTGGTAATGATGGCAATAGGCATATGGAAAAGTCATGTGTTCACACAAGTGGGTTGCATTATTTTTGGGTCATGAGCACAAAAAGTGTGAAGAATTAGTATAGTTTAATTAATGCAGATAAAGGACATGAAACGAAAGGGCGTAAGTAACATCAATGTACGAGAATAGAAAGTAAGGTGCAGCAGCATTGGTGGTGAAAAAGGAGCAAGTTGGTGTGGTGGAGAGTGGTGACTGAGTGAGTGGCTATAGCCTCTAGCTATCTACTATATGTGTACTTACATCTCAAACTGTAAAATGCAATTCAATGCTTTTTGTTTTTGACAAACTGATGGTGATGGTAGCCAATTTCAGGCGTGTATGGTATGGTTCATACAATTGCTCAAAATTTGCAGCTAAACTAATTGATGCCACTCACACCAATAGTATAGTACTTTTGAAAAGTTGCAACTCTTTATAATTATGTTCTGTGTGCGGGTACAAGCAGCCATGTGAAGTTCCAAACAACTTGTATGAATGCAGATTCATCATGGACTTTTAGCTGTTGGAGCAGATACACTTTATTTATTTATTTGTATAGTAAATTGTATGAGCAGATACACTTTATATATATATATATATATATATATATATATATATATATATATATTCATAATATGAGGGGCTCCCTGAAACTAGTTTCGAATTTTGCAATCAAATGGTTGAGAGTATCAAAGTTTATTTTCACATCTTCACGGTTTTTTTCATATTTCTTTTCTTATCACATTACATATCGTATTTAATCTCTTTTTATTTTTTTCTTTCATTTTTAACATTTTATACATAAAAAATAGAATGTAAAAATATCACAGCTTTTCTGAAACAATTAAAAAAAATATATTATAAAATATTTATTTAAAAAATAACATAATTATCATACATATTTAAAATATATTATAATTATTTTTATCTTATTTATGATCATATAATTTTTTTTATATTTTTCATAAATAAAAAATTATTAACTATTAAATTTTAAATATAAATAGATGTATGATAATTTTTTATGTAAATTAATTATTATTTTTGTAGAAAATAAAAAAAAGGACAGAGTAAAAAAATAAGAAAATTAAGATTGTGTTTGATTTATAAAAAAAGTTTTATACTTCTATTTTTTATTTATATTTTTCTAAGTAAAAGTAAAAATAAAAAAATAAAAATAAAAATTATTTTTTTTAATTTATGAAATATTAAAAAACTAAGATAGTATTTTTAAAAATAAGAGTAAATAGAAAATAAAAAAATATTTTTATAAATCAAGTCTCATTTAAAGATCGTGTACTTTGTTTTATGTTTTATATTTTATTTTTAATTATAAAAAAATTATTTTATTTTATTTTTTAAAAAATTATACAGAAAATACTATAAATAAAAATATTTTTGTAAGATATTTAAAAATTATCAAATTTATAATTAAAAAATAAGAATAAAAAATAAAAAATAGTTTTACAAATCAAACAATATTTAAATTATGATAATGTATCTGTACAAACTGTAGATTCACCAGACACATAATTTTATTTGTTTGTAAAAATGTCAATTTTTATTATTGGTAGAGATGAAAGTCAATAAATTGTATTATAAGAATTTATATTCGTTTTATTTAAAATTTAGTTTAATTCAATTTTTTAAATAATAGAGAAACTTAGATTTGTTAAAAAAAATTTAAATAAATAAATTTAAAATAATTTTTTTTCCTATTAAAGAACTTATTTATTTTTATCTTTATATATTTTATATTTATTTTAATATATTATATTATATAATATTAATATATTTATATAATTTATTAAAAATTAAAATTTTTAATTTTTAATTTTAAACAAAAAAAACTAGATGAATATTTTTTATTTTCAAAATAGAACCTTCAAGATTATAGCAATATATTATATATAACATATAATCTAATGTAATATATCAAGATAAATAGTTATAAATTTTTTTTAATATTAAATAATTTTAATTTATTTTTTGTACAAATATTATTAGTAAGAATTAAATTAATATGTTTTATAACTTAAAAAATATTAAAATATATTTTTATAAAAAATTTTAAATTTATAAACCTTTTAAATTATATATATATATTTTAAATTTATTTAATAATTTTTTATCTTGTAAACTTTTTTCAACGAATACAAAAAGCTTATGTATATTTACATTGAGACCAAATTCTTATGGCCACCAATATTTTGAAACAGTGGAAGTCATATATTGAAGAAAGATCCTAAAATATTTAAAAATAAAAAATTTAAAATTTCTAAAAAAAAAATTTAAAATAAAAAAAACTATTATTCAAAGTAGTATGTTATGTTATATATTATTACATTTTTTTTACTGTATTCTTTTTTTTTTTTTATATTCACACTTCCATTATATAGAAGTTACAAGTCTATTTCTATCATATTTTCTTTCAATATTAAACTAATTAAAAGATACATTAATTAATTATAAAATCTATTAAAACAATGTTAATCAATTACAAAATTAATTAAAAAATATACAATGTTAGTCAATTATAAAATTATTAAAAAATATGCCATAATTTTATTTATTTTTAATATTATCATGATACAACTAATTTTTTATTTAAAATTTAAATTTTATTTTAAATAAAATAATTTTTTTTAATATCATTATATTATTTTATTTTCAATAAAAAATATAATAATATTTTATTTAAATAAATTATTTATTTAATTAAATTAATTTTTTTAATTTAATTAATTTAAATAATAATTATTTTATTCCTTAACAAAAGTTACACTGTTTAACCTTATAGATTTAATACTAGATTAATAATAAATTAATTACACTAATTTACGTTATCCAAATAAAATATTAGAATAAAAAAAATTCTTGTCCACAGCGTATTAATCTATCTGGTATATTTGCATTTTTAAACTTTATTGCAGTTTACCGTTATAAAATTTAAAAATTACGGGTACTAATAAGATGCATATTAACACTATCTAAAATGAAAACTGCACTTTAAAGAAGAGTTTAAAATGATATTTCTCGATTGAAAAAAGTAAAAAAGTCGCGAGTAAATTTGAATAATTTTATTATTTATTATTCATATATATGTATTTTAATTTTCACCATCTCAACGGTTTTAAAAGGTACAAATTTCCTTCTTATTTAATCTTTTTCTTTAATTTTCATTTCGTTTAGCTTTTTATATTTTATATTTATAAATTTTTATTTTAAATTTTTAAATTTTACATTAATTAATTATGCATGTATCCTTTATGATTTTGAATATTTATTTAATTTATATGTTTTAAAATTTATTTAAACTTGAAATACACGGGGTATACAGTAGTTGCCAAGAAAATGGTGATTTTCATTTGTGGTTAACTATAAAATTAAACGATTAAGCATATATATATATATATATATTTATATTTATATACAATTTAGAAAGAAATTATGTTTAAATTCAGAATTTCATGCAAACTATTTTAATACTAAATTCAGAATCTTAATGGTTTAGTTAAATATATATATTTGATTAAACTGATGCACATCTATTATAATTAAATGCAAAAATGGCTGCAAATAGCTTTTTCTGTATTAGAAATGTTCAGTAAAGTAAATAAATTTTGCACTGTGCTCGGGAACATTTTCTACAGTTACATTGTTAAAAAATTGGTCTAAAATGGAATTTTATATATGTTATCGTATCTGGCTTCAAACGTTAATCCATTACAAACTTTATTTGTCCACAAAAGCTATTTTGATATTAACAGAAAAATGGATGTAATGCTTCCATGCTTGTTTCACTTACTGTCCAAAATCATGAAGAAGTTGAATCTCCATACAAACCCACATGCACGTGTATATATATATATATATATATATATATATAGTGTATCTAAATATGTCATTAATTCGGGTTTTTCTCCAAAAGCTTTATTATAATCTACTAAGATAGTTTCTGAAATTAATTTTGGTAGTTTTCTATAAAATAATTTTAAATAAAATTTTTGAATTGTATAATTTTCAAGTCTTGCCTCATAAAAGTATTAGGAAAAGGAACCATAAGCCAAAATATAAATTTAAGCGATATTCAAAGAATAAATATTTTAAAAAATATAAACCTAGAAAATTTTTTCAAAAAGGAAAAAGGAACATGAATTATAAAAAATTTCCTAAACAATGTAAATGTTACAATTGCGGAAAAATAGGTCATATAAGTACGGAATGTAGAGAAAAAAGGAATATAAAAAGAATAAATATATTAAAAATTGCCTGCGAAAATGAATTAGAACCAATAGAACTAGAAAACCCAGAATTTAGCGATATAGAAAATGATAATGTAGAAATATATAAAATAAAAGAAATAATGAGCTCTGAGGAGGAAGAAGAAGAAAATGAAGAAGAGGAATATGATTATATTGATGAAAATTATAAAATAAATATGATGAAATCTACAGAAGATCCCTCATCTAGTAATACTGAATATGAGGAATATGAAGAATATAGAAATATAAATGATTCTGAAATACAGAGAAGAATTACTTTTAACGAAGAACAATATAATAAAATAAAAGATATAAAATTAAATCTAAAACCAAATGAAATAGAAAATAAAGGATTTATGGAAAGAGTAAGCAAATTATTAAAATAAAAAAGAAAACAGAAAAGTGCATGCATAGTTTTAGAAAGGAAACATCCGATAGAATCAACTCTAACAGAAGGAATACTTAGAATACCCTTAATAAGTAAAAATCTGATAGAAAGAGAAATTGAAAAATTATCTTTCAAAGACGAAGTTACCGAAATATATGTCACAGGAGTACAATTGTTAATAAAAGCCTATTTTAAAGAAGGAATAAACTCTCCTATAGAATTACTTATAACAGATGGAAGAATAATTAGTAGTGTAAGTGATAGTATTTTAGGTATGTTAACAGGAAATTTAATATATCAAAAATTAAAATTTACTCTAAATACAAATTTTGCCACATCTAGAGCTGATGAACATATAGACCAATCCATTTTAATTTACCATAAACTAAATGGAATAAGAATGTTGAAAAAGGCTCGAACTATAAGTATAACTGCCATGATAGATTTAGTCTTTACAAATGAACATACAATATATAAAAAAACACATGGAAGGATAACTATAGAAAAGAACTTTTTACCAATATTAAAAGAATTACCCATAGAAAGAAGGAATATTACAATCCCTGAACAATTACAAATTGAACTTGATAAGACTATAAACTACAAAACACTGATAGAACCAAAAAGAATAATTACAAATGACGAAATAGGAAATCGAATGATAAGAGTAAATACACCCTCAGTAAATATAAATATTGGTCCCCGAAGAAGTTTGGAATACAGACCAAGAACACCTGTAACAAGAAGTAGATCATTTAGTAACATAAACCAGAGAAATTTATTAGCAGAAATACCAATAAATTCAAATCTAGCAACCATAAAAACAGAAACATACCAAGAACAGATTTTAATATTACTAGAAATAAAAAAAGAAGCAATATGGAAGGAAGTAATAGCATCAATAAATCCTGAATTACACAAAAGTTATATTGAAGAAAACTTAACGGAAGAAGGAGCACAAACAACTTCCATTTTAAGATTTAATAAGAGAGAAATGAAGGAAATAAAATTTTGGATGGAAGAAAATACAACTAATGAAGCCAAAATTATAATTGGAAACGATACATTAGAAATATTAAAACCATATAGAATCCACAAAGACAGAATAATGATAACCATAAATTATCAAGCTTTAATAATCCCAAGATATCAATGAGTAGACAACTATTTTATGTTCTAGTAAAATTTAATTATCAAAAATACAGATCTAGAAAATATCATGCTTTAGTAGACACTGGTGCAAACCTAAGTGTTGCTAAATATAATGTACTTCCGCCAGAAATGTGGAAAAGAAAAGAAAAAAATCTGAGAATGGAAAGCGTAGGAAGAGAAATTCATATAATTGAACAAGAAGCAAAAGATGTAAAAATACAAATAGGAGATTATGAGTTAACTATAAAAGAATTAAATCTATATAATGAACCAACTTGTGATATTATATTAGGGTTAGACTTTTTAAGTCAATACTACCCAATTCATTTTATACAAAAGGCAATAATTCTTACAACACCATGTAAGCATGAAGCTTGGGGAATAAGAATAACTAATCCTTATAAAAGAAAAGACGAAGCATTTCAAAGAAAGTAGAATAATAACGAAGTACAATTTTTACCAAATAACAAGCCAATAGAAATAAATCAGTTAATGACAGTATTAAACATCCAAACAATAAAGAATAAAAAAACTATGGAAGAAAGAATTATAAAAAACTTCAGTGAAAACCCTTTAATACATTGGGAAAAATCCAAACCCATAGCAAAAATAGAACTAAAAGACTATAATAAGGAGGTAAACAGTAAACCATATCCATGGACTATGGAAAATAGAAAAGAATTTGAAAAACACATAAAAGAAATGAAAATGTATAACTTAATAAGAGAAAGTCAATCTAATTATTCCTCTCCTGCAATGATAGTTATGAATCATAATGAAGAAAAAAGAGGAAAATCAAGATTAGTAATAAACTATAAAAAATTAAATGATTTGGCTATAAGGAATAGATATCCAATTCCAAAAATGGATCTACTATTTAATTTAATAAGAGGAAAAACTATATTTAGTAAATTCGATTGCAAATCAGGATTTTTTCAAATAAAATTAGAAGAAAATAGTAAAAAATTCACTGCTTTTAGTACATCAGAAGGATTCTATGAATGGAACGTTTTACCAATGGGGTTCCATAATAGCCCTAGTATTTTCCAAGAATTTGTTTAAAAAATGTTAATATCTATAAGAAGCTTTGCAGTTATATACATAGACGATATATTAATATTTTCGAATAATAAAACTGAACATGAATACCATTTAGAACAATTTGTAAAAATAATTGAAGAAAAAGGATTAAATATATCACCTAAAAAAATGGAGTTAAGAAAAGAAAAAATAGGATTCCTAGGACAAAATATTACCTCAAATGGAATAGAACTACAGGAACACATAAGCAAGAAAGTTTTAGATTTTAAAAGTATAAAAAATAAAAAGGATTTACAATCCTTTTTAGGCCTAGTAAATCAAGCCAGAAATTATATACCTCACTTATCAAAACTAACCTCAAAAATATCAAAACTAGCCGGAGAAACTACAAAATGGGAATGGAACGATGTCAATGAAAACATTGTCAAACAAATAAAATTGTTATGTCAAAATTTACCAAAATTAAATATTCCAATAAATAATGAAGATTGGATTATATATACAGACGCTTCAGAAAATTATTGGGGCGCCGCATTATATTATAAAGATAAAGAAAACAACGAACGAATAACAAGGTATGCAAGTGGAAAATTTAATGAATCACAAACTAAATATCACTCTAATTGGAAAGAATTTTTAGCTATAATAAAAGCAGTAGAAAAATTCGAATTATTTATAGTAGGTACCAAGTTTATAATAAAAACTGATAATACTCAAGTAAAAAGTTGGCTAAAGAAAGGAATAAAAAATCAAAAACTATCAAATAAAATGTTAATCAAATGGCAATCTGATATGTTTTATTATGACTATGAGATTGAATTTATTAAAGGAAAAAATAACCTTGTTGCTGATTTTTTAAGCATATGGAATCAGATAGCTCAGTAATGCAGCCATGTAAAGAAGAAACCAGTAATCAGAATAATTCATTCCTGGAACAGGTTGGAATGAAATTCCAAATTATAGAACTAAATATAAATTTATGGACAAAACAAGTAACTGAAAATTTTACAAAAATTTTCAGCCAGCTATAAAATCTACAAATTTGAATAGAAAAAATAGAACTTTCCTTAAAAGAAAAAGAAAAAGAAAAGGAGATTAAAGAGATATCAGAAGGAAAGAAAAAATTTACAGAAATTATAAAAGTCCAAGAAAAAGAAAAAGAAACCGAGAGTTCTCCAAAAGAACAGTTTAAATTAGTTGACAATTTTACTTATTTCAAAAAACTCATAAATAATTTAAATCAATGTAATATAAAAGTTCCCACTCTAAATTTTATATCTCATTTTGCTATAAATAAAGCAGTAATATATCCAGGAACACCCCTGAAACTTGTAAAAGCCCTTTTTCAATTCGGATTAATTCAATCCATTTATCCATCAGCCAATATAGAAGAAATTTCGGAGTTACCCGAACCACTAAAAAAAGCTGTAAAAACTTATTTTGGAATAATAACACAACATAATGTATTTATAAGATGTTATTCAACTATAGCACAAATAAACCCAGATAAATTTTATCAGCCGATAAATCTAATTAGGCTAGGAACTACCAAGAAACCTTTTGAATATGAATCTGAACAAAAGGAAATTATAAATGACGAAGAAGAGATTTTAAGGACAATCTCAAGAATAAGGGCACAAGATTATCATATAATATTCCAAGAGATGATACGTATAATCGCAAATAATGATGAAACTGCATGGGTTTATTTTATGAACCCAACAACTTTAATTTACTCCTCTGGAAGAACACCAAGAAATTACAATTACTTTAATCAGTTCTACGAAAAAATAAAGAATAATAAAATGGAGAATCCTTCAAACACAAGGAAGAGAATATGCCAGCTGTTATCAGAATATCAAGTACACCAATGTAATATGTGTGACGAAAATAAGACCGACAAGTCATCATTTGAAGACTTAGATATTGAAGTAATCGACAACATCTAAAAAGACCAAGACAGGATGCCGACACCTTATCCACCTTTTACTGTAAAGCTACCCGAAGAAATCTTAGCTTATCGTCTCTTCTATTATTGTAACTTTATCTTTTAGTTAGTTCAATTGTAATGGTTTTTCAAGTCCGACCATTATAAAAGGACTAATCCATCATTTAATGAAATACAACTACTTCACTTCTTACACAAAAATTCTCTCTAATATCTTTCTTCACTTTGAGGATCACCGAGGTCTGAAGAAGAAACCATCTTCTTTAATTGTAAGTATTTTCAAATTATTTTAATTATGAGTAACTAAATTTTATAAAGGGATAAAGACGGAATATTAATTGACTAATGGGGTATTGAAAACATTATTTACCATTACTAATATTTTGTGTTACGCCTCCAATAGGAAACGAAGGAAGGCTGTGTTGAATATAGCTAAATGGGAAAAAAATTTTCACTGTTTAAAACAGTGTTTTTCTAATATGCATGAAAGAGGGCATATTTATTTTTTCGTAACCCGGCTATATTTCGATCAAAACCACAAAAAATTAATAACCTGGCTATATATATATATATATATATATATATATATATATATATATATATATATATATATATATATATATATATATATATTAAATTTTTTCAACCATTTTGAACCCAAATAATTTGGTTAAAATTTGATTAATTTAGTATAGATGATCAGGTCAAGATTAAACATATTACGATATTTGGGGTACCTTCATGAAGAAAAGAAGCCAACCTCAAAATCTTGAGCACGCGGATTTTGATACTTGCCGACATAAAAAAAAAACTTTATCTTAAGTTTTTATATTTATATATTTTTTAATCTAATTCTCATATAATTAAAAAATTTTAATTTTAATATATTATAAGAGAAAATTTTTTTAAACTATAAGTTAAAAATTATTATAGATATGATTTATAAAGTAATTATTATAAAATTTAAAGATTTTTAATTATATAATTGATTTAGATAATATTATAAAAAATTCATACTATTAATATACTTTAATTAATTTCTAATTAAAAATTATATTTTTATAATAATTATTTTAAGATTAGATTAATTATATTTTTAATCCTTCTAAAATAATTAAAATTTGATTTTTTCCCTTTAATTTTAAAATATTTAATTTAAATATTGTATTTTCTAAAATATGCTGATTATAATATTTAACATTAATTCAAAATATATCAAATAAAAGTAGATTAACCATAATTAAAAAAACATAATCAAATTATTTTAAAAAATATTAAAAAAATTTAGATAATTGTTAATCTAACTTAAATTAATGTAAGAAATCATAATGAAGATATTTTAAAAAATAATAGACCTAAATCAAAGATTTAAAAAAAACTAAAATATTTTAACCTTTATATAATATATCTTAGATTTGCTTAATAATCATATCATATTTATAAAAGAACATAGTTTGTTCTAATGAGATTTATGGCTATCATATAATTAACCAATAAAAAATGTGTCTATAATCCTCATTCTAAGTTATCTTTAACCTATGAAATAAATCAAATAATTTTGATAAGATGTTTGAATAATCAACATATCCATACAAATCATAATTAAGTTTTATTAGAATCTTTCACCTAAATTTACTAATATTAGAATTAGCTTAATATTTTTTCATCAATATTGAGAGCCACCACAGCATAAAGAAGAGACTACCAACAAACTAGCTATACAATGAAATGAACTCAAATGAGAAATCTTCAGAGATATAAGGTCCAGCATTAAAGCATAAACAGACTACAAGATATAAAATCTTTGATTCATAATATTAACTAGAATGTTAAAATTTTCCTCTAATCAAACCTGTGAAATAAACACAATAAAAAGTATGATTTAAAAATTCGATAAAATACATGATCCAAAAAGTTGGATCTATAAAAGTTAAAAAATTAAGAAACTAATTTTTTTTAATTTAATTCATATAATTTAAGAGAAATAGCAATAATTAAGATAATGCATAATAGCAATATTTAGAATACATAAGAAAATAAAAATTATATTTATATATAAAATTTGTATAAAAATAAATAATAATAAAAAGATATGAAAAAATATGAAATAAAATTGTTAATATGATAAAAAATAAAAATATAATAAAAATAATATAATTTAAAAAACGTTTAACTATGTACAAATGTACTTTTTCAATCTTTCTCTTTTTTTTATATGGTTTTCTACTTAATTTTTCACAACTTTACATACAATTTACTTTTTTTTTCTTCTGTCGTTTTTCGTTATATCATTCTTTATTTCTCTTGTTAATAAAAAAAAGTTGTAACTAAAGTTGCTTACCAAAAAAGTCTGCTGCTTACCAAATAAAGTCTTCTCATGTTAAATAAATTCTGCTGCTTACCAAAAATAAATAAATAAATAAATAAGTTGTATAAAATTTTATGGAAATATAATTTCTTTCCCTTTTGAACATGTTCCATGGATTTTAAGAAATCATTTTTCAGTGTACCTCATTATATTAATGATGTTATGTTTTAATTAGTTTACAATAGATATTTTTAAATTTACAATAAAATTAATTTAATAATAAAAAAATAAAAATAAAAATAATTTTACATAAAAATTTTAGATTTGAAAGTTATTGTCTTCCATATTGGAATAATTATTTTAGGCGACTTTTTATGACTTACTCTTTTGGAAAGGGCACCTCTGAAATGCACTATAACATCCACTAGAGTTACTCTTTTGGAAAGGGTACCCTCTGAAATGCATTATAACATCCACTACTGGTTAATGGTTATGCTCCATATCTTTGGACTTGCATGGTTTTGCGTGGCTCATAAAGAAAACTGAGTTTGAGGAGTACTGGTTAGGCATAAACACGATCGTGTGTCGGTTTATCGATTCATCACGCCCGAAAGGACCCACTCTCACTGTATTCATATTCAACTAAAACGTTAAACATGTGAGCATTTTTCCCTTTTGGTCAATGAATCAAAATCACCCCTAGATATTTGTTAATTTGTTGCTCGCCGGTCTTTTACTATTTGTTATATTGATTTTTTCAATTACGTATACTAGGTTCATTACATACAAGTTAAGAAAAAAAAAATTAATATCATAAACGATTTTTTTATTGATATTTTTTTTCCATTTTTAATATATTTATTTTTTTATTTTTAACCTTTTAATCTATGCTTGTAAGGGATAAAATAGAAAGATCACGTGTTATATATATCTCCGACCATATAAAGCTCGCATCTTATAGATGACTGCTTGATTAGGACCAAAGAGAAAATGGAAACATTTTCACTTTCAGCACTTAATTAACTAGGCTGCGTTAGTCTTTTTCAAAATTTTAATTGTGAAAGGTATCATGTTGAATTTCTCCACTTGACATCTGAACCAATCGCCATGTTTAATCACTTGATTTTGACTCAATTTTTCTACAGTATTTGATTTGGTTTTATCGACCTATTGAACTGTTTTGCTTGTCGCATGATACTACTGTTATTGAATGTATTCAAATATATTTTGATTTCAAATCTTGGGATGAATGGGAGGAAGTTCATTTGTTTAAGTGTCAGCGAGTTAATTTTTCTAACACTTACTGATGATCGGTGTAAATTTTTGTGAAAAGATGTGTCTTGAGCTTGTCTTGAGCTTGAATAAAGCAGTGTTATAAAAGAAAATTAGTTATTAAGTTTGAAGTTGAGGGAAGACTAATAAATACTATAGTCTAGTTTGGGAAATTTACGGTCAAATTGAGAAAGATTATTTGGTTGATAAAACTCTCATAAGAACGACTGAAGGTATATATGTATGCTCTTTTAGTTGAAGTACTTGCTGTTGTTCTCTTTTTTCCATTTATTTTGATATTGAATTATCTGTCACCTAGCACGTTCTTCATGTGCTAATTATCTTCAAAAAATTTAGTCGTCTAGCACATTCTTCAGATCCTAATTATCTTAAGATTTTTTACAAAATTCAGAGGGGTTATTGTCTGACCTTTTTTTTTTTTTTGTACTTCTAACCTTGAACCTTAACTGGTCATTAAAAAAGAACTTGTTATTTACTATTAAATTAATCTTTAATTAGTATAGATTTTTAATAAAAATAAAATTATTAAAAATTTTATGTCTACAGTGATAATATAATATCTTATACTAACAAATAATTTTGTTAATATAAGGTATTAATTATATATATATATATATATAAATATATATTAAATATCGGTGTAATGTATTATTTGTTAATATAAAATATATACTAGGAATGACAACCAAGTTAAGGTTTGAATTTTACTCTTCTCGACTCCGTTCCCTGAAAGATTGGGGCGGGTTTGAATGCGGGTCTACAAGAGAAGAAAATGAAAAATTAAAATCCAATTCTAATCTTTTATGATTCAAGTAATTTGTGAAAATCACATCTTACTTTTAAATTTTTTATAATTTATATAAATAAATAATATTTAAATATATTTTAAGTTAACAATATTTAAAATAAGTATTAAGAATCTGAAATAAATTAAAAGTTTAATGTAATTATATTTTTAACAAAATATAATAATTCAATATTGTAATTTAAATGTTATTATAATTACTAACATAGGTTTAAAATAAGATTAGAACAAAATATCTATATCCCTAAACTCAATTATGTCTCTACAAATTGGATATGGGTTTAAGTATGGATTTTTTTAAATTTAGTCAAAATGAACTTTTTCCACAAAATCAACGTAAGGTTGGATAGATATACACTTTGGATTTTATTATCATGTGTAGTATAAACCTTCAAAATTTATATTAACATTTAATCTTTTGTTAAACAAAAACCATATTAACAATGACTATCTTAACACTTGATTATTTTATTTGTTAGTAAATGGTATTTTTTTTTAGTGGGTTTTGAAGAGGAAAACAGATCTAATAGAAAATGTCCATATATAACCATTTCCACAACATTAATCATATGCACACTTTTTCAACCTGGGAAAGACAGGTAATGCAGAATCTCAATGACATTTGAATTTTAAACAGATTGAACCATGGATTTTATTAGCCAACAATCGTCAATCAAATAGTCAAAATTTATTTTTGATTTTAGCCATTATTTACCACTTTTTCATAACATGAATAACAGATTTTTTAAATTTTAAAATAACAATGTCGGAATTTTAATTTTTTTTTTATAACAAGATATTCTTTATATCAAAGAAAGGATCATAACGACGGAGAATGCTATAGCTGAGAAATATCTTTTCTTGATAGTTTGCTAAAGAAGATGACAATCTAAACATATGGACGAATTAAGCTTCTTTTTGTTAGAATATACTTTGTATATTTGTATTAAACGTTTCACTTGCCAGCCTATCAGTATCATAATAGTAGTTAAGATATTTATGAAAAATGTGCATATAAATAAAATTTGTTTCTCGAATCAGAAACAGATAGCTTTCTTAGATGATACTTGGTGGCAAAAAGATTTTCAAACTTTGAGCTAAGTTTCTATACTTGGTTAGATAAGAAGCAAACAAACTTACCCATCAATTTTGAAGAGTCTTTCTCGATTAATTTCCCCAATATTCCATGTCATCAATGAAAATGAAGTCAAGAAAAGCAATTCATCTTTTACATTAGTAACATCCAGTGTATTAAAAAATTGAGCTTGTAGGCAGCCCTCTTAACAAGCTAATAACGATTACATATATAATAATATTGGAATTGAAAGAATAAACAAGAAAATACAAAATAGTAAAGACAAGGAAATATATGTATTCCTAATCAAAGGTAGAGGGCATGTGCATTACAATATCTAGTTAAATGACTTGGTTTTCCAATGGAAACTTGAAGAAACAGTGTTGATATTAGTGATAGGCAATACCCATCAATGTTCGCTATCATAATTGTTTGTCCAATGGCCCTTGACAATGGCTCCCATGGCTTTGTCTTTGGATGGAATCGAGAATCCTCAACAGGATGTGCCCACAAAAGTCCAAAATGGGAAACCAATTACCCACCCCATCCGTTATGAGGCATTAATGATCTCTATCTTTCAATTCAACCGCTTGAATTCGCTTATTCACACATTTATACACGACCATTTGTGGGGGACCTCTCTCTTTATTTATTATAATAAGGGTCAATATACATATTTGTTACTTTCATTCTTGTCGTTGTTGTTATATATCAACATTTTTGGAATAATATAACATAATTTATGCTACGGATAATTTGACAAGCAAGCCCGATATTGACGACTTAACCAAAATTAATTGATGTACTCCTCATATCATCACTAACAAAAAGAAAATGAAAATCATGTAATAGTACTAACAGTTGCCCGTTATTGTGCCCTTTGATATAAATTTTATTTAACAAAAGTGGAATCATTAGTGTAAATTTTATGGTAAATAGTATAATATATTATACGAATAAACAATTTATTTATAGAAAATTGCTACATATTTGAACACATACTAGTCATACTATTTACTTATATAATTTTTCACTAAGTCTATACCAAACACATATCAGATGACTGACAGTTGGTACATGATTTTTTTAATGTACATTTAAGCAGTATCAACAATCAATTTGTTGTCAAATAAAAAAATTAAAATAACCTTTTTTCCCTCACAATTGAAAAGTCGAAGATTTACCCATTTCAAACTTACTGGTTGTTTGCCCCCATTCTTTTCTTTTAGACCATTTCTGAATTTCCTTTTTTTCGTTTATTTAGTTCCGCTCAAATTATTTAAAATGTATTTGATAAGATATTTTAATTAGGTAAGAATTTAAATTATTAATTAAAAAATTTGTTAAATATTTTAACTTTATTTAATAAAATAACTTATTTTAGTAATTATTAATTCTTTTCAAAATTAATTTAAGTAATTTTTATATTTTCATTTTATAATTGAAATATTTTTGTTTTCTTTTACTTTTAATATATTTTTATAATCTAATCTTTTATTTATCTATTTATTTTTATAATTTTAATATTATTTGATTATTTTATAATAATATTATTAATTTTAATATATTTATTTTTATATTATTATAAAATATTATATTTTAAAATATTTTTTAATATATATTTATTTTATTTTATTAAAAATATTAAGCTGTTTAATAAAAAATTAAAATTATAAAAATATTATATACTTTAAAAAGTTTTTATTAAAAATTTAAAAATAAATATTTTTATTTTTTAAAAATAAAATTTTATTTAATTAAATTTTAATATATATTTTTATTAAAAATATAACATATTTATCATATTTTAATTCATTATTTAATAATATTTTTATTTATTATTTTTACATTTATCAGCTAGTTTAATAATAAATTTTATCAAATATTTTTTATTTTAGTTGATAATTTATTAAATTTTAATTTTTAACTTCTAACTACCCTTTTAACTTTCAACTAACTTATCATTTAATTTAACAAACATACTCTTGTTCATGAAAATAAAATGCGGACAGAAGCGTAAAAAAACGAATTTAAAATATCACAACACGTCTAGCCTCTTCAATTAATTGAAGAGAAAGTTTCTAATTCAACTTATACTAAATTTTTATTGCACATTAAGGAATGTTACACTGTCTAGGTGAGAGCTCGCACACATGTATTAACGTGATTTATCATATTTGGGCCTTAGTGGCTTAGTCAATCCAAAAGATAAAATTGTTTTTATACTGAATATTGTAATTAAATTAAATAAATAGTTAATGATGGAAAGAAATTTTATCTTCTTAATGTGGTATTTCCCTCCACATAGGTGTCATCCTTACAAATAATCCTCAATCGTAAAGCAAATATAATGAATAGTCAAATGCGTAGTGTTTAGTTTTATCTATAGTCAAATGCGTAGTCTCTTGAGTTTAAAACCAAATCAAACATCTGTTTAGAAAAAAAGGAAAAAAAGTTGAAACAAACGAATTACTCTGAATGAGCTTAATGACTCAGGATACAAATAATGAGGTGGGAAGAGTCGTGAATCCATCACTAACTATGACTCTGATGGTTCCCCACTCACACCATGTATAGGATAATTAACGAATTTTATGAGTTCCATAGATTATTCTAAGATCATTCATTATAGACTGTGGCCATGCGAAAACATTTCCGACAAAGAATAATTAAATATACATTTGACAAATAAGAACTCAGAGGCTAATTTTAATTAATAACAAAGTAATTCTATAGTAGAGGTGACTTTCACAAAAATGTTGATCATTATGGAGTTTACAATGGGTGATTTTCATAAAAGGCTACACACAAACTTTTTATGTGTATTAAAAAAATTGTTGGAATATATAAAATTTATTTCAATAATTTTTAAGTTTTAAAGGGATTAATATGTAAAAAGTATTCTTGATGTATATAAAAACTCGTAGATATGAAAAATGATATAAAATGAAGGTGAACTACTTGATTCACCATCGACACATACTCTGTTTAGTATTTATATAATTATGTTAATAATTAGGGTTGCAAATTATAAAATAAACTATTTTTAAGAGATTTACAGCTTAGTTTATAAGTACAATTCAAAACAAATTATTTATTAAATAAGTTAAATAAAAACTTTTTTAAAGTATTTTTAATTAAGTAGGATATAATAGGTCGTTCATGTATAGGAAAATATAAACCTACATATACAACAGTGACCTACATCCAAATAATCAAGTATATATAAGCCGTCTACTTTTATTTTATTTTATTTTTAAAAAAAAATTCAGATATAGGCTATTGGATTACATTTAAAGAAAATCTAAACCGTTAATTAAGAGATATAAACGCATGGATTTTATAGATGTCGTGGGTGACCACAGTTGGCTTGATTTCATGTTTCATGAGGTGATTCTTTAAATTTATGTATTTTGCAGCTGGTCGTGAAAACCAAATTAAAGAAATCTATCTATCTATATATATATATATATATATATATATATATATATATATATATATATATATATATATATTATTTTTGTTAATTTAAAAAAGTAAAAAATTAAATTAAATGATACATAAAAATTAAAGAGAAAGAAGGGTGGCAACCATGCAGTGACAGTTTACAGCGGATCAGGTGAGTGGGATTTTTTTTTCTTGTAATGTAATTTATAAATTTGACCAAACAAAGCCCAACATAGGTAATAAATAACTCTGGTACATTGATGAGAAGTTAAATTTTGATTAAATGTGTATGAAGAATTTCTTAAGAGAAATAAAATTTATTTTGATGATTTTTATATTTTAAAGAAATTATTTATTATTTATTAATTATTAATTGAAGAATATTCTTGATATACATAAAAAATTACATATTTGAGTAATTTTAGTAGTTTTTTAGTAAATTTATTTTTAAATAATTGAAAATTGTCATTTATATAACCTTTTAGGCTCAACTATCTTATTTAAATAAATAAAATACTTTTATTCTTGTTTTATATATATATATATATATATATATATATATATATATTAAATTTAACCATGATATTTTGAATTATATGTTTGTCAATTTACTTAAAATTTTAAATTCATTAACTTATAATAAATTTATATTGATTAACCTATTTAATATAGTCTTATAAATTTATTTAAATAATTATTATAAAATTAAATTTTAAATATTTTTAGACTAAATTAATCTTTTAGAAATATATCAAACCAACTTTAAATATATATATATATATATATATATATATATATAACAATTAAATCAAACTCAGATTATAGAATTAAATTGTGGTGGGTTATGAATTTTGGGACATCCCTGAGCTGAAGAAAACAGCGGGGGCCAGCGACATTGATAGGTATTAATCCATTTGTATGGGTCTGAACATAGCTTTGTATGAAGAAGTAGGAGAAGGAAGAAACAATGAGGACGATGTCAATTAAAGTGTCTGTGTATTTGGGAGACTATAGTGTGCGGCTATTAATGATGTGACTGAGAATCGTGGTCGAAAACAAAATCAGTGTATAACATAACACTCCTCTTCCTATTACTATGTGTCCTTCTTCATCCCGAAAAGGATGTATAGCCAAAAAATGAAGGAAAAATAAAATAATGAGCCCCTACATGCAGGGCATACCATGCTTCTCGTCCTCATCACTTCTCTTTCCATCTCATTTTCATCCTACTTTCTATGGGTACCAGTGCATGCATCTCCAGCTTTAATTTATATTTCACTTAAAGCAACTATATAAATTCAACAAATTGTTAATATTCTAGAAAAATATATATATATAAACTTAACATAATATAGACAAATGAAAAATGAATTATGCCTTCTAAGAGTTGGCACCAACTTTATAGACACTGCTTAATCTCATAGTAAAAATTCTTTTGGATTATGTTTGGTGAAGGCTAATCAATATTCTTTGCTTAGATTACGTTTCGATTAATAAAACCAATTATTAAGTAGACTGAAATAGAATATGATATTAGACTATATTGTTTAGATTGTTTGAAACGGAATGTAATGGTATAAAATTGCAAAGAATGCCTTTTATTTCATTCTGCTGAATATCTCGTTTTCATTTCTCTATAATTGGAAAAATTATAGGAGGGAAAATGTAAATAATATACATATTTTAACATACTTTTAATTCTTAAATGAAATCCACTTGGGCATGATCAAATTATGTGGACTCAATTACTTAATCTGTATTTGGTAATTAGAAAAAATATTTTAATAAATAATTATATCTATAGTTAATTATTATTAAAATTAATTATATAAAATAAATGCTATATTAAATATATTAGAAACAAATTTATTTTAAAATAATTAATTTTATTTAAATTATATAAAAATTATTTTTATGTAAAATTATAAAAATGGATATAAAATTATTTATAATAGTTAATTTTTTAAAATAATTAATTATTAAGGATAAAATAAAAAATTAAAGTTTTATTAAAAATAGAATTAAAATTTTTTATATAAAATTATAGGATGCTTATTAAAAAGATATAGGAGAAGATATAATATTATGCTTGTGAAGAATTTAAATAATAAATTCATTTTCTCTATTCTATTGTCTAATTATAATAATAGTCAAAAAGTTTGATGAAAAATTATTATCAACTTTTAAATATAAAATAACTTAATATCAATTTTAAACAATTAAAAATATTTGATAAAATATATTAAATATTCTTTAGAACTACTGAGCTTAGCACACTCATAGCAAGACATTTTGTATTTTAAGTCAATATTTTCACCATTTGAGAAGTTCTTTTCTCATAATGAAAGAATTTTTTCTCCAAAAAAATTAAAATTATCTGGAAAGAAATATCTAAACAATAAAATGATAATTTTATTTCAATCTATTAATTAATTAAAATAAAATTTTAGCTATCATTTTATTTTTAAAATATGCTTAAAATAAAAATATATTAAATGGTCATTAATTAACTAGTAACCTTGAAACACTTTTAACAAGACATCTTGTTCGCAGGAATTTTCTTCCTTTTTAGAAGAAAATATCAAAATTCTCCTTAAAGAAGAAAATGGGTGACAAGAAATTTTCCAATTAATGTCAACTCTCAGATCTCTTTTCTGAAAAAAAAAATATATGATAGTTACACAAAATTACGGTCATTTCATTTATTGAAAAAAAAAATTCATACTATTTTTTTTTATAATAATGTACTTTATAAGGTTATATTTCAATTATCATATATAATTTTTTTATATTCAAAATAATAGATAAATTAATAAAATATTTTAACAGTTCAATTGTATTTAATATTGGAAGTAACGATAGAGATCTACGTTTAAATTTATCTAAAATTTAATTTATTTTAATACTTTTACACTCAAAATAATAGATAAACTAATAAAACATTTTGACTGTTAAAATTGTATTTGTAATGATAGAGATGAAAGTAAACTATAATAATCTACAATTTGATTTATTCAAAAATCTAACTTATTTATACTTCTTTAATAAATAGATATGTTTAAAATTATTAAAATATTTTTTTAGATGAATAAATTAAGCTTAAATTTATAAAAAAAAAAATCTATTTAATATTTTCAAAGTTTATTTATTTTTATATATTATAAATTTATATTTTTTATATTTATTTTAATATATTATATTTATATAATATTTATTTTAATATATTTTATTTATATAATATATATATATATATATTTTTTATATTTATGTAATGATCTTTTTCTTTTATAAATTTTAAGTTTGTAAGATTTTTTATTAAATTTTTTAAAATATAAATTTTAATAAAAATAAAATCTTTAACTGATAATAAATTTAAATTTAAATCTTAAAATTTTTAAAAATTAAATTTAAATACTGAAAATCTAATACAATTGGCCAAATTTTATCTGTAATTTTTTATTCAGTAATACTTTAAGATAGAAAAAAAAAACCAACTAACTAGTTAATCGATTGCTATATATATTTATTAGTATAAATTTTTTATATTATTAAATAATTAAAAATTATGATATACAATTCGTAAAATAACTAGTATTAAAATTAAGAATAAATTATATTAATTTTTTTTAAATTATAATAAAAAATTAAATAAAATTTGTGCACATTTGTATAATTAAAAAGAGTGTGTGGTATAATATTTTTATATAAATTAAGAAAAATTTATATAAAGTAAAAAATAAAGAAATATCAAGTATTTTTTTAATAAATCTTAAATATTAATATCATTTTTAAAAATTAATAATTTTTAATTTATAATTAAATGATAGTTTATAACTCTTATGTTTATTTATCTCACTATGAATCATATTTAGACTTGATTTAAGCTATTTAAAAATTTAGTCGACCCTAAAAGCCTGAAAATCTATTTTGTAATATGGTCTAATAGAATAAATTGGTTATCCTTAAGTAGGTTAACAATTTTAAATAGGACTAATAAAATTATTTTCTTAAAAATACCAATAATTTAGATAAAAATTAATATAATTAAATATTTTAATAAACCAACTGCATAACACATATGATTAAACCCTAAAAGTGAAATATAATATAATTATAGCTGGAAATTTATTTATAGAAAAAAATTAATAAATTGTGGACGAACCAAATGACTTCGATCATAAAATATGATTGGCCAAAACTCCATGCATTCTTTAGCATATTTCTTGTTCGATAGTAAACTAAATTCACATGTAAAAACAACAAACTGAGCAAACAAGAACTGTATAGACTATCCATGCATTCTTTAGCATAAATTGTGGACGAACCAAATGACTTCGATCATAATACATGATTGGACAAAACTCCATGCGTTCTTTAGCATATTTCTTGTTCGATAGTAAACTAAATACACATGTAAAAACAACAAACTGAGCAAAAAAAAACTGTATAGACTATCACGCCTAAAGAACAGGTAGGTGTACTAATGTATAACATTCTGACACCATCTAGACGAATAGACAATGGCAAAATACAAATGTAAGGAGTATACAAACAAAGATGATAAATATACTGTGTCCATGCTGTAATGATTCATAAAATAAGCTTACTACTCAGACAATTGTCAGAAAACCTAAATGGAAGATAACAACAATAAAAATTAGGAAAGAATTTGGGGATGAAAAAGCCATTAAACTGGCAACGGTTTCAGAAGTAAGCAAGCCATGATATGATGCCCAGAAGCACTTCCAACGATTTATCAACAAGAAGATAGTTCGGTATAGGAAAAATGTCAAAAAACTTTGGCTCACGTTAGGTACGTCAGGAATTACTTTAGCAACAACCTTTTTACAAAAAACTCAACTCTTACATTTTTTTGTAAAAGATTTGCTACAATTATAGTCACAATTCTGAGCGAATGAGGTTGTGGTTATTCGTCATTATCTGGCAAGGTGCAGTTGCCACAGGGGGACAGATGAAGACTTGTACATGGAAAAAATTTATTAGATATTCAAATAGTATGTACATTCATTTATAATTAGATACTTAAATCTGTGAGCTCATAGATAAAAGATGTAAATAACTAAATGATATTATTTATATGTAATTATTATTGGATGCAAATACATTGTTCAATGTTTAGGTAAATCTAGAATAAGCTTTAAGACAAGGTTAGTTTAAAAATAATTTATTAAAATTATTATAATTTTATTTAGCATTTTTTTGTTAAATTTTAGAATGTAAAATTATTTAATTAGATGATCAGGTTTTGAATTTTTAGTTTGCAGTGAGATTTTATTAATTTTAGTTATGAAAAATTCATAAAATAACATTTACTTCATAGAATTGTTAACATCATTCTATAAATAATATATGAATTTATGAAAGAAATATGTCTTCTTTTATAATAGATTAAGTCAATTAGTATATCATCTTTTATTTATTATTTAATCTCCTTCACAAATTTTAATTTTGTAAATAAGTATAGGTTTTCCATTGAGAGATCCATTATTACTATGTTTCATATTTATTTTGATACACTACAACAACATAGTTTTATTAAAAAATCAAATAAAATGTTGAGAGATTAAAAAGATTAAGAGAAAGTCACACTAGATTCCCATATGATTTTAATTAAAATTCGAGACTATTTAATGAATGCTAGTAAAAAGGTACAGTTTTGGTTTTTAATGTTTTTATAAATGATTTAATTTCTAATACCAATTTAAATGTAATTGAAATTGATTAATATTATAAAACTTTATTATATTAATTTCATATGTTAAATCATTATAATTCTACTTTCTTTCGCACACTTTCTCACATCTTGTGTTCCCATCAATCAAATAATTAAGTGGTGTTTTGCGCACATTTAACAAAGTCCTTTTATTTTCAATTTCCTTATTCTTTTTGACATTTTGAGCTACTTCTAACGCACAAAATTACATCCACCTAAAATACAAAAATAACATATAAGATTATGGGGTTGGAGTTTTTGACAAACTATGCTAAGCCTTCGAGTATCGTGTAAGAAAGAATTTTGCCAATGAAATCTTATTCGTAATGGTATATAAGAATGAATAAATAAAATATGTTTTTTAAAAAATATAGTAAAGGTATACATTGGTAATGTTTTCCTATAATTGTTGTATTTTAATTCTTGAATAAAGAGTTGTTAACAATATTTAGTAAAGAATATTGAGTATATTAAAAAATGGTTAAATAAGGGAAGAATTGAATGTGTTGTTTTGATAGTAAAAAAAGAATGGAATGTGATAACATGAGTCGAGTTTTGGTGTGAGGAATTTGGGTAGTAGGAATTCAAAGCCGAATTCCGCTGCCCCCACACCCACGTACAATTTGGAAGCCACAAACAAATCCACAAATCTACCACGTGGTCTTCTCTTACATGTCTGAGGTGGACCTCAATAAACACCAAAATAATTAGAAAAACAATTAGTTCTTTAATTTCACCACCACCCCCCCCCCCCACTCTATTTATACCCAATTTCCCTCTCCCTTTCTCCCCCCTCAAAACTCCTCCTCTTCACTTTCAATCTCTTTCTCCCTTTCTTTCTTTTGTCCTCTTGACAAATAACAAACACATAAGAAAAACCATAACACTTCTTCCCTTTGAAGACAAACACACCAAAATCTCCACCCACTCCATGATCATGGCAGTAGCACTCAACTCCAGTAGTACTTGGGCTAAACTTCAATTCCCTCAACCTTTCTCTTCCACACCATCCTCATCATCATTAATTGATTTGGGCTTCACCACAAAGTCCAGCATGAGGTTGAAGAAGAAGCCCATTAGAAAGATAGATTGTGCTCTACACTCCCCCTCAGTATTCGATTTCCCAAAACAACCCTACAATCAACCCCTAATTACCGAAGAAGACAACGCCCCTCAGTGGAACCCATTTCAAAAAGCCGCAGCAAAGGCACTCGACATGTTCGAGAGCGCGTTGCTCTCACGCGAGCTCCAACAACCCCTCCCCAAAACTGCGGACCCAAGCGTTCAAATCGCAGGGAACTTCGCTCCCGTGCCGGAACAACCCGTCGTCCATTCCCTCCCGGTAACAGGCACAATCCCCGACTGCGTAAACGGCGTCTATCTCCGTAACGGTGCCAATCCAATGTTCCACCCCATAGCAGGGCACCACCTCTTTGACGGCGACGGCATGGTTCACGCCGTCACCATCAATGACGGTGCCGCTAGCTACGCATGCCGCTTCACCGAAACAGAGAGGCTCGTTCAGGAGCGAAAGCTTGGAAGACCGATGTTCCCCAAAGCAATCGGCGAACTCCACGGCCATTCCGGCATCGCGAGGCTTCTCCTCTTCTACGCAAGGGGCTTGTTCGGCATCGTCGACCACCGCCACGGCGCCGGCGTGGCCAACGCCGGCCTCGTCTACTTCAACGGCAAGCTTCTCGCCATGTCGGAAGACGACCTCCCTTACGAACTCAAAATCACCCCCTCCGGCGACCTCCGAACAATTGGCCGTTACAACTTCCATAACCAACTCAATTCCACGATGATCGCGCACCCGAAGATTGACCCGGTCTCAGGCGAGCTATTCGCGCTGAGCTACGACGTATCCAGGCCTTACCTCAAGTACTTCCGCTTCTCACCGGAGGGGAAGAAATCGCCGGACGTCGAAATCCGCCTCGGAGTTCCGACGATGACGCACGACTTCGCGATCACGGAGAACTTCGTGGTGATCCCCGACCAGCAGGTGGTGTTCAAGCTCGGCGAGATGATGAAGGGAGGATCGCCGGTGATCTACGACGGCGAGAAGAAATCGAGATTCGGAGTTCTTCCAAAGTACGCTACGGACGCGTCGACCATCGTGTGGGTGGAGTCGGAGGACACGTTCTGCTTCCACCTCTGGAACGCATGGGAGGAACCAGAAACCGACGAGGTGGTGGTGATGGGGTCATGCATGACGCCACCGGACTCAATCTTCAACGAGAGTGAGGAGAGTCTAAAGAGTGTGCTGACAGAGATAAGACTGAACCTGAAGACGGGGGAATCGACGCGCCGTCCTGTGATTCCGGAGATGAACCTGGAGGCAGGGATGGTGAACCGGAACCGACTCGGGAGGAAAACCCGGTTCGCTTATCTGGCGGTTGCTGAACCGTGGCCGAAGGTTTCGGGTTTCGCAAAAGTGGACCTGGTAAGTGGGGAGGTGAAAAGGCACAGCTATGGGGATAGAAGGTTCGGGGGAGAACCCTTCTTTTTGCCCAAAGGTGGAGAAGAATACGACGAAGATGAAGGGTACATTATGGCGTTTGTACATGACGAAAGGACGTCCAAGTCTGAACTTCAGATTGTGAATGCCCTTGATTTGAAGTTGGAAGCCACCGTTAAGCTGCCTTCCAGAGTCCCTTACGGTTTTCATGGCACTTTTGTTGAAGCCCACACTTTTCTTTAGTTTTCAAAATATTTGAACTGTTTTATTTTATTGGATTTGGGTAAAAAAAAAATAAAAAGAAAAAGGAAAAAATGGAAGGAGAAATTGACCAGAGGGATGGGTCGGGAGACAGCTCCCCGGGTTCTCCTCAGCAAAGATTTTGTTGGTATTATTAGGTTCTATGTTTCTGAGTGAGTGAGTGAGTTTGAGTGTATATGCTTTCAGGAATCAGCTTGTAGCTTTGGACCCTGTATCTAAATGGAGCTCAGCTGCTTTCTGTTTCTTTATTTTTCCTTTTTTTTCTATATTTTTTTATTACAACAATTCCCTTTCTGCTCACTTTTTGCTTCTTCGCTTCTTCCTGAGTTCCCCTGTTGTCTGCATTTGCCTCCAATATACTTCGCTCCTCCCTGCTTCGTGTCAATGTGGCATAAATAAGTTAGCCTCATTAACTCTTTTTTCCCATTCACACCACACCATCATATCTTAATCCTATTCATACTCAATTCAGTAAAAACAAATTTCATTCTCAATCTGGTATTAGTTTAACCAAGTCAAATGTTGTTCACAAATATTCTCACATTTTTATTTAAACGAGCCGTTCAATTTTTTAATGTTGAGACTGAATTGATATGCGGTGTGTAGTGATCCCATAACAAACATATATTTTTTTCTATAAAATAAGTTTGACTTTAAAACTAACATTATTCATAATAATAAAATCTAGCATAATTGATCAATTACTGTATTATATTAATAAAAATTTAAATTCTGATATTATATATAAAAAAATGTGTTGAAAAAATTAAAATTCATTTGAATAATCTTTATTTCTAAAAAAATTATTATACACCAAAACTAGCTAGCACCACTAACTAATTGTATCAGCATTACGATTGATAACTAGAAAATCTAACCGAAGAAACCACGGTCAAAGCCTAGTAGCCCACATGTTGAGCGACGTGATTACATCACCAAACAGGGGCCTATTTACGTCACGCCATGGAATGTTAACTTTTGTGTTAATATTAATATATTCAACTCCATTTTACCATGATATTGAACAAACATAACTAAAAATTATTAACAAGGATGTAAAAGTTCAACGAGTTGAAAAATAAAGAAATCATAATTTTATTACAAATTTTATTTAAAATAACAAATTAATTTTAAATTATAAATATTTTTAAATTATCAATTAATTTAAATTATATTTTTTAAAATGTATGTTTTATATTAAAAATATAAGAATTAATTATAATTCAAAAAATCCTTAATCTCTCAAAAAGGAATATAATTCTTCATTTCATTTATTTTTTAAAATAATTCTTTATTTTTTTTATAAAAACAGTTCATATAATCTTTTTGTTAAATTTCTATTTATTTTGCCCGTGAAGAGTTTACGCGATTATGAAAATAATAATAAATCATATAAAAAAACTTGTAATATTTTCAAATATCAAATTAAAAATTATAAGATTTAAAAGGAGTAAAAATTGAAAAAAAAAACACTTAACGGATGAAACTAACTAAAAACTATAACTGAAAATTTGGTTTGAATTTTTTTAATTTAAAAATTATTCAAATCAAATATAAAATAAATATTAATTTTTAATTTATTGATTTATTAATTTTATTTAAAAGATTATATTAAAGCATCACCACTTTCTAAATAATATAATTCTCTTGCGTATTTTTTTCTTTTCATTTTGTTTAATTGTTTTACATATATTTCACAAAGATTAACTACTTTAGTGACTAGTTTGTTTTCATATATACCACTTAATTATATGACTATAATTGACTATAGGGACCAGTATTTTGCTTATTTTGGGTAATGATAAGATTTTGATCTTTTAGAACTAACAGTTTTAAAACTTCAAGTACCCTTAGATATTGATTTTGATGGTCACTTTCATCAACTCATAAAGGATGATTATTTTGCTTTATTGGGGTTAAATAGAAAATGTATAATAATATATTACAAGGGATGTGGATTGCTTCAATGTAATTTGGTTTTACAAATGAGAATGAAAACTAATCAGAATTGAATAAAAAAAAAAGTTTTCAATTTGTTCTATTAATGGTTTGATCAATTTTTAGTTGCTTTGCTTCAACATAGCCGTTTTGGATTCGATTGGATACCCCTGTCCAATTCTTTAGCATAAGGCCAATATCTTGTTTCCATCAAGAATAATAAATATGCTCATATTCTTAGTTTAATTGGTTAACTTTGCTAATTTTCAAAATTAATTTATGTGAAGCATTGGTTTTAAGGGAAGTGAAAATGTTTAACCTTTTTGCAGAAAAAAGTTGATTTGACTAGGGACTTGCCAAATTTTCACATTCAAACTTTAAAAGTATTTTACTTTATAATTCAAATAAAATTAATTCTTCAAAGACTTAGTCTTTTAAAATACTATTCTCAAATGTCAATCGATTTTTTCACCTCAATTTATTCGCAATTAATTTTACTAAATCTAAAAAAATCAAACCTGTACAAATGGGAAAAAATATTTAAAGGAGAAGAACTTACCCATTTTAGAATCAAGTTAAAAACATATGGCTAGAAAAAAAAAACATATGTTTGTTTATTAAAAAATTATTTATATAAACAAATTTGTATATATTTATCTTATATCCTTATAAATACACAAATAAATTATAACTTTTAATTTTATTTAAATATTTTTCAATAAATATAAGGCATAATTGTTATGACATATAGGATAATATGTTTGCTAATACCTTTAGATATTAATTAATAAAAGATTATTAAAAAGGTTTGTTTATAAAAAAATTATTTATGTAAATATAAATGTGTATATATTTATCTTATATCCTTATAAATACACAAACAAATCATAAATTTTAATTTTATTTAAATATTTTTAATAAATATAAGGCATATTAGTTATAAAATATAAGATATATATATATATATTTGTGAATACCTTTAGATATTAATTAATAAATAAAAAGTTTTTATTAAAAATTAAATAAGGTACATTATATTTTTTTTATCAAACAAATCATTCTTAATTCATTAATCAATACTAAGAGAAGTGATTAGGATTCCCCTATGATGTAAACATAATAGTATATCATTATATTACATGTTACATTTTTATAACATGTTTGGTGAAATAAATGATAAGAAAAAATTATCTAGTCCACTCAATTTATTTCTTTATTATAGGATAAATTTATTGAGCCTTGACAAATCTTGATAGAATTATTTGTATTAAATTAGTTAAAAATATAATATATTAATCTCAATTCTATCTTTGCTTCATCCTCACGTTCTCTTTTTACATTCACAGTCTTTTCTCAATCTTGACTCATTGCTTACAATATTGACATGCAAAGATTTTTAATCATGGTGCACTAAACGTTATAAAATTCAAATCTTTTACCATATATAATTGTATTATACAATAAAAATTGAACGTCTAACAACTCAATGAAAAAACGAATAAAATAAATAAAATCAATAAAAATGGATGTTTCACTCTTTTGTTCTATTTTTAAAAAAAAAATATATGCTAAACTTCACTTTTAATTTTTAAAATAACTCCAAACAATATCATTTCTTTTTCAATCCTAAGAATGCATTAAGAGTTTAAATATGAATTAGAAAGGATATAGATATTTTTGTTTAAAAATACAATAATTTAAAATAATTTTATTTTAAAAATTTATTGTATAATATAAATAAAAATATTAATATTAAACTTATAAAAAATTTGTTAAAATTAAAAAATCAGGATTATTTATCTATTTCGATAGTTAAATACTAACTAATTTATAAATCTTTAAATTTTAATTGTTAAGAAACAAAGATTTTACAAACAAATTTGAAAATTAACATTCTATAATATTGTTATTTTATATGTATATAATTATAATTATATATGCTTCAAATATATTTATAATATAACTTTTAAAAGACTGTTAATTAATATATCTTATCTTAAAAGAATAAAATATAATATTAGATAATTTAAAATATATATATATATATATATAGAAAGAAAGAGGAAAGATCAAGTTATTTCAGTAATTTTGTTGAAAAATTTTATTTAAAATTATTTTGTTTAATGATTTTTATAAATAATTAATTTTTATTAATCTAATCATTAAATTAATAAATTATATTATATAAATTATTTTATAAAATTTTAAAAAAAATTGATACTTCAAAAAATAAATAATATATTTCTTATAATATGTATTAACTTAAATTTATTTAATAAAATATTAATTTTTTAAAAAATTTTATAAAAAAAATTATGATAATTTATATAATATAATTTATTAATTTAACAGTTTGATGGTCGAAATTTAATTTTTTATAAGAATTATTAAATAAAGTAACTCTAAATAAAATCTAAAGTAATTTAATCCCTCGTATATATATATATATATATATATATATATATATATATATAAAAGAAGAAATCTTACCATTCTTTTCGATTTTTTAGATTTTTATTTTAATATTATCTTCTTTGCATCCACATGCTTTTATCTTTTTAGTTTTATAGTGAATACAAGTTTTTAAATACAAGTTGTCATTGGGAAGAGTTATAATAAACTATCATTCTTTTAATTTATTTGTAAAAAATTAATTATAATTGTAATATAATTTATGATTATTTAACTGTAATTTTGTCTAATTTTTTTATTTTTGCAGGAATGGTCGTGCAAAAAAAAAAAAAAAAAAAAGATGAACAAAAAAACCCAAGACATAATACTACAATAACATGTCAGTCTTACACAAGATTACACACAGAACGGTTGCAACGACCAATAAAGTGGTTAGGTCAATTCTGATTCACCATTGAAAACTTAATCGATGCTTATGAAGGGAGGTTATGTTACACCACATGACACCATCCTAGGACACCTTAATTCATATCTATAAAGGAAAGTTACGCTGCACCACATGACACCATCCTAGACCCTAGAAGTTATACCACTCTCCGTTGTACAAACCTATCACTATTTCGCAGGCACGTTCATTCCATCTTTATCTCTCTTTCGTTATTCTCACGTAAGATTTTGGGTAAAAGCTCTTTTACGTTACGAATTACAACGTTTTATTGAAAATAATTTAATACTAGGGTTTTATCGTTCTTTTGACAAAATTAGGATTATGAATTGTTTTGTCGGATTAATCTTCTGTTTTTATTTGTCTTATTTTCAATGGGTAACTAATTCTCAAATCATGGTATTTTAGTGAAACTTGTAATATAACCAATTAAACCTCTTTTTGTCTTTTATAAATGATTCGGTATTTTTATTCAATTGTATTTTTTTATTATGCATAATTAATTAATAAGAATTAATTAGGGATAGAATCGTATCATTGATTAATGAACGAAACTATAAGGTAAACTGAATTTAAGGATATTGGAGAATCAATCAAAATCTTTAATTTCTAATCAGTTATTAATTTAACAAATCTATCTAGATACAATGCTGTCATATGATATCGCATGACCTTGAAAACTATAAGGTAAACTGAATTTAAGGATATTGAAGAATCAATCAAAATCTTTAATTTCTAATCAGTTATTAATTTAACAAATCTATCTAGATACAATGCTGTCATATGATATCGCATGACCTTGCACACCTTAATTTTAAATGACGAGTTATCCAATATCTCATATAACAAATAAAGGCTAATTTATTTATTTTAAATAGTTAATATTTTTTTCTATATATAATATTATTAGTTATTTTTAATTAATTCATAATTTAGAATTATATAACTAAGGAATGGTTTTACACATTTCAATATGTGGAGGTGACTTGGAAACTTTTAAAATTCTAATAATTTACCTACTGTTAATCTTTATGTTTAATTTACACTATTAGTTATAACTAACCAACCAACAAAACATTTTTTCTAACAAAATTTGAATACAATCAACAAAGAATTAAATACTACTCATACAAAACATTTTTTCTAACAAAATTTGAATACAATCAACAAAGAATTAAATACTACTCATGTTTTTTTTTCACAAGTTGATATTATAAGTTAGGTTTAATAAATAATATTTCATTCATTTCAATCCTAAAAAAATATTTTAAATAGTTTTAATAATCTTTTTAAAAATTAAATTGAACATTATTTGTAAAAATATTTACATAAAAAAAAATATAATAACACAACTTCAGTAATAATTAATCATTCATTGAATTAATAAAATATAAATTAAGAATTTGAAGTTGTATCGCTATAAAAGTTGAAACATTTCTTAACATTTTATTTTCCTAATATTTTTTAATATTTTAATAAAAAATATGTCTTATTTAATGCACATCAAATCAAGTGAAATAATCAACTGAAGTAAATTAAAAAATTATTTTTATTTTTTTTATATATAAAAATAGATAAAATGCGAGATATAATTTTAAATAATAAAAAATAATTAATAAATATATAATTGATGTTTTTTTTTTATCAACATCACAATAAAATTATTAAAATTATTAATGTTGTTTAGTTCATTTGGTATTTCTGTCTTTTTTTTTTTTTCATTTCACTATCCTACCACATCTTTAAGAAGAGAAATTTTAGATTTTGATTTTGAAGATCTCCATTCCTCCTATTGATGTTTTTATCATTTTTTTTTTCATCAACAGCTTGATTTATTTTAAACCAAAAAGTTATCACTTTTTTTTAATTTTGATAGTTTTTTAATTGATTCTTAACTTGTTTATGTAGTTTAAATAGATTAGATTAGTAACTAGTTCTTACAACAACCAGTTGATCTAATCCAATTTTTACCATTATGATCTTAATAGTTGGTGGATATATTAGTGTGATTAACCTTCGTAAATTTGCTATCCAAATTTTGTTTTGCGTTTATGATTTATAATAAGGATCCTACATAGACTATGTTGTTGTATTCTATAACTAAATAATTTCATTAAATTGACAACTTACCAACCTATGCATGTAAAAATGAATGATTTGATTATCATTCCTGTAAGAAATTTAAATAAAGTACCAAGTTTTGAATTGAATCATGTTTTGAACTAATAAAATTAAAAGATTATGAACAAGTAATCATCAAAATATCAAAATTATTGATGAACAAAGTGAAAATTCATACAAATTAAGAAAGGTTTATAAAAAAATAAAATTTATTATTTAATGATTGTTCAAGTATAATTTATCTGAATTTTTTATATTTATTTTATCTCACTCTTAGTTAGCACTAAACATATAGATTAACTAGTAAAAGATTGATCTAAGTATCCTTTAAGTTTAAATTAAGTATGTAGCTATGTTAAAATTTTAAAAGGAAACTTTTCCACGTGTGCTGGTCCACTAATCCAATCTAGCTCAAGTAAGATTGTATTCAATGGCTATCAATGGTTTAGATTATAATTAAAGTTAATTTAATTTTAATTTCTTGATAATTAAACTTTATATGTTCACATAATTCTAATTCCATTGTTAAGCTTAATTGAGATATGCATTATATTGATAAATTCAAAAGGGTTTAATTTAATTTTTATATTTTCATGAATTGTTTATTTAAGTCTTTCTATTTTTTTATTATTTTATTTTGTAATTTATATATTTTAATTTTTCTTACTAAATTGTTATGTTTATTCATTTATGAAGCAAAATTTTTCTGAAATTGATATAAGGAAAAGATGTAACTTTACAAAAAAAAATTATCTTTTCTTTTGAAAAATAATAAAGGTTTTATCCCATTTGAACTAATCGATATAGATATTTAAAAGTTATTTTTTATTTTGTATTTCAATTATCATAAATATTCTTTTACAATCATGATTATAATAGATAGATACATGTTGTTTTGATGAAAGCTAAATATGAAACACAATACCATGTATAAATATATGTGATGTTTGTTTAATTGGTTTTGTACTTGTATCAAAAGAATTCAACCTTATAATGGAATTGAACTCTTATTACAAATCTTTTATATTTATGGGTTAAATATGTTTTTAGTCCTTTTAAAATATTTAAATTTTAATTTTAATCTCTTAATTTTAAAACTTTTCGATTTAATCCTTTGTTTTCTAATATATCATTATTATAATCTTTGATATTAATTTAAGTTATATTAAATCAAGTTAGATCAATTGTTATTGAAATTTTTTTTAATTATTTTATAGAATGTCTTGATTATGATCCTTTATTCATGATTAATGTATTTTAATTTAATATAATTTAAGTTAATATAAGAACTCTAATCAATGTATTTTAAAAAATAGGAACCTAAATCAAAAGTTTAAAATTTGAGGAATCAAAATCAAAATTTGAATATTTTAAAAAGATTAAAAACATATTTAACCCTATACTTATCAAGAAATCCTTCAAAAAATTAGTTGTGTAAACACATCATAGCAAAATGAACAAGTTGAAAGAAAGATTTAAGTTATACGTTCTCTCTTATTTCAATCAAAAATTTCAAAATTCTTTTAGATCATGTTGTTGCCTATTTTTTTTTAACGAATACGATACCTTCTCACATTCTAAAATAAAATGATCTTCCAAATTTTTGTATGGAACAATATCCTCCTTTACTAATCTTTACGTTTTTGAATCATTAGGTCACGTTTTCATGTCTACTACTCATAAATTAAAGTTCGATCCCCATGCATGAAAATATATTTTTCTAAACTATATAAACGATACCAACAATTTTTGTGTATATGATAATCTTTATAGAAAGAAGATTTTTGTTTCATATTACTTTTAATGAACTCTTTTTTTCTTATTCAAGATACCAGACAAATAATTGAAGTTACATAGGATGATATTTCATACAACCTTTGAAATTTGAATTCCCTCTTTACCTCTTCCTCACCAAAACCATGTGATAAAAAAAATTGATCATTTCTTTTTGAAGACATTGATCCTCACATTCCTACATCGAAAAAAGTTTAAAAAACTTTATAAATTAAATTATAAATGCTAAAATAAAAATTAGCAATTTTAATTAATTAAAATAAAAAATTTACCATAAAAATTATTTATAATATTTTTATATTCTGATTCGGTAATATGTTTTCTTAACAAAAATGTTATTTTTAATTTTTTTAAAATTAAATTTAATAACCGATGTTAAAAATTTCAGTGAAAAATTAGAGAGGTGGCGGACAAATAGATTCAATAAGAATACTTTTAAGTCTGCTAAAGTTCAAAGATATGATGATGTAAAATAAAAATAAGGAAGATTATGCAATCGGTAAAGGTACATTTTTATATTCTTAGAGTTTTAATATCTTCGAATTCTTTGGGAGTTATTTATTTATTTAAGTATGCAAAATTATACAATAAAAGCGAATATTCTTATTTTTGTAATTTACAAAAATTTATATATAAAAAAATAATAAAGTTTAAATTTAAAATTTATATAAATTATCTCAATTTTTTATTATTATTAAATTAATTTATAAAAAATTTAAAAATAACAACACCAAGACACTTTTATATTAAAATAACTGATCAATACTTCGTCTAAAACTTAAGTGGCATCACAATTTTTAAATATACCCCACAATTTTTAAATATACCCTACATCTTTTAACTATCTTCATGACCTCATAAATTATATGAGAAATTTTTAACCAAGGCTCTTCTGCATATCGCATTATTTTCCAATTTCCTTCATATGCTTTGTATTTGAATAAAGTTACCGAACAACAAAGTCTTAAATATCGTCTGTCTGCTTGCTTGAATTAGGTAACTTTTTTTTTTGTCAAGATTCCCTCACTTTAAGCATACTGATCTTAACCACAGAAAAAGCACTAAAATGTTTGTTAAAAAAAAGAAGAAGGGAAAAACGCTTCAAAACGTGACCCATCTGACAATAATTAGAGAGCATGCTGCTATAGCAAGAGGAAAAGGGTGGCAATGTATTATTAATGTTATTATTTCTTATGTCTATTTTTATTATAATTAAAATAAACTTATTCTTCATTTTGCCGAAGAAGCAATATTGGCCATAACTTTGCAAAAGGTTTATTAAGACCGACCGAAAGTTACATGTCTAACGAAAGAAGATAATAGGGACAAAAAGTCCTACTTGTCTTTATCGTAGGTTTGATGTCAAAGAAAGTCCTCTTTCTTCTACTACTTCCTAAAAGACCACTTCAGTGATGGACCCGCAAAAAGCCATTTTTTCACTCAATGTTATATATGTATTCTTGTGCTTTTTCCTTGATCCTTCCGAAGACAAGTTGATTTTGAATCGATACTACTATGTTTCTCCAAGAGTTGCCACTTATCTCTACATTCACTTTTAATTAATCCCAAGTTAATTTAAGTTTCATCTTAATTATATGCCAAAATATTTGTCTTAACCTCCCTTATATAGAACCCCCCCCCCCCATTAATTTAACTTTCATATTTGATTAAGTCGACAAATTACTATTAGCTAGTATATATGATTCACTTGGAACTTGCCTTAAGTACAATTTACCAGAACCAAATCTCTTTCATTTGTTAGTTTCAATCAATATTAAATTACTTTATTTGTATTTTAATCTGTCATTTCATTTTTCCCATTAAGTCTTTAATTTGTTTAGAACAAAACAAAATTGAAATAATTTGTAGGCCCTCTGAAACGTAAGCATCCATATTCTACAAGTAACGAAAAAATATAGATACTTTTCGCTTGAGTAATGAACTGCATTACTAATTAATACATAATTTGAACTTTATGGAAAATATTTTTTTTATTTTTTCCTTTGAAAGATTTAGAAGAAGACAGTGACAAAGACCAATTCCCTGAAAATCATACGTAGCTTTTAAGAGTAAAAGCGATAAAGATGGAATTCTTCTAAAAAAGAATCCATATATTAATGATTAGTTATTAAGCTAGTTCCACTTTGTATCAACACTTCGTCTAACAGAAACGAGATTGTTATAATACAGTGTATTATATTATTAGCATAGATTCATGATACTTATATCAGTGATTTAAATATTTTTGTTACGTAATAGTTTTTCTTCTTTTCAAAATAATTGATGTTTGAGGTTTCCTTACAAGGATTAAGAAAAGTAATAAATATCTTAATTATAAAAAATATTCTACTAAATTTTTCTTAAGTTAATTGTTTAAAATTGATTCATAAGATTAAAAAATATTATATTTATTATTTATTTAAACCAAAATTAAAATAAATGATATTTTATTAAAATCTTAAAACATTACTTAATATAAATCACTTAACTTGAAATTAAAAGAGCATATGAAAAGGTAAGCAATAAAAAATAAACAAAACTTTAGAATAAGATCATAATTAAATATTTACTTCTATCCGTGCACTGATTATGACTCTGATTAGAATACCAAGGTGCACTTTGTGATTGTTAAAGATCTAAATAGATAGTAATAAAATATCTGGAAAGGGAAGATCTTTGATCTTCCATTTTAATATTAACTGGATATAAAGTTTCTCGTAACAGCACATGGATTGTTGCATTGTTTTTCAAAAGGGATCTTGCTTATCAATGTCTTAAAAATATTGGTTAAAAAATAAAAATATTTTGTTAAAAATATAAAATATATATTAATCATATTTTGTATAAATATTTTTAATTTTAGTTTTTTAATTAATATCTTAAGAATACCTGTTCACATTTTCCTTTTCAAAATAAATAACGGTATAAATAAACTCCTGCTAACAAAACAAAGGTAATTTTGAACCTGATAATCCTAATTTCTTAATAATCCTAAGTAACAATAGTACTTCCTTACACTTCTTATTATATGCTGTAATCTTTTAAAAAAAGATTAAATAGCTTACGCCTGAATATAACTTGGTATAAATTATTATGGGAGTGATTATTCATATTTTTTTATCTTTTTACCTCGGCCTGCTGTAAAGAATGTGAAGGGTAAAACAAATTAATTTTGATCATTTAGTTATATGTATGGTTGAAACTGGCTCAATCTTATTTGAACATTAAATAATTAATAAAAAGTTACTCTCATCTTTCATAGTATTCCCTGGGGACAAAACAAATTCTATATTTCTAAAGTATGTATATTTTTTCCTTTAAAGTTACTTTTAATTTAAATTTTTCAAAACAAAATTTAAAAGAACTTCTAAATAAAAAATCTAATTTTAAGAAAAAGTAGATACAAAAGAGTACGGAAAATTACTATTCACTTGATGCAACCTTGGACGGGTCCCACATCTAGATTTATGGTTTAAATCAGCAGAATGCGATGGAAATAGTTTAGGCTTATGAATGATTATATCTTACTTAAAAATGGGCCTCTCTCTCTCTCAAAAGATTGGTAGTTTTTTTTTTTTTGTCAGAGGTATGATAGGGTTAGAATATGTTTAAAATTGCGGAATTAAAAGTAATTATATTTTCTGTTAGATGTTTAAAAATTATTTAAAAATTTATATAATAAAAATATATATATATTTTAAATAATATAATTTTAAATTTTTTTAATAATATAAAAAATTTATGCATATTTATACCAAAACTAAATTCATATCATTAATATTTGGATAGAATAAAAGTTGAATATTAAATAATTTATTAAATAGAATAAAAGTCGTATATTGAACAACTTATTAGAAGCTAAAAATTTATTTTTATCATATTTTTTTAGTCGAATATGAAAGAAGATATATTAATCAATTATAAGATCAATTAAAATAATATTAATTAATTGATTAAAAAATATACAATAATCTTATCTTTTGATTAATATTATCTCAATAATATAACTAACTTTTTATTTTAAATTTTAAATTTTAAATTTTAATTTTATTTTAAATAAAATTAAAATTTCTTCAATATTATCATATAATTTTTTTAATGTAAAAAATATAATAATATTTCATTTAAATAAAAAATTATTTATTTAATTAAATTAAATTTTTTAATTTAATTAATTTAAATAATAATTATTTTATCCTTTAATAATAATTGGAACTCGTTGGTGTATGTTAATGCTACACTCGTAATAAATTAATCATACTAATTTACTAATTAAGGTTGACATATGGTAATACTTCTTAAGGATCAAATAATATAAAATAAAACTTTTTTATTTTTAAGAACTATATAAAGATAAAATAATTTTTTTTTATTTTTCCAACTTATCACTAACTTTAAAATATAGTACAATTATAAAATTTTAATTAGTTAATATATTAGTGATCTAAAATTTTTTTTTTATTTATTTAATTTTATTCATCAACATGTTAGTTATTATAAAGTTTAAACTCATTATCATGTGATAAACTCCTTCTTAACTAATTATTAAATCTACAAATATTTAATTATATCTAATATTCTTTTAGTTAGCATCTTTATATATTAGGTGTTTAGAATTAAAATATAACAAATAATTTTATTAATTATTATAACAGTCTTAAAAATTAAAGAAAATTTAAAATTTATATTTGTAATTATTAAAAATTATTAATAAATCAATTTAATAATCATATCCATACATGTATCATCTCTATGTATATAACTTAACAAGTAAGATTTATTAATTTTTATCTAATAAAAATCACTAAATACACGTTAATCTATCTAAATTATTAATATTTTTTTAACAATTTAATGATAAAAAAATTTAAATTAAATTTTAAAAAATTTATCTTCCATTATTATGATCTTTATTATAATATTAAATTTTTAAATTTAATTAAAAAAATTATCATATTAAATTATAAATATAATCATAAAATATTTAACATATAATATCTTAAATTTTGGATAAACTTATTTATCCGTGGATATAAGTATGATTCAAATTTTTATATTTAAAAAACAACTATCTATTAAATATCAACTTTTGTTGGTTGTGAAATAATGACCCAAAGGAAATTGGGTTCTCCACCGCTTCGATTTGATTTCAGATAACAATTAAGGAGCCTATTGTTTGTAAGGGCTACTATTTGCAATGTTCGTGTTAAGGAATAAATAATTAGAAAATTTTTATTAGAAATTATATTAAAAATTAGAATAAATGTGTGTTAATAAAGTTTTATTTTATTTATATTAATAATTTAGTTTTGTAAGATAAAGTTTATATATTAACGAAAATAACCCTTTTAACTTAATTTTTTAATATATTATAATTTTTTACACTCCATACTTCCTCAGCTTAATTATATTCAAAGCAATTCCATATACATGTCAAAAACAAAGATATGGACTTCACCTGACATGTGAAATGAGAATCGGACATAAAACATACTGGAAACTGAAAGAAGGGAAGAAAAAATGTAAAACTTCAACGATACATAGTGTCTTTATGTTGGCAGTGTCTAAAGAACAACATAGGCTGTTCTTCTTTTGCTCAGACAATAATAATATCTTTGATCAGAAGAACTTTGCAACAAGTTTTAATTAAAAATTTGAGCTTTAAAGTGCAATTCTTATTGCACTCATAATCTTTACACGATGTACATTCAATGTAAGTAAATTCTTTTTTTTTTTTAATTTCCTTCAAATTTTATTGCATATAATTGATTATCTCAAACTCATGATATTGTTTACACTATTCTTGTAGTTACAATTTCGCATCATGATTAATTATTTATTTTGTTGAGGGCCCTACTTACTAATTTTCACTCAACTGAAATAGAGTGACATAAGAAAGTTGTATCTCCCTCCCTCTCTTATCTGCTAACAGCTTTCCTCAAGAAGGTGTTTAAGTGGAACACACACCAAAAATCTTACTTGGATTACTTGTATTATTCAAGAGGATTTTTACTCTTGTTTAAAATTATTTTTATATAAATTAATGGTGTATTTATTTATTTATTTTTCATTTTTCAAATACATATCCATGGGTATGTTAGGTTGAGAGAGAGACAAGGTGAGAGAGATGGAAAATGACGAAGTGGGTGATGTATAGTTCTATTTTTATTTATGTTATCTGATTAGTATAGATAAAACTAGCTAATTCCGCACAATTGAGGAAAACAATATATAGCTAATTATGGAATGATGACACTCACTACCCATCCATTATTTATACTAAATTTAATTTGATTCTAATATACACTTTCTTTCTTTATAATATCGGAACTTTTTCCGTGCTGCTAACTTCTTTAAAGTCACACTTTTTAAAAAATATTTTTTTTTTAATATTTTATATAAAAATCATAAAAATTAAATTAAATTATTTTTTATTTTCTTATTTTTAATAAAAATATTTGAAAATAAACAAAAATATGGTTTATTTTTAAAATAATAATAAAAAATATTTTCTAAAATTAAATATTACCTAATTAAATTTATCAGACGAAAAAGCGCATATGAAAGTAAAATAGATTTTAAAAAAGATTTTAGAAAATAATTTTAAAAATAGAGCTTTTATTGATTTTATTTAAACCAGTACAAATTTTAAAAAAATATTTTTTGAAATTTATGACAAATTTAAAAGTCAATTTATATAAAAAAAATTAATTTTATAACATCCTTAATACATATTTATCTGTCGTATGATATCATCTAAAATTAATTTATGTAAATTAACATTAAGTTTAAATTTTTTCATTTAATCCCTTTTTTAAAAGGGAGAACAAAGAAAATATATTTAAATTAAAATAAATAAATAAAATAAATGACATAGAAAATTTATAAAAATTAATTTTAATTTAATAGTTTAATTTCTTATATTCTTCATTATAATGAAAATTACAGTTATTTATAAAAATGATTGGGCATTGGTTGATTTTATTATTATGAAAATAATAACAACCAAACTAGAAAGAACTAACAGCAATAATATCAATAATAAAAAGGAGAACAACCAAAGGTAAAATAAATGAGATTAAGCTTAAAAGGTAATTGAAAAGATTTAAATCGGCCAATATATATAATATTATTTTATCTTTTTTATCTATATTTTTATTTTACTAAAATCAATAAAAACATCTAAACGAAATACAAAAAACTAATTGTGTTTTTTTTTTTTCTGAGCCTATATTCTGCTACCCAAATCCAAACAAAAAGTAACCTAAACAAACAGGCCAAAAAAATTCATTGTATTTATTTGATTACAACTTGTGTTAGACTCTAAATAATTATAAACGTGAGAATGTTTTTATTGGGTAACAAGTTTAGGATTTGGACGATGGACACTATACTTCGACACACGTATACACATAGATCATAACGCTAAGAAGAGAACAAATGCATGTTAATTATCAATATAAAGAACAATATAAGTTATTCAAAATTTATTTCAATATATTCCATGCGTGTTTCAAGTTTCTGATTTATTCATTAAAAAATAATAATAACAATTTTAACCTTTAATAATTTTTTTATAAATTTATATTCATTAAAAATTATTTATTAAAAATAATTTAATAATAATTCAAACTATATAATCATCATATTTTAATATATTTTATATCGACTTAATATATTTATATTAATTTATATAATAATAAAAAATATTTATTAAAAATCTATTTTTTATGATTTAACTTTTTTTTTATATTTATTCCTTTTTTTTTTCTTTCCGTCTTTCGTTACACTCAAATATGTTCTTTATGAAGTATAATATGATTGTGTATGATTTTTTTCTTTGTATATTTTCAGTATTTTTATATTTTATAGGAAGATTGCACTTGTTATATCCTTGAATTTTCTAGCAACACGAAAAAAATTTTATATATAACTTACAAAACTTTTCTTATTCGTGTAATTACTTAACAAACTAGGAAGCCATCTTTTATTCTGTAGTTTTTTATTTGAATTTTCAAAAAAGTAGTATTAACTCAGTAACTCTCTCTCTTTTTGTTTTGACAAGCTTTCTTTGTCTACTTTTTCCGGGGCTTCCAAATTAATGTTAATTTTGTTGCGTCTAATCTTTCCAATCGTTGCTTGGTTTCTCTGCTTTGCTTTATCTTAATTTTTTTTTCTTCTTTTAATTTTTTATTATTTTAACATTTGATTAAAGGATAGTGAAAAAATAAAAAATAAAAAATTAATAAAATAATAATAATGATAATAATGATAATTCGAATAAAATTAAATATACACACAATTAAATTTTGTCTTCAACTTATTAAAATTTGCTAAGGTGATGTAGCTCCAAAGAAATTGCATAGGAATGGCTTACACTTTGAACTTCATTAATGTATTTTTTTAGGACAACTATACAAAGTTTTAACACAGGTTAATTAAATGACCTAGTAGACATATACTTCATTCCATTTCTCATATTGATTGAATTTAATTTATTGAGTTGTGGAGAAAAACGTGGAGGGAGGAGTGGCCACTCAACCCTAGCCCACTTCCAATGGTCTATTATACGCTTAAACTAACATATTGAGAAGTTCTTTTAATTTTTTTGAGCAATTTGAAGTTAAAAATATTAAATTTTTATATTTTATATATAATTTTAAAATTTAATATTTTTAAATTATACTTTCTGAAAAACATTCTTATTAAAAAGTGAAAATTCAATGTTCTTATTATGAAAATGAAAAAAATTAACTATATATGATGATGATGTATTTATAAATCTCTTAAATATATCATATAATTTCATTATATTTTAGAATTCTTTGAAAATAAAAATAAATAAATCTCAAACACTCGGTGATTCTGTTGGAAGGATAACGAGAAGAAAAGTATAGTGAGGTTGCTGCAGAACCTTTGTAAAAGATATATACGCACTTGGATAAGGGGGAATTGACGAAGCACCAAACTAAGGATTGAATTAAATTAACCAAAAAGAATGTCTAAAAGTTGCTTCTTACTTCTGGTCGGTCAGTTAATAATATTATTATAATCAACCATCATCCACCTAATCATTCAGTGCCTTATCCCACCATGCCTTTATAAATACCATTGCTTATACGTACAAAGAGGAACAAAATAAGTAAAAAATTACTTTTATTTATTTATCTATTTAAATATTTAAAAGAGTACTAATTTATATATACATATTTTTTATAATAATCTATTTTACATTATATTTTCAATGTTAAACAAAATAAAAAAGAGAAAATTAAAATTATGAAGAATAAAAATAAATTTTATAAAAAATTAGTAATATTAATTACACTTTATATATATTTTTCTCTATATAAAAGTATAAATTAGGTATAAATAATATGGTATTCCGGTGGAAATTGGTATAAAGGGTAAAAATAGAAATATTTGATTTGTTTGAAAATTTTATATTTGATTCTTACTATAAGAATTTTCTCTTGCACAATAATATATAAACACTCATAAAAAAAATTGTCGTATGTCTTGACTTTTATTTTGGATTAAGTAGGAATTATAATATCTCTTGACTTTAATAACATCTGTCTTCCTTAATCTTCAGTTTAAAAAAGCAAATAATTATCATAACCCCAAAGGAATTGAGTGAATGGAATACAATGAGATATATATAAATTTTCTACAAGTATCTTTGAATTAATAGTTTTCATCATTCTCCAAATTTTTTCAATAAAAAAAGATTAGTTGTAATAATTAAATACATATATAGGTACTTTAATTTAAAATTTCTACAAGTAATTAATATAATAGCAACACTCTTCGGTGATAAGTGATAGGCAAAAGGAAAATTAAACAATCAGTGGTCTATGAACCCCCGTATTCTATAACTCAAGCAAAGGAAAAAAATACATTATATTATAAACTTTAAACAATTGAATAAAAATTTTTTTATCACACATATACCTAATAATATATATATTTATAGATTGTTATATTTATTTTTTATTAAACAAGTGTTACCAAAATGTAAATAGATAGATAATATTATTTAAATATAGGAAAACCGATTGAGTAATCGAAAAAGCTATTATTTTCTGAAATGTAAACATGAAGGAATATGTCATGATAGGGACAAGGGAAAAGATGAAAAGCAAATGCATTAAAAGCTTTAGAAATGAAACAGCTATATATAAGGTTGAAACAGCTAGTCTCGATATCATAAGCTCCTCATACCAATTTATGAGCCCATAGAATTCCATATATTCAAATGGCACAGAATGGTCCCAAATACAAAACAGGGAAAGCCCGCATGCAGGAAAACATAAACAGGGTCCCCCGTCAAAGATATGTCATCTCCAAATTACTATGATAATGTCATTCTCACGTACGTAATAAATCTACATAACACGAGGTAACAAACATGAAATCATACAAACTAACTTAAGTACGTAAACATCCATTTGCATATCCTCATATATATATATATGAAGACATTTTTCTGTAAAATATTTTTTGTATTTTCAATTCAATATTCAAATTAGATTTTGTCTTGATTAAAAGTTAATTCTAAATGGAATAGTAAATAACTAATTCTAAATAAGAAAAATATATAGGAAATATTTGGCACCAAATAAATGTATTCAACTACAAGCATCACATCTTGATTGATAATAGATTTAATCATCTAAAATTAATAAGATTTTGAATTGGAATTTTATGAATAAAATTATTTTATATTTGGATAACATAATTTAAAATTATTAAATTTTATGTATTTAAGTGATAAGAAATTTGTTTAAAAATACTAAATAATTTTATGAAATATTTATGAAAATAGAGTCTATTACCCAACCGAAACTAACCAAAATTTTATGAAATATTTGAATATCGAGAATATAAGAGAAAAATGAATGTATTGAACTAACATTTAAATTGAATCCAGCGGAGTGTGGAATGATATTATAGAACTGCATGCATGCAAACGTTTAATAGGTGGTAGCTGGCAAGCTTTTGCCTTTGCTACGTTGCAAATGAGCGTCCCATTGCATTGGAGAATGAAACAAGTGGAGAAGCAAGTCACTTCCTCGTGTCCTGCAATTAGCTATCCACGTATACTATCATTCATGCAATTCATAAACACATTTTCGTAATCGCCGTAAATAATAATGGATATAAAACAAATAACAATTGCCATAAACCAAAATTAAAAACCCTTTCGTGTAATAAAAATCAAATAGGTCCACATACAGGTATAACTGTGTTACAAAAACTATTAAGGGGTGGATAAGAGCGAAAACGTTCATTGGTATATATGACATCATTGGCGGAACTTCTATCAGAAAAAGTTAAATTTGTTTCATTTACAAACTTGGTGTTCTTTAAATGGGGTTTTATATCTTAATAATTTCATATTTTAAGATTAATTTTAAATATTCAAAGATAATAATTTTTATTAAAAGTAAATATTTATTATATAAAATATTACAACTAGTTTTTAATAAAAATTATATTAGCTTTAAACGTTTAAAATTAACATTAAAAGTTAAGCTTGACAAAACAAATCTTAATATACGTATTTAGAAAAAATGCTGTGAACATATTTTGTTACATATATTTATTGTGATTAGTTTAGTTTCTAAAAAAATTAAAATATTTATTTATAAAATAATTATTTTGATTCTTTAAAAAATGAGCTAATCATAAAAAATATGTTATTAACATTCCTTAAATATTTATTACAATCTAGCTAGAAGTAACTTTGACTGTCACATACTACTTTTAGTTAATTTAATCATTTGATTTAAATTATTTAGTTAATTTTCTGATGTTTCTTTTTATTTATTTTATGATATTATTTCTTTTCATTTATTTTTTAAAATGGAAAAAGAGTATTAATAAAAATAACAATTAGTATTATTTTAAATTTTTATATAAACAAAGAAATAAAAATACTATATATATCTAAACCGATAAATAAGGATAGAGGAGTATCTCAATCTTATTTGAAAATATCTTTTTATTGAGTGTGAATTAAGTCTTGTCCATAACATATCGAGTAAGATAATATCTGTTACAATAATTATTACTTAATGATAGAAGTTAATAAATAAAAAATTATATAACAATTTTAATAATAAAGTTATTAAATCATTTTTAATATATAAAAAATAAATTTAAATGATAAATAAAAAAGATGAAAAATATACATGAATGTTACATAGTTTTCATCTAAGGTGGCTTTCAAAGCGACGATAATGTTGCCGAGGACATGAAGTCTTCTTTTTTTTCAAGTGCTACATTATTTCATACATAATTGAAATTAACGTTAGAGCTGTTAACTTGGATTATGCTGTCCCGTTCTATGAAAATACCGAACTTATGTAAATCAAGCTAAAAAAATAAAAATTATTCAGATTTAATTTTAAAATAAAACCAAAGGGGATTCTATGCAGGTAATAGACTTTTATGGGAAATTCTGCTTTAAACTCAATTCTAATGATTTTTTAATAAAAGTATAGCCATTAAATGTTTTCTAAATATAATATTTTTTTTAAGAAAAATTGAAATTGCTTTTGGGGTGGGGGGAGGAAAGAACGCCGCTAGTGTACTATAGATACCGAATGATATATATATATATATATATATATATATATATATATATATATATATATATATATATATATATATAATCAACAAAAGCAAATAAAAAAAATGTAATTAAGGTGCTGGGACAGGCATTTACTGATTGAGTGAAATTTGCAAGAGGCCCAAGTCTCTTCCGATTAGGCTGCATAGGTGGTAAATTTAGGCCCATTTGATTTACAGTTGTATAAAATTAATTTTGATCTGTTGAATGAAATTGATATGTGTCAAAATTAATTTTAGTTATAAATTTTTATTAAAAATTGTTTTCATTATAAAGTGTATTGTTTTTCATAAGAATTAATTCCTTAACTAAAGACCAAACACGCACTTAAGTGGATTGGACTAAAAAAATTGAATCGTATCTAATTAACATTATAAAAATTTTAAGTGACTAAGAATATATATATATATATATATATATATATATATATATATATATATATCACTTTCGTTATTATGTTTTTGTTGGTCTCAATATTTTTTTTGCACAATCAGAGAGAGAGGGTTCAATCTCCTTTCGCCTCAAAATTTTGACTCAAGTTTCGCCTCATCAATCATAAAAGTTAAAATCAGCTAGGGTTCAACCTCCTTTCCCCTCAAAGTAACTCGCCAGGGTTTTTTTAAAAATAAAAAATAAAACGCATTTTTTTTCATTAAAAAATACATCTTCTAGGAAAACTAGGTACTCTTCAAGTTCAAGCAACACTGAAGAATCATTGAAACATATCTAACTCGGCAACTCTGCGGAACCTGATTTCCATAGGGATGATTATTTTTACAGTTAAAAAATATTGTTTTAATTTCTTATTAATGTAAATGAATATAATTATTTAATTGTATATACGTATGGTCAAGTTACAAAAATACCTCTAAGAGTTAGTGTCACTAAGATGTGCACAAGTTAGCTCATACACTGTACTTGACAACACTATTAAAACGTAGATAATTAATAAATAATAAAATGACATCACAACACTCTCTCGAAATATACATCTTAATTGAACAAAACCATATAAGAGACATGTAATTTACGCGGTAGGTATGAGTTTATATTGAGAAGCAGATACAAAAAGATTAGATAGTGATTCTCTTACGTAAGCTCCATATCTCATCACGTCGCAGATCAAACAAATATGGATAAAAAGGAAAGAGAGAGAGAGAGAGAGAGAGAGAGAGAGAGAGAGAGAGAGAGAGAGAGAGAGAGAGAGAGAGAGAGAGAGAGAGAGAGAGAGAGAGAGAGAGAGAGAGAGAGAGAGAGAGAGAGAGAGAGATGTAGTGCGTTGAAGGTTCCTATGAACTGGGAATTAAGGATGTCTAAGTTCCAAATGACAAGTGAAGATGACCTAATTGCATCCCAAAATTTAGGGAGACAGAAGAGGCACTCTCAGGAATCATCAAGTTATAGTTTGCCTTTTGGATCAACAAAAAGGTTGAGGCACAGTCCAAGAAGTAGAATCTAAAACAAAATTTGGTTGGCTCCAACCTGTAACTCAATATTATTAATGTTTGACATATATGTATACATATATGTGGTTGATGCATAGTTTAAGAAATTCAAAAAGGAAAATTTTTAATGTAATAAATAAATTTCTTGTTATCAATGTGATAATTTTTTTTAAAATAAAATTTTAGATACTAATCTAATAATTTTTTTATTTTTAATTTTAAAATTTAGGATAATAAAATTGTTTATTATATATATTTGATATGTGTTTATTAAAGTTTTTTAATTAAAATAATAAATTCTTTGAATACAACATATGAAAACCGATTAGATTTAAATTCAAAATTTTTTATATAAAACTATCTTAATTTTCAATCTTTTATTACTAAACCAATTTTAATAATTTTAAAAATAATAGATTTAAATTTAAAATTTTGTTTAATTAAAAATAAGAACGTTATATATATAATTTTAGGTAAACATAAAAGAATTTACTATTAAATCAACCCTTAATGGTTATTAGTCTGATGTTTAAAAAATTAATTTTACATCAATATAATTTTGTAAAATTGATTTTAATTAAAAATAAATTTAAAGTGAAGTGATTTATGCCTGAAAACTCTTCTTTAAAAGTAAGTTTAAGTAAGTTTGCAATAAATTTTTTAACTTAATGTAAAAATTACAATTTATCTAATGTGAGTTTATAGATAGAGTCAATTTTGTTATAAAATTATCGACATATTAGCACGGATTGTAAACCATGTTTATATCTTTTAAACATGATTTTAGGATTTCATGACCATTCAAACATGGTATTCAACGTGTTTTAGCCAAGAGTTATACCAGCACCATATTTCTTTAGTAACTGTTGATTCTAAATCAAATTCAATTCAAGTTACTTTGCTTATACATTAACTTCTCTTTTTGTAGTTTGGTTTTGATTTTAAAAAATATTTCTTAATAGTTTTCATATATATATTTTTTAAATCATATCTTATTTCTCAAAATTAATTTAATTATTTTCTAACATGTTATGTTTATATTTAATCATGGGAAACAGATCTTTTCATTTACATGAAAGATTATATTTCCTAACATGTTCGGTCTATTCAATCATGCTTGGAGATAGAGTCCGAAGGATGAGCCTTTCTCCTAAAAGTCACCATCCATTTTCACGTCATATATGTTTTGCTCTTATATGTTTATCTTTCCATCAATCAAAATTTCCCTATTTTCTTTGTGCTTATCCAAAAAAACAAACAAAGAAAATACAATGATATCAATTAAAGGGTTTGAGTACCCTTTACTCATTTAATAATTTTCTTTTTTGCCTAAAAAAAAAAAGCTACTCAAAACTTATATATTATGAAGAGCCCATATTTCAATTATTTGTATGCAAAAACCAATATTTTGAAGTTGTATTAACCCAAAATTTTTTGAACAACCCCGATTTTGGTACAGCAAATTTACTCCAAAATAAAGTAAAGTACTACATTTTTTTTGCTTCATTCTCAGAAAACCTGCTCATCATATAAATTTCCTTGTCAGAGAGATTGTCAATGATATCAGACATAATTTAGAGTATTGATACTTCATTTTTTATTTTACATGACAGATGAAATTCTTAAAGGACAATATTAATATCAAAGGAGAATTTGAAAATCCAATAAGCAGATTCTGTGAGAAAGGAACACTGGAAGAGACAAATTAAAAAAAGTAACTAATGGTAGGTAGCTGATAAGTGCAACTAGGAACAGAACATACCATATTTAATTATCAAAATTTATCTGAAGCCAGCTTGCCATATGATTCTGAGTCTTCCACATGGGATTCATTTGGATTCAAAGCTAATCAGCCAAATTGGTGGACCATTCTTTGTAATGTTGTTGGCCTAATCAGACTAGCTAGTATCATTTTGTAGATCTTTTTTAGATTCACATCCCTTTGTATAATGTGTGTAGTGTGAAGTTTTCTTTTTCTTAAGGTGATTGAGATGACTTTTAAGAATCAATTAATGGTTATCTTCAATCATACACAAAGCTGCATTTCATTAACAAATAACAGTTTTAAACTTTTGATATAATTACAGACACTTGATCCTACTTATAATCTTTAAGCTTATTATATAATTTGATGATACATTCATGCATATAAGTGGCCCTTGGCTTTGATGATTGTGACCCATATAGGCAAAAACCTATAAATCAAGCTAAACACACCTATAGCTGTAGCTGTAGGTGGTTGTTCCAATATTTTCTAGAGAATCCAGAGCACGTGTTCATTAATGAGCCACACACATGCACAGCCACAAAACTTTTGAGAGCTGTCTCAAGCATGCTTCATGTGGCTGAATGTTAATCATACTTGAATTAATACACTGATAGGAACAATTACCAACTTTTTGTCATTTTTTTTTCCCAAAAATTAGAAACAAGAACCAAGAACCTGTCGACACACAACAATTTGTTGGACAGGATCGCTTGTTTTCTTCTATGAGTGATTTATGTATATAATGTTAGTCACATGCAATAGTGAATGAAACCGTGAAAATATTTTGGTGAGAATTTATTCTGTGTGAATAATAAATGAATACAAACTATACAAATTTCATTGGTCACTTCTATTTGCTTTCTCGCTTGAATCATTATGTTGTAAAATTATCAAATCTTTAATCTCTTGCTTTTTCACAAAGTATGACTTATACCATTGAAAGTGAGAGATAATTGCATAATTAACACATTAAATTCAGTCACATCTCATTATTCGAATTCCGCCTCCAATTTAACAGAAGAGAAACAATGTATTGAGAGGATATCCAGCTATGTTAGTGAAGCGCTCTTATTATAATATTTTCTTTTAAATTCCATTTAGTTAAACGTGTCAATACATTCCATTTTTTTCTAAGCATCAATCCATGATAAGACCAATTTGCTTTAATTATATTCAGAAAACGACAAAAAAAGTAAATAAGGAAAATTGGTGCCTCATGATTATGAATAAATGGACGGTAAAGAAAACAGTGGAAAACTGGATTTTGATAAATTACTTGAGAAATGATACAAAACATGCATGATATACATAACATAAGTCAACATGAATGAATTTTGGAACCACATGTTTTCCACATGACGACTAATTAACTTCGGAGCCGCACAAGGACAAGAAAGGAGACAAATCGTATCTGAAAGGATTTTCTGTTGGAAGCCGTTAATTTTATATTATTATTATTATTATTATTTAAAAAAAGTTACATGATAAAGAAATCTAGTAATGCATTATCTTTTGCGAATCAACAAGCACTGTACCATTACCCTTGCTATTAATTAGAAATCATGTGCAATGCAAATTCATTATAGATTTCCTATAGTAATGATGATTGATTAGATAGATACATTGCATGTTGTGAATTGAAGTGTTGCATTTGACCAACTCCGTTCATGTCTAAACTCTCATGATTTTCAGAAGATAATCACAATTTACGAGCTTATTAATCAGAAGAAGTTCAAAGTGAAGTTGCAGGGAGTAATTTTTAAGCCTACATACCCTTCATTGAGTCATAAGAATAGCTTATTAATTAATTATAATATAAGTAAACAAATTATAATAGTACCCCTCTGAACCTCCCTTGGCTTCATCATATAATATAGTTAGGAGAAGAAATTAGTACCTACAAGAATCTAGGTCGAAATTCTGTTGCTGCCAGCGCCAACATGTCTTTCTGCTTGTGACTGAATAAATGCTTAATAAGCAGATTCTTTTAATAAGGTGGTTAGAGTATTCATGAACCTAAACATCATCAAGTGTTTATATATATATATAAGCATGCACATGATGAAGTGTGTTTGGAGCCTTGAAAATTAAATAATATTTGATCCATTTTTGTTGGAGTATTTAATGTTCTGTACCTGCTCATCAATTCCATATCACGTTAATAATATATATATATATATATATATATATATATAATATAAAAATAAAGGATGATGATATTTTAAAAATAATTTTAATTAGAATTATTTTATTTAATAACTCTTATAAATAATTAAATTTTATCCATTCAACCGTTAAATTAATAAATTATATTATATAAATTATTTTTATAAAATTTCATAAATTTTTAAAAAATTAATATTTTAAAAAATAAATTTAAATTAACGGATAATATATTTTTATAATATCTATTAATTTAAATTTATTTAATAAAATATCAAATCTCTTTTAATTTTATAAAAATAATCTATATAATATAATTTATTAATTTAATGATTAAATTAATAAAATTTAATTATTTATAAAAAATATTAATTTTAGCCTAGCATGCTTATAAAAAAAAATGCCACTTGGATATTGAATTGAATAGCAATTTCTAAAACACAAAACCATGGTTCAGAAACATTGGTAGTGTGCATAAATTTGTAATCTAAGGGCAGATTGAAAAATTCTAAGAAGAGAATCTTAATTTATCATATCTTTGTTTCCTGCAGGGTATAACTTAAAGATCTATTATTGTACCCATTCCATCTCATATTATGTATCTTTTAAAGTAATGCACATTTAAAAATATTAATTACTTAATTTATTATGATAAAATATTTTTGTATTAAAAGGGTTGGAATATAGTTGTGAATGTATTTAAGTGAGATACTAATAAATGTTTATATTATGAAAAAATAATTAGTGTTTATAAATCTTTTAAAATGACAAATATTTTAAAATTAATTAAAGAACTAAAGAGATACATATATAATACCCAAATTGAATAACAAAGGTGCATTATATATTTAAAATATGCAGTGAATTTACAATTAAACATCTTAGAGCTAGCTCACGTTGACTGATACTGTACCCTGTCATATCAATGTTGAATGAGACAATTTTCCTATTAAACTATATTTGTGGCTGAGAATGAAACACAATTGGCGAATGATACTTGATTAATATCAAAGCCAAACTTGTACTGCTAACTCAAATCACATTATGATATTATTCCTTCATTTTTCCACATGATTAGATTTGAATGTCCACCTAGAAGAAAACAGTTACCAATAAATCGGAAAAGGGTTGCCATCTTGGCTTCAAGGTATTAACTACAATTTCAGATGATTACTTGGGCGCCAATGACCTTCATCTATCAGGCATATTAATTATCTGGCCCAGTTGAATGTTAAAAAATAAGCATTCTCCCAATTATTTTTAGACCATATACATCCACATTTACACAATCCTCGAGAACATGTTTAAGCATGTCTCGGTCATGACCTGGAATCAGACTCAGATTTTTTATGCAATATATTTTATATCAATGTACTTTTCACATGTAGGTTAAAAAAAATTATTTTCATCTCCTCCTTTTATGTTGGAATCCATTTCGTTGGCATTCGAATAAAAAAGGACTATATTGATCAATGCCACCAAAGAAACCCGGACACCAGGAGAATATGAAGAATATATATATATAACAATCTCTAAGATATTTTTTATTTATATTAATTTATTTATTTGCATTCTCTGTTACGCTGATTTTTTTTTATTATTAAAAAAACGGCACATCCCTCTGAATTTGACTCAAATGTTCTGTATTAAACTTCACCAGCTTAATTTAGGGATGAGAATAGGTTAATATTTATTGGATATTAAAAATATTTATAATGGATAGAATAAATATTTGTTTGATGGAGTTGAATATAGATAAATATTTGTAAAATTTTATGAGTATAGGTATAGGTATAAGTACTAAAATATTTATATCTATTTATTTGTATTATATATAAATAATAAATATATAATTAAAATTAAAGTTTATAATTTTTTAAATTAAAATAAAAACTCTATAATTAAATTAATATTTTGAAATTTAATAGTAAAAAATTAGATCAATGATTTTAATTATCATGCTCTTCATTTCATAACGGTATTTATATTTTATTAATTTACAAAAGAGTATTAGAGAACATGAAAGATCGTATTTAATTACATATATAAACTGTAAATAATAAACATAGATTTAAAAATTAAGTATTCAACAAATATAAAGATAAAAATCAAAATTGTTAACTACACAAATATGGGATGGATAACTTTTAAAAATACAAATATGACAAAAAAAAAAAAGAATTATAATAAGGTACCCATTATTGTCTCCAGCTTGGATGTCATTGCTGCCACAATCACACTGCAAGCTCTTTAAATTGGTACGTCTTTGCAGATGATGATAATAATATAATATAATAGTATTAGTAAGCTTAGGAGAGTTAATTATGTGTGCCATAAACCCTATTGTTCAAGTCAAGACTATTTTATTTTATTTTACAATAAGAAAATGCTTAATCTCATAAAGAAGCATTAGGTTAGTTTTGTAACAATTTGAAGGTCACTTCTGTAATAGCATTCTCTCTTTTTATGCTTGACATTTTAATTTTTTAATTTTCTTTTTAATAATGTGTATTTTGTTAAACAATATATTAAATAACTAATAAAATAAACATTATAATAAAAATTTAAGTAATAAATATAATTTTATAATTCTCGTGTATAACTTAAACATTTAAAAGAAAACAGAATAATTATGTACAATATGTGATTTGAATTGCTCCAACTTTAGACTATGTAAGATAAAGAGCACGTTTGATTTCACATCCTTATAACTATTTGAAGGGTAAAAGCTAAACCAACCATGAAGTGCCCCTCAATTAGTAATGAATAAAATTGATACATAGATTGGAGTTAGAATTTAACTACGTGTAGACATTGTCACGCCATTGGAAGTCCATGGGGAAAAGTATACACCTACTCATCTAGAGTATGTGAATATCTTGGAATAGTTTCCATTAAAACATGTATAACAAGTACTACAAATTTTATTTTTGATCCCTTGTTGGAGGCTACCCAAGACAGTGAATTCTTAACTCTCCCTCAATTAGGCTCGTAATTCGCAAATCACAATAGTAAATGCCAATAGGCCATAGAAAACAAACCTTAAGACCAGATGACATAGACTGCACATGGGCTTTTGGAATTTTGGGCTTGACGTTACCTGGCCTCACTAGTTGATGACTTTGTTAAGGGTATTGTTTTTTGCACTTCCTAAAATGAATAGGAATTTGCACTGCTACAAAATTATGTTTATATTCTTACCTTTATGAATTTTTTGCATTATTAAAATTTAGGATTGTGAAAAATATATTTCAAAAATTTTAATTTTGAAATGTATTTTAAAAATTTAATTCTTCAATAAAAAAATACACTTTGAAATTAAAATTTTAAAAGCTTATTTTCACATATTCGACTATTTATTTTCAAAAAATGGAAAGGAGTGTGAATAAAAAAAAAGGTTGCAAAAAGCATTGTTAACTCTTTACACTTGATTGACCATTCTCGAGTGATGCCCGCTGCCCATGGGCATTTTCCTAGTAAAAAGTAGTTTTTTGAAATAAAAAAGTGGCTTTCACATTATTTCAGTTCACCAAGGCTTCTAACTTAGGTTCATTTAGTGGTTGCTATTCTTTAGTTTTTTATTGTTAAATTAATTTTAAAAATAAAATTTGTTAAAAATAATAGTTTTAAATTAATTGTTAACACAATATTAAATAATTTTGATTCAAATTTTAAAACTAAAAAAATGGTTATTAATTATTATTTTTGGTTTAAAATTTTTTATTTTTAAATTTGTCAAATTCTACCACTACTATAATCACTATCATTATTATCATTATAATTATTATCAAACCATTACCACCACTACGACCATTATAATCATATTACAATTATCATTATTATCATTACTATAATTATTATTATTTCATTTTTATTACTATCATTAAAATAATAATAATTTATTATTTATTATTTATCTAATTTTTATATATTTAAAATAAAATAAATAATATTATTTGATATGTATATTATATTAAATTTACAATATTAAAATATAATTTTATATTATAATTATTTATAATATAATATTATAGTATATATATTTTTATATAAAATATATATTGAATAATATAAAAATATTATAATAATATATATAAATTATTAATCTTAAATATTGATAATCAAATATTATATAAAATAAAAATTTAATATAATTATATAATTTTTTTATATTATAATAATTATATTAGTATCATTATTTTATGAACACTATTTTTATTTTAATCATTATTATAATAATAATAATAATAATAATAGTACTATTATTATTATTATTTAATTTTAAAATTTTATTATTATTATTATTTTGAAAATTATTAATAATTATATACTTATTTTTATAAATTCATGAATAAATAATATTGTTTGATATATAAAAATTATATTTAATTTACAATATTATAATACAATTTTATGTTATATAAATTTTTATAATATAGTATATACTATTTTATATAAAATAGGTAATAAATAATAAAAATATTATAATAATAATATATAAATTTTTTTATCTTATATATTGATTATCAAATAATATAAAAAAATTAAAATTGTATAATTATATAATATTATTTATATAATAATAATAATAATAATTTCTTTTATTTTTTATTATTTTAAAAGAATTTAATTTATATATTAATAAAATAAATAATATTATTTGATATATAAATTATATTAAATTTATAACATTATAATATAATTTTATATTATATAACTATTTATAATATATATTATTTTTATATAAAATAAATACTAAATAATAATAATACATATAAAATTATTTATCTTTAATATGAATAATCAAATAATATATAAAATAAAATTTATATAATCATATAATATTTTTTATATTATAATCATCACACCACCACCATTATTTTCTAAACACTAATCTTATTTTTATCACAATTACTATCATAACTATCACCATCATAGTAATAATAATCAATTTTATTATTTTTAAAATTGTAAATTTATATTATTTTGATATAATTTAATTTTTATTTTATGTACTTTTTATGAATAATAAAGTGATAGAAATTTTTGTTATAGAATCTTTTAAAAACAAAAAATAAAAAATAAAAACTGATTTTTATTTTTAAAATTTTTAAAACTAAAAAATAAAAATCACCAGGAACTTATTTGTTGCAACTGTCTGGTTTGTTTGATGAAATTATTATCTTTTTTAAAATCGACAATTTGATGAAATTATTCTAAAATTGATGATCTGATATTCCATTAAACCAGCAAAAAGTGGTAAGAAAACCTTATCAAAGTTGGTCAACATTCAGTCAAATAAGAATTACTTGACGCGTGCAATATCACATTTCCCAAAATATACTGTTTAACTATCTTATTGCACCCTCATCTGCGATGTTTTTAATACTGATTTTCGTAATTTTTGCTCATATTTCGGATCTCTTTTAACTATATCATACCAAACCATAAAAGAAAGAAAAGACAAAAACAATGAAGATTGATTCACCAAGGTTCCACTTTACTGATAGACATGGCAACTAGGGCTAGAGAAAGTGATTAGCTTAATGTGCAAGGATCCTAAGGTCTCACTCAGACATCTAACAGTGCCACCTCCACTTACTGTCAGTAACATCGTTAATGGATCTCAAATCAAAATCCATCATCCATTTTATCATATGCAACATATCTTAGTATAGCTGTCAAATCCAACAGCCTTCTACTCAACCATATAGGCATATATATCATCAATATGGACTTTGGAACAACCTGGCAAACTCTATTCTCACACAATCTCCCACCCAATCATTTGATCCCCGCGTGACAGGAATGACGACCATTGCAATAAAACTATCAAGCAGGAATCTCTTTAATCAAACACTTGGGTTCAACCATGGTTGTTTTATTTTCGCATTTGTGAGGACCAATAGCAAATTTAATGCATGAATGACGAAATTTTCATGCATATACTCCATTAAGAGATAAAAGTATTCGAGGAAATAGTTACGAGCCAAAATTAACGCTATGGTTACAATCAAGATAATAAATGTACAAAGATATTACTTAACACAAAATTCAGCAGTTTTTATATGTTTGTGCGAGTCATTACTTAGCAGTAGCACAATCTCAAAGCTCCTACAATGCAGACCGAGGTCTAAAAGTGACGCCAGATCTTTTAATTAGAATACAAAAGCAATCAGAAATCTAAAAATTACAACAGAATAGAACAAATTAAAAATCCATGAAAACAAACTACATCCATACAAGTGAATTTAAAATAAACTCAGTCTATAGCAACATTTGTCGGCTTCAGCATTGATTACAAATACCTCCCTAGTTATAGGGCTTTACCTAACTCTTACATGCTACACAAATGATGCAGATGAAACTAATTGAGAAAGATTTGGATTGGGTTGACCGTTCTAAATATTCTTTTAAAAAAATTGTAAAGGATAACAGAGATTAAATAACAATTTAAAGTGATGGGGGTTTGGGCTTCAGAAGTGAAAGAAAAGGAAGGTAAATAGAAAACCATAATGAAAGTTCTAGCTTAATTTAACAAGCACAATAGCTTTACCAAAAATCCATATCCTAATTGCATGTGGGATTTTGTAGCAATCATCGGCAGAGCTGCTCCACTGCTGTCACAATCTGAGCAGGTTGAACTACTGTCCATTCCTCCAATGTTCCAGCATAAGGGGTCGGCACATCCTGAGAGGATAAACATACTATAGGAGCATCCAAATAGTCATAGAAATTTTCATTAATAGCAGCTGTCAGACTAGCACCAATTCCACCTGTCCGCATGCACTCTTCCACAATCAGCACACGATGTGTCTTCTTCACTGAATTCCCAATCGTATAAAGATCAAATGGTTTCAAAGACCTGATATCAATTACTTCAGGGTCATACCCCTTGTTCACCAGTGTCTTGGCAGCTTGCATAACATGATACCTCATCCTGGAATAGGTCAATATCGTGACATGCTCCCCAGGCCTAACCATCTCAGCTTCTTCAAGTGACAATACATACTCCTCATCTGGAATTCTCTCCTTGAGGTTATAAAGCAAAACATGCTCAAAAAGAATCACAGGGTTTTCACTTCGGATTGCAGCTTTCATCAAGCCCTTGGCATTGTAAGGGGTAGAACAAGCCACCATCTGGATTCCAGGGATTGACTGAAAATATGACTCAAGTCTCTGTGAATGTTCAGCTCCTAGTTGCCGCCCAACTCCCCCAGGTCCACGAATGACAATTGGTATCTTAAACTGCCCTCCAGAGGTGTAATGGAGCATTCCACAATTGTTAGAGATCTGGTTAAATGCCAGAAGTAGAAATCCCATGTTCATGCCCTCAACAATTGGCCTCAGACCAGTCATGGCAGCTCCAATGCCCATACCCGTGAAGGAGTTCTCGGCAATAGGGGTGTCCAAAACTCTAAGGTCCCCAAACTTTTCGGCCAGGCCTCTAGTCACCTTGTAAGATCCTCCATAGTGACCTACATCTTCACCCATAACACATACACAAGGATCCCTCTCCATTTCTTCTTCCAAACCTTCACGTAGAGCTTCAAAAAGTAGAAGCTCATGCCTAGAAATAAAATGCAAATCTGGTGAATTCCATCATTATTGGTCATAACTCTAAAAACAGTGCAGCAAATAAGAGAGAAAAAATGCCAAAGCATGTTTTTAGTAACTTCATGTATTGACAATTCTGAATTAAGTGTTGCAAGAATGACCCAAAAGTTCTCAAACTTCATCATGGCCCCACCCTCATTCTTCTGTTTGACTGTATTCTGTCAGACCCAAACATAAGGGCTTCCAGCACCCTTTTAAGTGCTCCAAAACCTAAATATCATTACCATAAAATTAAGAAACTCGTGAGGCTTGGTCATAATCTGTGAAGTGTATCAAAAGTTGGCAACTTTTATGGTGCTTGTACATATTCACAGACTACAAGTGAATGAAACATCCTAAAAGTCTGGACACCAACGGGCAGTCACACAGGTGTCTCTGGCACCCATTTCATGTGTCAAGAGAATGGTATATTTATTTCAAAAACCAAAACCAAGACATGGATTAGTGCAGGATATAACCTTTCACCTTTAACCTTTCCAGTTTGCTATTAGTGATACTCTTCAGCACTATGCATGAGCTGTTCCATGGCTATGGAAGTGAAGTCAACATGCCCAGAAGCTTCCTCTTGATTGCAAAGACAATGAGCCCTTCACTCAGGCTCTGCCTTTGATTCCTGGCTGAGGGCCGTTGTGGCACAAAAGGAGCTAAGTTGATAGCCACTAGGCCTTAAATCCCTCAGTTCTAAAAGGCTATAAAATTGTGAAAATCTCACTCACTAATGTGGTTAACTTTGATAGTAACAAGGGTAGTCTGATCCTTGGCCTATAAAAGGGGATTCTTAACTCCTGGCCTAAGGCTGTTTATGCAAATGTTTTGAAGCACCACATCAAGGGGCAATAAAGGAATGCAGATTAATTTTTTCATCCATCTCATTTCATTTTATGTTTGTAAGAAAGTCCTTAGTTTCACTCAGTCAAGACAGATCTCTTGCTTGTTGCACTAGGAGGTGGTGCCTTATATTACCTATATTTGGTAAGTGAAGGGAAAATAGCAAGAGTCTTAACTCTTGAGAACAAAGATCAACATTCTTTAAGGATGTCTTAACTAAACTTTGAAGGAATGTGAAGCATAGATTGTAGGCATTACGGCATTAACGAGTAGTTTCATTCCTAGAATTGTAAAGTGACATGAACCAATTATTCCAAAAGTTTAAGCTATTGGGTGAAAGCACATGAATGATTTTTATTCTAACTCACTCTCTCATGTAAGAACCCTTCAGGCTGGCCACCATACCTTGTGCTGAAATTTAAATTTAATTTAGAAGAATGGGAGTGACAATAATAGAACCCATGATCACTTAGTCATAGAAACTTTGACAAGAATAAGGATGGTTTCATTGTCATATATAACAAGCACGCTCCGAAGCTATGCTTAATTGGAGCGAATGTGGAAAAGAGGAGATTGCGAAGGTAGATAGATTATATTGTGTTCACATAGGTTGCCATTTCCACTCCCCACCCAACCATAGCCCAAGTGTACGCAGACAAGATGATAATAGATTATTTTTACCAGTAATAGGAAACTGAAACATAGACATTGATTTACAGTTTTACACAAATTAAAAAAAAAACTAACCTATCAGCAAAAGGGTAAACATATGAACATAGCTTCACCTCACATAAAAAAAAAATTAAAAATTATAAAATTTGTACAATATGGAAAGACAATAGCAAGTGATTGCAGAGACATACCCAGGCTTGGACGTAGAAGCCACAGTACTGTCTCCTTTTGTCTACAAACACACAACATACACAGTTTACAAACTTGAAAAGACCCCATGCTATTGATCCCAAACCAAATTGAGAAAAAGGGAAAGGAATGGGAGTGATGAGATAACTTACTGCAACCGCATTAGTAACCAACAATTCATGCTTACGAGCTCCAGTCTGCAGGACCTTCTTTCCCCTTGCATCAGATCTGACAACAAATATGCTACCTTTCCTCTCTGAATCAATCAAACAGTGCACACCAAAAAAAAGAATGAAAGACCAACAGCGTCACATCACAGAGTAAATTGAATCAAAATGAAAGTAGAGACAAATAGGCGAATTAATTAAAGTGTGTATGATAATAAGCAAAGTTTAAAAAGGAAAAGGAAAGAAAATTAAGAAGCGAACCTGAGAGGGATCTACGAGAAGGAAGCGAGAACTTGGTGGAGTCAAAAGTGTTGGAGGGAGACAATGGGGTCAAAGTTCTCAATCCCTGGAAAAGGGTCGCCATTGGATCTCCCAATGAAGTGAGAGAAAGGATAGGAATTTATCTATGGGAAGGGAAATGGGCGGAGAAATTAAGAAAGAGTATGTTGGTGAATTTGTGCGGTGTGTCCGTGCATTTACGTTCACAAAGCTCCTTTCTTATGTTTGCTATTATTAACCTTGCGCTTCCCTTCTCTCTCACATTCAACTCTGAATACCAAGCAGCATAGTTTCCATCGCCAGCACCACCTCTTTCTTGTGGACGGTGATGCATTGTTGGTGTTGGTTGCCTACTTCGACCCAAACCCGTTTCTAATGGGCCCTCACAGCTGTACCTCTTTTTCCTACCAGACATCTTCTTTGGGTTGGGCTCATCCGTTTAGACCAATTTCACGGACCCAAACCATTAATACCATGCTATTCCCTTGGAGATTGCTTTTTCATCCCAAATTTTTTTTTTCATTCCAATATAAATAAAAAGACGAAAATATCCCTATTTGTTATTGTTGTATTTTCTTTTTTATTAATTGAATTTATGCTAGGTTCTCCTTTGGTGAAAGAAAAAACTAAAAAAATAAACGTCGAAAAAACGTCGGAGGAGTATTGGAGAAGATTAACGGACTTTAATTCTGCAAACTAATTTGCGGAAAGTATTTAATGTTCCGCAAATTAATTTATGGAATGCATCAGTGTATTCTGTAAATTAATTTGCGAAATGTTATTTTTTTTATTCCGCAAATTAGTTTAAATGTAACCTTCCGTAAATTATGGAAAACAAAAAATTACACTCTACAAATTAATTTATGGAATACACTGATGCATTTCATAAATTAATTTGTGAAATAGATAAATACTTATGCAAGAAAAAAAAATTTGCAAAAGAAATAAAAAAGTATTAAGAATAAAATGATAATAAAAATTCTAAAAAATCAGAGTGTAAAAAAACAACAAAAAGTAAAATCCTTCCCTAATTTCTTTAGAATGGACTCAATATTATGGTCCTGTGTTTCGGCCCGATTCAGCCAGTAAGTTTAAAAGATAAAAGTTTTAAACCACATTGTGTGTTTTTGTGTTGTGTTGTAGGGGTAAAGATGCACAATTTACTTTTGTTGGCATAGACTCATGAGAGAATCGGAGAGAAAATGGGACTTTTTGGAGGAATCAGATGTATTTATGAAAAAGGTGGTGTTAAAACTTAAAAGTAATTGCCTTAGTTTGTTGTTGGTATATTCTGTTTCTTGGGCTTGCATATTCTGGCGAGCATGGATCTCTCCACGGGCCAGGCTTGGAGAGCTCCATTTAAGAAAGAGAATATATATATAAATAAAGAAAAAAATACGGAAATAGACAGAGAAAAACGAAGATGAGAAAACGAAGAGAATGAATTTTTTTTTATCCTACTTTTCACCTTCTAATATTGGTATGCATATCCTACTTTTAGAAATTAAATAATTCTTTAAAAGATTAAAATAAGAGTAAATAAACAAATTAAGGAATCAAATTTACATATTAATAATTTATTGGATTACAAGTATATAAAATTTTAATAGCAAATAACAAAACCAATAATTTTAAAAAAATAAAAAATATGACAAACTAAAATCCAATTATTATTGTTGTTATAATATTTTTAAATTATATATTTATTCTATTTAAATAAATAAATTTATTGAGTAACATACAAATTTAAATATATGTTTATTTAAGAATAAGCTTGTGTTTAAAGATTTTATTATAAAATAAATTTTTAAATAAAAAAACCTTAAAAGATACCATAAACAGATTAGCCTATATTTAAAAAATGAAAGTTGGATCAGGTTTAAATTTTATAAATTAATGGAAGTTATTTTTTTTTATTTTATTTTACTTTCATATTTTTTATTTTTAATAAAATTAAAAATAAAAATTACTATTTATTTTTATTATTCAAGATTGGTTTAATAAATTTTTAGAATAGATTAAATTTCTAAAAATATTTTTTCAAAAAAAATTAATAAAATTTTAAAAATATTTATTTAAATAATAATTAAATTTATTTCAACAAAAATCTTCTAAATATATATTTTCATAAATATATTCGATATATCACGGAAACGTTTTTGAAAAAATATATTTATATTAATTTTACATAACATTTTAAATTAATGTATTCAAAATTTATTTTCATCTTTTTTAAAAATAAATTTAAAATTTTATTTTTTTTATTTTAAATATATATTTTAAATTTAATAAGCATGGTATAATTTATTTTTTAATATATATTTCTAAAAATAATATAAATCTTCTAAATTTATATTTTTAAAAATTATATAGACATCACAGAAACGCACAACCATCCTGTGTAATTTACGTGCTGAACAGAGTGTTAATTATATTAAAAATCATTTTTAAGAGTGTGTCTTGGAAGTTATTTCAGCTAGCTTGCAACTTATTTAGTTAGATTATAAGTCTATTTAACCAAAAGAAAAGTATTTACTAAACGTTTATTTTATTAGTTTATGATTTATTATTATTATTTTATTTATATCCTAATACTTTAATAAAATTTGTCATTTATTGTTTCGTTTAATATCAAATTATTTATTTTAAAATTTATTATTTATTTGAATTATTTAACAAAATATTTTATTTTTAAACAGAAAATTAACAAAAAAATTATAAGAGTTTAGAATTAACAAAAAAAACTTAAGACAATAATTACTTAAAAACATATTTTTATTTAAATAAGTATATATATATATATATATATATATATATATATATATATATATAACTTTATATTTATTATCAAGTTTAATAGAATAAATTATTTTACTTAATGTCAGTCTTTAAAAACATATGTTATTAATTTAGTCTTTTAAGGCATAATTTATGCTTGCCACGTCCAAAAAAACGGCATAGTTTATCCTTCAAATTTCAAATCCTTAATAATTAAGTTGATTAAATCTACTAATGTGCACAGATTAAAACACTAATTGACGACGGGAATATTTTGAGGTGACATCTCTGAATTTAATCTTAATAAAAGTGTTTGCATCCAAAACTTTGACATCTCTTGGTATTAATACGAGAATTTATATTAAAAATATTCAAAACTTATTTAAATAAGTTTTATTAAAATTATTAAAACGAATTAGAATTTTGTAAAAGTTAAAAGTCATGTTATAAGTTTTAAACAAAATTTTAAAAGAAAATAGACTTCACAATTACTAAATAATTGAAATTTGTTGTATCAAATTAATAAAAGTAATTCGTAAACGTAATTGAAATTTCTTAAATCAAATTAATAAAAATAATTTGTAAATTTTATGTTTGGATAAAGTATTTAAAAAAATAATAATTTTTAAAAAATTTAAAATTTTAATAATTAAAATATTTTATGTTGATATTATTATGCAAGAAATTTTAAATTATAAAAATTTTAAAAAAATATTTTAATCAATTAAAATAAAATAAAATTTAAATTCTTTTAAAATAAATAGAATTTAAATTTTTTTATAGTTTTTATTATTATTTTATATTTATACTATTTGATCGTTTATTATTATTTTTTATTTTTTAATTTTTTATCTCTTATATTTAAATATAATATTTTTAATATCAAATAATATAATTATATATTTTTATCATTTCAAATATATATATTTGTTAGATTTTTTTTTTATTTTTATTAAATATGTTACATAATAAAAATATTTATATATTTAAATTTAAAAAAAATTAAAATAAATCTATAAATATTTAATCGTAAAATTTTTTATATAGTAAAAATTAAATTATTCAATCTAAATAAAAATTTAAAATTCGATAAATTTAAATTTTACCATCCAAATAAAAATTTTAAATATAATAAATTAATTTTTTTATTTAAATAAGATATTTTAAAAATAAAAGTATTTAAATTAAAAATATTTAAATTTTTTAATTTTTTAAAATATTAAAATACTTTTTTCAAATAAAATAAATAAATGAATAATAAATGTATTTTTCTAAGTAAAACACATTAAAGGAGTTTTACTTTTCGTAATTACAATAATATAATAAACCTGAATATATATATATATATATATATATATATATATATATATATATATATATATATATATATATATATATATATATAATAGTCGTTTTTAACTTCTCCTAAGTTTTAAAAACTCTCCAGCCATCAAAAACTAATTGAAAACCTTTTCCTTCTGTTCTTCGTCGACCTGCCGTGGCCCTGTGCCAGATGCCAGTTGAAGTTAGAAATCCTTGGTCAGTTTTAGATGTAATTTGGTTTGAGCTTTTATTTATAAAAATTTTATTGTTTTATATTTTTAAAGTTTATAATAAAAATAATTATTTTTATATAAAATATAAAATATTTTTTTAAAATAAAACACCACCTTTCTCTTACTAACTTTTACTAGGAACCTTTTCGTGTAAATTATTGGATATATTTAATAATGAAGAGTTAAAAATTAAAATAATTTAAAATTTATTAAACTTTCCAAATGGACTGCTAAAAGACAAAAGTAGACTCGGCTAAGTCAAATTTCTCCCTACAAGCACGAAAAATGGAAACGACTTTTTCCGCATCAATTCTGATGCTTGCTTTGTATCTACCATGCAATGAACCTATGAATGAAGGAATTCTAGTGAACGAAAAAGAAAATTTTATGATGATTTGTGATGACATTTTAGTTGCATGCTTTTAGAATAGGTCAAAGGGATGAAGGACTTACCTTAATGCAAAATGTGGCAAAAATAACTAAAAATTTGTCATTTTTCTAAAGCTTTGTGAAGTGTGACAGAATAACTAGTAAATAAAATTTATTATATTAAATTTAAAAATGATGTATGTTATTTGAGAGTTTATAAAATATTTAATATTTTATTTTATATTATTAATTTTTATAATGAATTATTAATAACATTCAATATTAAATATATATTTAATAAAAAGATAAAATTATTCATTTGATCTTCTAACTTATTTGTTTATTTTTTGCCTGGTCCTTTAACTTAAACATTTTCTTTTTAATTCTCTAGATTTTTTTTTAACATCTAACAAAATTAATTCTTCTTGTTACCTCTCCTTATTGCAGTTAAAGAGTAAAAATAATAAATCCTACGTTCTTCAACAACCACCGTTACTTCTTCCTCAACCATCATCACCCCTTCTCTATCTCTATTCTCATCTTCTTCGTAAAGATGGTGGCAGTGGAAAACCACAAGAATAATGGAGGGAGATTGAAAAAATAAATCTTATTAACGAAGAGTTTGAAAAAAAAAATCAACTAATTGAATGTTAAAAAGTTAAAGAACATGAAAATTTTAAAAGTAAAAAATCAAAGAAAAAAATAAATTAATGGATCAAATAAGTAATTGTCCTAACAAATATATAATTTAGTACATGAAATTTTTACTTGATATTAATTTCATTGTTAAAAATTAGTTTAACCAAATTTTAGTCTATTATTGTAATTCAATTTTGATTTTAGTTTCTACCATTTTTTTCATAATTTTATTCTTTTATTATATAAAAAAAACTTAATTTTAGTCCTTACCATTAAATTTTTTTTATAATTTTAATTCCAAAAGAATCAGTATGTACAGTTTGGTTTTATAATTTGTTCATTTTCTTATATTTTTTTTATCTTTTTACAGAATTATTTGGTTTAGAAAAATATTACTTTATACATTTTGATCCTTGAATATTTTAATTCTATTTACATTTTTCCATATAATATTTATGATTAAATGAACAAATTAATACTAAATTGTACATGTCAAAACTTTTTAGAGATTAAAGGGAGGAAAATACATACCACAGGATTAGCCAGTGAAGGCATTTTCCTGTTCTTAGAATACACCCTTTATGAATCTTGAAAGTAACTTTCACTAAATTATTTTAAAAAGAAACACGTTATTATTATAAGTGTTGATTTATGATTTGTTCTAAATTTTAATGTTGACAAAGTTATGTGAAATGTATTTCTCACATCCAATCCATTCATTCATTTTGATTAGGTAAACAAAAAGAAATTTATGGTTAAACATGTAACGTGTGGATATAAGACATAAAAGTTAATGTTAAAATATTTTATATTGGTTATAAATATAATTATAATATTTTTTATAAAAATTAAGTAATGCCATGCTTTTGTGTTGCACATGCAATGTATAGTGTATATGCTGTCAAATTCATTATGGAGGTTGTCGGGCACATAATGTTTGGTGGGAATTGATAAACCACAAATTCTGCATTTGTTGAAATCATTTTCCAAAGTAATTCCAAACTATATAGGTAGACACAATTTTTCTCCACTAGGAACAAACACTTAATATCAAATTGGTTATTTGAACTCAATACATTTTTATTTAATTTGAGTTGTCTACACTTAAAGAGGAGCATAAATTATTTAATCAGATCTTTCTATTGGCACTGATTCAAAATTTTAAGGCTTGAATGTGATGTTAACTCACAAAAGTTCACTACCTGCCACATTATTTTATCCCTGTTACGTTTAACACGTAAATCAAAGATTGTTGGTCCTATTTAAAAAATTATGTCTTTTAAAATTTTTTAAATATAATAATTAATATTATTAATTTAAATATAAATATTTAAATTAATTTAAATTATTATTATTTTAATATATTTAAAATTTATTATTAACTATTTTAAATTTAATTTATAAATTATTTATTTATTTATTTGCTAAAAGTTTATTATGATTTTAAATTTTAAACTTTAATAATTTTTGGTTGCATCTAAATTATATATATATATATATATATATATATATATTCTGTTGGGTTTATATTTACTAATTCTGTTTTTTAAATTATTTAAAAGAGTTTATTATGTACTGATCATGTCATAAGCGCACAAATGTTTGTGTGAGGACAATGTTGTCATACATCTGAATTTACGAATCACCAAATATTCTAATAATTTTAATGATTTATTTAGTATTGTTTTTGTTTTTATAATGTATTAGTAATTTCATTTTGTAAGAGCATATATATTTTTTCAATTTTTATCTATATTAATTTTCTATTTACAAATTTTAGATACTTCAGTTGAAAATTTGTTTTACCTAATCTCACTCGATGAAAGATTACGTTATAATGTGAATTATGAGATAAATCTATTGTCTAGTCAGTAGAATATTGAGATTTATTAAAAAGTTGAAAATTTATATTTTTGTGGTAGAAAAATATTTTTACTTTAACATTTTCTTCAAATTTAAAACAATTGTTCTATATGTTAACTGAAAAAAAAAAACTTCATGAAATAAGTGTCATCTCTAATGCTAATTAATTTGTTTTTTAACGTAATATATTTACGCAATCAATCATGATTGTATCAATGTTTTGTTAATTTATTTAAAGTTAAAAGTATAACCTTATGAAAGATTACATTTATATGTTTTATAAGTATTTAAATTTTATGTATAATTTTTTATCATATATTTTATATATATAGGATGGAGATTGAATCTTTACAACAATGTTATTGTTTTTTTATCAAAAAAATGTAGATCTTATTGATTATTTATATTTGAAAGAGAGGTATAACAAGCAAGTTTTGGATTATACGAAAAGTGATAAATATAAAAATAACTTAAAATTATAATATTGAAAAAAATATTAAGAAGTTTGAATATCTTAAAATTATATTATTGATGATTTCTTATGATATTGATATTTAATAAAATAAATTATATAGATGATTTTGTTAAGTATATTGAAATTATTAAGAAAATGATTATTATTAAAAATATTTTGAGCTTGTTGTAAAATATTCTATTATACCTATGATATTTAAAATATTTAAAAAATATCATTAATTATGGTATGAAAATATTTTTTACTATATTAAAATAATATAGTGATGATAAAATTGATTTATAGGAGAATAAATCAAAACTATATTTATTTTAATTTTAAAAGAATATGTGATTTGAATTATTCAAATATATAATAAAGTATATTATGAAGATAAAGTTGTTAGTAGTTACTTAATAAAGAGTTTGAAGATGATGATTAAGAAATATTTACTAAATATTTTATTCTAATGAAACATGTATTTCTTGTATGCATACACTGTAATTTTTAAGAAGTATAATGAAAAATAATTTACAAATATAACTAAAAATATGTATATATATATATGTCAAAAAATTTGTAAAATGATTAATGATGTAATTATGTAAAAAAAAATATTATTAATTTCACCATATTTTTCACAAGAAAAAATTTAATGAATAACATTAAGGAAAGTGAGATTTTAGTCAAAATAAATTAATAATGATAGAAACCTGTGATTGAAAAATCCATAAAGAAAGTTTGTAACGATAATAAGAAGTTATTGTTGCTTATTATAATACTATTAATATTCATTCTCTTGGTGTTTGGTGTTTGGGATGTTAGGTTGCATTGAATAAAAGTTTAAGTTTAAACATTTTAATAGTTACTATATCTCTTGCAGATGATATATGAAATGCATAAATCAGTGGAACCACTTGAATGAGATTGAGATCTATTTGTACAAAACTAGACTATCGATTAAATTTATTTATTTAATATCTGATTCATAGTTTAAAAGATATCGGATTTGATGCATTTATACTCGTATTAATTCATCAATTTTTTTAATTTATTTATTTTATTTTTTGAAATACGTAAGAATTGTTGTAAAATTTGAATATTTTAAATGGTCTTAAATATAATAATTAATATTATTAATTTAATTTTAAATATTTAAATTAATTTAAATAATAATTATTATAATTTTAAGATATTTAAAATTAATTACTAATAATTTTAAATTTAATTTATGAATTATTTATTTATTTATCTGTTAAAGATTTATAATAATTTTAAATTTTGATCTTTTTAAAAAATTATTATAACTTTATTTTTTATTATTATAAATTTAATTTTTATCATTGCAGCTTTAATTTTTGGATGCATCCAGATTTTTTATATATATAACTATTTTTGCTGGATTAATATATAATTTTTTTTATTAATTTTATTTTTAAAATCATTTAAAATAAATTATTATATTTTAAAAAATCACATTATATTACATAAATTTTTTAAATCTTCATAATTTGATCAACCTTTTGATATCCTTATTCATGGTTACTTGTTGATGTTAAACTCTATTTTTTTTAAGTATTGATAATTACAAAATTTGTTATCAACGTGCCGTATTTTTTTATTTATTCTCTATCACTCCACTACACTAATGTTTTAGGTTCTATTTATGATTTGGTGTGAATTAAAAAATCTACAAACTAAATCGTAATACTTTAAGAATAGTAAACATATTTATTATTCATACAAAAACTAAACAAAGAATGAATGATATTTAGTTCTGTAATTATACTTCAATACTTAAATTATTCTCTATTTTGGATGAGTAACATAATAGAAATTTTTAATACTTTAATTATTAAGTAAACACTTCAAATAGAGATAAGATATAGATAAATCTTTATGAAGTTGAAGGGATGATCTACTTCTTTTTTACAAAAGTTTCCCATAGTTATTAATAGTCAATAATTCTACAACTACTTAATTGGACATTATAAACACAAGTCATGCAGTTATTTTCTTACTGCGAGGATGCACAAAGCTATAATTGGCTATATTAGGCTCTAATCCATATATTTTGTAACAATTTCATTGGATTTTAATCTAAAAGATTTTACAGCAATGACAACTTGCGTAAGGTGTTGGAATTGATTTTCATTACGGCAATAAAAAGGTGTTGAAGTTAAACATTGACATTGATGCCTCATGTCTCATGTCATTTTAATCATCCATTAATTTATAGGTAATTATTATTATTATTTATCTTATTTTTTCTTTTTATTTTTATCATCTTTTTTATTATATTATGTATCAAATTTTTTTATCTAACTAGATTTTAGAAAAAATCACCCTCCTAGAAGGTGAAAAAACAATTTTTCTTAATCTCTGGTTGAGAATATTGACGGTATGAAAATTCTTTAATATATGGATAATTGTTACTATTATATTTATTTTTGTATCTTTTATTTTAATTAGATTTTGGAAAGAATCCGCCCCATGGAAGTGGAGAAAAACAATTTTCCTTAATCTATTGCCGAGAGTCTTGACAGTTGACATTGTAAGAAAAGGTGGAATTGAATAGACACTAATCCATTCTATAACCACAGAGCATAGCCACCCAAACATTATCTAGCTACTTAACTCTGTGTTCTATTTTAGACACCAATTAACTATCAAATTGACGTTACTATTAACCAAAGGAGAAAATTACATTTATACTATAAAATAATATAATAATTTATAGAACAAAAATATAAAAATATAAAATATAATGAAAAATATTATATAAATTATTATATACTTTATAATATAAAAAATATATTCACATTAAATACTAAAATATCATCTAAATCAGCACAGATTAAGAAGTTAAACACAATTTTTAAATGACCATATCATAATAAATTTTAATACGATAGGATCTTGATCTTATTAGAGAAAAATATTAACTTGAAAAACTAATTTAAAAAATTAAATTGAATACAAAAAAGTTAAACAAATGTTGGCTAAAAAAACTTAAACAATTAAATTAAATAATTAAACTAAACCCTAAATTAATTTTAAAGGATGGAAAAATTAAGTTTGTCTAAATGCAACGAAGTGTTTGTTTGAAAATGGATAACTTCTTGTTTGTATCATTGTATGGTAAAGAATTAATTAAGACATTAATAAATCATGTTCAAATCATTTTCTATTTTCTAACAATAACTTTTCAGCCGGTAAATTTAATTCAAAATACTAAAAAAAATAGCTTTCAAAACAAGTAAACTTAGTTATGGACGTTTGACTTGTTGAATTTTTAGAAAATATTTATATTTATACATAAAAGTGATTTTGTTTTATCAATTAAATAAATATTAAGTATTCTATTTTTAAAATATTACTTTAAATAAAATTAATTGTTAATACTGATTGTTTTTTAAATTAATTATTTTAATATTAATTTTAAAATTATTTTTATTAACATATAAAATTAAAGAACCCTGTTATAAAAATGTATAATTAACCTTAAGTTGAAATTAAAATGGTATTTACTAATTTAACATAATATAATATAATATAATATAATGGCACACAATAATATGTAATATTTTACATTTTATATTTATAAAAAAATTATTGTTTTTAGTTATATATTTGTTTTTATCTTATTTAATTAAGTTTGGAATAGAATGAGATGAGGCAGATTTTATTTTTTTAAAATTAAAAGATTAAATTTCATTTTCATTTTTATCAAGCGAAAAATTAACTTTACATTCAATTTTGTTTTTAAAATATTTTTATTTAAATAATTTATTATATTATTTTTTAAAATTACATATTTTATTAACCTAACTAATTTTATAAAATATTATATAATAAAAATAATTTTACAATTTAATGTTTCGAATATAGGATCAGAGTGGAGCAGATATTATTACTTTCATATCTGTCTAGTTTTTAAAAATTAAATTTTATCGATTTATCTTTAATTTAAATTAGATTTTTTCAGCTAAACTTAAAATGGAGTAGAATAGATATCCACAAATATAGATTTATTTGCTATACTATATTAATGTTTAATTGAGTATAAAAGTTAAACTGAGTGAAAAATATGTTTTTATTTGTTATTTTATTATTATTGTTATAGAATAATATGATAGGTTGTAAAATATTTTTAAAAAATAAAATATGAAATATTTAAATTTTTTATATGTACCAAGATAATTTTTAATTAATAGTTGAAGATTAAGTTTTTTTTTAAAATATAGAAGTACTATATTATTAGATAATAAAATGTTTTAAATAATATTTTAATTTTAAAATAGTAATAAGTATAATAAAAAATAATAAATATTGATCATAATATAATTATTAATATTGTAGATGAGAAAAAATAAATAATAATAATTTTGTTCATAAAATTTAATTAATAAAACATTTCATTCTTTATAATATATTTTTTATATTTTTAATGATTCAAAATATTTCATTTTTAAGTTTATACTTTATTTTTATTTTTAATATATTAAATATGAAATAAAAATCATATATTTGTCCCATCATATTTTATTATGTATATCCAATGCTACCTAGTATCATGTATGATGTGAACCTAATGTGGTAAAGAAGTTAAGCTATCAACTTTGTTTAGATTGAATAATATTTTTCTCTTTATTTATAAATTTATAAATTTGTTTTAAATGCACTCATTATTATGCGTTTTTAAATAATCATTTAATTTCATTTGATTATATATTATTTTCATTTCATTGATGTCTTGATTCGCTTAAGTGAAAATTTTAAAAATTAAATTAAAACTTAAAATTTCACTCAAGTATAAATAAAAATAAAAATATTTAATTATAATTATTTTCAAACATTAAATAATTAAATCGTATCAAACATGGTATATAATTATTATATATTTTTAATTATGTTTTTTTATACATGTACCTCAAAAATACTTTCAAAAAATTAAAATAGAGAACAAAACATGTAAACAACAAATACTAATGAATACTGTAAAAACATATTAAAAATAAAAAATTTCAAATAAAAAGTGGAAATTTTTTTATGTAACTTTTAAAAACAATATAATATTTATTCAATATTATTAATACACTGCTATTAATAATTTCTAATAAAAATCTTCTATGTATTAATTTGCAGGAGAAAAAAACAAAAAATTGTTGATTTAATGGTTAGCAGTAGATCACGTGATTTTGAAGGGTTGAGATAAAGCCCAATGACATTGACAAAGGAGCGTTGCAAACTTACAATTTCGTGTCGAGTGTTGTGCACCGCACCGCTGGCGCTCGTCGATGTCGTCATCTCTCTCACCTCCTCACGCCGTCCCCATGTGTTGCAAATGTTAAAAAGCGTGGAACATGTGCTCAAATTTAAAACACAAAATAAATAAATAAATACTTACAACTCCAACATGCTTTTTCTTTCTTTCTATGCCTACACCTCTCCTAACACTGTTTCCCCGCCCAAACAATCATTTTAATTTTTTTGTGCTTTAGGTGTTTAACTCGTGTGTGATCATCACTACTTTACCAGCTTCCAATTTTCACACTCACATCATATATATAAATATATACACCTTCCATTCCTCATTTCATTTTTTTTTTTTTTTTATATATACTTATCTTTACTTTTTCTGTCACAATATACAATATGAGGAAGAACTGCAACCTAGAGCTTCGCCTTTTTCCTCCCTCCCGTTCTGATCTTCGCCCTATGTAATTAATTAAACATCTTTTCTTTTTTTAATATGTGTCTTAATTTTGTATCTGCTGTTCTTGGATTCAATTCTTATTTTTATTTTTTTTTGTTTTTATATTGAAGAATGGAAGCAGAAGTGAATGAGAGCCCACAACAGGTACACCACCAACAGCAACAGAACCATCCGTTAACTATTTTCTATGATGGCAAGATTTGTGTTTCTGATGTCACAGAGTATCAGGTATAAATATTGTTTTTTATTTTTTTTATTTTTTTTATTTTCCATTTAAGTGCTTTCTGTTACTATTTTTCCATTTTTTGGTAAAAAAAAGAAGCAGCTGCTTTAACATTTTTGTTAAATTGACGATTCATGCATAGGATTAATTAGGCTAATTAAGGACCATTATATTATCTGTGATTGTGGCTAATTACAATTTGATTGTTAGTTTCCCAGTATATATTATGTTCCTGTGATTATCGATCACTAACTGATTATTATGGTAGATTTATCCAATTTATAATATGACGAGTAGCTAGTGTAACCAAATACAATTAATGTCTCATGAAAGAGGAGTGAAGAGAGAGCAGAAAGATGTTTGAAGTGCACAGGTCCTTGCAGATAGGATGGTGAAAAACCAGGACAAATGAAAGACATGAAAAGCAGTAGGTCGTGTTTTCGAATAGGAAAATGTTTTGTCAACGTCAGAAACGAATCGATTTGTTACCTTTCGTCCTTTACTTTTTAAAAAAATTTTTTTTTTAGATGAATTGGATTCTCAAGCTTCAACTGGGTCAAGACATGTTTCAATGAGTATTTAGGTCTGTGGAACCTTAATTCAAATTTATCTGGATCAACTTTAGTTGGCTTTCATCTTGATGTATAGTTTTAATTTTAGGCAAAAATTTAGTAAGTATTTCGATTAACTTTTATCTGTTAAATAATTTTTTATTTTAAATTTTTTATGAAAATTTAAAATATTAAACAACTTTTATTCTTAATTTTAATGTATAGATGTGTATATATGAAAAGGGAAAAAATAAGTAAAAAATTAAAATACAGAGGAATTTTCATATATGGTATAACTTTTTTTTATGTTAAAAGTAACGAAAGTGCTGGGAATGTTTGACTGTTTGATGTGGAAGTTGTCTGGTTTGGCAGAAGTTTCGGGCCATGAAAGCATATAGCCATTAATTGAACTAAAATATTTGGGCATAGCTATAGAATCGTTCGATGCTTTTGTTTTGGTGCATGTTTTTCTCAAGCGCGTCTTCTTTTTTGAAGTCACCTTATTTCATACTTTATAAAGACAAACAATGAATTGAGTCAATTTTGTTAATAGCCCATGTAGACCCATTGTTTATTTTAGGTACTGAATCTTCATGTGCTACCCGACTCAAGGGGTCACCCATTTTAAGAGTAATGATTAATCTAGATTCTCACAGTAATCCTACATCCCACAGTAATTCTATATTCATTATATTTGAATCAGATGGTTTACAATTTTTTTTTAAATGTACAGTTTAATTTAAATATATTCAAATATAAAGTACTGTACGTAATTATCTTAAATTTTTCTTTATTGAAAGAATAAATGGGGTCACGTGAATTGCATGCAGGCGAGGTCCATTTTAATGCTTGCAAATAAAGAGATAGAGGAAAGAATGAAGACACCAAATGGGTCAGAACCATCTTCACCACTGCAATCACATAATTTGCATAGTCCTGGCACTGGTCTCTCCATGAAAAGATCCCTCCAGAGGTTTCTCCAAAAGAGAAAGAATCGAAATCAAGAAACATCCCCATACCGTCACTAGCTCGTCACTACTAAATGACCAAAATCAAAGGCAAACAAAATGAAAATTTTGGTTGGTTCTTCTATGAAACCATCATCAATTACTTACCACTTTCCCCATAGCCCTTTGTGTCAAGGACTTTGTAAATCAAGTACGGTTGTGAAACTTACACTATTTCTTGGTTAATATATAATTGCTTTTTTATTTATTTATGTATTTTTATTGATCAAATGCGCGCGCTTTAGTTTATCTTCCAAAAAAGAATAGGCTTCGATTTAACTTATCAATTCATAAATATGTTTTTGTATTCAAATCGATAATATATATTTATTTATTTAAAATTTTAATTACATATATAAATAAATAAACCGTGCATATATAGATAATATAAAAAAATTGTTCTTTTATATTGTGTTTGCTAATTTTATTCTTAATTTAGATAGTAGATTATCGAATTTAATAATTTTTTTATGTAAGATTAATATAATGATAATAATGATTATGGTCGTGATGATAATAGTAATAAAAAATATTATTAATAATTATAATATAAAATATATTATATAATTTTTTTTATTTTATATATTATATGATCATAATATAAATAATACGTTTCTAGGTTTGTTTTAATTTTTTAAGGTTAGTTTGTTTTGATTTTTTGAAAGTTGGTAGGCTCATCTTTCATTGATATTGGATTTTATTTTTCAAGTTATAATGGTTTTTGATTTTCAATGTTACTAGCTTTGTTTTTCGTTGGTTCAGATTGAATTGTGAAGATGGTAATGATCTTAATTTTTGTCATATTTTTGAATCATATTTTAATGGTAATTTGACTAATTTTTCTATCATCTCTTGACGGTAAGTACAAAATTGAATTTGGAAATAGTTTATATTTTATGATGAATTATTGTGCCTTTTCTGTTTATTGTTTAGAATTGAACTATGTTATCTAAATTATCTCTTACATTAGTCGGCATATTATGGATTAGGGAGGGTTTTAATCTTAAAGTTGTTAAAGCTACTATCTTGAGTTTGTAGCGGACCAAACAGGGTGGGGAGTTATTGGAGATTGGAAGGAACCCTTTCGATTCTTTGCAGAAAATTATTTGGATTGTGTTCTAAAAGGTAGGTCATGGTTGTTTGAAAAACATGTTTTGATAGTTGATAAACTCAATCCAGATCAACAACATCCTAATTGAAACTGCATTATTCACCTTTTGGGTTCAAATATATGATCTCCTGATCTTTCTGCGATCAGAATCAATAGCTAAGGTCATTGGAAATACTGTTGAAACTTTTTTTTTTAAAAGGGATGAATCAGAAGAATTTAAACAAAGTCAATGTGAGTTGAGGTCTTTATTAATTTAAAGCATCCTCTTAAAAGAAGATGTTTTTGAATATGGAAGGTAATAGGAAAGGCAAGATATTTTCAAAATATGAGAAGCTCCTAACTTTTTGTTATGTTTATGGTTGTTTGGGCATACTATTAAAATTTGCCTGGATATTGAAGGAGATTTTGATGATTCTGAGCATGTAAATTTTTCTTATGAAGATTGGTTGCTAGATTTTCCCTATCAAACTAATCGTTTGTTTAAAGAAGACTAGAAGAGTATGGAAAATTTGTTGAAGTTGTTAGGGATAATAGTTATTTTTGGGTAGAAGATATTTTAGTTATAAATAGTCCAGCCTTACAATTTGGTAACCACTTCATTGAAGAAGAGTACACAAGTATATCCCATAACGATGTTGAGGTAGATAGAGTTGAGTAGTCTCTCATACGTTTTGACTTGCAAAATAAAGATGAGCAGGTTAGTAAGTGTAGCTTAACAAACTAAGGAAAAAAGGCTATGTTAAATCTTGTGATATGATTCACCTTGTGTGAATTAACTGAAATGCGAAAATGTTAATTGAAACGTTTTGAGAATTATGATATGATAAGGAAATGAATCCGATACAAGTCACGACTTGATGGAGAGCATCGAAGTTATCAAAGAGAAACGCGATCCTTAACACGATTGTCAGAAGAATCAACATTATCAATTATAGTTCTTTACTCAAGATAGGGAATTAACTCATACAGAAATGAAAACTTTTAAAGAAAAGTATTTATTCATCAAAGCTTTTATTTACATTGAATTTCTAAGTTCTTTTACATAGATAAACGAATTGGCCTAAATTAGAAAAAAATCTAAAAAAAAAACAAATATAAAGTCTTAATTAAATTTCAAATCAATATAAAATCTTAATCTGATTTGCAACTAATTTAAAACAAATAACTTGTAAATCAGTATCAAATACTAATGTAATATATAGCAAATCAATACAAATCATAAACTTTATCACTTAAAATCATCAATAATATAACTACATAAAATAACTTATATTAAATTTAGGTATTGTTGTTGATTGTCTTGGTGATGGGAGATCTCGGATAGGAAGACTTTTTCACTGTTCAACATGAACCTACATTTTTCACCCCTATATCACAATCTAAAAATCACATCCATGACAAGATAGATAAACCAAGTAAATACAAACGAAGCTTCATGGGATGTTATGGCTTTTCTGAAGATCAAAACAAACATCTAACTTAGCAGTTTCTTGGACAAATTAAAAAAAAGTTGAAAGTCAATGGTTGTGTGCAAAGACTTTAATACTATTTTAACATCGCAAAAAAAGCAAGACGGTACCTGAGTTCCTATTACACCAATGCGAAATTTTAAAAACTATTTAGATAGTTGGGGTTTTCTAGATTTCGGTTATTTAAGAAATACCTTCACTTAGGACAATGGTAAAGCTGGTGATCTAAATGTCAAAGAACGGCTAGATAAAATCTTGGTTACTTCCTCATTTATAGATCAATATAATGGTACAATTGTTAGACATCTTAGAAGGTATGACTTTGATCATTATCCACTCTTAATTAATATCCGTTGTATCTATCAATCTTATTCTTGTAGGATAAATAGGCTTTTTCAATTTGAAGACATATGATCGTAAGATAATCGTTATTCTTAGGTGTTTAATAACTTGTGGTTTACTTAAGACGATCCATGATTTAGTAAAGTTGCAATTATAACATATATCTTTTCTAAATTTAAGAAAGCTTATGTTTTCAGTCTTAATAAATCAATTTGATCTTGAAAAATATTTAAATATTATTATATTAGTTTTTATTTACTTTATATAAATAATATACAAGATAAATAAATATATTTTTATTATAACATTTTATATTATTCAATATTTATTTTATATAAAATAATATATATTATAATATTATATTATAAAAACTATATACTATAAAATGATATTATAATATTATAAATTAAAAATAATTTATATATTAAATAATATTATTTATTTTATAATAAATTTATAAAAATAAATAAATAAAAATTTAATAATTAAAAAATTAATAAAAATATAAATTATCTTAAAATAATAAAAATAAAATATTATTATTATTATTATTATTATTATTATTATTATTATTATTCACTAAGAATAATAGTATAATTATATTGATGGTGATTATAAAGTATAATAATGATAGTAATAATGATGATAATAACAATAGTAATTGTTATGGTAAAGTAGTTTAATAAAATCTAAAATAAAAAAATTAATCTAATTTTTTTTATTTTAAAAATTAAGTTAAAATAAATTAAAAATCAATTTAAAATTATTTTTACTAAATATATTTTATTTTAAAAATTAATCCATAAAATTAAAAATAAAAACTCAAAACCAGTTCAAACTAGATCTTAATATACAGAAAACATTCATTATGGGTTATCTAAATATAAGTCATTAATTTATACATATTTTATACATAAATATTGCTTTTAGAAGAAAATAAATAATATTATTTTATAAAATAAGTATAAGTCATTAGTTTGTTTCAAATTAAGTATAAGATTTAATTTTATTATTTGTTATAAATTTTGTTTAGAAAGTCTAGTTGTTTAAGGCCCACTCAACTTTAAAAATCTAATATATAAAAAATAAATATAAAATTTATATATATAAATAATTAAAAATATTTATAAATTTAATATATTAAAATAAATATAATATATATTTATATTATATATTATATATGTATTATACATCTAATATTTTATAATATACATATATAAATAAATTATAAAATTATAATAAATTTATATATTTAAACGAATTTTAAATAAATTAAACAAATTTTATTAAACATATAATTCTAATTTTTTTTAAATGTTTTTAACAAATTTATATCAATCTATTTATAAAATAAATAAACTAAAATATATTTTAAAACGGTCAGATGTTAAGTCACCTTAAACTGTCGCTTTCACACTTCTAATTGTTTTAATCCTGTGGCACATGTTGAAATAAGAAATAAATATATTCGTTTTCCCAAGGTTAAATTTACATCAATTTATTTCTTCAAAACTTATTCAAGTTAGTCGATGACAACAATCTTTAAACTTTCTCAATCCAATTATTTTATAAATGTACTGTTTATCCTAAAAAAAACTCCATCTAAATTTCGAATGATTAAATTGGTATAAACAATTGTTAAGACCAAAATATTAATTTACTTTAATAGACTCATTTTGTAACCACCCCAGTTGTTTGTTAATGATTAATAACTTGAAATTATTTATCATGCTTCGAAAAATATAATAATTAATAACTTGAACCATTTGCATTTGGATTTCCATCTGCCTTTCCTCCTTTTCCTGTTAAAGTTGGACTTTGCTAACCTAGTCGGAATTAGTTTGACAAGCAACGACTTCTAACAACGGTACAAGAAGATTATTCAGCCAACAAAAATGATTAGAACATTTTCAATGTTAGGTATAGGAGGCGAAAATGTTATAAGTATACAATTTTAAATAATTATATAATTAAATTTTTTATAATTTAAATAATTAATTTAAAAATTATATTTATTATAATTTTAATCATTTTTTAAATTTTTAATAGATTGATAATATAAATTTTTATATTAATGATATGTTAAAAATAAAATTTATGGTTTGAGACCCTTTTTATATTATAATAGTTATTTTAATTTTTAGTGACATATTTAATCTTTTAAAAATTAATAAGAGTTTAAAATTAATAAATATATACAACTATAGTTACCTAAATATAAATTTTTGTCTACAAAATAAAAAATATAATAAATGAAAATAGATAAATATATCTTTTATATTATTTTATATTTATCATATATTTTAATAATTACTTTTACCAAACACTTCTATTAAAATAAGCTAATTTATAAATTTTAAATTATTTTATGGGCTGATTTTGTCAAATAAAATTTAATTTATATAGTTTTTTCATTAAGTATCCAATTTTTTGTTCCTTTTAAATAGTATAATAAAAATTAATTATTCTAATTTTATTTAAGTTTTAAATCTTTCTACATTATATCAAATTAAAAGTATATTTTTTAGATAAATTATATTTAAGATTATTTTTATCTTAATTCATCCTAATTCGATTTTAATTTTAAAAGTGTAAATTTCGAGATATATATTAATAAAAATGATGTGTATTAATTTAAATAAATTATTTTTCTTTAATATCAAAAGCTTTATTTATAATTTTTTGATTTAATAAAATAAAATATTAAATATTAATAATAAAATATATATTTTAATTTATTTGTTATAATTTTTATAAAATTATAAAGTATTTACATAATACATGAGAAAATATTACTAATATTTCATAGTCCTATATATTTCGATCCTTATATAATACTTTCACAATAATTATGTTAGCTATATTCAATCACATAATGTAAGAATACGATTTATCTATATAGTTGCTACATTATTAACATTAAGCTGATGGAGAGAGTTTCAAGTGTAGGGAGTATGTAAGGGAGACATTTGTGGACGGACTTTTACTGGCTCTTTACCAACAATGGAATTGAGTTAACAGTACTTCACTCAATCTTTTGCTTGGAGTTAACAGTAGTTACCTCTCCCAAAAGAAAGTTGTTTGATGTGTATGACATTTTCATATTTGATTTTTAATATGTGTGGTGCTAAGAATAATTTTACTAAAAAAAAAATACTATGAGAATAGTATCAATATCAGATCTATCTAATGAGAAAGATAATTTGAAAAAAGAAAAAAAAAAATCACAAACATATTTGCTTAGCATTTTGAACAACATGTAGAACAATCACAAACATATTTTTCTAGCACTTTGAGTAACATGTAAAACAGCACCGGTGGAAGATCCAAGTCCATGGTGCTGTTAGCTTGAATATCGGAGCAACGAATGATAAAAAGAATGGAGAATGATAACAAATTGTAAAGAAATTGACCAAAAGAAGAATTCTTTAGGTTACCTGTTACTTTCTTGAAATGGAAAGAAAAAATTTATTATTGTTTATCCATGCAAATATTTTAATATTTAAAATAGTGAGTTGTAATTTTATTTTATTTTATTAAATTAATATATTTTATTTTTAATTTTAAAAAAAATAAATTGTTACTCTTTTATTTTTTATATCAGTTTTTAAAATTAATTTTTATAAACTGTGTTGATTTTTGCTGTAACATAATAAATTGGACATCTAAATATATTTAAATAATATTGTATAATATATAAATAATTTTTTATCATATTTATCCTATTGTATATATTCTTATTTTTATTCTTGATCTAACTATCTAAATGTTTTCTTTTATTATTATAAAATTATAAAAAGATATATCATTAGGACATTTAAAAATAAAATACGTTAACAAAATAAAAGATAAAATAATAATTTATTTTTTAAAAAATTGTATATAAAAAATTTTAATTAATAATTTTACTTAATATGCATATATTACCTCAATAATTATAAATTGACATCAAATTTATAAAATGTTAATTAAAATTATTGAATAAAAATATATAAATTTTTATTATTTACATGTAGATATTAAAAATTATATATTTATTGTTTTAATTTCATAAAATTAAAGAAATATATAACTAAAAATATATGTACTTAAGAAAAGTAAAAATTGAATTAAAATATACCTAAGTTGATAAATGAAATCAGGCCAGTCCGTCCTGGGGAATTGCTTTAGAAGTTTCACAAGAAAAAATGTATTTATGATACTAAATTTTAATTAAATAAAAAACTATACTAGGTCCCTTTTATATAAAATAAACCTCATTTCAATTAAATATCAATTTTTTAAAATATTATTTTTTTTAAAATATTAATTATAAATAAATAATATTATAGGTTTCATCTTAATGAATAAAAATGTATTTCTAAAAATTTTAAAAATTAACTTCAAATATATAAAATTAAAATAATTTTATTAAATTGTTTATATTAATTTATAAAAAAATTGTTTTGAAGTTCGATTAAACTTATAAATTTATAATTTGAACAGGGTATATGAAATGTATAAATAAAAGAAGAGAACTTACAACTTTTAACTCCATGCTCTCTTTACTTTCATCTTTCATGGATTCTTTCCTTCTTGATCTTTCCTTAACTCACATGAGCTGATAGCTATGATCACTAAGTGGCTTTACAAAATGGAATTTGTCCACTAATAATGGCAACGTTACCGCATATATCTAACCTTATAGTACGACATATTTAAAAAATATATTTAAATTAATTATAAAATATATTTTCTATTTAGTTAAATATGGTTAGAATATTAATAAATTAAATTAAATTAAATCAATTTTTACGGTTTGATTTAATTTGATTTTTTAATTTTTTAAAAATATTTAACAATAAAGATAAATGAATGAAAAAAGATAAAATAAAAATTTTAAAAAATTTTAAAATTAACATTAATTAAACATAAATAATAATAATAATATTCATATTAAATATGTTTCATAATAAAATTTAGATAAACATATTTTGTTAAGAAATAATTAAAAATATAGCAATTAATAATAAAAAATACTATATAAATTTAAAATACTATATTATTTTAGCAGATTAAGATAATAAAATACTTAATACAAAATATATGATAAAAATTATAATAAAATAATAATTTAACATTATAAAATTAAAAACATATAAATTTATATGTGACTCAATTTGATTTGGTTTTAAAAAAAATTGCAAATCACATAAAAATTACTTTAAAATTTGTAATTTTTTTCAATATGATTCATTTCCATGCTGTTTAATTAAGAATTAAAATATAGGTATATAAACGTGTACATTAAGTAATTCAATAGAAAAATTTGATCCTATTCAAAATAACAGGGTAAGAAAGATCTCGATTGGTTGGATTATTAACATGCCCAGTTATAATTGGATAAAAATGTGTGCATAAATTTAGAAATCATTATAAATAAAATAAAATTAAATAATAAAAATTAAATTATATAATATTTATGAGAACAAAAATAGTAAAAATTAAATTTAAAAATTTATATATATTACTTAAATTTTTTATTATTAGATAAATTTTAATAAATTTGTATTGTGTAATATTCATCAATTTAAATTAAATTATAAAAGAAATTGGTATAATTTTTTATATTTTTTTATTAAATAAGTTGTCATAAAATTTATATAAATCATCATATTATATTTATAAAAATAATCTTTTTCGTTCATCTATTACTAAAATTATGTTAACTAATTATTTTTAAAATTAAATCATGACAATAATAATAATACCTAAACAAATATTTATAAAATAAATTTTTTAAAAATATTAAATTAGATAATAATAATTTTTTTTACAGATTTCAATATCTTAATAATTTTATCAATTTTAAACATAAAAGTCAAATCTAACAAGATTGTTAATATTGTAATATTAAAAAATCTGTCAAATAAAAAATTATTTTTAAAATAATAAAAAAATTAAATTTATTCATCTATATTATTAACTTTAACCGATATTTTTTTATTTGAATTGGATATCAATATTCCATACCTACATAAATATTAATGATTATCCTAAATGTATATTAACTAAAAAATTAACAAAATATTTTATTAAAAATTTGAAACATATCAATAATATTATCATAAAAAAATTTAACTTTTAATTTTTTAACCAATACCTAAAATTTTAATTAAAATTTTTTAAAATTTTATTACTGAAAGATATCATGATTTGTAAACTTTTAAAAAATATTTAAAACATCTTATTCATATAATAAAGTTACAAAATTATATAATGACCTATATAAGATTGGTTTTATGTTTCCACGGATACATCATTTATTTTATCTCATATTTATTTTTTAATTTTTATTTTTCCCTTATTTATATGAGTTACTTTATATAGTTATTAAATGAATAGAATATCTCCCAAAATAGCAAGCATTTAAGTAAAAAGGGACGTGCGTGTGAAACATGCGTTGAACTTGTCGCATCACATGTACCTTATTCTTATCTAGCGAATTAATTTTCCCCTTCCTCTAATTCCATGAACCTATCTTTAACAACTTCTTTAAACTGCACCGGTCTACTGTCCTTCAAAATGTCATGGTAGCAGATAAAAAAGAAGTGTGTTAGCTTATTTACTTGAGATTAAAGATGTGTCAGGCTGAAAATATTGAGAAAATATTGAGAGTGAGAGTAGCCTTCGAGTACTGAATTTAATGAACTAATATGATTAGTTATACATGTTTAACTTTAGAAAATATTTTGTAAAATTAATATAAGTTAATTAAAAGTTGGAAAGTTAGATAAAAACTTTAAAATAAAAATTGAAGTTGAAAGTTAAAAAAATAAATAAATTATCAATTAAATTAAAGATGTTTAATAAAATTAATGATAAAACTAATTGATAAATGTAAATTAAAAAAATTTAAATAATAAATTAAACTTTGATATGTATGATATATTTATTTTTTTAATAAAAATATATTAAATTTTAATTAAATAAATTATAATTTCTTAAATAGGAATATTTTTTATAATTTTTACATAAATAAATTTTTTTAAAAGTAATTATTTTATAAAACAATTTAATATTTCATTTAATAAAATAAAATAAATAATATAATAATTTAAAATATAAAATTTATGATATAAAATAAATTTATCAAAATTAGTAAAATATCATGGACGATTCAAATTATGTTAAATTTATAAAAACATATTTTAAAAAATTAGTTTAAAATTAAAAATATAAAAATAATTTTTTTAAAAATATTAATAACAATATGAAAATTATTAAATATTAAAATAAATTATTTTATTAAATATAATTAAAATATTTTAATAAATTTTTTAATTAATAATTTTAATTTTCAATTAGTTGAAACGTGATATAAACATATTTTTAATAGAATAACTTTATTTTTTTTATTATTATTTTTATTTTTATCTCTTTATATATATATATATATATATATATATATTTTCTTATATAATTTATTTGTCCAATGAACACATTTTTAACCTCTTTTTCATCTTCCATTATTTATTAGGATTGAACTTGATTTTTTTTTAAATCTCCTATGTAACGAAAAAAAAAGAAAGAAAGATAAAACTAAAAAAAAAAAAAACCACCTTGTTCTGGTTTGGCTTTTAGCAAGCCTACCACCGAAAAATGCTCTCTTATTTAGCACCAATTAATATTTTCGCTTCGCTTCTTTTCTTTAAGAGGATCATATCCAAACAAATAAATATTTTTCTTTTATTTCTTCTATAATATATAAGAGATAAATTATTTTAAAAATAATTTTAAGTATAATTATTATATTTAATAACTTTTATAATTATTGAATTTTATTAATTTTAACTGTTATATTAATATATTTTACTATATATATTATGTTAATTTCTTTTATAATTTTTTATAAAAATCATATTTTATTAAATAAATATAAATTAATAAATATTATAAAAAATATATTTTTTATTAATTTAAATTTATTTAATAATTAAATATTTTTAAAATTTTATAAACATAAAATAAATAATAAAATTAATTAATTTAACAGTTAAATAGATAAAATTTAACTATTTATAAAAGTTAATTGAATAAAATAATTTTAACTAAAATTAATTTTATAATAATTTATTTTTTATTTTTTTATATATATAAAATAAATTTATTTTAAAAATAAAACTATTTTATTATAATAAAAATAGAAAATTTAATATGTTATTAAATTTTATTTAAATAGTTAAAATAAAATATATAATTATAAAATAATTATATGATGTAACTAACTTATAGTTTTAACCCTATATATATATATATTATATGAATATAAAGTGAATTATGTAAAAATATTTAATTATAATAAAAAAGATAATTAAAAATTTAAAATATTCAATTACTTATGAATAGTTTAGATTACACATAATTAATTATTTTTAAGTATTATATATATTTTTAAATTTTAATTATATAAATATAATTTAATAGTCTACCTTCATTGTTCTCGTGTTAAATCATAATTAATTATTTCTATATAATTTATTTTCTTTATACATATAATCATAAAAGTTATTTAAATTTTTATCGTTAAATTAATTTTAATAATTTTATTTTTATATACGTGCATATCTATATACATAAAATATATAACAATTATATCTATTTATTTATTGTGAAAGATTTACTTTTTTTTCTATGTTATTAAACCCGATTTAACTACTTTAAAATGAAGAAATACATAATTTAAAGATAAAATGCACTAATAATTATTGATTAAAAAATAATAGTTAGAGGAATCTAATTTAACTATCCCATGCTTAATTGCTTGGTAACTCTTCTTCTCAATTCTTATGGAATTTGCTTCTAACTATTGTAAGGTTAAAGTTATGGTTATAAAAATAAAGTTAAATTAATCAGTTATTCCTGATATTTTTGCTTAGATTTTTAATTAACATTGTCATAGTCATGCATGAGTCATTATTAACTTGATTGATGTTAATGTGGCAACTTTCATGGTAAAAGACCTTTATAGTCATATATTATCATTATTGTGGTTCTCTGTGCACATATTCTTGAAATTATATATGATGTCATGGATTAACAAATTCATGGTTTTCTAATTTACATTTCACAGGCGAAAAAAAAAAAAAAATATAGAAGAAGAACGGTAGATGAAATTATCCAATTCACCGCTCAATGGATTTTATCCAATAGCACTTGTATAGTTAAAGGATTTTTCTTGGTACATATAATATTTGGGGATTAGAAGATAAATGTTTTTGAAAAATATATAAAATTTAAAAATGTTCGAAATAGATAAAGATAAGATAAATTATCAAATAAAAAAATATCATATCATTTATAAAAGAGATTTAATGGTGTTATAATTGATGATAAATTAATTTAAAAAATTTAATAAAAAATCTAACAAATTATAAGGATTGCCTGATTAATTTAATCTAAAATTATAGTTAAAATAAATTTGACAAAAATAACAATTTATATATAAAATTTGACATAAAAATTTCTTAAATGAAAAGAAAAAACTATTAGAAGAATAGAAAAAAAAAGTTTATTAAACAAAAGAAAGTTAAAACCTATTTCTAAATACAAAGAGAGAACAATTAAATAAGATAATAAACCTCCCATTATAAAATTAGAGAAATACTGACAAGATATTATTTGAATTTCTTAATTTGAAATGGAACACAATTCAATCGAAAACCTGTTTTATTTACGTAAAACCTTGATGTCGAAAACACTCACATGACCTAGGTAAAACATGACATGTGTTGGATTGCAATTTTTAAATGGATGTTTCAATGACAGTGGAAAATTTTCTTTTTTCTTTCCTCACTGTTCAGCAGCGATGTTGAAGTGCCACACCCACATATACCCTTTAAATGAAATTACTAATTTTATTCCTATATATAAAAATATTTTTATTCCATCCTGGTTGATTAATTATAACTCTCACTTGCCTTGTATACATTAAGATTTTTATATTTTGCTTGTACAAGAGAAGAAGAAAAAGAATGAGTAAAAATAATAAAAATAAATAAATTGTTTAAATAAGTAAAAAATAATTTTTTTTAATATTTTGATGAATAAAAAAAATAAAAAATATATTAATAGTATAAATTTTATTTATATATAAATTTAGAAAATAAAATTTAATTTTTTATTATATATTTTAATAATATAATATTTATTTTTTAAAATAATATATATTAATTTTAAAAATTTAAAATAAAAAATAAAAATAAACAAATTTTTTTTTCTACTTCCTCTTTTAATGGAGAACAGAATTTTGGTGGAATATGACAAAAGTTTATTTTATTTTATTTTTATATGTAAATAAATAATAAAAAAATTTATATTTTTTTCCTTCCTTCCTTCTTTTCCCATCCAAACATATTATTGTGTTGACGATTTGTGTTGGACTAAGTATTTTAAATTTATTGAAGATAAATGAGTATGTTTAAAATTCAATCTATCATATATCAAATATTTTATTATCATATTGATAATTTGGTTATTTAATATGATAAGATTTTTGATTAAATTTGAAAACTTAACATTATGATGGAGATCATAATAATAAAAGATAATCTTTTCAGATTTAATTTAATCTAAAATGTTTTTTTTTATTTGATTATTAAAAGGATATTAATAATCAGAATAAATTAATATATATGTCAAAATTTTTATTGGAAGAAGATTAATAGATTCTATTTAATGATGATACATATGGAGATATGATTATTGAACTAACTCAATTGAGAACTTCTAAAAGTTACAATTCTCAATAGAATATTTTTATTAAGAACATGATATTAGAATTTTCTTTACCTTGAGAATATCGTAAGAATTGATAAAGTTATTTACTATACTTTGATTTCAGACACGTAATATTTTAGGATGTTAATTGAATGCATATTGGGTATAATTAAATATTCGTAGAATTACTGGTTAAGAAGAAATCTATTTGGTAATGAGTTTGAGCTCTAAGATCATAATAAATTAAGATTTTGGCCAAAAAAAATTAAATGAATAAAGAAAAAAGTTTTCTTTATGTAGTTTATGAATTAACTAATTAAAGTCTAACAATTATATCATACTTTAAGGTTAATTAAGAGGATGTAAAGATAGAAGTAATTTTCCTTCCTTCTTCTGCGGTTCTCAAAGATAAAGGATCTTATTTCATCATACTCCTCCTCACTGAAGAGTGTTGTTAAAAAAATTTTGATTAATAAATTAGAATGATTAATTAGTTACCTATTTAATATTAAACTTATAAAATCGCACATATTTATTAATATTTTAAAGGATAATTTAATTATTATTTAACAACTAAATTAAATAATTATTTTTTTAATTTAAATAAAATATTATTATATTTTTTACTAATATTAAAAATAAAATAATATAATAATATTTAAAAATTTTTAATTTATTTTGAATAAAATTAAAATTGTTAAATTTTAAATTTCAAATAAAAAATTCGTTAAGTTATTATGATAATGTTAAAAGATCAAGAGTATATATTTTTTATTTAATTTTATATTTACTTAAAAAAATATAAAATAAAAAAAAAACTTTTAACTTCCACAGTATAGACGTGACTTTATGGAAGTATGAGTAAGAAGGACACACTATATATCTGATAACTTTGTGGAAGAGCGTTGATATAAAACTCCGCACTATTAAAGAGAAAATTTTTGAAAACTATATCACGTTGAAGCTATGCATGTTTACTTTACATTGATTTTAAATAAATTTTAATCATAGATTAAGGTGTTACTTTCTAATTCCGCTGCAGAATTTAGAAAATCTTGTAATCCTTGGGTATAAACTTACATAATGAGAATTGAACCATCCTCTTTGATTTCAGATAATCCGGTTGACATTTGTACTCTTGCCATATGAATACATGTTTGGAAACCCGTCCAACATGTTTTAAACTCACATTTGATGCAGAAGTAACAGGATACCGTGTAGCTTTGAACGTACTTTGAGGTGTCATATGATGCCGTTCCAAACACATGCTAACTTTCCCCTACCAACTAATTTCATTGGGCTTAGCATGTAGAGGTGGTGAAAATTTTCGTCTGATATAGTTCAACTTTTGAAAAAAGCAAAATAGATTTTACGGTGCAACTAAAGTGACTTCGACTTTTAGATACATTACCTACTTATGACCAATGTCATTAATTAGAAGGAAAGACATGGAAAACAGGAACTATGATGAAGAACAGCTCAATCAATTCAAGGTTGCTACAATACCTTACGAGTAAGCTGTAATTGTAAATAACAGGGCATACATGATCATAAAACTTTTTTTCCTAAGAAAGAATATTCACTGGCTATCATGCTTCAATCGTTTACCAAATCCAACCACAGAGTAATAAAATGAGTCCAGCTGGAAGAAATTTATTCTGTACGGTGAATAAAGAGGTAGCAATTCCTCACGGATGGCTCATGCATGGTTGATTTTAACCATAGTTTTTTATTGAAGCATGAAAAAGAAGAAAGGTTATTCTAAATTCCTATTATTATCGGGTTCATGATGTGAAACCTTTCGGTGTTAAACCATATAGGAGAAGAAGTTGGAGATATGTGATCTCATAACCTGGGAGCAACTCTTGGGCGATCCCAGTCAGTGACAACATGGTCACGAGTTATCTCCTTGAGTGAACGACAACCACTTAGTGCCATTGTTAGTTCAAACTCATCATGAAGCATCTCAAGTACTTTTCTTACACCAGCCTCACCATCAGCGGCCAATGAGAACACCACAGGTCTTCCAACCTGATGTTTAACATGAAAACAACCAGTTTAAAAGAAGTAAAAGAAGATGAGAAAGAAGAAGAAAAACATGTTCCTTGAATTTCCTTGACATTTGTGGTAAACTCATATTCTAAGAAAATTTATAAAATCAGTATCATATACTTCTATGGAACTTAGGACTACATCTCTATCTTTATAATTTATATATGTTTCAGTGACATTATTAAAAAATTAGATCTAACTTACTTTCAAAAGCTAAAAGTTAGCTTAGGAAAGAAAACCATATCAACGAGAGATATCTTGACACATTTTCTTGCACGTCGAATCAAACATTGGTGCTAAAGTTTACAATAAGAGATGAAAGTCAACAAGGCCGTCGGAACATAGCCTTATGGTTAGGCTCGTTTAATAAATAAACAAGTTTAGACACGGTAAAAAGTTGTTTAGATAAACAAATTAGGTGTAAGCTTATAAAAAAGTATATTTAACCTATTCAGGAGTTTATTTATATTTATTTTAATATATTATATTTATATAATATTTATTTTATATTTTATTTACATAATATTAATATATATATATTTTAGATCTATTTAATGGTATTTTTATCTAAGTAAATTTTAAGTTTACAAGTTTTTTTAATTAATTATTTATATAGGCTACGAGCCTATTTATTGATGTTATCTTATTTGTAACATAAACTTTTAGACCTTGTAAGTTTAAATTATGTCAGGCCCTAAAACAAAGAAGCATTTACCAGATTTAAACAATTAAAACGTATATATCTATTTACATTTCTATTTATATTGAAAAACTGATACAACATTAACATTGAATAGATTCTTATATTCTATTATAAAATTGATCCTAATTCACTCCTAGAATCTAGCTTGAAAGGTGAGGATTGCTTCAAGCCTTCGTAAAAATGTTATGGCCATATTGGTAACCAATGTAGGATCTTAGCCAAGGCATACATGCACAAATATACTCTAAGTTAAGCTTTCAACTGTTTAATTTGCTATGATGATGGCGAACAAATTTTCATATACTCACAAATACACCGGATGCTCCAAGAGCCATTGCTTTAAAAACATCTGTCCCTCGCCGAACTCCACCATCCAGGAAAACAGGAACTCTTCCTTGCGCAGCTTTCACTACCTATTTTTAATACATAAAACATGGTTAACTTAAATTAAACAAAGAATGAGAAAGACTTTAGTTCCACTACCAAGAATAATATGGCACTAGAAGTGTTTTTTTTTTTTCAGAAGTGAATAGGATGTAGTACCTCTTCCAAAGCCGAAATAGTTGCAGGGACATAATCGAGTTGGCGAGCTCCATGATTGGAAACAATGATTCCAGCAGCTCCAGCTTCTACGGCTAACCTTGCTACATTATTAGCATAAAATATGTGATTACATTCGCGATTAAGAAAACAATTCTAACAAATCTAAAATGGACAGGGAAGCAACAGAGTGTAATAGGCTTACCATCTTCGGCAGTAAGTACACCTTTCAGTAAAATTGGCAGTGAAGTAATTGTTTGAAGCCATTTCACATCCTGTAGGTTCATTATAGTATTACTTCCACATTCAATGTCACAGATTACAAAACTATATATGTAAAGATCTATCACCTTCCAGTTCAGTGATCGTTCAATATCTGGGTCAAATTGTTTAGGACCATATGAGACAGGACCGGAGTCATCAATCTACAAGGTGTTTCCAAACGGCAATCAGGAACAAAAGTAACAAGAGTTAGCTGACCAATAACGGAAAAAAAACCACTTGATTTAAAAACTTCATACTAATCATTAATCACACACCTTGTCCAACTTTCCAAGATCCAATCCTTCAAAATTCTTGAATGTCAGGTGTGGTGGCAATGTAAATCTGTAATCAATACCCATCAAAGAAACCAGTAGTTTATATCTCAAAGTAGAAGATTATCAATTCAACCTTGATGATGACCCATGTAAAGTTTTTAAAAAGACTGTTCCCATTGAAATTTCCCAACGGTTGCAAACCTGTTTTTAATGTCAACCTCCCTGCGACCAAGAAATGGTCTGTCCACAGTAAGGGCAATTGCCTTGAAACCAGCTCTTTCTACTCTTTTCACAAGCCGAGCAACCACATTCCTGTCTTTAAGCATCTAAGAGAAGAAATGAACAGCTGCAGGTTAGTTATTAACACAAGACTGTTGAAAAGTTTAGATAATCATAATAGTGCTTGTGTAAGCAAGGAGAATAGTATTTTGCTATTAAAAGGAAGTATGGAGGAAATTATAGAGGAAGGAAAACAAATGATTTGTTAAACTGTTATGATCATTGGAAACAAAATGCTGGTTACGCATTAAAGCATTAGTGAAAAAGTGCAACAAAAGATTTATACTGATATCATATATCAAAAGTGAATTCCTGTTTCATATTAAGTGAGTGTTTGATTCAGTTTATTTTAAAAAATAATTGCTTATTTTTGCCAGCTTGCTGAAAGAACTTTGAAAATAAGCAATTATGTCTCCGAATTTAAGCATTTCCAAAAATGCACTTAGTTGCTTGGAAATGTTTCCTAGATAAGGAAATGTTCTTGAATACAATGGACAAACTTGTAATACACACATCACAGAACAAGGAATCATGAAAACAAAAAATGAGGACAATATAGTATATACCCACATAGAGTTGGAAAAAACGAATGCCGGGTCCTGTTGAAGCAACCTCATCCACGCTGCATGTACTCGATGAGGAGAGTATCTGTGACAAAAAAATTATGAAAATTAATTTGCAGGAAAGTCAATGAGTACAACAAATGCATGCAAGGAAGTAGGCCTATACCATTCCATATCAGAGTCAAATAAATAAGTAAAGTACAACAAAAGATACAGTTCTTGTTTGGAAATAAAACTAGAGTAGAAGACAATATGGTGAAAATCAAACCATGATTGTGCTAGCTGCTGATGCTGCTCTCGCAGTAGCTAATTCTCCTGCACAGGTAGCATAATTTTTTTTAATTTAGAATTTTTTTCTCAATGGTAGTAAAAAATAAACTTCAATTCAAAACAAATCAAGAATCAGGGACTTCTGCATTGAACAAAACTGCAAAGTTTAAAAAGAAAACTGCAAAGCTAAATGATTAATTCTAATTAATTTTATGATTTGTAGCATATTCTAGAAATAACAACTAAAATAGTCAGATGATGTCATGATTGGAGCATTCTGCTTTATTAAAAAAATAAATAAAGCACATTTTCTAGAGGCTCCCAAACCTTTTCTACTTCGGTTTTTAGATCACTAGTTTTCCTGAGATCATCTTAAATTCATTGCAAATGTTTTAGAGAACAATTAGACTTGTCATAACTTCAGGGAAATTTCTCCCCAAAATACTTGTATCAGATTGATGGTGATTTTTCTGATAAATTATTTAGCTTTGCATGGATTGTAGTCCTAGGATAACAGCAGTTTTCTCGACATTGGAAAGTTCTGGTGGTTTTGTAATTAATTAAACCTCATCAAAATCCTCTGTGTTCTTGTGCCTAAAGTACAGTGATTAAAGTCTAGTTTGTTAGACTGAGTAATACACTTAAAATCAATAGGTTCCATAGCGTCAACAGAGGAATTTTCTTGTCCAGTCAATATTGGAATTTTTTGTGGTGTTCACACTGTTATAATGCTTTATGCTTATTTTTTCTATAAATAAAAAAAAAATCATTAAGAAAGAAGATAAACACTAAGAGAGGAAGATAAGAATCCTCCACAAGAAAGACGGTGAAAGATAAAATTACAAAACCAATGAAACAGAACACACGATGAGAAACTCTGGTATTTACTTTGTTACTATGCTTTATGTCTTATAATCATCCTATACTATGGCATTCTATACCTCATCCAATAATCATTCCACCTTAAAGTATGGGAATGTGTAATTCTGTGAATTTTGGCTTCATCAGAGAACTGTAGTTATATATAACAACAACATCAAAATACTGGATGTAATGGCAATATCTAGAGTTATATTATTTATACAACAAATTCAAACAGTATTTTGTATAACACTATGCTTTCTTTGTACTTCTCTACCATATCAACCATCTTATCTTATGCTTTCTCTCTTGCCTTCCTATATCTCTTTGTTGTATAGTTCTTCTACAATTTTTGTATACATACAATTTCTCATATCTAAATGTAACAGACCAATGAGTTTGATTACATACCTTCGGGGTGAGCCATTTTTAGCATGCCTGTGGGAGCAATCATGATAGGCATTGATATTTTGTAGCCCAATACAGTAGTAGTCAAGTCTATCTTGCTTACATCAACAAGAATACGCGGTCGAAATCTATTTTAAGCAAAACACATAGATATTGAGAGAAGGGCTTCAGAATAAAAAAACACAAGGTTAAAGAGGAGATGAAAATAAATTAAAGGAAGCAGAAGTTGCTATCTCATAACAGTTGGAAATCCTAATGTGTGCAAAGAAAAGGTGAACTTAGATTTTGAATGAAAAGGAAGTTTCTAGGTGGGCAGAACAGATAAAAGGAGGTCCTTGATCCGGAGAAAAGTAGATTACAGAATCCTTGAAAATGCATTTCGGTTCTCTTTCAAAGTCCACTCATCCTCTGCCCCTGAAGCATAGTAGTCATACACCATCTTTGGCAATTTTTCCTTTGCAATTGCCTCAAATTCGGTAACATTAGTTATCATCTCCATCTTTATAATATTTATTTATGATGTCCACAGAATCTGCTGAAAGTGAGTTTAAAATATAGTGATTAAATAAACATGAATTCATAACAACTGCATTTCAATCCAAAGATACTATGCTACATCAATAAATGCAAGCATGAATGTTTCTGAAGTTCACTGACTCATTCCGGAACACTAAAAAACAAACTGGTTAGAATCTCGTCAATGTACAAACTTTGACAACACAACAACTAAAAGCTAAACACGTAGACTTTTGGTGTCCCTAATAGCAATTCAATCATCCACCATCACTGAATTCCCTTTTTATGTACCCTTGAATCAACTAAGTTGGTTAAGTTGCAGAACATGGATTATAAGTGTGCAGGTTCAGGGCTTTTTTGTATGAAAATTAAAAAAACAATTATCGTCTCATACCTCCTAACCAAAAACACAAATGTGTAGTTCTAATTAATTTAAGAGTTGAAAAATAATTTGATCAAAATTAATTGTACTAAAACATTGAATCTCCCTCAATGCACTCCGTCTCTTTTCCCATATTGACCACTAATTAATTATTGTGGTATATATATCAAATTTATAGTATGATGAGTGGCTAGTGTAACAAAAATGCAATGAATGTGTACATGAAAGAGGAGTGAAGAGATAGCAGAAAGATGTTTGAAGGGCACAGGTCCTTGCACTTACAGATAAAATGGAGAGAAATCAGTACAAGGCAAATGAAAGAGATAAAAAGTAGCTTGTGTTTCTTTAATGGGAAAGTATTTTGTCAACATCAGAAACCAATCGGGTTTTTACCTTTCATTTTGATGTCTAGTTTTAATTTTAGGCAAAAATTTAGTAAATATTTCGATTAACTTTTATTTGTTACAAATTTTTTTATTTTAAATTTTTATAAAAATTATAAAATAAATAATTAGTTTTTTAAAAAGCTGTGAATTAAATAAGTATTTAGTTATAGATTTTTAGATGCTTCAGTAATTTAAAATAAAATTTTACTTTGAAAAATTAAATAATTTTTATTGTGTAAATTATTGAGATAAAATTTTAATTATGAGTAAATTTAAAATATTTAAAGAACTTCACATAAATTTTATTCTTAATTTTAATGTATAGATGTGTATATATGAAAAGGAATAAAAAATAAGTAAAAAATAAAATACCGAGGATTTTTCATATATGGTATAACCTTTTTTATGTTAAAGTAACCAAAGTGTTGCGAATTTTTGACTGTTTAATGTGGAAGTTGTCTAGTTTGCCAAAGTTTCGGGTCATAAAAGCATAGTCATATATTTGGGCATAGCTGAAAACCAGTAGATTTTGTGTCGGTTCATATTTTTCTCGCTAGCGTTTTCATACTTCATAAAAGACAAGCAATGAATGAGTCAATTTTATAAATAAACATGTAGACCCATCTTTTATTGTAGGTACTGAATCTTCACATGCTAACCGATTCGAGGGGTTATATTCATATATGTACACTGACATCCCATTATGTACGGATTTGGACAGTTCATAATTCTTTTTTAAAAAAATAAAATTACATAGTTTATATTTGTATGTTAAGTTTTTCTATTACTTCAAGTAAAATTCTGATAATTTTTATATATAGTGTTATCTATTTATTTATGTTTTTTATTTAATAATTGATAGTTTTTTAAATAAAAATAAAATATATATATATATATATATATATATATATATATTATGCGTATGAATGATAATGTTTATTTTTAAAGTATGAAAAAATAAATGGTCGTGGAGGTCCATTTTAATGCTCGCAAATAAAGAGATAGGAGAAAGAGTGAAGACCCCAAATGGTTCAGAACCATGATTATTAAGTTGCGAATCGAAAATTTTATTTTTTGAATAGTGAATCGTATTGTACCGTGAATCGTGAATAGTAAGATATATCATTATTAAATATAATTAATATATATAATTTAAATAAATGAATAATTTAATATATAAATATGATATATGATAAATAAATTTTAAATTAATTTAAATTAAATTATAAAAAATAAAATTAAAATGATTAACATAAATTTAATCTTTTAAAAAATTAATAAAAATCTAAAATTTATAATTAAATATGTGTAATTATTATTATCATTTTCAAAATCAATGTTACTCAATTCATCCTCTTCTCTTAAAATATGCTTTTCTCTTTTCTCTTCATTTGCAATTATCTCTTTAGGTTTACTCTCAACATCTTTTATGATAGATTTTTTCTTATTATTCTTAATATTTAAATTTTTTGAACCTATATAGACAAAAGATAAAATAACTAATAAGTAGGAGACAATATGTTATTAAATATTAATAAATAATAGTAAGTCTTAGTTATTGAATAAATACATCTCTTCCTTTTCTTATTTGAAGCTCATTCTTCAATAGTAAAAGACTCATGTATATCTATTCATGAGGTATCTATTAGTAAGGAAGGATCATTTTTTTCTATAATTCATTCATCATCTGATTCAATGTCAGATAGACAAATAGGATCATATGTATCCTCTTTCTCTTCTCTGGACTTTTGTCTCATGTCAAGTTGAAGGTTATACTTAACAAAAACAAGAGCATTTAGTCTTTGTTATTCTAGGTGGTTTCTTCTTTTAGTATGAATTTGATCAAATATGCTCCAATTTCTTTCACATCCAGTTGCACTACAAGTAAGACTCAAAACTCTCATTGTTAGCTTTTGTAACTCTTTGCCTTCTCCACCATAACTTTCCCACCAAAGAGCTATTAGCAAAAAAAAAAAAACCAAACTAATGTATCAAACTTGGTTATCACACCCCCACTCTTTACAAAATTATAAAGTTTAATATAATAAAACTTACCAGGCTGTTTCTTTTCTCTAGTGTCTATTGACATGCTCTTTCCAAAGAGTCCCTTAGCTGTCTTGAACCTATCAAGTTGTTGATCAATTATAACTCTAGTTCTTCTATATGGACTCATTCTCTCAATGGTTTCATACAATCCAATTAAAACTTCACTATCCGGATTGAAATTTTTGTCATAGTGAAACCTAACAAAATAATAAAAATTAAGAATGTAATTAATTATGTTGTTAGTTTGTAATTATTGTAGAAATGTAGTCCATAAAATATTATACATTTATACTTACTTTGGATTAAGATAGTAGGTAGTTGCATGGAGAGGCCTGTGTAATTGTAAATTCCAACGGATATCAATTATCTTCCATATTTTTTTATATCTTAACTCTTCATTCTTGAAGTTAGCAGCTATTTGTTCTTTAGCTCTATTCATAACTTCATAAATATATGGCATGGCAGACTTTAAGTCTCCATCTACAAGCCTTAAAACCTTCACGGTCGGAGTCACACACTTTAAACAATATTGGATAGATTTTCAAAATCTAGAAATCATATAACACTATATTCATTACTTGTTTAGCCTCATTTTTACTAGCATGATTACTAGTAGCCCACTCCTCTGAAGCAAACATAGATTGAATACAATTCTTTTGATGCATTATACATTGTAGGGTGAGAAACACAGTAACAAACTGTGTAACTGCTGGTTTAGCTAAGTCCCTTCTATGAGAATATTTTCTATATAGGTTCAAGACCTATGTGTGTTTATAAATAAATGTGGTGACTTTTTTTGCATTTGAAATGGTATTATAAAATACCAGAAGCTGCCCAATATCTTCAAGAATCAACTCAAGACAGTAAGTTGCACATGGGGACCAAAATAATTTGGTTTTCTTATCCTCTAACATTTTTCCGGCTGCCACAAGATTAGAAGCATTGTCTGTCACAACTTGCACTACATTATTCTCCCCAATTTCTTATATTATGGAATCCAATAATTGAAACATTTGCTTACCATCCTTGAACACATTGCTAGTATTGATAGATTATAAGAAAATAGTTCCACTTGGACTGTTAACTAAAAAGTTAGTGAGTGATCTTCCTTTTCCATCCGTCCAACCATCACACATCAAGGTTCATCCCCATTTTTCCCATTCCATCTTATACTTCTCCATTCTTACTTGTACATTATCAACTTATTTTTTCAAGTAAGATACTCTCACTTCATGATAAGTTGGAGGTTTTAAACATTTTCCATAATCACCAACAGATTTAAGCATTTAAACAAATAAGGGACTTCTAACCAAATTGAAAGGTAAAGCATTACCATAGATGCATTTACAAATAAATTGGATCATCAAATCTCTATCTTTGAAGATTTTGTTCATTGTTTTTTGCTTCATAGTTGTTAGAGTTCCTCCTTTCTTAGGAGCTTGGGCACTATCTACCTCTTCTAAACATTCTTGATTAATAGTCTCTTTAGCCTTTTGCTTTTCTTTTATTAGATTCTTCATCATCTCTTTTACATCATCTAGAACAGATGGACAAATACTAACATTTTATTTTGTTCCAGCAAGATGATGCTTCATACTTGCAACACCACCCCAATTAGTATGAGTACAAAATTTACATTTAACACACAACCTATTTGATCCAATAGTTTTGCAATAATTCCATGTAATATCAACCTCTTTCTTTTTTGTTTGACTCATTTTACTTTCCTAAAATTTAAAATAACAAAAAAATAGCACATGATATAAATATAATTCCTATGAAGTATAGAAAGAAACCAAAATTAGAATAAAATTTAATAAAAATAAAAAAATGGCATAACAATTTAAATAAAAATTAAAAAAAATTAGTAAAAAAATGGAACAAAAATTTAAATAAAAAATTAGAATGAAATTTAATAAAATAAAACAAAACAATGGAACAACAATTTAAATAAAAAATTAAAAAAATGGACCAAAAATTTAAATAAAAATTAGAATGAATTTTAATAAAACAAAATAAAAAATAGGATACAAAATTAAATTTTATTTAAATTAAAAATGGAATAAAATTTAATTAAACAAAATAGGACACCTGTTTAAATAAATAATTATAATAAAATTTAGTAAAAGAAAACAAAAAAAGAGAACAATAATTTAAATAAAAAATTGGGTAAAGTATAAAAGCTAATCAGGTAAGAGAAAAGGAAATGACTAAAGATTATAAAAGTTATTCTGCTCCTGATCAACTCAAAAGTTGTAAAAGTTATTCTACCCCTGCGTTGACCCATTCACAACTACAGTGCTAGCAGAATTAGGATTAGGATTGAGTATACTAATATAGGATTAAAGGCAGTTTTTTATATTCATGGAAGCAGCTGGCCCAAGTGGGAAGCGCCCAATAAATTTTAAACCCATTAAAAAATTGAATATACGTTCCAAAAATAAAAAAATTTAGAAAAGATTAGGTTTTTTAAAACTGGGTCGTGCACAACCTGACCCGTTTTCAGTGCACGACCCGGTTCGCTGAAAAGCTCCATTCGTGGTTTGATTCATGCGATTTTTCGATTCTCTACGATTCTTCATAATTCTGAAACGATACTGGACGACATTCGATATAGCAAGCAATCCGTTTCGTTTTAATGTGTTTTTGTTGCATATCGCGATGCGATTCGTACGAATCAAGTGATACTACCTACACTGGTCAGAACCATCTTTATGTAAATTTATTTTGATTGAATATTTTTGAGAAGTCATTATTTATATATGATATTTTTAAAATTATTTTTTTGTTTGATGTAGTAACAGTAATAATGGTGTAGTAATTATTCATATAAGTGTGATGTATTATATCATAAGTTATACATGAAGTATAACGTATAGCAGAAGATGCTATAAGCTGATTGTTGCACTGGACATGTATAACACATCCAACAGTGCGCTAAAATAAGATATAGCATTTCATAAGGTGCATTACGGGTGAGCCATGTGATACCATGAGCTATGTTTGAGGCATGATACAATGTGTCACATATAACGCATTGTACCATGTGTCATGTGTAATGTATGATATTATGCGTCATCTTCTTGACGTTTACTACCATGCGCCACATATCCCAGTTACGCAGAGTTAAATACATTTTTGGCTTCTATAAATTTGGCTGATGCATATGTTTGTTGTTGCTAATTTTCTCCTCTCATCTTCTTTAATCTTGCCAAATTTTCCTAGTTTTAAATTTTTTTAATATTTTGCAAGAGTGGTAGTATTTATTTTTAAATATGGAAAAAGTTATTATTATTATTATTATTTACCATGATGGTAGAGTTTATAAAAGTGAAGAAGGTATTACTTTTGAAGGAAAAAACCATCCAAGTTCAAAGAAATATAAGTTTTAATAAATAAAAATTCATAGAAAATTAAAATTATCATCAAATTAAGTAATTTCATCTTTGGTTGACAAATTTTTAGTTTTAATTAACAAATTAGAATATAGTGAATTTCAAATTTGTGAAAGTGAGATGTAAAATGCATGATTAATGCGTTGGAATAATAATATTTTATGTGCGTACTTGAAATATATTTTGAAGTTGAGAGAATTAGAAGTTCGTCAGTAGCAACAATAAATGAAGATGATACACATGAATTAAGAGATATTAAAATAATACGATTTGTTGTTAATTTTATATTTATATTTAAAATAATAATCATTACTTGAATAATTTGCAAGAGCTATTCCTTTAGCAAATAATGATGAGCAAAATTACTATTTATCAACAATTAATGAATGCAATAATGAGGACGATGGTCGTGATGATGATTAGATGAAAATGATTTTGATTGAGAAAATTTTGGGAATTATGATAATGATGATGATGAAGATGAAGATCATATTTTATTTATTTCAAGACCAAGTTCATATGATGGACCGTTAGGATCACTTGGTGCTCAAGTCCAACAGTCAAGTCAATCAGGTAATGAGTTTATAAAAAATATAATGAATAATAGTTTTTATTAAGATATATAACGAATAAATAAGTTATGTGTTTTTATTTTGAATTAGACACTGCATTTTGGAGTAGTAGTTATCACCACACCAGTATTTTTTAGGAATATCCAGAAAAAGATAGAAATTTTTGTGTAGATGATTAGCTACCTAATTGGATAATTGGTGATGAACTGTATGTTGGTTTAGAGTTTGAGAACAAAAAAGAGGTTTAGTTAGCAATGAAACATTATTCGATGAAGGTATATTAAACCTTTATTGTTATTGAATCAAAATCAACATTTATTTTAGTTCGTTATCTGAATCATGTCACTGGTTATCCATGGCAAATGAAGACATCATTAAAAAGAATTTAACTAAATGGTGTATCACAAAAATGAGGTAGTCAACATAATTGCATCAATATTGCTCTCTCCCAAGACCATAGAAAACTATATTCAGATTTTATTTATGCATGCATATTAGGTATGTATACATAACGTGCAAGTGTTATATCTGTTACATGTATAGTCCATTTTATAATCGATGTGGTATTTCAATGTGTTTTGGTTAATTACTAGGTATGGTAAATCAAGAACCATCAGTTCCAATATCATTGATTCAAGAAGGTATACTTAGTCAATACGGGTATAAGATCTCATATAAGAAAGCATGGAATGCAAAATAGAAAACAATTATCTGTGTGTTTGGTGATTGGGATGAATCATATGCTTTATTACCAAGATGGTTGTATAAAATGGTTCAATATGCACCTGGATCTAGATACAAACTTGAGACTGAAGATGTTATAATTGGTGATTAGGTTCATAACGGAAGACGGAAATTTCTTTGATTTTTTGGAGTTTCAAGCAATGTTGTCATGCATTTAATTTTTGCAAACCAGTCATACAAATTGATGGGACTTTCCAATATGGGAAATATAGAGGTACGTTCCTCATAGCTACTACTCAAGACGATAATAACTTAGTTTTACCTATTTCTTTTGTTATTGTTGAGGGTGAGACATTAAATACATGGAGCTGATCTCTAACTTTGTTAAAAGAGTATGTAACACATAAGAGTGGTATCTGCCAAATATCTGACAGACATCAAAGTATAAAATCAGCAATTGGTAATCCACATTTGGGATGGTAGCCCTTGCATGCTTATCATGTGTATTGCATACGATATATTGTAAGCAACTTTAATCACCGATTCAAAAGTCAGAAGTTAAAGTAAGAATTGTTGAAATTAGGTAAGGTAAATTTGAATACTTATTTTATTTGATGTAATGATTTTGATGGAAACTAACTGTGAGAATGCATACATGACCAGGTTACACCACGTCTAAAGAAGTATTTGACTAGAAACTTGTAAAGTTTAAACAAACTAGTTTAGATATTCCTAGATGGATTGATAGTATATCAAAAGAGAAATGGAGTTTAGCATATGATGAATATGAAAGAAGACACAGTTAAAACACAACAAACTTGGCTGAGGCAGTAAATAAAGTTTTGAAAGGTACACATAATCTTCTGATAATGCACATATAGTCGTTTGGTTGAATATTTTGTTCAAAAGGGGCTATAGAAAATTCAAAAATTGAATGTGGTCAACGATATTCTAAAAAATTAATGGATTCAATTTGGAAAAATCAGAAACAAACTTCTTCTTATCAAGTCAAACGATATGACATACAATCATCACGATTTGAAGTTGAAGAAGCTTTTAATACCATTATTCAGTGAGGTAGTAACAAATGGTCTGTAAATTTAGCTGAGCGTAGATGTCAATGTGGTTGATTTCAGTTGTTAAATTACCCTTACTCTCATGAAATTTTTGCTTGTGCAATAGTAAGTGTTGACTTTTATCAATATGTAGATCCCGTCTATACTATACATAATATACTTACTACATACTCAGGTGACTGGTGGTCAATTGGTAATGACAACGACCTCCAAGAAGTTGATAGTTGGGTTCTTATCCCAATTGAAGAAAAATTAAAAGGTAAGGGTAGACCGAAATTGATGCATATCAGGAATGAAATGGACTAGGTTGAATCTCAATCAAGACAAAGATATCACACATGCAGGCAGTTAGGGCATAACCAATCTCGATGTCTAGAAAGAACTGCTAAGTGATTAATCATCTAAGGTTGAATACGATGTTGTCGTTTGAATATATTGTTGGTATGATATGAGTAGTTAAATTTCAATTAGTGAACTTATGTAATGACAAGTTGTGTAATTCAAACTAAGTCATTTAGAGCTGTACATGAAAGTTTATTTTATATGTTAAAAAATCAATTTTAATTAAATAAGCGAGTTAATATTAAAAATTAATTTGAATTAAATAAGTGATCTAATATTAACGAATCAATTTGAATTAAATAAGAAAGTTAATATTAAATAATCAATTTGAATTAAATAAGCGAGATAATATTTACTAATCAATTTGAATTAAATAAGTGAGTTAATATTGACGAATCAATTTGAATTAAATAAACGAGTTAATAATTTAAAAGTAAACACTATAATTAAATAAATAGAACATAGTCAATAGTAAATAATGTAAAAGTAAACCAAGTTTATAAATAATCATCACAACATAGTCAATAGTAAATCAAAACAAAATATAAACAAAATATATATATGTCGAAAATCCTCGTTTGCCTTTGCCCCTAGTCCGTCTTTTGTGCCTCCAGGAAATGTCCTTCACATCCTCACCTAAGTGCTCCATTTGTGCTCTATTATAAAAAGCAGTAGATAAATCAACATTAAAGTCAATATTTTGACCGCTATAGTCATGTAAAATATCGAAATGCTGCATAAAATCTTGTATAGGGGTGGGAGATGTCACCATAGGTGGGTGAAATGGTGAAGCGGTAAAGAATGCATAAGGCCCATCCCAAGGTCCCTCCACCAAAAAACGTCCGTGGGGAAGGCAAGTCCAGTGATGTGAATAGTGCAAATGAAGAGTCTGCTCCACCTGTATCAAATCCAAATTGGATCTCGGATGAGGGACCCATATGTGAAGGTCCCGCAGTTACACAATTTCACATAAGCAGAATAAATTAACAAATTAATAAATTGAGGTTTGTATTTATATAATGTACCAATAATTAAATAAATTATAAGTTAATATTTTACCTCCAGCTTTAGTGTATGGCTGTGAAGGAAATGTATATGTGGGAGCCGGTGAAGGGTGAGCCTCATCTTGAGTGGGGACAATATATTGTCCCTCCTGCCTAAGTGGAAATGAGGGCATCTCGTGTGTGTGATGCTCTACACGCCTTCGTCAACACTGTAAGCCATGCCGCTCAACCCTAGTATCTGATATATCTGCTCTGGCCTCATCTCGAGGAGCTTGCTAAGTAGGCTCTGACGCACTGAACCTAGCCTCAACGAGCCTATCCTGAGCCTTCCTTAATACCATAGTCCTCTGGGTGTACTTCCTGATCTGATCAACAACATCGGTCAATGAGGTAGACCCGGACTGCACTACCTCAATGCTCAGATAATACATATACTCCAATTCATCATCCTAAAATAATAAATTAAATAAGATTGTTATGAGAATATAAACCTTAAATTGTAGTATTAATGTAATGACTGTTGACTTACCACACGTTCGCTAAATGCATATTCCTTGGTGATCCATCTCCATGTATGTCTGGTATAGCAACTCATATAATCGGAATTAAACTCAATAACTCCTTAGATAGGATGCTAGTGCACATGTGCTGATCTTTGTTGTCCCATATCATCAAGAAAGGAGCGAACACACGAGATTAGTTCTCATCTGTCTTACCCTTTAAGGTCATGCCATGTACCTCTAAGGGCTGAGATGGAGCTTGGGGAATGTGCTGTAACATCTCAAACTGTCTTATGCAGCAGTCAGGTTGGTGCCACACCAGGATGTTGAAGCAAATCAGTGGCACCACAGCTTCCATATAGCCATGCCCTCAGTACAAGGTTATCCATGACTTGCCTGTATGGCTGTCAGGTGATCTACATAATAAAAGATAAATTATTTAAAATCTTGCTTAAATGAAACTTGCATATACTTATTAATTAAAGATAATGAGTTGTTTCTTACTTGCTCCCGACTCATAGTATCGAAAACATATCTATAGAACGGTATATCCTGTCTCGCAACCCTAACCAACCTCCTCTTCTATTTGTGTCAAGTTTTTGAATGCATATTTTAATTAAAAAATTAACTATGGAAGACATCTAAACAATTACCAAATTATTAATGTGCACATAAAATTTTGGAATACCTCGTTTCATACACTAGTGTGTTGTTAAAGTATCCATGATCAACTGGCCTCAACCTTGAGAGTCGTTCTCGTGCCTACATTTGTAACAGCACGCTAAATTTGCACATCTCATTTTTATCGTAATTTGTGCAACCGCACAGTTCACGATAAATATATGCTAACACAAGAGCTCCTTAACTATATTGATCATAGTGGTCAAAGTCAGCTAACATCGGGAGATACCTCAATGGAACCCTCAAGCTTGAGTGGTCACAAAACATCACTCCTTCTATCAAACAGAGTATATAGGCTCAAGATAATGATCCAACTACTTATCGCTCCTAACATGATCCTCTATATCCCCAAAATGTTGTAGTAACCAAGACATCTTCACTGAATCACCAACTAACTCTCTCTCAGGTGGGGAGATACCTAATAGGTTCTGAACCACAGGTTGCCAAGACTGTGAAAATGTAGATCCATTAATAGGAACATCAACAATAGGAAACTCTATCAAAACTCTAATATCTTAGAATATAATAGTAGTCTTCCCAGGAAATACGTGGAAGGTGTGAGTCTTGAGCCTTCATCTCTCAACTAATGCTTCAACCAATGAAGCATCATAATAGAAAAAATGTAGCTAAGCTACACCTAAAAACCTAGATCGTTTCAGTCGATCCAAAATCAGAGCAGGAATCCTCTCAACGATATCACGGTTGTGCAACAACTTTGCTCATCTAATCTTTAATTCTTAATTGCGTTCCCCGTTTTACAACCACTCCAAAATATAGACTGGTTGAAAAGTCAACATAGAAAGATTATCAAAACCCGGTTTAATAATGTACGTGGACTAAGATGCCATACTAATAGGATATAATATATAACAATTAATAACTAAGTTTAGATTCAAATACATATACTAACTGAAATTTTATTATAAACTCTTCATATCTAAATTAAAATTTTATGTATATATATAAATTTATTTTACTATTTTATGAAAAATTTTATTATGACATCTTATGAATAATTTTATTCTAAAATTTTATTGAAAATGTTATTATAGAATATTATTGAAAATTTTATTATAAAATTTTATGGATAATTTTATTTTAAAATTTTATGGATAAATTTAATATAAAATATTATGAATAATTTTATTATAAAATTTTATGAAATATTTTATTATAAAATTTTATAAAACAATTTATTATAAAATTGTAAATTAACTCAATCGTTTCATTTTAATTTATTACACTAAGTTACATAATTTTTTAATTTTCATAAATTGCATTTGATTATAATTTTTATTCTACAATTTTAAAATATGTTAAACAGTTGTAAATTCTATTTATAAATTTTAAACCATAATTTTTAATTAATTAAATATTGATAGTTACTAACATTACTAAATTATTTTAAATTTATAAAACTGATATAAATTAAATCAAATATAATTTATTATATTTTTTACATTATAAATTTTTTAAAATTCTAATACATTATATTAACTTAATGATTTTATTTTAAATTATAATACTAATTTTTAATTTTTATCTTTTTTAAAACTGTATTTATTTATAAATTTTATCCTGCATATATCAAATATATTAAACATTCAGAAATCCTATTTAAAATTTCAACAATATCACTAAATTAAATTAAATTAATTAAAAATTAGAGACATAATATTAAAATAATATCAACTAGAATTTATTTTATTTTTGTCATTATAAATTTTTTTAAAACCTAATTCATTATATTAACTTAATAATTTTATTTTAAATGATTAAGCTAACCTATTAATTTTAACATTTTTTTAATCTTTATTTATTTTAAATATTTTTTAATTAAAATATTTAATTTATTAAACTATATTTATTTTAATTATTTTGTAAATAATTTAAATTTATTTATTACACTAACTACAATTTGTAAATATTTTTAACATTTACTTAATTATTTAAAAAAATTTCACATAATATTTTATTTAACTTACTGTTTTAGTTACTAATTTCACTAACTTTTTTAATATTAAATTAAATTTTCCATATTTTTTAATAAAATTTTATGTAATTTATTTTAAAACATTTTATGCAACTTATATTAATTTCAATATTTTTTTATATTTTATAGTTAGTTTAATAAAAATTTTACGTACAAATTTATTTAATTTTTTAAATAATAATAATATAATAAAATTAAATCTTGTAATCTAAAATTTATATTAATTTGTATAGTTCTAACATTGATCTCTCCATCAAAAGATTCCAAAAGAGGTTTCTTCAAAAGTGAAAGAATCGAGTTTAAGAAACATTCCCATACCATCACTAGTAGCTGGATACTACTAAATGACCAAAATAAACAGCAAACAAAATAAAATTTTTGATTGGTAATTAGTTGGTTCTTGTATGAAACTATCATGAATAACTTACCATTTTCCCCATAGCCCTCTATGTCAAGGGCTTGTAAATCAAGTAGGTTGCGAAACTTGCAGACCATTTCTTTGTTAATATATATCTAGGTTTTATATGTCCTTTTATTTTTATTTTTTTTAAGATTTAGTTAATAATTTTTTATTTATTTAGTTTATCTATATTAAAAGAAAAAGAATAGGACGGAGATCATCTTGTCAGCATTGGAGAGGTTGAATCCATGAAAGATAGAGGGAAAAATATTTATGTGAAACTTAAAGAGAGAAATTTTTTTACAATATTAACTAAAATTATTGGATAAAATATATGTAATTTTTTTGTATAATTTAAAAATATATATATTAAAAATTTAAAACATGTATAGTTTTAATTTCATAAAATTAAATTGAAAATTAAAAAATATATACAATTAAATATATATTTAAAAAAATTAAATTGAATTGCGTTAAGTTTCACAAGAAAACAATGTACTTATTATACTAAATTTTAATTAAATAAAAAGTAATATTAAAATAGAAAACTATATTAAGTCCCCTTTATATAAAATAAACCCCAATTTTATTTAAGTATTAATTATAAATAAATAATATTATAGGTTCAATTTAAATAAATAAATTTGTATTTCTAAAAATTTTAAAATTAACTTCAAATAAATAAATTAAAACAATTTTATTAAAGTTTTTAATTATAAAAAATTAATTTAAAGTTAAAATTTTATTTGAACAGGCTGTATAAAATGTATTAAAAAAAAAACTTACTACTTACTTCCTAATCTCTTGTTTTCCTTTAAGTCTGTCTGTTACGGAACACACAAAAGGCAATTTACATGAGCACATGGCTATTATCACAAATGGTTTAAATGTTCTTTTTATTATTATAATTATTAACCTCTACCGTTTTTGTTGATTTGAATCCGATACCAATCCTTTAAAGATAAATAAGTTATCTATACAAATAGTAATGAGTAATGAATATTCTAAGTGTATATTGATTAAAAATTAACAAAATATTTTATTAAAAATAAAAATACATTAATAATATTATCATAAAAAATTTAACTCTAATTTTTTAAGTAATACTTAAAAAATTTAATTAACGTTTTTTAAGTATTATTACTGAAAGATGTGTATATTTGTAAGATTTTTAGAAATATAAAAAATATTATATAATAATTTATATATAATTATTTTATATTTCCACCTTTACATCATTATTTTATTTCATATTTTTTTTTCTCTTATTTGTACAAGTTATATTATATATTTATTACGTGAATATAATATCCTAGGGATATTCTCTTGAATTTGCATACTGCTTCACACGACAGTACTATCATAGATTGAAAAGTTCTTCAAATTGCACTAATGTTGCAGCTCTTGAAAATGTCGATGGTGGCATATAAAAAAGAAGTGTCTTGACTTATTAATTTCCATCAGATAAAAGATTAAATTTTGAATGGAGTCTTAAATATTAAAATTTTCTTATAAAAATTATTAAATAAATTGATCGTATGGTTAAGGCAACAATGCTGGCTCCATTCCTAATTTGAAGGTTTGGCTCCATTCCTAATTTGAAGGTTAACCATATGTTTATTTGTAGTATATGTTAACATATTACAAAAATTAAAACTACTTCCAATATTTAATATTTACATAAATTAATACATTACTATTAATTAATATTTTCATAGTATCGAATACAATATGATATTACATAATTTTTTGACGGTAGGTTGTTCCTACTAGTATATATGAATTAAATTTTGTACCCCTATATTGTTTAGACACAAATATAAATTAATTCTATTATACATTACATCCATGAAATAATTCTATCAATTAATATTTTAATTATATCGAATATGATATGATACTACAGTCTTCTAGTTATCAGGTCGTTACTATTAGTATACATAAATTAATTTTTATACTCTAAGCACAAGTGTAAATTAATTCCTTTACACATCATACACATAGAATCATTCTAAAAAATAATATTTTAATTGTATCTAATACAATATAATACTCCATAATCCTCGCTCTTATGAGAATTTAATTCATGAATAAAGATTTATATCTATAAATTATATAGATATAAATATAAATTAATTTTTTTGTACCATACACATAAGTTAATCTTATTGATTGACTTTTTAATTGTATCGTATACAATTTAATATTTCATAATTCTCTATTTATTAGGATGTTCCTATAAGTATTCATGAATTTTAAAAAAATTATTTGAAGTTAAGAGAATCATAATCCATTAATTCACCATAACATATTTAAGGTCATAATTTATGATAGATATAAATTAGTATGATGAAGTGTATAATAGTTTTATGAAAATAAAATTTAAACACAAAAATCAAAATTCTGATACCATTAAAGAATTACAAAATGTTCAAAACATTGCAACAAAATTATAAAGTAATCATATTGATCTATTTTATGTTTAAAATTTATTTAAAATTAACATAATGTAAATATACATATCTGAATATGATGTAGTTATCCAAAAAAAATTTCTTTATTGATGTAAAAATCCTATGAATATCCACACCGAGACCAATGCAATCAACACTTTAATATAGTAGAAGATGTATATCGAAAAAGTCTCTTAAATCTTAAATATTCTAAAAAGAGTTTGAAAATATAAGAGAGAACCAATCATAATTGTGCTATTACATTATACTATCATGTTGTTATATATATATATATATAGAGGAGTGATCAAGTTACTCTAAAAGTAATTTTGCTTAGAATTATTCCGTTTAATAATTCTCATACACAATAATATTTTATCCATCTAATCGTTGAATTATTAATTATATTATATAGATCGGATTTTTACAAATTTTTATAAAATTTAAAAAATATTTTATATGTTAAAAAATAAATTCAAATTAACGGATAATATATCTCTTATAATATCCGTTAATTTAAATTTATTTAATAAAATATCAAATATTTTTTAAATTTTATAAAATTATGCAAAAATGATCTATATAATATAATTTATTAATTCAATGGTTAGATTGATGAAACATAATTGTATATGAGAGTTATTAAGTGTAGTAACTTTAAACAAAGTTAATATATATATATATATATATATATATATATATTAAAAGTCTATTTCTATCTTATTTTTTGTTAAAGATATCAACAAACTAAAAAATATGCAACAACCTTGTATTTTTTCCATTAACGTTATCATGACAACACAATCAATATTTAAAACTTGAAATTCAAAATTTAAATTTAAAATTGAAAGTTTTAATTTTATTAAAATAAAATAATTTTTTTAATATTATTATATTATTTTATTCTCAACACTAGCAAAAAATATAATGATATTCTATTTAAATTAAAAAATTATTTATTTGATTAAATTTAATTTTTTTAATTTAATTATTAAATAATAATTAAATTATCCTCTAATATAGATTAAAAAATTTTGATAGCATGCGATCAAGTTCAATATTAAATTGGTAGTAAATTAGTCGTATTAATTTATTAATCAAGATAAACGTCTAATAAAGTTCTTTAATGGATAAATACTCTGAAGTAAGATCCTTTACCTTTAAGAATTATAAAAAAATAAAGTAAAATTTCTTCTGCCTTTCAAGCTCTTCGCTAATCTTAGATCATAATATAATTGTCAAATTCTAACCAATTAAATTGTGAATAATCTATAAAAAAAATTTATTTCCTTATTTAACTCTTTATCGAAAGTTGATGCATTCTTTTTTGATCAATCATTAATTTTACAATTATTTAATTATATTTAATATTCATTCAACTAATATTTTTAAATATTAGGTATCCAAAATTAATGTATAATAAATAATTTTATCAATTATTATATTAATCTTAAATTAAAAAATTAATATTAAACTTTTAATAAAAATATTTTATCAATAAATTAACAATAATTATAATTATTAAAATTTTTAATAAAATTAATTTAATAATTATATTTTTATATATATGATTTTGGCTGATGTAGTTCAACTTTTGAAAACGGCAAAACAGATTTTACCTTGCCAACTAAAGTGACTGCAACTTTTATACACAAAATTACCTAAGTAGGACCAGTTTCATTAATTAGAAGGAAAGACATGGAAAACAGGAACTATGATGAAGAACAGCTCAATCAATTCAAGATTGCTACAATACCTTACGAGTAAGCTGTAATTGTAAATAACAGGGCATACATGATCATAAAAAAAATTTTCCTAAGAAATAATATTTCACTGGCTATCATGCTTCAATAGTTTACCAAATCCAACCACCGAGTAATAAAATGAGTCCAGCTGGAAGAAATTTATTCTGTACGGTGAATAAAGAGGTAGCAATTCCTCATGGATGACTCATGGATGGTTGATTTTAACCATAGTTTTTTATTGCAGCATGAAAAAGAAGAAAGGTTATTCTAAATTCCTATTACTATCAGGTTCATGATATGAAACCTTTCAGTGTTGAACCATATAGGAGAAGAAGTTGGAGATATGTGATCTCATAACCTGGGAGCAACTCTTGGGCGATCCCAGTCAGTGACAACATGGTCACGAGTTATCTCCTTGAGTGAACGGCAACCACTTAGTGCCATTGTTAGTTCAAACTCATCATGAAGCATCTCAAGCACTTTTCTTACACCAGCCTCACCATCAGCGGCCAATGAGAACACCACAGGTCTTCCAATCTGATATTTGACATGAAAACAGCCAGTTTAAAAGAAGTAAAAGAAGATGAGGAAGAAGAAGTAAAACATGTTCCTTGAATTCCCTTGGCATTTGTGGTAAACTCATATTCTAAGGAAATTTATAAGATCAGTATCATATACTTCTCTGCGAAACTTAAGACTACATCTCTATCCCTATGTGGGATATCTTAACACACTTCCTTGCACCTAGAATTGAACATTTGGTGCATGAAGTCTACAATTGGACATTGAAAGGTGATCCAACATTAACATTAAATAGATTCTTATATTATATTAGAAAATTGATCCTAATTCACTCCTAAAATCTAGCTTGAGAGACGAGGATTGCTTCAAGCCTTCTAAGGAATGTTATGGCCATATTGGTAACCAATGTAGGATATCTTAGCCAAGGCAGACATGCACAAATATACTCAAGTTAAGCTTTCAACAGTTTAATTTGCTATGATGATGGCCAACAAATTTTCATATACTCACAAATACACCGGATGCTCCAAGAGCCATTGCTTTAAAAACATCTGTCCCTCGCCGAACTCCACCATCCAGGAAAACAGGAACTCTTCCTTGCGCAGCTTTCACTACCTATTTTTAATGCATAAAACATGGTTAACTTAAATTAAACAAAGAATGAGAAAGACTTTAGTTCCACTACCAAGAATAATATGGCACTAGAAGTGTTTTTTTTTTTTTTCAGAAGTGAATAGGATGTAGTACCTCTTCCAAAGCCGAAATAGTTGCAGGGACATAATCGAGTTGGCGAGCTCCATGATTGGAAACAATGATTCCAGCAGCTCCAGCTTCTACGGCTAACCTTGCTACATTATTAGCATAAAATATGTGATTACATTCGCGATTAAGAAAACAATTCTAACAAATCTAAAATGGACAGGGAAGCAACAGAGTGTAATAGGCTTACCATCTTCGGCAGTAAGTACACCTTTCAGTAAAATTGGCAGTGAAGTAATTGTTTGAAGCCATTTCACATCCTGTAGGTTCATTATAGTATTACTTCCACATTCAATGTCACAGATTACAAAACTATATATGTAAAGATCTATCACCTTCCAGTTCAGTGATCGGTCAATTTCTGGGTCAAGTTGTTCAGGAACATATGAGGCAAGACCAGAGTCATCAGTCTGCAAGGTGCTCCCAAACGGTAATTAACAACAAAAGTAACAACAGTAAGCTGACCAATAATGGAAAGAAAAAACAATTTAAAACTTCATGCTGATCATTAATCACGCACCTTGTTCAACTTTCCAAGATCCAATCCTTCAAAATTCTTCAATGTCAGGTGTGGTGGCAATGTAAATCTGTACAATATCCGTCAAAGAAGCCAGTAGTTTATATCTCAAATTAGAAGATTATCAATTCAACCTTGATGACCCGTGTAAAGTTTTTGAAAGGACTGCTCCCGTTGAAATTTCCCAATGGTTGCATACCTGTTTTTGATGTCAGCCTCCCTACGACCAAGAAGTGGTCTGTCCACAGTAAGGGCAATTGCCTTGAAACCAGCTCTTTCAGCTCTTTTCACAAGCTGAGCAACCACATTTCTGTCTTTAAGCATCTAAGAGAAGAAACGAACAGCTGCATGTTAGTTATTAACACAAGACTGTTGAGAATTTTAGATAATCATAGTAGCGCTTGTGTAAGCAAGGAGATTAATATTTTGTTATTAAAAGGAAGTATGGAGGAAATTATAGTGGAAGGAAAACAAATGATTTGTCAAACTGTTATGATCTTTTCTGGTAAATATCATTGGAAACAAAATGCTGGCTACACATTAAAGCATTAGTAAAAACGTGCAACAAAAAATTTATACTAACACCATATAACAAAAGTGAATTCCTGTTTCATATTAAGTGAGTGTTTGATTCAGTTTATTTTAAAAAATAATTGCTTATTTTTGCCAGCTTCCTGAAAGAACTTTGAAAAATAAGCAATTATATCTCCAAATTTAAGCATTTCCAAACATCCACTAAGTTGCCTGGAAATGTTTCCTAGACAAGGAAATGTTCTTGTATACAATGGAGAAACTTGTAATACACACATCACAGAACAGAGAATCATGAAAAGAAGAAATGAGGACAATATAGTATATACCCACATAGAGTTGGAAAAAACGGACGCCAGGTCCTGTTGAAGCAACCTCATCAACACTTGAAGTACTCCCTGAGGAGAGTGTCTGTGACAAAAACTTATGAAAATTAATTTGCAGGAAAGTCAATGAGTACAACAAATGCATCCAAGGAAGTAGACCTATACCATTTTATATCAGAATCAAATAAATAAGTAAAGGACAACAAAAGATACAGTTCTTGTTTGGAAATAAAACTAAAGTAGAGGACAATATGGCAAAAACCAAACCATGATTGTGCCAGCTGCTGATGCTGCTCTAGCGGTAGCTAATTCCCCTGCACAAAAGTTGCATAATATTTTTTAATTTACAATTTTTTTCTCAATGGTAGTAACAAACAAAACTTCAATTCAAAACAAATTACGAATCAGGGACTTCTGCATTGACAAAAACTGCAAAGCTAAATGATTAATTCTAATTAATTTTATAATTTGTAGCATATTCTAAAAATAACAACCAAAATAGTCAGATGATGTCAAGATTGGAGCATTCTGCGTTATTAAAAACTAAATAAAGCACATTTTCCAGAAGGTCCCAAACATTTTCTGTTTAAGTTTTTAGATCACTAGTTTTCCCGATATCATCTTAAATTCATTGCATATAGTTTAGACAACAATTTAGGCTTGTCATAACTTCAGGGAATTTTCTCCCCAAAATGCTTGTATCAGAATGATTGTGATTTTTCTGATAAATTATTTAGCTTTGCATGGATTGTAATCCTAGGATAACAGCAGTTTTCTGGACAATGGAAAGTTCTGGTGGTTTTGTAATTAATTAAATCTCATCAAAATCCTCTCTGTGTTCTTGTGCCTACAGTCTAGTTGGTTAGACTGAGCAATGCACTTAAAATCAATACATTCCATAGCGTGGACAGAAGAATTTTCTTGTCCAATCAATATGGGAATTTTTTTGTGGTATTCACACTGTTATAATGTTTTACGCTTATTTTTTCTATATATAAAAAATTCATTAAGAAAGAAGCTAAATACTAAGAAAGGAAGATATCCTCAACAAGGACAGTGAAAGATAAAATTACAAAACCAATGAAACAGAACACACGATGAGAAACACCGGTATTCACATTGTTATTATGCTTTATGTCTTATAATCATCCTATACTGTGGCATTCTATATTTCATCCTATAATCATTCTATACTATTGCATTCTGTACCTCAGCCTATATTCATAACCACAAGAAGGACAGTGAAAGATTAAATTACAACAAATCCTATCAAACAGAACACATGATCAAAATTGCACGACGAGAAACTCTGGTATTCACATTGTTATTATGTTGTATGTCTTATTCTGTAATCAATAAGATGAAGCATCTAGAACCTCTAACAGTTTCGGTATATGCATACTCTGTAAGATTTCTATCAAGAGACACAAAATGCCTTCTCATTCAATTAAATACCATGAAGCTACATACTATGGCATTCTATACCTCATCCAATAATCATTCCACCTTAAAGTTGGGAATGTGTAATTCTGTGAATTTTGGCTTCATCAGAGAACTGAAGTTATATATAACAACAACCTCAAAATACTGGATGTAATGGCAATATCTAAAGAGTTATATTATTTATACAACATATTCAAACAACACTTTCTATAACACTTTCTATTTCTCTACCACATCAACCATCTTATCTTATGCTTTCTTTCTTCCCTTCCTATATCTCTTTGTTGTACAGTTCTTTTACAATTTTTTTGTATATATACAATTTCTCATATCTAAATGAAACACAGACCAATGAGTTTGATTACATACCTTCAGGGTGAGCCATTTTTTGCATGGATGTAGGAGCAATCATGATAGGCATTGATATTTTGAAGCCCAATACAGTTGTAGTCAAGTCTATCTTGCTTACATCAACAAGAATGCGCGGTCGAAATCTGAAACACAGATATTGTCAGAAGGGCTTCAGACTAAAAAAAGCACAGGATTAAAGAGGAGATTAAAATAAATTAAAGGAAGCAGAATTTGCTATCTCATAACAGTTGGAAATCCTAATGTTTGCTTAGAAATCAAAGAAAAGGTGAACTTAGATTTTAAATGAAAAGGAAGTTTCTAGTTGGCCAGAACAGATAAAAGAAGGTCCTTGTTCCTGAGAAAAGTAGATTACAGAATCCTTGAAAATGCATTTCGGTTCTCTTTCAAAGTCCACTGATCCTCTGCCCCTGAAGCATAGAAGTCATACACCATCTTTGACAATTTTTCCTTTGCAATTGCCTCAAATTCGGTAACATTAGTTATCATCTCCATCTTCCTAATATTTACTTATGATGTCCACAGAATCTGCTGAAAGTGAGTTTAAAATATAGTGATTAAATAAACATGAATTCACAACAACTGCATTTCAATCCAAAGATACTATGCTACATCAATAAATGCAAGCATGAATGTTTCTGAAGTTCACTGACTCATTCCAGAACACTAAAAAACAGACTGGTTAGAATCCTGTGAATATACAAACTTTGACAACAGAACAACTAAAAGCTAAACACGTAGACTTCTGGTGTCCCTAATAGCATTTCAATTATCCACCATCACTGAGTACCCTTCTATGTCCCCTTGAATCAACTAAGTTGATTAAGTTGCAGGCCATGGATTATAAGTGTGCAGGTTCAGAGCTTGTCTGTTTTTAAATTAAAAAAACAATTATCATTGCATACCTCCTAACCAAAAACACAAATATGCAGTTCTAATTAATTGAAGAGTTGAAAAATAATTTGATGAAAATTAATTTAACTGAAACATTCAATCTCCCGCAATGCACTCCGTATCCGCTCTCTTCCTCCCCTTTGTAGGACCTACTTGGTATGGGCCTCCAAAGAGCAGAGATAGAGCTGTAAAATAGCCAGAAAAGGCCATATGATGAGTAGGTAGTGTCACAAAAATACAACGAATGTCTACCTGAAACTGAAAGGGAAGGAGTGAAGGGAGAGAAGAAAGATGTCTGAAGGCACACGTTGCAGTTGCAGATAAGTTGGAGAGAAACCGGTACAGGACAAATGAAACAAGTAAAATGGAAAAGATCCCTTCACGCTATATAGTATTTTGCATCCGATTAGATGATTAGATGCACACGTGTAAAGTTTACCATGGTTTTTTTTTTTTTTTATATTTTCACCTGTCACGTGTGAGATGTAAATGATGTGATAATTATTATCAAATATAGCAATCGTAAATTTATTTATCTACTTTTAATCTGTTATATAATTAAATTAATTATATTTTTTTAGAATTAATCATTACTTTTTTAGTAAATAATTGATTACTTATGAGTGATAGATTATTAAAAATAAAATTTAGAACATTAGATTGGTGGATTTAATGGATGGAAAAATATATTTTTTTTGTAAATGATGGAATGTGGCGTGGTGTGCGTCAACATAAAAAGCAGTAGCTCGTGTTTTCTAATAGGAAAATGTTTCGTCAACGTCAGAAACGAATCGACTTGTTACCTTTCGTCCTTTTATTTTGATGTGTAGTTTTAATTTTAGGAAAAAATTTAGTTAATATTTCGATTAACTTTAATTTGGTAAATTATTTTTTGTAAAGTTCATAAACATAATTAATTAATTAATTTTTTAAAAACTGTGAATTAAATATGTAATTTAGTTATAATTGTTAGATGGTTCAGTAATTTCAAATAAAATTTTACTTTGACAAATTAAATTATAATTTTTATTGTGTAAATTATTGAGATAAAATTTTAATTACAGAATAGAATTTAAAATATTTAAACAACACATAAATTTTATTCTTAATTTTAATGTATAGATGTGTATATATGAAAAGGGAAAAAATAAGTAAAAAAATAAAATACTGAGGAGTTTTCATCTATATGGTATCACCTTTTTATGCTAAAGTAACAAAAGTGTTGTGAATATTTGACAGTTTGATGTGGAAGTTGTCTAGTTAGCCAGAAGTTTCCGGCCATGAAAGCATAGAGTCACTAATTGACCTAAAATATCTGGGCATAGCTGTAGAAGCAGTCGATGCTTTTATTTTGGTGCATGTTTTTCTCAAGAGTGTCTTCTTTTTTGAAGTCGCCTTATTTCATACTTTATATTTAAAGACAAACAATGAATGAGTCAGTTTTGTTCCTAGCCATGTAAACTATCGTTTATTTTAGGTTTAAATCTTCACGTGCTACCCTACTCGAGGGGTTAATTATTTGAAGAGTAATAATTAATTAAGCTGATAGTACAGTCCATTATATTTAGATTGGACGGTTTGCAACTTTTTTTAAAAAAATAAGATTATACAGTTTGCATTTGAATGTTAAGTTTTTTCTTTATTTCAAATATAATTCTGATATTTTTATATATAAACAATCTCGTGTATTTATCTATATTTTTAATCTAACAGTTGATAATTTTTAAAAAAATAAAAAATAAAAAAAAAATCCATAATCTATATCTAAATATAAATATATGAAAAAAAAATTCTTTAAAGTATGAAAAATTAAATGGGATCACATGAATTGCATATAGGCCAGGTCCATTTTAAATTAAGAAAGTAACGGATGTTCTGCAAAATGATGTTCAACTCGTTGCTTGGAATATCTGTTGGGTTGAGGAATATCTGTTGTTTGCTGGGAACAGGATGTAAGACTTCCAAGTATAAAAATGAAATAAATATTTATTTTTTTAATTATATTTTTAAAATTTTAATTATATTTGTAATAATTTTTTTTATCATGATTATAATTAATCAATATGTAAATTGATTTATTAAAAATTCAATTTTATAAAATTAAAAATAAAATTAATTTGTGAAAATATATTATTAAAAGGACCTATGTGTAAAAAATATTATTTTAGATCCTTATTAAAAAAATATAAATAAAGATTTAGTATTTATTATATTAAATGTGACTAAACATATATTATAATAATAATGATCAGAATTTATTATCTTTTAATTTAAAAATAACTAGAAAAAGTATCAATAAAATTTTAAATTTTAAAAATTTTATAAACATGATCTATATGATAAAATTTAATAATTTAATAATAAAATTTAATCATTTAAAAAATATATTAAATAAAGTAATTCTATCCTTAATATATATATATATATATATAATATTTTTTAACTTATATTCGATAAATTTGTTCTTAATTTTAGATTATGAATAATATAACTGATATAGTTTGTTATTCATTTTATATCTTGATATTGTTTTGATCTTGTAGCACATCTTAAAATAGGAAATACCTTCATTTTCAAAAGGCTACATGTAAATTAATTTGTTCCTTCAAAATTATTCACGCTTTACAATAATGTTTAACTTTCCTCAATCTAATTATTTTATAAATTAAATTATATAAATGTACTGTTTATCCAAAAAAAAAATTACATCAAAATTTCGAATGATTAAATTGGTATAAAGATTGTTAAGACCAAAATATTAATTTACCTTAATATACTCATTTTTTTAATAATCCTAGTTTGTTTTTTAGTGATTAATAACTTGAGATCATTTATCACCCTTCAAAAAGAAGATAATGATTAATAACTTGAACGGATTGCATTTGGATTCCATCTTCGGCTGCTGTCCCTCCTTTTCCTATTTGATTTGGACTTTGCGAACTTAGTCTACTAATTGAATTAATTTGTCAAGCAATGATGGCTAACAACAGTAAGAAGATTATTCAGCCTAAAAACAAAAGATTAAAAGATTATTCAATGTTAGGTATGGGAGGCGAAAATGCTATAAGTATACAATCTTAAATAATGATATCATTAAAATTTGTTAACTTTTATAATACTTAATTAAACAATTATTCATTATAATTTTCAATGAGTTGTCAATTTACACTAATAATATATTAAAAAAATTTAGGCTATTTTTTATATTAGACTATTCATTTTAATTTTTAATAAAATATTTTATCTTTAAGAATATAAAAGTTTAAAATAATAAATATATAAAACTATATTTACCTATATATATATTCTACAAAATAAAAAATAGAATATAAAAAAGGGAAAATAAATATTTTATATTTATCATATATTTTAATAATTAATTTTATAAAAAATTATAATTAAAATAAAATAATTTATTAGCTGGTTTTTTCAAACAATTTAATTTATATGATTTATTTTGCATTGAGTATCCGATTTTTATTTTTTTTATAATTTTTTACTCCGTTTAAATACTCTTATCAAAATTTAAATATTATAATTATAATTATAATTTTAAATTTTAAATCTTGCTAAATTATATCAAATCAAAGATATATTATTAGATAAATTATTTTTATCTTAATTAATCCTAAGTTTGTTTAAACTTTAAATTTTTAAATTTTTGATACATCATATTAATAGAAATGATGTATTAATTTTAATTTATTTTTTATTTTTAATATTAAAAACCATATTTTTAAAATTTTATCTTTAATAAACTAAAAAAATTTATAACAATAAAATATCTATTTTAATTTATAAATTTTAATAAAATTATAAAATATCTGCATAGTCCATGAGAAAAACTTACTAATATTCCAAATCCTATGTATTTCGATCCTTCTACAGTACTTTCTTCAATTTTTATGTTCTTTTTCAAAATATTTGTAGTGTTTTTAATATTATTTTTTAAAAGTTTTAAAAATTATTAATATTTTTATTTATCATTTATAACTTTAATAATTGTAAAATAATAAATTAATGTATGATAGAAGTTATTAATTTTAATTAACATTAAATTTAAAGTACAGTGTTAATTTTTAATGAATTAATATTATTATATATGTTTTTAAAAATGTGCGGTGGTAAGAAGAATTTTATAAAAACAACTGACCAGAGTAGTATCATATAGAGCCCTTTGAATGACATGTGGCACGCTACGACTGGAAAAGATGACAAAGAGAATGGAGAAGGATAAAAAGTCGTAACAGAACGCCAGAAAGGAAATATTCTCATTATCTATTAGTTTCTTAAAACGACGGGAAGAAATTTATTATTATATAACCATCCAAACATTTCATTGTTTAGAAAACTATATATGGAAGATTTTAATAATTTTACTTAATATGCATGCATTATACTATTATCTGTAAATTGAAATAAAATTCATAAAATATTAACTAAAATTAATGGATAAAATATACATTATTTCTTTTATCATTAAAAACATATATTAAAAATTAAAACATGTATATTTTAATTTCATAAAATTAAATTTAAAAATAAAATAATATATAATTATATATTTATAAAACTAAAAATTGAATTAAAGTATATCTAATTCAATATATGAAATCTGGTTAAATCCATCTATTAGAAAAAAAAATTGTTTTAAGGTGATGTTTGGTTTTAAAAAATATTTTTTATTTTTTATTTTTACTTCTCAATACAAAATTTTTTAAAAAAAAATAAGGTGATTTTTTTTAAATAAAAATGACAACAAAAAATATTTTCTGAAAATAAGGAAACCAATTTTTATATATTATACTATATTTTAATTAAATAAATATAATATTAAAACAAGAACTATACTAAGATTCTTTTATATAAAATAAACCCCATTTCAAGTTAACTATTAATTTTTTAATATTAATTATAAATAAATAATATTATAGGTTCAATTTAAATAAGTAAATTTGTATTTCTAGAAATTTAAAAATTAAATTCAAATGATATAAAATTAAAATAATTTTATTAATTTATAAAAAAATTGTTTTGAACTTCGTTTTAAACATATAAATGTATTGCTGTATGAAATGCATAAAAAAGAGAAAAACAAAACTTATTACCTTTAACTTCCTAATCTTTTTACTTTTCTTTGATGGACTATATTTTGTCATCTTCCAATTATGCTTTGCTTGTTTTTACTTTTCTTTCATGGACTTTTTTTTCTTTAACTTCCTACTCTCTTTACTTTTCTTTCATGGACTATATTTTGTTATCTTCCAATTATGCCGCCGGGTTTGTTTTTACTTTTCTTTCATGGACTCTTTCCTTCTTATCTTCTAATTATGTCTTTCTTATTTTGTTTACAATTTCATATTCTTATATAGAAAGAGTACCATTCATCTACCTCCTTCGTTTAATGTTAATAATTTTTTATAATAAATAAAAATAAAATTTAACCATCTACGCTTAAATATAAACGGATATACATTAACATGAATGCATATAACTATCTTTTTCATTTCTCTTAAACTTGTCTGGTACGGAATTTACATGAGAAGATAGCAATTCTCACAAGTTGCTTAAATATATTTTTTATTATTATAATTGCAAAAGTATAAGCAAAATGAAATTTGTCCCCTATGCAACCCTACAGGACGTCATAATTGGGAAATTTTCATCGCCCTCTTATTCAAGACTTCTATCAATTAATAGTAAACTCCCCCCTATAGCCCTCTTATTCAAGACTTCTATCTATTAACAGTAAACTCCACCCTATACCAAGAGTGCGTGTAAATAAATTTATAAACTATTATAAATTCAGTTCAATTATAAAAATTAAATTGTATAATGTTTTTTTTATATAGAATAAAAATAATAAAATTTAAATTTAAAAATTTATATAAACTATTTAAATTTCTTATCATTAGGTGAATTTTAATAAATTTGAAATTAGATAATATTCATCAATTTAAATTGAATGGTATCGATTTTAAACATAAAAATCAAACTCGACCAGATTAATATTGTGATATTAGAATATCTGTCCTTCAGAAAATCGTTTTTGAATAATAATAAAAAAGAATTAACTTTATTCAACTGTAATTGTTAACTTCTACCTTTTTTATTGATTTGATACCCATCCTTAAAAATAAACAAGTCATTACTACTAATGAATAATAAGTATCCTAAGTGTATATTAATTAAAAATTAACATAATATTTTATTAAAAATAGAAATTTATTAATAATATTATTATAAAAAATTTAATTTTTAATTTTTTAAACAATACTTAAAAATTTTAATTAATATTTTTAAAATTTTATTAAAAAATTTATATTTGTAATATTTTTAAAAATATAAAATATTTTATATAATAATAATAATAATAATAATATGATAATAATTATATTGATGGTATGATAATCGGTAAGATGATAAAATTAATAATAATTGTAATAATAATGATACTGTAATAATGATGCTAGTTATAATAAAATTATAATATTTATATTTTAATAGGTAAATTTAAAATTAAAAATAATTATAAAAATTAAAATTATTTTTAAAATATATTAAAAATTATTTTAATAAAGTAGGTTTTATTTCTAAATATAATTTAAAAACCATGAATTAACGACTTAAAAAAAACAAATTTTAATAAATTTTAAAATTTGTTATATACATATTTTATTTTTTATCCCGATATCGACTCTTAATCTTATAATCAATAATTATTGGTTAATTCCATTTATAGAGGAGTTTAATAAACTATATCATGCTTAATTGTTTGATAACTCTGTCTTGTCAATTTTAATGGATTTTGCTTTTAAACTAATCAGTTATTTCTGATAATTTTGTTAGATTTTTAATTAACTTTGTCACAGCCAGGCATAGGTCATTTGTAACATGGTTGATGTCATTGTAGCAAATCCCATAATTTAAGATTTTATAGTCACATCATTAACGTCGTTCTCCCTACGCGTATTCATGAAATTATATGACGTGATGGGTTAACAAAGTCATGGTTCCTGTAATCTACATTTCACAAATGAAAAAAACTAATATAGAATTAGTAAATGAAAAAAATATCTAATAAATTAATTATGAAATATATAATAATAAATTAAAATAATATTATTTTAAAATTAGTATAATAATTTATAAAATTAGTAAATGATTCAATTTTTTTGCAAATTATGTTTAATATTATAATAGTGACCACTCAATTATAAAATACTTAATATATTTTAAAAATTATTGTTGGTGTTAAAATTTTCTTTTAACAATAAATAAAATAAATATTATTATACATTTACATATAATAATTTAAAATTTAAAATTTAATAGATATTTATTCATATAAAATATCAACATTTTATTAAATAATAAATTTATAGTAGACGATGTTAAATAACAATTAAAAACCTGATAATGTTTTATTTATATTCACCAACTTAAATTTATCTAATAATAAAATTATGAAAATTTTAACTAATAATTTTTATCATATAAGCATCCCTACAATGTAATATCCATTTTCTTAGTATTAATTTCTACACCAACCTGTAAATAATAAATTGCACAAACCTTAAGATTACAAACTACATTACTAAAATTTTAAAATACAAATCATTATAGTAATAAAAATCAATTTTATGCTACCTTTTTACGCAATGTTCTTCCTTCTTCCAATAACTACACTTTCAGTCTTTCACCTAGGAGTGGGTAACGGATGGGATCGGTCGGATTTGGTATCCAAATCCACACTCGTTGCAATCCAGATCTTTGAAAACTGCAACCCAATTCTACTTAACAGATATTATAGATAAGTCATGTTTGATTAACCGCGGTTGGGTAAGCTCGGTTTGGATACAATTTTAAACCATATCAATAGCGATATTATCATGCGTGGCACAACATCATCATGTTCCATTACACAAAAAATTGAAAAAAAATATATTAAATACTATTTACTTTTAAAAAATATTTTCTATTTATTTATAAAAATATCATCTTATTTTTATTTTTAAATTTTTATACTAAAAAATAAAAAAAAATATCTTTTTTATTTTCATTATTTCTTTTATAAAATAATAAAAATAAAAAATAAAAAATGTTTTCGAAACTAAACACTTTCTTATGTTCCATGTGCAACACAGGACTACCGCATTACCATGTTCCGTATATATAACAATGCACCAGAACAGCTAGAATGGATAATAGAGGGTAAAATAGAGAATGTCAACTAGAAAAGGAGAGAAAAAAAAGAAAGATCGCAGCCTAAGACACATATTATCAAATAGGCCCAATACAAGTAATACATTTGGTAGGATTCTGTTACGGATCGCTATATTTTTTTGGCTTTTTTTTTAATTGACGTTTTAAAATAAAGTAATTTTTAAAATGGTGTTAAAAAAAAGTATTTTTTGAAATAGTGTAAAAATATTGATTAAAATATATAAATTTATATTTTTTAGTTTAAATAGTATAAATTTATATTTTTTTTAAAAGTAAAACGTCTAAATTTATATTTTTTAGAATAAAGCGTATAAATTTATATATTTTAGATTAAAAATTCTATTTCAAATTAATTATTAATTTTTTAATATTAATTATAAATAAATAATATTATAGGTTCAATTTAAATAAGTAAATTTGTATTTCTAAAAATTTAAAAATTAAATTCAAATGATATAAAATTAAAATAATTTTATTAAATTATTTTTATTAATTTATAAAAAATTTATTTTGAACTTCGTTTTAAACATATAAATGTATTGTTATGTGAAATGCATGAAAAAGAGAAAAAGAAAACTTACTACCTTTAACTTTCTAATATCTTTACTTTTCTTTCATGACTATGTTTTTTTATTTTTCAATTATGCTTTGCTTGTTTTTACTTTTCTTTCATGAATTCTTTTCTTTTTATCTTTTAATTATGTCCTGCTTATTTTATTATTTATAATTTTTTATATTTATCTCCTTCGTTTAATATTAATAATTTTTTATAATAAATAAAAATAAAATTTAACTATCCACGCTTAAATATAAAAGATATACATAATCATGAATGTATATTTTTTATTTTTCTTAAACTTGTCTCATACGGAACACACAAATGGTAATTTACCTGAGCTGATAGCTATTCTCACAGGTGGCTTAAATATTCTTTTTATTATTATAATTGCAAAAGTATAAGCAAAATGAAATTTGTCTACTAACATGGCAGATATGCAACCTTGTATTTCGTTATAATAATGTTGCCCACCCTCGTATTTAAGAGATGAGGAAAAGAAAGTAAAGATGGTTATCCTATAGAATCTACTATTTAATTTGTTTAAAATTTATTTTGACTTCACTCGTTTAATAAATTAAACAGATAGGTTTAGATATGTTAAAAAGTTTTTTTTAGATAAACAAATAATACCTAAACTTATAAAAAAGCTTATTTAATCTATTTAGGAGCATATTTATATTTAAATATTATATATTTATATTTTTTTTAATATATTACATTTGTATAATATTTATTTTATATTTTATTTATATAATATTAATATATATATATATGTTTTAATTCTATTTAATGACTTTTTTATTTTGTAAATTTTAAGTTTACAAGTCTTTTTAATCAATTATTTATATAGATTTTAAGTTTATTTATTAAATTTTGTTGTTGTATAGACTTTTAAACAAGTTTGCAAATCTTGTAGGTCATGTCAGACCTTGACAGTAAATAAAAAGTCTATAACAGACAACAGATACACTTAAACCTCTCAAAAAAAATTTAAACAAGTCAAACTTAAACACTTAAAGTCTAACTCGGTTCAGACTACTTAAATCTCTATTCAAGACTCTATCTAATAATAATCAACTCCATCCTCTGTCAAGAATATATGTAAATTTATAAATTATTATAAATTTAATAAATTTAGTTCAATTATAAAAATTAAATTGTGTAATGTTTTTTTATATAAAATAAAAATAATAAAATATAAATTTAAAAATTTATATAAACTATTTAAATTTTCTATCATTAGGTAAATTTTAATAAATTTAAAATATTCATCAATTTAAGTGGAATGGTATGATTTTAAACATAAAAATCAAACTTCACCAGATAGTGATATTAGAATAGCTATCTTCCACAAAATTGCTTTTGAACAATAATAAAAAATAATTAACTTTATTGAACTGTAATTATTAACTTCTACTTTTTGTTCATCTATATCTATCCTTAAAAGTTAAATAAGTAATCATTGCTAATGACTAATAAATATTTTAAGTGTATATTAATTTTTAAAAATAAATATTTTTAAATATTATATAAATATTATATTAATTTAGAAGACAAGTTAACAGTAGTAGAAAGGGGTTGGGGAGTAGAGGTAGAAGTAGTTGTGTTTGAAGTAGTCATCATGAAAAGAGATCTCTCCCTACTCATTCCCTCTTATTTATATTATTTCAGATCTTATACTTCAATTTAAGAAAATAAGAAAAGCATAATGTAGAGCAAGTTAGGCTCTGATACCACGAATTGAGAGCTCAGTTCCTGAATTAAGAATAACCCTAAATATGAACAATTCTGATGTACTTTTTTCCCAACTGCGGTACTTCTTTTCCATCCTTTTCATGTTCATATCTAAGATTATCTTAACCAGGATACCAAGATCAGAAAATTATGGATCATAGTCAGAAAAAGCCTTTCTGATATGCAAGATCCTCTTAAGAGACGAGCATAGAGCATACTAAGCTATTCTATGTAATGCTTTGCTTTCTTTCATAAATTGAAAAACAAAATCATCATAATATAGATAGATAGAACTTTCGAGGAGAGAAGAGAAGAGTATTTAGTTGCTTATAGTTGAAACAAACACACTTGTTTATTCTCTTGGGCTCCCTTGCCCTTGAATTACAAAGGAGAAGGTATATATAGAGACATTCTTTCCGGATAAGATTTCCTTTAGATAAGGATCTTATCCTCACTTTTTACTTTTTCTGTCTGACGATCTGTCATACCCATTTATTTCACAAATATGTAGGATCAAATCTTCTTGGTAATAAGGAGGGTTTTCTGTCTGGGTAAAGATTTGAATATCAGGAAAAGTGTAACAGGCTACAATATGATCATGAGTGCACAGGAGACCATTTTGAGCATGTTGAAAGAAAGGTCGATGTAAGATGAAAATAGATACAAATTTCTGACATTGGTCTGTATCCAGCTTCCAAACATTATACAAGGATAATTCTTTGATAAGTTGGTCCTTCCACCATTGAAGTGGTGCATACCACTTAAGAACGTGTCTTAACAATGGCTTTGAATCTGACTCAAGAAGGTCTAACATCATAAAGGTAGGAAAGATGATAGGGTATTTATATAATGCAGTAACACACCATAAATACCATTTATCAGATTCCTCAAAGGATTTATACATCAGGATGGGGAAAATGTTGTAGAAGGGAATCTCAATCATGAACCAATCAGGCTGTGGAGGAATATAGTTCTTGTACATAGATTGGGCTAAATAATAAAACATATGGTTTTCAGCAAACTCTTGAATTTTGAAAGGGGTGATCTGTGTATCTTCTCTCAAGAGTTCTGGGGGAAATTCAAATTCTTTTGGATGGTTTGTACTAGAGGAAGAAGATTCTTCTGAATACATCATAATAACAGGAAAACTGTAATTAGATGTAATTATATGAAAACTGTTTGTTTCAAAGGAAGGGTTTCTGGACAAATAATCTGGAATTAGATTACTACTCCCTTTGGCATGTTTCACTGTAAAATTGTATCTTGAAAACCATTCTTTCAATCTCAAAATTTAAGGATTTGGAGGGACTCTGTTTTTAAAGTCAAGCATATTTGGGAAAGCAGAGTTGTCAAGCTGTACCTCAAATTTATGAGCCCTTAGATGAAAATTAAATTTCTGAATTCCGTACTTGACTGCTAAGGTTTCTTTGAAATTAGAATGGTAGTGCAGTTATGACGACTTGAATGCTCCACTTGCATGTCCGCAATAGAATTGTTGATCATCGATCTGTTCTATTAAGATTGCTCCCCAGAATTTATCACTGGCATCTGTTTGAAGAATTATTTTTCCTGATCCAGGAATCTTCAATGGGGGAGGATTCTTTGCTGCTTCCTTAAGCCATCAGACTGCTTTGGTCTGTTCTGAACTCCATGGTGGTGCATTTTTCTTCAACATTTTTGAAAGAGTTGAAGTGTATTCTGAAATTTTTGGAATAAAATCCATAACATAATTCAGAATTCCTAAGAACTGTTGGATCTGCTTAGTAGTCATCTTTTCATCGGGAAAGCTGGGAAGATTTTCTACTAAGTGTGGTTGAGGCATGTATCTTCCTTGTGCAAACTTCATTCCCAGAAAATCAATCTCAGTCATTCCAATCTGGGATTTCTTTGAAGATAACATGACGCCATATCGATCACATATTTGATAAAACTCTTCTAAAGCTCTTCTGTGTTCTTTTTCATTTGAAGAGTAAATCAGGATGTCATCAATATAGATCAAAGCTCTGTTTAACAAAGGTTCAAAAATCTTTGTCATAGCTTTCTGGAATAATGAAGGAGCTACCTTTAGACCAAAAGGTAAAACTTTCCATTGGTAGTGAGCATTTGGGATGCAGAAAGCTGTTTTAGGCCTATCCTCAGGATCAAGGCCTAGCTGCCAAAATCCAGACTTCAAGTCGAACTTAGAAAAGATATAGGCATCTTTGATATATGAATACAAAGAGTATATCTTTGGTATGGGGAATTTATCATCTTTTATAAAATCATTTAAAGGTCTGTAATCAATCACTAACCTCTTTTTTCCCCTGATCTTCTCTGATCTTTTTTCTACATAGAATGCTTGGCATCCCCAATCTGACGTTGTGGGTTCAATTAATCCCTGCTTCATAAGTTGTTGACATTCATTATAGGCAGCTGCTCGATCCTCAGGACTCATTCCTGGATGTACTGCTTTAGTGGGATTTATATCTTCATTCTTTTTGAATGGGAGTCTAACATAAAATTCTTTATTCTTCCATAAGGGTCTTGGATGCTGGAACAGATCATGACTATCTGAACAAACCTTCAGTAGTTTGTTTTTTATTTCTTCAAAATCTGGAGGTGCATCCATTAAACTGTAAATCTTCAGTTCTGGAATATACTCTTTGAAATGTCTTTTGTATCTCACTCCTGTAGGGAGTATCTGAAGATTCTGGAGGAGGATATATGTATCCATTCCAATAATGATATCCTTATTTGGAAGATCTGATCCAATCACTTTGGTCCAAGCTATACAATTTGGAAAGAATTTGATCCCGATCTTCTTTTTTGTCATCAGCTCTGTTGTAAAAGGTTCATTATTTGCAGCACTGAATGAATGCTGATGGTGTTCCCAATGAGAGGAAGGAAGAATCTTAGGGTTCATCATAGTTCTTTGGGCTCCAGTGTCCATGTATGCAATGACATCAATAGGGACATCATATTTTGGTGGAAGAAGTTGAATTTTGACATTCAGCATGGTTGGATAGATGCTTGCAGCAACTTCTTCTGTCTTTTGACATTCCTCCATCATAAAGGAATAATAATGAAACGTTTCATCTTCTGAACTGGAGGCAGCACTATCTTCTATAACAAAAATAGTTTTTCCATCTGCTTCTTCTTGTTCTGAAAATAATGATTCAACATCTGTTTCCTCAATTTTCAGTATTTCAATCAACTTCTGAGCTTTTTCTTTCTTGAATGGACATGTTTTTGAAAAATGCCCTGTTTTGCCGCAAATGAAACATTTATTGGTATTCTTTTTTCTGAATTTTTTCTTCTTGAAAAATCTCAACTTCTTCTTTTTGAAAGGCTTCTTTTCTTTATTTTTCCTTTTGCTTTTGCAGACACAATCTTTTTTCTTGCACCCAATTTCATTGTGCTTCTTTTTGCAAGCTTTTTCATAGACATCTTTGTCATGAAATACTTCATCAATCATTTTTCTCTGAGTGCAAATTTTATCTAATGCAACAAGAGCATTCTGCCATATATCTCCGAGGGTCATTTGAGAAAACTCTTTTTGTGCAGCACTGGTGATTCTGTACATTTCATTCTGCAAGGGTTCAACAAGAGAACTTACGAATGTTGATTTCAGACTGGGATCATTATACCCATTGAGGGCGTAATATCTTTGATTCATTCTCTAATAATGTCTTTCTAGATCTTCTAGATTAAGAGAACAGCATTTAAAATCATAATATTCTTTTCTCATTTCTATGTTGCTGATATCAACATTTCCAAGAAACTCTTTATGCAGGATAGTCAACACAGCATCTGTACTTTCACTTCTGTGCATCAAGTCTTGATTTACAGATCCAAGGCTTTGGTACCACTCCTTTAGTGTTCCTGTCATTCTGGAACAGAAACCCTCTATCACCGAATATAATTTCATACCTTCTGTATGCTTGGCATCCATCCATGCTTTAAAGTCACTCAATCTCTTTCTCCAGAACTTTGGCTTTATATCATCAAGAGTAAAAATTACATGCCCAGTCATCTTTGGGATGACAGTGTTTTGTTCTAGATGATGCATCTCCGTTCTTGATGTTTCTCCAACATGGGTAGCCATTAGAAGTTCCGTAATGTCCATCCTTTGATTTGAACTTTCTGCCGGACTAGATTCTGCAGTGCTAGACTCAGAATTTTCTGTTTCAGATCTTGAATCTGAATCAAAGATTTCATCATCTCTTTTTATCATAAGACAATCCTCATCCTGGTCATGAGGAAATTTCTGTGTCTTTTCTGAAACATCTTCAGCCATGCTTGATGATTCTGCTTCTTTTCTCTTTTGTCCAAAGATTGTACTTTTGGGAGGCATTCTGTCTGGCAAAATTGAGGGTGGCTCATAAATTTTTAGCATGGAAGAGTATGGTGGCATTCTTTGTGGTGGAATCTCAAAAGCAGAGAGTTCTGGCTGCGAATGCATTCTCGTCTTTACATAGACCTCAATTTTTTCTATCTCATGTTTCAATCTTTGCAGATCTGCTTGTAAAGCAGTTTGCTGATGGAAATCCTTATTCCAGACAACCTCTATCTGTGTCTCAACCTGAGTTAATCTGGCATTAGCATCTTGATAGGCTTTCCACATTTTTTCCGAATATCTCCTGATCTGGCCTTCAATATTTTCTTGAAAGTTATCTAACTTCTGTTCAATTATTTGAAGGGATTGATTTTGAGCTAATGCATTCTCTGTTTGCCAATTCAGAGTTTCTTCTTCCTGGGTCAGAAGTGTTTTTTGTCCGTCAGGTTGAATTACTCTTGAGGTAATAAAGGGTTGGGATGCTATTCTTTTTCCTCTGTCTTCTTTTCTTTCCAAGGCTGGAAAGTCAGCATCTTGAAACATGAATGCTGGAACAGGCTCTTTCACCTCTCGAATTCTTTCTTTTTTCTTTTTCTTCTTGAAAGAATTATCTCCACATCGTGGAGGTGGCCAAGTAATCAGGTCTGCGTCTGCAGGAGGTGAGCTATCTCCAAAAGATTCTTCATTATTAAGATTTTCTTTATAGAAAGGCAAAGGTTCTGCCTTTTTCCACTTTTGTCTTGGTGGAGGTGAGTTAGAGTCAGACTTTCTTTTGTAACTGGTTTCTCTGCAAGGTGACTGTTTCTTCTTTTTTCTTTTGAAAGAAATATCATCTTCCGTGTCATCATCATCATCACTATCACATCTGTATCTGCAGTCACATTCAGGATCACACATTTCTGGGTCTACATCCCACATAAAGTGGCCATCCAGCTTGTCAGAGTAGATGGTTGTTCCATCAAAATTAACAGCATGAATGGGGGTCCGTTCTTCTGCTTCTCCCAGAGTGATCATCATTGTATGGAAAATCCCTGTATCATCTAATGATTTCTTTTGTCGCCAGTCAAAAGTAGTTCTGATTGTACCATCTACAGAAATTCTTTTGAAGGTAGCGGTGGTGGCAACTATAGGCTGTTGATTTGCCTTATAGTTCTCATAATTTGTAATCCATTCAACAGGCACGATTTTCTCTAATTCCTTTTTGGGAATTTGTTTAGGGACTTGGACGATGGTGGGAATTTCATCTCTATTTTCTGCCAGCACCATCAAAGCATTCCCTTGGAATTCTCTGTTACCAGGAAGATCAATACAATGATCTTGTAGCCTGTAGATAATCTGGTGATGGAGTGTTGCTGATATGACTTCTTCATCTTGTGGAGCACCCAATATCTGGACCTGGACTTTGAATCTTCGAGTAAGCGTGGGATCAGTTAACTGAACATTGAAGTTTGGGAAGATAGTAAGAACTATACTTCCTGAGTTCAGGGTGGTAAGAACTGTGTCAATACAAGCATCTTCATAATACTTGTAAGTAGTATCAAGAAGAGTTATTTTGGCAGTCACGGGAAAACCTTTCCTCCCATGATAGTTTAGTATCAATCTGACAGCACCAAGATGTAGTGCTATATATCCTTCTTGGGTCCACATTTGAATAAGTTGTCTGGAGATTTCCAGATCGACGTACTGTTCTCTCTCCGTAGCAGTAAGAGCACACTTATCTAATCTGGATGTCTGAATGTACTCCTTCACATCTAACCGTCTGGTAGAAATCAGTTTCTTTTTAATGGATCTCCAAGAAAACCCAGAATACTGTCGTCTGAAGACATTATAAGGACTAAGGAGAGGGGGTACTTGTTCCTCTATTTTGGCATCATCAGGAACATAACTGTATTCAATCAGGTTGTCTAGTTTTTTGACTAAGGTAGCTTTACAGTAATCAGGAATGGTAATTTTAGAAGACAAGTTAATAGTAGTAGAAAGGGGTTGGGAAGTAGAGGTAGAAGTAGTTGTGTTTGAAGTAGTCATCATGAAAAGAGATCTCTCCCTACTCATTCCCTCTTATCTATATTATTTCAGATCTTATACTCCAATTTAAGAAAATAAGAAAAGCATAATGTAGAGCAAGTTAGGCTCTGATACCACGAATTGATAGCTCAGTTCCTGAATTAAGAATAACCCTAAATATGAATAATTCTGATGTACTTTTTTCCCAACTGCGGTACTTCTTTTCCATCCTTTTATATAATATTAATATAATATTATATTAAAAATAAAAATTTAACTTTTAATTTTTAAAATAATATTTAAAAATTTTAATTAATATTTTTAAAATTTTATTAAAAAATTGTATATTTTGAGATTTTTAAAAATATAAAAAAAAATTATTTATATAATAAAGTTATAATATTAATAATAATACTAATGATGTGATGATAATAATTATATTGATAATATAATAATAATGATAATAATAAAGATGATAAAATTAACGATAATTATAATAATAATGATAATTATAATAATAATAATTATTATAATAAATTATAATATTTTATATTTTAATAGATAAATTTAGAATTAAAAATGAAAAAATTTAAAATAATAAAAAAAATTAAAATTATTTTTAAAATATATTAAAAATAAATTAAAAACTATTTTAATAGAGTAGATTTTATTTCTAAATACAATTTAGAAACCATGAACTAAGGACTTGCAACAAAAAAAATTTATAATAAATTTTAAAATTTGTTATATACATATTTTGTTTTTTTATCGCGATATCAACTCTTAGTAAATGAAAAAAATATCTAATAAATTAATTATGAAATATATTATAATAAATTAAAATATCTACTCCATCCAACTTGCATTTTTTGGCTTTCAGTTAAAACGAGTTTGGTCGGGACTTAAGTAACTGCCTACCCCTACTTCCACCTCAACAATGGACTTATGATTTTCTTTGGTTCAGCATGTGTTAAACACCAAAGCTTTTTTTTTCATCAACGTGAAATACAACTTTAAATCATTCACCAAGTTTAAAGTGCAACGTTTTTTAAGGAAAAATGCTTAACATTTTTAAGGGAAAAAGAGAGATTTGTGGCGCATGGTTATAAAGCGCTGCAAGCTGGTCAAACACACTCTGCACCTGCACATATAGTCTCTAGTGTTGCGGTGTAGTCTTATCATCCAAACAGGACTTTGTCTTAAGAGGATGATGCATCTGTGTTTCACTTGGAACCATTATATCAATGTTCCAAGTATATATTACCTTGCGTCGTTGAATTGAGAGTAAAATTTAAAAGAGTGGGAAGGGTAGTTGAAATTGGAAATTGGGGGTTGGAAAGGAAGGTTGTGTCTTAAAGAAAACTTTGCTTGCTTGTTGCGGTGTTTGAGTTCCTAATATATAAGCTAGTTAATTTTTTTTATAAAATTAGTATATTTATGTTAATTAAAATATTGTGTAATAAGCTTTATGTTAGTTTAGGTTAGTTAATGTGTATAATATTATGTTATATGTTTTTTTATCGTTATTTGTGATAAATGTGTAATATTATATTCTGTGAAATATTTTCTTACATATTTTTGTTTCTTAATCATTATTTTATAATACTATCATAATAATATCAATAAATATAAATTTATGATACCATTTAAAAATATAATTAAAATCACAATAATAATTTAGTATAAATAACGTAATAATATTCAGTTTAAAATAACGTTTAAATTTTATGAGGTTGTAAATAAATTCAGTTTTAAAATAAAATAAAATTAAACTTTGAAAATAAAGTAATGTTTAAAATATTTTTTTGATATATTTAACTGTGAGAATAATATTAATAAATATGATTATAGAATACCGTTGTTTAGGAGTTTTATTTAATATCATACTTATAGTTTAATAAAATTAACCTAATTAATTTTATAATTTATTATTTTATAACATTAATTAATATTTGAAAATAACGTATAATTTTTTCTATTTTGAATCGTATTCAGTCTTAAAAGTAAATAATATTCTTAAAATATTTTTATGTTTAAAATATATTTCTACTATATTTAATTGTGTCATAACAATATTAATAAATATATTTTATGAATAATATTTAAAATTTATTTCATATCATAATAATAATTTATAAAAAGTAATGATATTTGATTTTTATAATTTTATAATTTACGATCATATAACCGTAATTAGTTTTAAATATAATAATCAGTTATTAAAAATTAAATGATATTCTGAAAATAATGCTAATTTATATAATATTAAGTTATGTTTAAAATAGATTTTTTATATATTTAATTATGTCATAATAGGATTAATAAATATAATTTTTGAATTGTTCGAAAATTTATTTAATTTCATAATCATAATTTAAAAAAAGTAACTATATTTCATTTTTATAATTTATGATCTTATAACAGTAATTAAGTTTTAATGTAAATTTTAAATATATTTTCTATTGTAAATAGTAATCAATTATTAAAAATTAAATGATATTCTAGAAATAATGTGAATATATTTAATATTAAGTTATGTTTAAAATGTTTTTTTGATATATTTAATTAAAGGAGAAATCAACTTATTTTAGAAGTAAATTTTCTATAAATTATTTTATTTAATATCTTTTTTGAACTGTTAAATTTTATCAATTTAATCATTTAATTAATAGATTTTATTATATACATTATATTTATAAAAGTTGATTAAATTTTTAAAAAAAATTGATATTTTATTATATTACTTTACTTTAATAAATAATATATTTTATCAAATATATATTAATTTAAATTTATTTAACAAAATATATGTTAAATTTGATGAATCTAACTACTTTGCACGATTAAGTTAAGTAAATAAAATTTAACTCTAACTGAAAGTTTGTTCATCATAAGTAAGTTTAAGAGGATACAAGAAACAAATAGAATTTATGTAAATATAATTTTGATTCAAGAGAATAAAATTTTAGTAAAAAAAGTTAAATAAAATATTTTTCTTTATTCAAGTTTTAGAAAATGAAAGTTTAAAATGCCAATATAAAGTTATTGATTTGTAAACTCCCTAAATAGTCTGATGAATAGTGGACTAATCGTGATGGTTAGTGGAAAATTTTCTAAGTTAATGCAAGATATTTGATATAATCATATTTTAGAATCATATTTTCTAGTAATCATAATTATTATAAATATTATAAATGTGTTTGATATGTTTTTAAAAGATTAATAAAAATGTTATAATGAGCATAGTTAACATATTTTTATCTCCAATGAAAATTTTTTATTTTCACTCCCTTCTAAAAACGTTTCAATGAAAAAATTTAGTTAAGAAAATATTTATGTGAATACTAGTTTTTCACTTAGTCAAAATTTCTGAAAAACCTAAAAAATCTCCTTAGCAAACATTTTCTAAGTGTAGTGGAAATTTATAGTTATTATTAGGAAATTATTGTAATTTTATAAAAAAATTTCTTAGGATCTCATAGCAACATCTCTTATGTTCAACATAAATGGGAAATATGAAATTCAAAACAAGTTGATGAATGAATGTTCCAAACACATGCTAAATTTTCCCTACCAACTAATTTCACTGGGCCTACTTTGTGAAAATTTTTGGCTGATGGAGTTCAACTTTTGATAAAAGCAAAACTGATTTAACCTTGCCACCTAAAGTGACTGAACTTTTAAACTCACATTTGATGCAGAAGTAACAGGATACCGTGTAGCTTTGAACGTACTTTGAGGTGTCATATGAAGCCGTTCCAAACACATGCTAACTTTCCCCTACCAACTAATTTCATTGGGCTTAGCATGTAGAGGTGGTGAAAATTTTCGTCTGATATAGTTCAACTTTTGAAAAAAGCAAAATAGATTTTACGGTGCAACTAAAGTGACTTCGACTTTTATATACAACAACATTACCTACCTATGACCAATGTCATTAATTAGAAGGAAAGACATGGAAAACAGGAACTATGATGAAGAACAGCTCAATCAATTCAAGGTTGCTACAATACCTTACGAGTAAGCTGTAATTGTAAATAACAGGGCATACATGATCATAAAACTTTTTTTCTTAAGAAAGAATATTCACTGGCTATCATGCTTCAATCGTTTACCAAATCCAACCACAGAGTAATAAAATGAGTCCAGCTGGAAGAAATTTATTCTGTACGGTGAATAAAGAGGTAGCAATTCCTCATGGATGGCTCATGCATGGTTGATTTTAACCATAGTTTTTTATTGAAGCATGAAAAAGAAGAAAGGTTATTCTAAATTCCTATTATTATCGGGTTCATGATGTGAAACCTTTCGGTGTTAAACCATATAGGAGAAGAAGTTGGAGATATGTGATCTCATAACCTGGGAGCAACTCTTGGGCGATCCCAGTCAGTGACAACATGGTCACGAGTTATCTCCTTGAGTGAACGACAACCACTTAGTGCCATTGTTAGTTCAAACTCATCATGAAGCATCTCAAGTACTTTTCTTACACCAGCCTCACCATCAGCGGCCAATGCGAACACCACAGGTCTTCCAATCTGATATTTAACATGAAAACAACCAGTTTAAAAGAAGTAAAAGAAGATGAAGAAGAGCATGTTCCTTGAATTTCTTTGGCATTTGTGGTAAATTCATATTCTAAGAAAATTTATAAGATCAGTATCATATACTTCTTGGTGGAACTTAGGACTACATCTCTATCTCTATGATTCATATATGCTTCAATGACATTATTAGAAAACTGGATCTAACTTACTTTTAAAAGCTAGCTCATGAAAGGAAGCCATATCAATGAGAAATATCTTCACACACCTCCTCACACCTAGAATTGAACATTTGGTGCATGAAGTTTATAGAATTGACTTCTACAGGTAATCCAACATTAAGATTGAATAGATTCTAATATTCTTTTAAGAAAATTGGTCCTAATTCACTCCCTAAAATCTAGCTTCTTAAGAGACGAGGATCGCTTCAAGCCTTCTAAGGAATGTTATGGCCATATTCGTAACCAGTGTAGGATATCTTAACCAAGGCAGACATGCACAAATATACTCAAGTTAAGCATTTAACAGTTTAATTTGCTATGATGATGGCCAACAAATTTTCATATACTCACAAATACACTGGATGCTCCAAGAGCCAGTGCTTTAAAAACATCTGTCCCTCGCCGAACTCCACCATCCAGGAAAACAGGAACTCTTCCTTGTGCAGCTTTCACTACCTATTTTTAATGTATAAAACATGGTTAACTTAAATTAAACAAAGAATGAGAAAGACTTTAGTTCCACTACCAAGAATGATATGGCACTAGAAGTGGTTTTTTTTTTCAGAAGTGAATAGGATGTAGTACCTCTTCCAAAGCCAAAATAGTTGCAGGGACATAATCGAGTTGGCGAGCTCCATGATTCGAAACAATGATTCCAGCAGCTCCAGCTTCTACGGCTAACCTTGCTACATTATTAGAATAAAATATGTGATTACATTCAAGATTAAGAAAACAATTCTAACAAATCGAAAATGGACAGGGAAGCAACAGAGTGTAATAGGCTTACCATCTTCGGCAGTAAGTACACCCTTCACTAAAATTGGCAGTGAAGTAATTGTTTGAAGCCATTTCACATCCTGTAGGTTCACTATAGTATTACTTCCACATTCAATGCCACAGATTACAAAACTATATATGTAAAGATCTATCACCTTCCAGTTCAGTGTTCGGTCGATTTGTGCAGCAACATATGAGGCAAGACCGGAGTCATCAGTCTGCAAGGTGATCCCAAACGGTAAATAGCAACAAAAGTAAGACCAATAAGCTGAACAATAATGGAAAAAACCAATTGATTTAAAAACTTCATACTAATCATTAATCACACACCTTATCCAACTTTCCAAGATCCAATCCTTCAAAATTCTTCAATGTTAGGTGCTGTGGCAATGTAAATCTGTACAATACCCCATCAAAGAAGCCAGTAGTTTAAATCTCAAAGTAGAAGATTATCAATTCAACCTTGATGACCCATGTAAAGTTTTTAAAAGGACTATTCCCATTGAAATTTCCCAACCATTGCAAACCTGTTTTTAATGTCTGCCTCCCTACGACCAAGAATTGGTGTGTCCACAGTAAGGGCAATAGCCTTGAAACCAGCTCTTTCAGCTCTTTTCACAAGCTGAGCAACCACATTTCTGTCTTTAAGCACCTAAGAGAAGAAACGAGCAGCTGCATGTTAGTTATTAACACAAGACTGTTGAGAATTTTAGATAATCATAGTAGCGCTTGTGTAAGCAAGGAGATTAATATTTTGTTATTAAAAGGAAGTATGGAGGAAATTATAGTGGAAGGAAAACAAATGATTTGTCAAACTGTTATGATCTTTTCTGGTAAATATCATTGGAAACAAAATGCTGGCTACACATTAAAGCATTAGTAAAAACGTGCAACAAAAAATTTATACTAACATCATATAACAAAAGTGAATTCCTGTTTCATACTAAGTGAGTGTTTGATTCAGTTTATTTTAAAAAATAATAGCTTATTTTTTCCAGCTTCCTGAAAGAACTTTGAAAAATAAGCAATTATATATCCGAATTTAGGCATTTCCAAACATCCACTAAGTTGCCTGGAAATGTTTCCTAGACAAGGAAATGTACTTGTATAAGTGGGATAGACTTGGAATACACATTACAGAACAGAGAATCATGAAAAGAAGAAATGAGGACAATATACCCACATAGAGTTGGAAAAAACGAATGCTGGGTCCTGTTGAAGCAACCTCCTCAACACTGGAAGTACCCCATGAGGAGAGTGTCTGTAACAAAATATTATGAAAATTAATTTGCAGGAAAGTCAATAAGTACAACAAATGCATGCAAGGAAGTGGGCCTATACCATTTCATATTAGAGTCAAATAAATAAGTAAAGGACAACAAAAGATACAGTTCTTGTTTGGAAATAAAACTAAAGTAGAGGACAATATGGCAGAAACCAAACCATGATTGTGCCAGCTGCTGATGCTGCTCTAGCGGTAGCTAATTCTCCTGCACAAAGTTGCATAATTTGTTTTAATTAGAAATTTTTTCTCAATTCTAGTAAAAAATAAAACGTCAATTAAAAACAAATAAGAATCAGGGACTTCTGTATTGACAAAGTTTAAAAAAGAAAACTGCAAAGCTAAATTTTTAACTCTAATTTTATAATTTGTAGCATATTCTAGAAATAACAACCAAAATAGTCAGATGATGTCAAGATTGGAGCATTCTGCTTTATTAAAAAATAAATAAATCACATTTTCCAGAAGGTCCCAAACCTTATCTGTTTCAGTTTTTAGATCACTAGTTTTGAGATCATCTTAAATTCATTGCACATAGTTTAGAGAACAATTTAGACTTGTCATAACTTCAGGGAATTTTCTCCCTCAAATGCTTGTATCAGATTGATTGTGATTTTTCTGATAAATTATTTAGCTTTGCATGGCTTGAAATCCTAGGATAACAGCAGTTTTCTCGCAATGGAATGTTTTGGTGGTTTTGTAATTAATTAAATCTCATCAAAATCCTCTGTGTTCTTGTGTCTACAGTACAGTGATTACAGTCTAGTTGGTTAGACTGAGCAATACACTTAAAATCAATAGATTCCGTAGTGTTGGCAGAAGAATTTTCTTGTCCAATCAATAATGATGGAATTTTTTTGTTGTGTTCACACTGTTATTATGCTTTATGTTCTTTTTCCTATAAATAAAAAAATCTTTAAGAAAGAAGATAAATACTAAGACAGGAAGATAAGATATCCTCCACAAGGACAGTGAAAGATAAAATTACAAAACCAATGCAACAGAACACATGATGAGAAACTCTGGTATTCACATTGTTATTATGCTTTGTCTTGTAATCATCCTATACTATGGCATTCTATACCTCATCCTATAATCATTATTGAAAGATAAAATTGCAACAAATCCAATGAAACAGAACACATGATCAAAATTGCACACGAGAAACTCTGGTATTCACATTGTTATTATGCTTTATGTCTTATTCTGCAATCACTAAGATGAAGTTTTAACCGTTTCAGTACATACATACTCCGTAAGCTTTCTATCGGGAAACACAAAATGCGTTCTCATTCAATTAACTACAATGAAGCTACATACTATGGCATTCTATACATTCCACCTTAAAGTATGGGAATGTGTAATTTTGTGAATTTTGGCTTCATCAGAGAAATGTAGTTATATATAACAACAACATCAAAATACTGGATCTAATGGCAATAGCTAGAGTTATATTATTTATACAACAAATTCAAACAGCATTTTGTATAACACTATGCTTTCTTTGTACTTCTCTACCATATCAACCATCTTATCTTATGCTTTCTCTCTTGCCTTCCTATATCTCTTTGTTGTATAGTTCTTCTACAATTTTTGTATACATACAATTTCTCATATCTAAATGTAACAGACCAATGAGTGTGATTACATACCTTCGGGGTGAGCCATTTTTTGCATGGCTGTGGGAGCAATCATGATAGGCATTGATATTTTGTAGCCCAACACAGTAGTAGTCAAGTCTATCTTGCTTACATCAACAAGAATACGCGGTCGAAATCTATTTTAAGTAAAACACATAGATATTGTCAGAAGGGCTTCAAACTAAAAAAAGCACAGGATTAAAGAGGAGATGAAAATAAATTAAAGGAAGCAGAAGTTGCTATCTCATAACAGTTGGAAATCCTAATGTGTGCAAAGAAAAGGTGAACTTAGATTTTGAATGAAAAGGAAGTTTCTAGGTGGGCAGAACAGATAAAAGGAGGTCCTTGATCCGGAGAAAAGTAGATTACAGAATCCTTGAAAATGCATTTCGGTTCTCTTTCAAAGTCCACTCATCCTCTGCCCCTGAAGCATAGTAGTCATACACCATCTTTGGCAATTTTTCCTTTGCAATTGCCTCAAATTCGGTAACATTAGTTATCATCTCCATCTTTATAATATTTACTTATGATGTCCACAGAATCTGCTGAAAGTGAGTTTAAAATATAGTGATTAAATAAACATGAATTCATAACAACTGCATTCCATTCCAAAGATGCTATGCTACATCAATAAATGCAAGTATGAATGTATCTGAAGTTCACTGATTCTTTTCAGAAAAAACAGGCTGGTTAGGATCTTGTCAATATACAATCTTGGATCAACTAAGTTGGTTAAGTTGCAGGACATGGATTATAAGTGTGCAGGTTCAGGGATTGTTTGTTTTAAAATTTAAAAAAAAAAAAAACAATTATCATTTCATACCTTCTAACAAAAAACATGCATTCCAATAAAAATATGCAGTTCTGATTAAATTAGGCATGCATCCCAGTCCCATTTAGGAGTTCAAAATTAATTTTACTGAAACATTCAATCTCTTGCAACGCACTCCGTCCCTTGTCCCATATCCGCTCTCTTCCTCCCCTATGTAGGACCTACTATGAGCCTCTCAAGACGAGAGAGAGAGAGAGAGAGAGAGAGAGAGAGAGAGAGAGAGTAGTCCTTATCGTCGAAAAAGAGTTATTGATATACGATTCATCGGTCCCCACCCACATTAAAGTAGGATCTTCTAAAATTTTCAAGTCATAACCTCACTTTCCGTGATCATTTTACTTTATGTGAAATTGATTAGTAATTCCACAAACAGAATCAATTGTAATATAACCACTCAAATTCTGACAAGAGAGCTAGTGCCAGATTCTGAAGAAACCCATGATGGAAAACAATAAGTGGAGAATAAAGATACAAATATTTAAACCTCAAACAGTACCCTAAACGATAAATTGCAATATTAGGTGCAAAAATAAAGAAACCTTGAATTAAGACTACAAAAACAAAGTTAATCATATTCGTCCTAATTAATTAGTAAAATGAAAAATTATGATCCTACATATCATATACAACTGCATGTTACATGGAATTAAACAGGGGACAAAGAAGAATGAAAATAACAGAAACATATAAGTTGAAGAGGAGAGAACCTTTTTGTTTGGGATGGTGGGGTAAGGAATGAGATGAAGCTGGGAAGGAGCAAGAACCTACGATGAGGAGAGTGAAAGAAATCTCAAAGTATATAATAGGGCCAAAGAAACATGACAGTGAAATAATATGGGAATTTTATGTTGTGACAAAGCACGAGGGGGGTGTCGTCACATCAAACAAAACTATGCAAAATATATGAGACAATGAAACATGCACTCTTGGATTGGCTTTGTAAGCTGAGCGATGAAACAAAACTGTTTCGTGGAATTGTTGACTGTGGCCACCTTTTTTGGCTATTATTCATTGGTTACGCATGGCTACGTATTTGACAACTAGATTCTAGTTAAGTACCATGTATACTTGATTGATTAAATGATTAATCATTTGATTTTTTATTTATTAAAAAAATATATTAGAGATAATTATTAGTCTCACTAATTTTTTCCTATTTGTTCGTTTATTTTATTTTTAGTGTCTATATATAATAAAATATTAATATAAAAATTTATACTATTAATATATTTTAATTAAATTTATAATATTATTAGGTTATATATTTTATTATAATTTAGAGTTTAATTTAAATTTATTAAATGTATAAAAAAATATTTATTTCATTATCTAATTAAATTATCATGTAATTAAATATTATTAATTTTTATAATAATTATTTTAAATATTATGATTAGATCATTTCTATTTAGTTGATCGAAATTAAACTCTCTAATTAAATTAAAATAATTTAATTTAAAATTAAAAAACAATACATCTCTCTTTCATGTGTCATTTTTTTCGATTTGTATTAAACAATGAAAAAAAATGAAAATAGGTTAAGCTCTTTGCAGAAATTTATAACTTTGTTACATAAGCCTAAGTTAAAATAGACCTATTTACTAAATAGATCAAATGAAAACTATTTTAAAAGTTTATTTAAATAAAAGATCATATTTTAAACCATCTAAACAATATTTTTAAACTTGATAGGTCGGTTTAGCTAAGTATATATAAAGGATAAATTATAATCATCATTCTTGTATTATTTTAAGATTATATACATATTTTATTTCAAGATTTAAAATTATTGATTGACATATAAATTTAAGTTTGTTAAAATTTTTAAACATAGGTTTTTTTTTTTATCTATTTAAAGCTTTTATTACTTAATGAGCTGTACAGATCAAGTTAAAACTTTTATAAAACCAAATTAAACTTTTAAAAAAGCAAATAAAGATCTTAAAAATAATTTATATCAAGTAAATAAATTAAATATAAATCCTATATTTAAAAATTAAACTAAACTCAAATCTTACAAATTTTAATTCGACTTAATATCTGTGTCTACTATGTTAGATGTTATATATAATTCGAGAAGCATTCTTTTATACTACAAGGGCCGTGTTGTGATTTCTACCATAAACAAAAAGTTAAGAATAATTATTATTTTATGTAAATTTTTTCTTTCTTTTTATACATAATTAGTTATAAGTTATTTTATCTTTAACAAAATTAAAAAAATCAAATTTATTTATTTTAGATGATAAAAATAATATTTGTTAAAATATTAAAAAAGAGTCTTCATTCTCCCACATAATTATAATAAATTTATTTATTTACATTCTAAAATTTATTCTAACAATTAGTTAACAGAACGTAATAATTAATTACCACTAAAAATTGTGATTAATTCTGTACAAATTAATAGTTAATTTAATTATATATTTAATTATCATAAATCAGTTTAATAATCAATTATGAATAAAGGTAATTGATACACGTAAGAGTAATAATTAATTAATAATTAAATATATGATTCAATTAATTATTATTATTAATATTATTAATTATAATTTTTTAATTAATTATTAAATTTTGATAATTAATTATTGAACAAAAATGAAATATAGGTAGATAAATTTATTATAGTTATGTTTGAGAATATTTTTTATTAAAGAATATAATCTATAAATTTAGCATTATTTTAACTTTGGTTTAAATTAAATACTTCCTAAACATTAAACACAGTACAGCAATATCCATAAAGCATGTTTATCAGTAATTAAATAATTAGACTGTATGCATTTGAGATTAATCGTGTCATACCTTTTTTAATTATAATTTTAATAATTAAAAAATTTGTACAAATCTTAGCAAATAAATATTTATGCGAAAAATGTGTCAAACAAACTATATATGTAGCAAGTAAATATCTAAACGAAAAAATGTATCAAACAAATTGTCTAATAGACCAACATCCAAACGTTGATTGTGTGACTAGAGAAGCTTCTTAAGATCCAATTCCAAGATCATCTCCTATTTTGGAGAAGAGAAAAGAACAATTTTCAAGAACAAAGATATTCTTTTTCCTCTTTCTAGAAACAGTTCTTAAAAATTATTTTAACAACGATATCATACTTACATTTTAATCTCATTAATTTTTATAAGAACAAAAAAGTAATTTTTTTTATTTTTTATTTACAAAAATATAAATAATTAAATGAAAAATTCATTAAAAAATCTCTTTAATATTAATAATAAATTTAATATTATTAACTAAATTAGTTAATTTTTTTAATTCTTACATATTAATTAAAGTCTAGTACGGGAAAATCCACTTATCTAAACGATCAACTATTCTTCTCCTCTAATAGATAGATCAATTTAAAGAAAGCAAGAGATAGAGATAGTAAATATACGATATTAATATATATAATATAAATAATATATTTTTTATATTTAAATAAAAAATTTGAATTTAAAAATGAAAAATTGTAAATGAATGATGTGTGAGAGAATTGTTATTGAAATTTGACTCCTCACAGGTTATTCAGTTTTTGGGACTTACAAGGATCTGAATAGAGAGGAAGATTAAAGATTAGCAATGTGACAGTGTGTGTTGTAAAGGAATTGAATTGAATGGGTAAGTTGTATGAAGGGGTTGTATCGACCCTTATCCAGCGATCCACAACACTGAGTCACCTTCTCCAACTCTACTCCCTATTCCTGAAATCTTCCCTCCATCACCACCGTTTCCTTGTTTCCCGATTCCTGTTAACAGCATCCTCTATTTCCCTCCCTTTCGCATCTTCCTTCTTCAACTCCCTTCCCATCCTCCCTCCCCTCTTCGCATGGAACACTCTCATCAGAGCCTTCGCTCACTCCCCAACTCCGCTTCACTCCCTCACCCTCTTCCGCCACCTCCTAACCTCTTCCCTTTACCCTGATAACTTCACCTTCCCTTTCCTTCTCAACGCCTGTGCTCGCTCTTCCTCCATTTCCTTTGCTGCTACCCTCCATTCCTTTATTTTCAAGACCGCTTTTCTCCCTGATCGCTACGTAAGCAATGCCCTTTTCAGGACCTATGCTGACTGTGGCGCTGTTGGATCTGCACGAAAGGTGTTTGATGAAATGTCTGTTAGAGATGTTGTGTCTTGGAGCTCCATGATTGCTGCGTGTGTTGCCTGCAACTCTCCGTTGGATGCATTTGGTGTGTTTCGAGAGATGAAACTGGCTGATGAAAAACCCAACTCCGTCACTTTTGTGAGCTTGCTCTCTGCTTGTACTAAAATGCTCAATGTCAGTGCTGGTGAGTCTATTCATTCCTGCATTACGAGGAATCACGTGGAAATGAATGTTGAGTTGGGCACGGCTTTGTTTGAGATGTATGCCAAGTGTGGGCAGATTGATAAAGCCCTTTTAGTTTTCAATTCAATGCCTGAGAAGGACTTGCAGTCGTGCACTATCATGATCTCTGCTCTTGCGGATCATGGGCGTCATAAGGATGCCATTTCTCTGTTCACCCTGATGGAAGATATGGGGTTGCAGCCAGATAGTCTGTCTTTTTGTGTGATTCTCTCGGCCTGCAGCCACATGGGACTTGTTTACGAGGGCAAAAAGTATTTTGATTCGATGGTCAGATTCTGTAACATTGAGCCAACTGTTGAGCATTATGGATGCATGGTTGATTTGCTAGGAAGAGCTGGCTTGATTCAAGAAGCTTATGATATCATCCGGAACATGCCCATGGAGCCCAATGATGTCATACTGAGGAGTTTTCTGGGTGCGTGCAGAAATCACGGATGGGTTCCTAGTTTGGATGATAATCTTCTGTCTAAACTTGACTCTGGATTGGGGGCAAACTATGTACTTACTGCTAATATTTTTTCCACCCGTGCTTCCTGGAAGGATGCCAATGACTTGAGGTCAGCCATGAAAAACAAAGGATTGAAAAAAATTCCTGGTTGTAGTTGGGTGGACTTGCAAAATTGATATTCAATATATTTAAGAAGAAACCCACTAACTGTTAGCCGTTAGGAGTTAGGAGTGACCAGGAATTGTAAATATAGATGAGTTTAACAGGTTTTTCAACTCTTCTTTACAAGGAAGTATGCTTAATCTTCTGAGTAAATCTTGCTCGTGTTCAAGCTACAGATTTTGCATGAATGGGATTTGTAGAAAACATTAGGAAACAACAGTTTTGAGACTTTGTTGCTAAAAGTATGCAAATCCAAAGGCAGTAATGAGTAAATCACAACTCTCTAGTGATATCTATTCAGAGTAAAGAAGTTTCAGAGTTCTAAATCATTCTGGATAGAAGGCAGCCTGGTTTTTCAGGATTTAGATATAAAGCACCTGCATTTTCCTTGTTGCAAGTCCCTGTATGTGCCTGAGTATGAGATTGAATATCTCATCAGTGGTAGGTTTCTTTCAAGTATCCATTAAAAGCTCCTTGCAGGCATCCATTTTGTTCGTGATCCCAATTTGACAAACACCTCTTTGAATTATTCGAAGGATCAACTAATAGGTTGTGTCCCCTCTTAAGTTAGGACTTCCAAGTGTGGATTACCCCCAAGTCCCAATTGGTTTAATTTAGCGAAAAAGCGATTTTGAATTATTTTCCTCGTCATGTGTCTTTTATCCTGTGAAGAACGATTGGCAATGCCATATAGAATTTGCTTTCGCTTTCTTCTCTTACAAGTCATAATTCAATTGGTTCTTGCTTGCATGCGGCACATGCCATTCATCTTTAGATGAAAACCCCAAAAGAGTAATGTTTATAATGACCAGACAGGTTTTCCATCTTCCCAAACAATTTCCCTTTAAATCTATATTTTCCTATGTCCTTCTGTGTGTTAATGTTCTGTTTTGTTTCATGAAAGGATCTAAGTTATTTGGATAAGAAAAGTTTCTTTATAATAATTATAAAAAATTCAAATTTTTATTATAATCTTTTTCATTATGAAAAAATATTTATAATTTTTAATATATTTTATATTATTTAAAATAAAAACAAAAAAAAAAATCAACAATCATCACCTTCATTTCCTCCATTTTTTTCGAAGGAATTTTTTAGTCCTATTAAAAATAATTTTCTTTCTTTTAATCCATTCAAATAAATAATTAAAATTAATTTTTTAATTGCTTATCTATTATTTCATTCCCTTTGAATTCCTCATCTCTTTCGAATGGTAAGTAAACTGGTACTTACATGATACAGCACCTGTTGAATTTTACCCCGATTTTGATAAAAGAATTCAAGTTGATCGAAATAGAAATGAGTTCGATAAAATGTGTTATTTTGAAATGAAGACACGACATATACGAGAATATTAATACCTGCTTCCTTGATTACAAAAATATCTTTATTATGAAAATAATAATTATAAAAAATAAGTCACTATAATCCTTAAAAATCCATAAGTTGCTTCCAAAATTACTCTAAAACTTTAAGAGAGGCATTATCAACAAATTTGAACATGAAAAACATTTCAACAAGGCTTTAGGAAATTATTTAATGATAAAATATCTAATTTATACACAACTTTAAAATACATCTTTCCTGGAAATAAGAACATGTCAATTAAATTCATCAAAATTGATTTATAAGTATATCTCAGAAATTCAAATAGTAATTTTTACATGATAGGTAGCATCCTTGCTCCTTAAGACACAATCATTAACTTTAAAAATTACCGCAAGATCATGTAAATAGAGAAAATATTAATGACATTTAAAAATTTCTCTAAAATCAGAAAAGAATACTCAAAGAAAAATAATAGAAGCAATTAATAAAGAAAAAAAGAAGAAAAAAATGTGAGTGCAAATCGAAGGGAAACCTAGTGAAGCAATGGGTGGAGGCATGATGGCTTCAACCGTATATATATATATATATATATATATATATATATATATATATATATATATATATATATATATATATATATATATATATATATATATATATATAAAATCAAGCAACTGTAAAAGTAATTTTTATAAATATTAAATTTTATCAATTTAATTATTAAATTAATAAATTATTATGTAGATTATTCTTATAAAATTTAATATATAAAAATAAATTTATATTAATGAATAATATATTTTTTATAATATTATTTAATTTAAATTTATTTAATAAAATATTAATTTTTTTTAAAATTTTATAAAAATTTGTATGATTCTAAAAATATTATACATACAAAAAGATCAAGTCACTGCAGAAATAATTTTAATTTAAGTTATTTTTTTTAATATAATTTAAATTTAAATTATTTTGTTTAATAATTTTTTTAAATAATCAAATTTTATTACTCTAACTGTTAAATTAATAAATTATATTATATAGATTATTTTTATAAAATTTTAAAAAATATTTAATATTTTATTAAATAAATTTAAATTAACATAAGAGAGATATATTATCCATTAGATAGCTTTTGTAAAAATAATTTATATAATAAAAATATATTTTAAAATATATAATAATTAAAATTAATATATATTATTCTTTAATTTGTTTTTAAATGAAATATTTTAATTTAATTAATAGTTTAAATTCAAATTTAAAAAATGTAACTAAGTTAATAGAATAAAATATAAATAAAGAAATATCAACTTACTTTAAAAATAAATTTATTATAAAATATTTATTTAATAATTTTTAAAAAAATTAATATTTATTATTTTATTTTATTTTAACAGATAATATATATATATTTTAATATACGTTAATTTAAATTTATTAATAAAATATGAAATTTTATAAATTTTAATAAAAATAATATATATAATAAAATCTGTTAATTTAATCATTTTTAAAATTTATTAAATGTTGTCTTAACCAATTATCTCATAGATGAGATGTTAAACAAGAAGAGTGCAGTGAGCATTTGTCACTTGTAGCAAGGATGAAAAGCGGGGTGTCTCCTCGCTACCTTTTTATCCCACACCAAAGACCTTACTTCATTAAACATTTATCAGTATTCTACGAAAACAATTCTTCTCTGAGAATCATTACTGTTATTCCATTCCTATAGTCAGGTGTTCACTGTTGTGTATTATACTCTTAAACACTTTTCTGTTGATGATTTGATTCTTGACTATGGGATTTCTATTCCACTATATTTTTTTTTATTTTAAGAAAAATTTATGTTATTGTTTGTCCAGTGCGTGTAATATACGCATACAATAATTCATCCTCTTGCGATAGATTTTACAGTTTTCGTGGTTAAAAACCTTGAGTTGTGCCTTTTTTAAGGAAAAAGTACTACTTTTTAGTTAAAATAATATTTTCAAATTTTTTATATAAAATAAATATTTTAAAAAATGTTATTTTAATTTGTTTACATTAAAAAATTACCAACTACTAATAAAAAACTTTTGAGAGGTTGTATTTTTTTTTTTTCAAAACTTGTCCGAAAGCTCGTACTCCCTAGAAACGGTTAAGCAGTGAAGCTCCCAATTGTTTTGCATCATCTCCAAAGACAATTGGTAAATGATGGTCCACATTCACCATTGTAATGGTATTCATAATCACATGCCTTCACATGTAAGGGAACAAATGCATTGGACATTAGTTAATTAAAGATCAAAACGTGCTAAAAAGTTAATAACCACCAAGGCTTACAGATTCTTCAGTTTCTTTAAACCTTGTGGTAATAATTTCATAGCTAAATGCATAATCTTTCTTTTCAGAGCCCAAAAAATAAAAGAAAAAAGAAAAAGAAACCATGATTGCTTCCATTGATGTCATAAATCTATTATTGAAATGTACTGAAATAAATACAAATGGACAGCTGGCTTTGGACCTGAGTAACTGAGTAAGCAAGCATTCTCCACAGTTACCTGACTTCACCCCCACACACAAACACTCTCGGAAACTTAGCTACTTTGAAACAACACTCTTTCCATTTGCAGTGGCATGGCTTCTTCAGTAACAAGATCAGGTTCAGGTTTCAGCTTCTCAGAGCACTGGCTGTTAATGTTAGCCTCAGCTCTCATTTGTGGATTTTTGGGTTATATAGTGTATGATGCTATCATGGCCACTGCATCAGAGTTGCTGCAGCGTTTGCTGGTAATTTCTCCATTGCTCTTAATCATCATTGTTCATTGGCTTTCCACTGAGACTCAGTTAAGCTTCCCTATGCCAGGATCTGAGCCCAGTGCCATCCATAGAGCTGGTGGTTCCCCTTGGGGTGTTGCCTTTGTACTTCTTTTACTTTTCTTTCTCATTTCCTACCAACCTTCCCTGCATGACCTTATTTCTTAGCATTCTCATGTCACTTACATATGGGGGTAGTGTGTTTGTAATTTTGGAGTTTATATGGCTACATTATTACCATCCTGTACCTCATAATCAAGCTGTTTCTAAGTGAACTTCCAACATTATAACATGTATTTTCTGTATCACTGTGAAATGGGTCTTGAGTAAATTTGGGTATGTTGTGCTATCAATTTGCATTCTCTCTGCCTCTAAACCCTAAAAAGGTTCTTGCTTTTCCCTTGTAGCTAAATTTTGTGGCAGTTTAAAGTTTTGATCTTTGCTGGCCAATGGCGGGTGTTTGTCCTTTTCTCTGAGAAATTTGCAATGGCAAGGTGTATGGCTGCAAAATTACTCAGAAGTTGGATTACCAAGTATCTTTTCCTTTGGACTTCATCTGTTGGTGTTCATATCTTATTATTACCATATATGGCTATGGTAATTTTCTCAGTTGATAAAAAATTAGAAAGTGTCTAATTCTCGGGATACAGGACATCTTTTTCCTCTGAATTATAGTTTCATTATTTGAACATAAAAAAAATTGATATTATATATAATATTATATAATTTTTTATTGTATATTTTAAATAAAGTTTGAAATTAAAGGAGATAACTTTTTAGTAAATCAAACTCTGTTTATAAAACTTTTTTCTGAATTTAATCTTTTCTTTGCTTTGTTTAATAATAATAATTATTATAATTATTAATATTGTAGTATTTTGCAGAGATCGTGCTGATGAAGTATTTTTCATTTAGATTTAAAAAGGTCAATTTCTTCAAATCATTTTAAAAGTTTTTTGAATTTAACAAATTAATTTATTTAATTAAATAATAATATTAATATTTTTATTATTATTAAATTAAATTTTATTATAATTAATTTTTGTGATTATATATGTGTTGGTTTGGCTTTGGTCTATAAGTATATTTTGAAGACGTCAAAATGAGTTATCATTCTCAAATCGGTTATGTGATTTCGACTTTGAGCTTCGTTTGCTTGGGCCGAAAAGCTGTATCTTTTGTGGACAACAAAAAACAGTTCAAATTTAATCTAAACCCTCATTCTACAGATGGGATTAGTCTAAACTCAATTAAAAAAACAATGATAGATTGAGACAAAAACTCTTAAAATTGATTCAGACCTAAAACTTAAAGTTAAAATTCCGTTGGACTAGATCATTTTTTCAACTCTGATATATTTAGAAATAAGTTTATTGGCTAGCTCAAAAGGTCTTAATTCCAATAAATAAAAGGTTTTTATTTAAAATTATAATAAAATACATTAATAATATTAAATGTTATGTTTTTTAAATATTGTTTATTTTAAATTTCTTAATCATTATCCTAAAAATAATATTTAACATAATCTGTATACAATATATTTTCTAGACAATAGTTATTTTTTGAAAAAAAAATGTTTAATAAAAATTACTTCATCTATTTTAAAATTATAGATATTTAAAAAAAATTATTGGTTTTAAAATTTCAATACTTTGTCGAAATTTCTTTTCCAGTCAAATCTTCAGTAATAATTGTATGGAAAATTTATTCAAAATATTTTAATTAACTAAATGAATTATATAAAAAATATTATAGTTAAGGTATAACGAATTTTAGTAATAAGGATATTTTAATTACAAGATATAATGAACCAACTATATATCAGTTATAAAGGATATTTTAGTTAAAATAATAAAATTTGACACGAATTAATAACTTTTTTATCTATATGCTTCAATCTTAGAAGGTAAAGAGGTAGTATTCTTATTTATATGTCCTTCACCTTCGGGAAGGACACTCCACTCGGTTTATGGCAACTGCTTTTAGCAGATAAAATTAATTTGACTTATGATTTTATTTTATTTTTTATTATTTCAAAAGGATAAAAATTCTGAACTCCTGTCTAGAAAAATACTTCTTAACAAAGCCTTCTTTTTGATACGGGAAATAGTGACTGAATTTCATATTACTATTATAAATTATATTTTTTTAATATATATTAAATGTAATATTTTTAAAAAATATTATTAAAATTAATAGGTAATAATTTTTTATATTTTTATATTTTTTAAATGTGTACTAATAATATTTTGCAACATATATAAAATATAATATTTTTTAAAATAATACTAAAATTAATAAATAATATTTTTTATATTTTTGTAACATTTTTTTAAATGTTGTAAAAAATGTAATATGATGTAAGAATTTGTAGATTATATAATATTTTATTGATATAATATTAATTATTTAAAATATAATAATAATAATAATAATAATTATTATTGTTATGGGTTAAATTTTTTGGATCAAGGTAAATTTATACTATTTTTATGAGAATATATGTATAGTTTATAAAGGAATTTCATTAATTGGGGTTCACAACACGACTTTTTTACATAATAAAACAAGACTCTACATTGTTATAGAAGATGTGAAACTGCATGATTTATATTATCAAAGTTTAAGGATTCTAGAATATTAGATGGTTAGGAATATCTTAACAAAAAATAGAATGGTTATGGAGAGATGTTTCCTTTACCCTGTTGTAATTCACCTAGGTCTCAATTCTATATAAAGACTTCACACGATAATTACGAAATATTTTATCATTATTATTTTATGAAAATAAAGATTAATTTTAAAGTTAAAATGTAGTATTTTTTTTTTCTAATAAGGTAACAACTTTCATCCTACTCAAAGTTTTTCAACTTTATTTTGTGAACTTTTTTATTCATATTAGATCAACAATAAATATTTTTATTTATATTAAACTATATCTAATAAATAAATCATCATAAATTACTTTAAAAATATAAATATATATATATATAGCATTGAAAAGTTTATTGGATATTAATTTAAGTATTCAAAATGTACAATATTAAATGAGTTACTCAAATTCTTTCTGATAGAAAAAAATTATTCATTTATTATATTATAAATAAATAAAAATTATTTAATATATTTTTATGTTTGAATAATTTAATATAATAAATATTTTTAATTGAATAAATTCAAGTTAAATATAAATTTTTGAAGAATTAAAAAATTAAAATAAATTTGTGCATGTAGTTTTCCTTTTCATATTACAAAACTCACTTTATATATATATATATATATATATATATATATATATATATATATATATATATATATATATATATATATATATAACAATTGATTAACCAAATAAAACCTTTATAAAAAAATTTGAGTCATAATGTATATATACTCTAAATTCATATTAATGTGTATTAAAAATAATCAAATATAATATTTTTATAAGTTTAGTCCCATATAAAGATATCAAGAGTGTGGAAAGTAATTAAGTTTTATTTTAATTAAATAAAATAATTATTTGTAATAAAATTTTCGCTAAAAACTATTATAAAAATAAATAATTAATAAAAATTTTATGTGACATTTTTTTTTGACGAACTTTAATATTATATATAGATTAAAATCATAATTTTCGTGTTTCCAAAAATTAAATTTTTGTTTTTTATTAAGATATTCTTTTAAAAAAATTAGAAACAAAAAAATATATTAACCGAATCATGTCAATTTGTAGTTCATCTCTTTCTTACTATTATGAATTATATGATGAGGTAAAATAGTAAAGAAAATATTATTATGCTACTATTACTTTTTATTAAATAGTATTTTTTTTATGTTGTTATTATTAATGCCAATGATAAATGTTTTTATTAGTTGTGTTCTTTTTATGGTATAAAATTTTTTAGGTGTACTTCAAATTATTTATTATCATATTTATTAAGATAAATTGTAAATATGGATAATAATTGGTATTTGTTTACAAAATTTTACATGAAATTATCAATATAAACAACAAAGGAACTAATTAAAGTCATTAAAATTAAGAATTAAAATAATTTTTTACAAAATTTAGATTGGAATCTTATTATTTTTATATTATATTAAAAAAATAGCTATTATCATATGATTAACACAGTTGAAGAACTTTAATAATTACAATAGATATAAGTAATTTGCCGTTTCAATTAAACAAGATTTACGGCTGTTTGTTTTTTATTTTTGAAAATAATTTTTTATTTTTGAAAATTAAAAACTTGTTTGGTGAATGATATTTTTAAAAATAAAATCAGTTTTTTAATTTTTTAAACTAAAAAATAAAAAATACTCTAATTTGTTTTGATTTTTATTTTCAATTTATTATTAGTTATATTCTTTCATGTAAAGCTCTATTTTTTTTTTACTTACTTCCTCTCACTTTTCTTTTAACAACCGTTTCTGAAAATTATTTTGTAGAATAATTTTAAAAATTATAAACTAAAAAATAAATTAAAATATTTTAATTTACTTCGTTCAATCTTTTATTTTTATTGTTTTTTATTTATGTACTGCAAAAAGAGGGCCAAAAGACCAAATTTATTTACATTTTTAATGAAAACTGCAAATAAACTTAAACATGTTTGGTTGAATTTTTTAAGAAATATTTCCGTTGAAAATAATATAGACCCAAACATGGGGTAAAAATAGTAACATACTTGTAAATTTTCATTAAAAATATTTGACACTATTTTCTTTTTCTTTTTTCACAGTTCACACATTCGAACCTTATCAACATATTTCCTCCTTGTGAGCATTATCACGCTATCAAGTTCATCATCTCCTTTGAGGTTATTCATATTCTTCGCTTTCACCAATACTATTATGACTCTTATATTGAGTAGAATAACAAAAAAACTCACATAATACCTAAATTTTGAAGCTCTTTCACTTAATATAATTTAATTTTTTGGGTATAACATCATTCCTCAGGAGCCTCTTGTTTCACCTCCTGCTATTTCCTCCACTAGCTATTAATACCCCTCAATTTATAGGGCACTGTAACATGCCCCTCTGTGAATTCACTGTTAAACTTCTACTTTAGAAACTATCCTTGGTCAATACGCTGAAATTGCTTTCCTGAATTAGTAATGGAAAGGAACCAACAAGCCAATGGATGGTTGGTATAATGGGTCAAATTGGTGTTGCTTGCATTCACGTTATAAAATAAGGAGTGCTTGCATTTTTTTATTTCAAGAATAAAACATTAGGGATTTTATCAATACATGTTATATAACTTCATCCTTTATGTTAATATTAAGCCTCAAGGATTATGATAGACATACTATTTCTTGATGATCAAGGTTTTGTCTCCATCTCCTAGATTTATGTTTAAATTGATTGATAACGTGAAACTTTGAAAATATACATAAGGGTCAATATGCATAAATCGGTCAAATAATCTATTTTTGGATCAAATTCACAAAAAATATAGGTTTTTCTCCTAACTTATCATCCAAAACGATATGTCTACTTAATATATGTTTGAATTATATAAAAATAAATTATTTTAATAATCAATGTTATAATTAATTATTTAAAATAAATTTTATGTTAGGATATATTAGATAAAAAAATTTAAAAATCTATTTTATTTATATTATATAAAATATTATTATTTATAGAAAAATTAAAAAATGAATATAAATTATTAATAACAGTTAATTTTATATTTAAAATAACTAATTATTGAAGATAAAATTAAAAATTAAAAGTTCACCAATAACTAAGTTGGTAGATTTTAATTACAAATTTTAAAATATTGCTTATTAAAAAAAATTCATTTGTAATTAGAAATGATATAATTTTAATTTTTTTATATAATATAATCCAAACATGCTTGGACTGCATTTTAAGCTTTTCTAGAAAAATTACCTTTTACTCATGGTAAATAATATTATCCAAACACACACTTGACTTTTGTTCTTCATAACTTCACATCTTATTTTAAATTTAATAAAACAATTTTTTGAATAATTTTTTTATCAAATATAAATTTTATTAATATTACAATTGATTTTAATATTCTCATAAATAAATCAAATTTATAAAATTTAACTTAATTAAAAATAATTTTATTTTATTGTAATATATAATATATTATTTAAAATATAAAAATATTTATTATTAAATTATATATTTATAAATATTTAAAATATAAAATTTATATATTTAATTATCATAATAATATTATATAAATTAACCATTAAATTAATAAAATATTATTTATTAAATTTAACATCTAATATTATTTAATTTTATTCCTACGGGGCGGGAATTAGCAAGTTGCCCCGCAAATTAAACCTGTTTAATTCACGAGGTAACGGCTTAATCTACAGAATTAGTTAGCAATTATTTTTGGATCCAAATCCCAACAAACTTTGTTAACCTACGGACCAAAACGTTAATACTTAGCTTATTTTAATTTTAAGGTAAGAAATTATGTGTTTAGGTGAATAAAGATTAGTATAGTTGGTAAAAACTAAATTCGTATTTTTAAGGTTAAAATTCAAATATTATTAGAGATGTGAAAATTTTGTTAATAGATTATGTGTTACTATTTTTATAAATATTTTTAGAGTTTTGATATATATTCTCAACTAAGTAAATTCTTGAAATTCAAGTTATTTAAATTTTTGAACATATAAAAAGAAGATATTACATTTTTTAGAAATTTTATTTGTAAATAAATTAAAAAATATATTTGGTTAAATTTTAACGTTTTTTAAATAATTTTTTCAAAATTCAAGTGAAAAAAAAAACGAAAACGAAAGTTACTAATTAAAATATGGGATAATTTTCAACATTTCCATGAGAAAATTCTCATCCCTTATCATGTGAATAAAAACCTATTAACCTATAAAGATGATGCATTTTGAATCAAATATGCTTGAAAAAAAAAATACAGAACTTATAACAAACATGAAAAATAATACTATATAATTTTAGAAAGCTTGAAACAACTACCCTCTCATCTTTAGTCTCAGAGAAAGAAAGTATAAGCAATATTTTATTATTTCTATATTTAATTTTTTTAGATTTAAATTTGTTTTTAATTTTGATAAACTTGTTTAAAATTTAATTTTAATTCTCTCTTTTATTTTATCCTTATATTTTTTTAAAATAATATTTATTATTATTTTTTAATGATATGCTATACGTCTAAACATACATGCAATATGTCATCATAGAACTTTAGAATAATTACCAACAGAACAGAATTAAATGCATATCAAATAATAATATTTATAAATTTTAAATTTTAAGAACTAAATTTAATAAAAAAAAATATAATAAATTAAAATAAAATTTAACCATATTTGACTCCAACTTATTCAGGTCTAAATCAAGTAATATAGTGTTGTGGCAATCTCATTCAAAAGTATATTTTTATCATTACAATACAGAAATCACTTCGGTGTAAATATACTTTTCTGAACAAATCTAATTAGCAAAACGAAGTTAACGCAAAGTCGATATACCGTTAATGAGCTCTGTTCCATTTTTGTATTGATGCATATAAAAGCAATAAAGTTGCTTCGGACTTTGAATGTAATTGATTAATTTTTTACCGTACTGTGTTTGTTAAGTAGTTGCCATTCATTTACGGTTACCAACTACCAAAATCCATTGTATCTTTGTTAGATACCCCAATCATCATATTGTTCCTTCTTTTCCATAAAGACTAGAAGTTGCATTCAATAAAGACTAAAGCAAGGGAATAATTGCTTCTATATTTTGACTAATTAATTCTAGAACTCCAGTTTATCTGTCACTATTTTAAGTTTTAACAAGTTCTGTCCTGTGCTTTGTAACTGAAAGTGCCAAAGAGACTCCTCTCACAGATATTGAATTCAACAATCAATTCATCAAGTCTTTTCATTATAGATTCAAAAATAAAATTACAGTTTTAACTGATTTAGGAAACGTTTGTTTGTTTAAGCTTTAAAAATGAATTCAATGATATTTTAAAAGAATTCTTTTTCAAATGTTGTTTTTAACTTTTGAAAAACACTAAAATAACTTTCTTTTTAGTTAATTGTGAAGATGTTGTATAATTATTAATTTTTTCAGACACATTTTAATTTAAAAAACTTTCTTACTTTAAAAAAACACATAGTGCTAATCAGTTATAAAAAAAATTGATTACGATTATTATTGTTTCTTATTTTAACCAGATGATAACATAACATTGCTAATTTAGATTGAATAATAATTTGTGAAGTTCCCGCACATCTAGCTTAAAATCTTATAAAATTATATGAAAAAAAAAGGTCCAGAAAATCCAAGCAGAAGGGAATTGAAGAACAGGAGAAATCCCTGAACTTTTTCTCCTTGATTGTTTTCTGTGTTCTACGCTTCTCAGTGTGTTAAAACTTTGCAAGTTGAAGGTAAAAAAGATTGAGAATTTCCCATAAGATTCTCTGTCTCTCCCAACCCATCAAAACAAGAGCTGAGTAGGGAATCTTTTTCATGTTGGCAGTGACCAAGGTGGTTGCAGCATGCTCATCAATGTCAGAACCGACACTCCTGCATGCTACTTTTCCTAAAGGCTGTTATAGACAACAACATTCAAGGAAGGCCTTCACATTTGTGATCCAACTTTTCACAAAAATATAAAACCAAATCAAATATGAAAGGTCAAATGTGATTCTTTCTTCTTTTTATCTTTTATCTTTTTTCTTTTTTGCCATCATGTCTAATATTGAGGCCACTGGTAAGGTGCCAGCAAGCATTTTGCGTTGCATGCGGCTTTTATATGAATAATAACTTCCATGCACATTTACGACAAGAAAATGACCTATGAAGGAAATCTGATAACTTGAAAATTCAGGGCTCAAGAGTAAAAGATTAATATAAAATTATAATTTCTTAAGTTACAAAATGAGATTCAGGAATGAGATAATCAAGTTTACAACAAGGGTAGATAGGATGACTTGTAGATCATTAATCAGCCATGATGAACACGAACTTGGGTTGCTATCATACCATGATGGCTTTATTCCTGAAAGGTCTTCAAGTGGTCCACCAGCAAAAGAATTATCATTTCTCTGTCTCATGTTCAAACAAGAGGGGATTTCCAAGTATGAAGAGAGATTCTTCTTGTTTGGCTGATCACTGATGCAGAGTTCACTGTTTCCTCTTAAATCCAACCTTTTACCTAACTTCTGAATGAAGTCGCCAGGGAGCTGTAGAACCCCGCTCAACCTGTTGTGGCTGATATTCAGTTGATCTAAGTTAGGGAGTGAACCCAAATTTGGAGGAACAGATCCAATGAGGCTATTGTTACCTAGTGAGAGAGCTGTAAGGTTCTTCAAGGAAGAGAAAGTGTAGGGTATAGGACCTGTCAATCCACACCCTGATAAGCTCACTGATTTGAGCTTCCTAAGCTTCCCTATGAACTGGGGTATCCCTCCTTTAATAGGATTGTCATCAATCAGTAAATATTCTAAAACCTCCAAACTTGAGAGTGTTTCATGAATAGGCCCACCAAGAAAATTTTGACTCAGATCAAGCAAGACTAACCTCTTGAGATTTCCTAAATCAGGAGGAATGTTTCCAATAAGCCTGTTGGAATGCAAATCAATCTTCTGGAGAAGTTGAAGTTGTCCAAGAGAATGAGGGAGAATCCCTTCAATTGCATTACAACTAAGGTCCAAAATGGTAAGGCTTTTCAAACCTCCAATTTCCTTGGGGATTTGACCACTTAAGTTGTTATAACTAAGGTCAAGTTGTTCTAGACCAACCAAACCTCCAATCTGGCTTGGGATGTTTCCCTGTAAGCTGTTCTGGAACAGGCTGAGGACCCTAAGACTAGAAACATCTCCCAAACTTGTAGGAATTTCTCCAGAGAGAGATGGGTTAGACTCCATAACCAGGTGTTCTAAGGAAGAGAAGGGACCAAAGAGAGTTTTAGGTAGAGTGACTGGTGAAGCAACAAAACAGTTAAAAATTGATAGGGTTTTGATATACTTGAGCTTTAACAAGGACTCTGATAGATAAGCTTTGTGTTTGCAAGGTGGGAAGACTATATCAGGACCAATGTGGATCTTTGTGACATGAAAGATTGGTGGGCTACTGCTAACTTCACACTCAACACCTGGCCATGGAGTATCTGTACATGGCTGTGGATGTGCTTGGGCCCAGTCAGGGTCTTCCAAAAGAGCATCCATCACTTCAAACAATCCCAACAATTCCTCCTCTTCCATTATCATGCGTCCCCTATGTAAACTGCCTCCAATTGACATCATTTCACCATAAAACACAAGGAACCAAACAAAAAGATATAAACATGCCATTTCAGACACTCCCTAGCCACCAAAATCCCCGATAACTCACAAATAGAATTGCAAAATCTGTGGACTTGGAGCCAAGTTAAAAAGGTCAAGTTCCTCTTTCTCTATATAAGCTTTTTCTTGAATGATGCTGTTGATACTTGGTGGCAAAGGAGAAGGATGTAAAGGTAACTCTACTAAGATTCTCATTTTTGTGTCAGCTATGAAGGCTGCAAAGAAAAACCAAAGCTGTCACCTCTCCCAAAATTTTGTTGAGTGTGAGTATGACTGTTAGTTTGCATGGAAAAGGGTGTGAGGTGAGATTGGAAGACAAATAGACTACCATAAAGGGCAAAGTAATTTGCCTGAAGCGTCAAATTGCTAATTCATAGAAATGTTGCAACGATAAGACATGACAGTGAGAGCCTGTGACAGAGTAATAAAGCCGACCATACAGGGATGATCAACAAAGACATGCACCTTTTCACCTATATCCATGAACTCTTGCTTCCTTTCTTTCACTTCACATACCCAATTTCATAGGCAGTATTATAACTAGCCTATTATCCTTTCCTATTCGTTATTGCTTCCATATTCTTCTATGCTGCGTATTTTACTTACTAGTCTTATTTTATTATATTTTTTGGATGAGTTTGAATTTTTCTAATTAGTTTTACTTACCATGTCTTTCTTTTGCCTTTCTTTTCTTTTGATTTTGAAGTTTTTTCCACTATAATTTGTATGGTTGTTCTTTATGAAATCCGTTGCGAAATTTAGAATATACAACGATAGTAATAGAAAAACAGATTTTTGTAACATGTGGTGATTACTAGTCATGTCTTGCTGGTATATTACTGTGTCTTATCTGCAATATATATCCGTAACGCTTTGTTCCTGGTTCTTTGCTTCTTATAGGTGAACACCAAATTTGAAAATATGTATATATGTATATATTTTTTTGCATATTAAGCACGAAGGACGACATGGCTAAATTGATCAGACCAATGAAATGAAATATTTGCAGTCTTTGGAGATTCCTTGTTATATCTGAGAGACCTTTGATGTATTAGATTCCTTAAGTATGAGTTCTCTACACCTAACCTTCTAATTCTACCACGATGGGCACTTTTTTCCCCCTTAAACTCTAATTATTCCAAATAACATTTCCTAGTTTGCTAGTTCCTAGTGCTAAATCGTGTTGTTCATATATAATTATATAATGACAAAATGGTGACAGTGAAAATTTGACCAAATAGAAGACAGAATCAGGTTCAAAAGGTTGAAAGACAAATTTGGAGAGTCAAGATTCCGCCCGGAAAGGACTTACACTCCCTTTAGTAGAGAAGAACTAAAGGACGGAGGAAAGAAAAAATATAAAAGTTGAAGTTATTTTTTAAAATGTTAACTACTCGTTTTCTCTCTTTTTTTAAAATTTGTTAATTAAATAATAGAAAATAATCGTTACTTTTTCTTCTGCTTTTATTTCTCCAATCCAACCAAATCATAATAGGGTTGTTGATCTAATTTTTTGTATTAGTGTTGCTTTTTCATAATGATACTGTCACATATACATATACATATAAATATAAATATAGTTTCTTAATAAATAGTTTTGCTAAATTGAAAATTTGGGGTAAAATTGCTTCGTAAGGGGTGAGATTTTCGAGGTACACATCATCCCTAAATGTAGGGTTGAGCAGTGGTCAAGTTCAGACCACAAAACCCAACACCGAAGCAAACCGAGGAGGCTACTCTGCTTTCTATCGTGTTTTGGGCTGAAGTTTGGGTTAGCTTGATTTTTTAAACCTCAATAATTTTGGACTTTATTTTTTTCATTTTTTCGCACCCCCTTTCTTTTATTTTAGATTTTATTTTTAAATTTATCGAATCATAACTATATAAAGCAACATTTATCGAATTAAAGTTTGGAATAATTTTATAGTATATATTCTATAATTAAAATTTCAGAATGTATTTTTTGCACCCCAAAATTTTAATTACAGAATATCTGTTGAGAAACTATTTTCAAAGTATAAAAAATATATTTCAAAATTTTAATTTTGGAATAAAAAATATATTCTGAAATTAAAAATTTAGATATATATTTAGTAATTTCAAAATTTATTCTTTGCATTTTAAACATTTAATTTTAGAATGTATGTTAAAAAATTATTTTAAAAATTTAATTTTGAAATACAAAATAAATTGAACTGATATTCATTTTTCGTAAACAGGGATGGAAGTAGACCGAGTCGAGTTAGACTTTGAGTGTTTTAAAAAGTTTGAGGACAGAGTCTGGGTTTGAGTGTTCAAGTTTGGTCTGTTTAAAGAGTTTGAGGACAAAGTCTGGGCCTATTCTTTTTTTTTTTTCTGTCAAGGTCGGACCTGATTTAAAGCCTACAGTAAGTCTGTTTAAAAGTCTACATTATAAAAAAATTAATAAATAAACTTAAAACCAATATAAATAATTAATTAAAAAAGCTTGCAAACTTAAAACCTATAACATAAAAAGACCATTAAATAGACCTAAAACATATATATGTTAATATTATGTAAATAAAATATAAAATAAATATTATATATTAAAATAAATATAAATATATAATATATAAATATAAATAGGTCTCTCAATAGGTTAAACAGATTTTTTTATAAGTTTAAGTCTGACTTGTTTATAAAAAAACTTTTTAACAAGCTCAAATATATTTATTTATTAAACAAGTCGAGTCAAACTAAGCTTTAAATGAGTCGAGTCATAGACCCCTATAAGACGGTTCACTTCCATCCCTACTCGTAAATTAGGAATACTAAAAAAAGAAAGAAGAAAAATTGTAAAAAGTAATTTCCACACTTTTTCAACAAGTTTGGGTTAGGTTTAGGGTTGGATGCTTATAATTGGGAAGTTGGAGTTTTATTGTTATAGATTTTTATAAATTTTAATTTTCAAAATAATTTTTATTATTTTGTAGTAATATAACCTACATATAATTATTATATTAATAATTGTTTTAAAATAATATATACTGTAACATAATTAGTATATGTATATTCTGTTTTATTAATTTATGCATATTCTATTCTGTTTTAACTTTTCAAATATAATATCTGAATTCCTCTTTTCATTTTTTAGGTTATAAAAATTTTGCACGTTAGTAACTTAAAAAATTAAAATCATAAATAATAGAAATATGAAATGTTAAAAATCATATATGTATAATAGATAAAAAATAATAATTAAAAATGAAATAAATTGCAATTAAAAATGTTTATATTTTAATTATTGTTTATTGGTGTTTTTCATATTCGTAAAATAATATTAGGTTCTATTTTAGTAAAAAAATAAATTAATAAATTAATAAATTTATGTGTTTCATATTATAATCACATGTTTAATAAAAAGAAATAATCAATACAATACATAAACAAATTGTTTTTAAATATTTAGCATAGTACATGGCATGTTTACAAATTGAATTAATCTAATTTAAACAGTACATGTGAACCGAAACAAATTGAAATAAAAAATTAAAAATTAAAAAAGTTACTATTTTTGTATGATTTAGTTTGGTTTACCATTTTTCTTTGCAAAACCAAATCTTTAAGTTTTTTATTTTTAAATTGTTGTTCTTTTAATTAATATTAGTTATGGGAAAGATTTCTTAAACTAATTCAATTTATATTATATATTTTGTATTAGATGTTTTATTTTATTGATTAGTTGACATAAAATTTATTAAAGTATGACTAAATCTATTTATAATGTTTTAAATTATATATTTTTATTATTAGTTGTATTTTTTTCTATATACTTTTTAACATATACTTATATAAATTTTATTTTGAAATGTTAAGTATGAATATTATTATTATTTTTTAATTAAAAATATTTTTAAAATTTTAAAATTATTATTATTTTATTAACTTATCTTTATTGTTAATTTTAGAAAAATAAAAAAATTTAAAAATCAAACTGACAAAAATATTAATTTAATTTTTTTAACATATTTCAATCGAATCAAATTTCAAATATTTTTCTATCATTAGTAGAAATTATTTTTTTTAAAAATAAATAAATCAAGCGGTATCACGGCCATCCTAAATTCCTGATAACACATGGAAGTGGGAAGAGAGAACCAAAAGTTTCAAAACAGATAATACAGAACTAGCTTTAATTGACAACATTTAAAATATTAACATAATATATTTGGCACATAATTTTAGTTTATTTATAATTATAAAATAAATTTAACTTATATTTTATTGTCTATTTTAACTTTTTTACATAAATTGTATGTAATATCATACAATTAAAAATATACAAAAATATCAGCAAAAAATAAAACATTAAAATAATATTATTTATATAGTTTTTTACATATTAAAATATCTATCAAATTGTTTGTAAAGTGTTTTTACAATATATTTAGTTTATAATTCAATACATTGTTTAATTGAATAACTAAATATGTAGTTTATGTAAGTTAGATAATTTTACGTTAAACTAAAAATGTTATATGTAATAAAATATAAATTGATGAAATGTGATCTTTTAACAGATATAATTTATATTCAGTATCATTTATCTTTTAAAAATTAATTTTAAAATTTAATATTACAAATATAAAGCATAAAGAAACTTGTGAAATGCATGTGCATTATTTTTTTATATTTTTATATATACTTTTAGTGAAAATAATATTTTATCATAAATACACTGAAATTTAATTTTAGAGATAATTTTTAGTGAAATTTTAAAAATTATCACTAATATTTTTTTTATATATGGCATGCATATTTTATCATATTATATATATATATATATAGATATATATTATAATGATGATTTATGGCTTGATAATTATTATGAATAATATTAGTGACCAAATTAAATGTTATTCACAAATATTTTATATCAAGTGATAGTTTTTACATTCATCATTAAATTTAGTTATTAAAAAATAATTTTCATAATTTTGTAAGTTATATAAAATATTACAATTTAAATATTTTTATTAGATAATTTAATTATCAAATTAATTATTAAATTAAAAGTTTCTTTCATATAAATTATATGTGTAAAATGTTGGATTATCCAATATTATTTAATATCTCATTTACCTATATCAAAATTGATGTAGTATACACTTTTGAATATATATAAAGATAAGAAGCTTAATTATATTATTATATTTATTAAAATTTAATAAAATTTAAAACAAATAAATAAGATCATAATATATAAATAAAATTTATATTTTATATAATTTTATAATATAATATTTGATATAACTTATGTTTTTTTCCTATTATAAAATATAATTATAAAATTTGAAAAGAAAAAAAAAAACCATTAGATTTCTAAACCACCCGTCCACGCACATCCCATGCATGCAGTTATGTTTATGTTTCAGAGATTGATTATGCTAGTATGTTTTCAAAAAATATATTAAATGCTATCTTATAGTTTTTCATTTAATATTTTTGTTTAAATAACTAATTTTATATTAACTGGATGGTAATTTTTTTAAGGATGATTAGGGTGTGGTTTGAATAGATTTAGAAAAAAAAAATTATCTGAAACTTAGGTTCGATTGTAATATATTATGAAAATTAAACTAAATGAAGCTTTGACAATTTGGTTCAGTTATATCATTTCGATTTTTTATTTTATTTTAACAAGTTTTCAAGCAAAAAGAAAATGTAAATTACTATGTTAAAAAATATAAGAAAAAGGAATGTATAAAAAAAAAATTCACAATTCATAATTAAGAAAAAAATTATAGTAAATAAACAACACTTATATACAATAGAAATAACAATCGGAACATTTTTATATTAATTTTATTTTAGAATGTAATATCAAATTGAAATATATGTATAATTACATATCTATTTAATTTTGTAAAAAAAAATGCAAAATCTACTGAACTGTAAAAAAATAAAATCTTAATTTAATTTTTTCAATTCGATTATATAATGAACATCTTCAATTTTCCTTTCTAGCATAGGCTTATAGCCGGCTATTTGTTTTACTGGAATATACTATCATATCTGTTTGTAACTTTGTATTGTAATGGAGCGTTTATGATATTCATAAATTTATCAGATTTTCTCTATGGTGGATCATTATGCTTCCGCTATACTCCATGAAAATCTTCAAAGGCTTTCGGTAGCATGTTGACTATGCTATACACATAATAACAAATCATTTCAATTTTTAACCATATACATATGCTATACATTCAAAATGTCGTGTAAGTCTATCACAATTCAAAAGCCAAACCCAAATCATGGCATTTCTTCCATTATAATATAGCCTTAAACTTTAACGAAACTCGTCTTTATCTTGCTTAATTTCCTCAACTCTGTGTTTTTCTAATTACCACAAAACCCTATCACGGGTTTTCTTAATGGCCTAATATTCTTATAGATGATTTGAGCACGCAAGGAAGAGATAATCAACCAATTAATCTAATAATGACAGCTCTCTGCGTTTGTTACCCCACAAATTCTTGATCCTCACATGATCATATTTAGACGTGGATATGCAAATCAATTCAACTTGTGTTAGTCTCTTCTACAATGATTTATTATTAAATCAGCTAAATCGAATTTGACTTGTAAAGTAAACAGGTAAAAAAAAATTATTAACACATATTTGATCCATATTAATTTGTAGGTTAACAAATTAATAGGTTAATAAATCAGTATTAAAATACTTTAAAACTAAAAATATTTATAAAAATAAAAATTATATATATATATATATATATATATATATATCTTAAAAATAGCCTATATATTAGTCTTTAACCTACAAATTCAATACATTTAACCCGTAAATGAAATGAATTGAACCAGAGACTGACAAGTAAATAAACATATTTTTATTTATTCTAATTCTTCTACCTTTTTTAGAAGAAAAAGACTTTTCCTAGAAACCTTAAGAATAGAGTACTTGATTTGGCAGAGAGCCACACCAAATATGATTTTAAAAGAAATAAACACTAACTGCTAATCTATGACTATAAGCATTTAAGTCTCTGCTAATAAAAATAAATTATATCCTGAATCCAATTAGTTAAACATTTGTAATCCTGAATATCTCATCAAATTTGGATGAATGGAATAGTCTATTGTAACCTTTTAAACCTGTAATAAATCTATCTGAATTTAAATATTAAACTTCAATTATGTATCAAACAAATATCTCATTCCATTGCAAGACACCTAGCAATGATTTATCTAATATGTAATCAATATAAGAACTAGCAGTTATATGAATTTCACCATTTGATTTTTTAACGGTAGCTCCAAAACGAGTCCCTCTTACTTTAGGCCAGCCAGCATCCAAATTGAAAAACATATTCTTCTTCATGTTTAATTCGAAATTCGTTTAATATCATGCATAGAAATTCTCAACATGATGATCTTCCATTAATTCCATATGTTAAAAAGCCAATACAATTAATCCATGTATTAATTATACTATTGTATCTGGGCTGGGGTAAGATATGAATTAAGCTATAGTATTTTATTTAATATTAAAATATTGATCCTGATAGAATATAAACAAAAATCCATCTGTAAAATATAACTATTAAACAAATAAAGGAAAGAATTAATATATATCAAATATATTATCCTCATATTTAAAAAAAAAAAGCCAGCTAGTATTAAAAGTTAAAACCATGCCCAAATATTTAGCGACTGCACAAAGACTAAGAGGATTCCGTGTGGATCATTTGAAGGGCTTTGAAATGTATGCAGAGTACACGTGTTAAACTTTGGGTCAGAAAAAATAAAAAACAAATGAGTTGTTGGAAAAGGACCTACAACGACAATTATGTAGCCCAAGATCAGCAGAAGTTATGCAGACTTTGTGGAAATGATTGCTGCATTTTCGGTTTTGTGATTATGTTTTTTTAGGGATAATTCGTTGCAAATAAAGATAAACCGATTTCTAACCGGTCCTGTCCATTATTTTTCTTCTATTATCTGTTTTTAAATTAATTTAAATTAATTTAAATTAAATTATTAAATACATTTTAGACATGTATATTACTTGATTTGAATTATATTTTTTACAACGTATATTGTGTATTAAAAAATATCAAAATCATTTTTAACTTTAAAATAAAAACTCGTAATCATTCAATAAAATACTTCCTTTTAATATATAAGTGTGACTATGTAGATTGCAGGGTTAAGTAACTCGTAGCCGTCCAAAGTTGGTTCACTCACTCAGTTTAATATTTTCTTTCTAAACCAAATTTTGGGTAACATGGGACATAATTATTTCAGGATTAAGTCTCCCTTTTTGACCTTTGGACGGATTTAATTTTTAAGACAACAAATTAACTTGCACTCATTGTTATATTTTTAAAAAATAATATTTAAAATTTAGATAAGTTAAATTTTAAATATTTATCTAGATCAGAACATGCACAAGAATTTAAATTAATAACATTCACAAAAATATTTATATATAATTTATTAATAAATTTATTATTTCAACAATGAAATTTAAAACTGTGATATTATAAAAATTGAATCAAACCTTATATTCGTTGGACCTTCTTAAATCTCAATTTATTTTAAAAGGAATTCACTGATTAAAGAAGCATTGAATAAAATCAGCAGAAATATTAACGCCATGAAATCTAATATACCAAGAAGCCCAATAGTATTTGTCAAGTTTAACGTATATGGATGGGGAAGGCTAGAAATATATTATTTTTATTTTGGTACAATTTGAAAAATAATGGAATTTGAATTTGGAATTTTATGTAAAATTATTTTAATTTTTTTTATTAGACTAATTCTTATACGTAGCTTAATAATATATTATTTTTAAAAATTAAATTAATTTATAAAATTAATTTTAAATATTTTGATTTTTTAAAATAACCAATTATAAAAATACGTTTAAAAGAATATACTATTAAGACTTTTCTATAAAAAAAATTTCTCAAAGTATGTATTTATTTTAAGGAAGTATCTAGAATTTTTGAAGTTTTAGGTGAAATTGATGTTTGGGGCTTAATGTAATATAAATCATCCATCCGTGTTTTATTTTCTAGAAAATTATGGGTTACAAAAAATTATAGATTAAAGTTGTGTGGTTAAGTAAATTTAAATTTGTATTAAAATAATGTGACTTATTCGTTCACAATTCAATGTGATTTTTATAGGTATACTATTATTCTATCACCATGCACCTTACGTCCTCACCAAATAGATTATTAGCTAATCTCAATATTTTAGGTCCTTTTTTTTTATATATAATAACAGACAAAGTAAAATAATAAACAACAATATCGATGCAAATTATACCCAACAAATCAATCAGATTGGATTATACATTGAAATTCGAAAAGCATATGATAACGTGTCATGCATATTCAAGTCTTTTCATTTATAAATAAAATATTATTTATATAATATATGAAAGCACTGTTTATGGTTAAATACTCAAAACCGCACGAAGTGATACGTATGACAAGAAAATTTATATGATCTCTGTCCCGCCACAATTTTAACATAAAAATTTCGAATTGATAACACCAAAGTACTAGAGGCGTGAACAGTTGATCACTATGAGAATTGAGAAGTCTGAAATCGAATAGAGCAGTAGAAAATACAAGGAACCGAGAAAAGTAACACTTTTTAATAGAAAACAAAGAATTAAAAGATAAAATTAAAGAGGTCAAGAGGGAGATGAAAAAGTAAGAGAAAAAATAATATAACATTAAATAGTTTAAAAATTGATGATCAATATAATTATGTTGATAAAAAATATTTTAAATTGATATAAAGGATTCATTAAAATAAAAATGTTTTTAATAAGTTAAATTAACAATAAATACAGTTTTTAAAAGGTATAAAATTTTTTGGAACTGTTTAAGTTACAGCCAGGCAGCTTCAATTTGCTGAAGGTTTAAAAATACAAAAATTTGATTATTCTAATATTCAGAAATGGTGAAAGTTCATGTAGATGTAACATAGCATAAATAATTCAAATATTTCAACTGGCGGAAACAACTCGTATATGTTTGGGGTTAGCTGGCACGTGATTGTTTCTAAAGAAATGATTGAATTGTTTAAATTAATTTTACCAAATATATAATTGACAATCATGGAAGCTGAATGAAGACTTTCGTGGACATTTTAGCTACGTGTTGTAACAAAGACAACTTATCATGACGTTTATGATATTTTGACTCTCCGAAATATTTTTTCCTTCTCATGTTACTTTCACATATACATTTAATTACAATTTTTAACTTGGCATGGCTATTCCGTAAAATAATTGAGAGCAACTAATCAAGCAAAAAGCTACTTGCAACTAGAGATCATGATATGCAATCATGCCAACTTTGATTGTCAAACTCGTATCCTCTTATCGAATTTTTTCGTAACCAGACTCCAAATATTTCCTTAAATTTCTGCCCCATTGAATGATGCTAATTTTCTATAAAGTTATTATTATTATAATTTCATTTTTTTTTCTCTTCTTTCTTATTATCATTTATTTTTTACTATTATTTTGGATGAATTTATCATAATGAAATGGGCACTCATTATATTCCTTTTTCTATACTTTATAATGAAGTTCATCTCCATAAAATTTTAGGGCAAGATGGTGTGAAAAATTAAAATCACGAATATATAATTTTGTAAATATCGGGTCGTCTTATGAATATTAACAGAAAACAGGAAAAGGGATATATAATAGGATTCAATTTACAAGATCAAGATCTGTTAATGAAAAGAAATATTGAATTGATTTTTGTTAGTAATTAATTTCTATCCGAAAGACATTCACACGCCAATTATGGTGTGTCTCTTGATTTAATTACCAATCTAGTTTACAAAGTTTTGTGAATGAGACAAGGGAAAGGATATATGTGTAATTGTAGGTAATCAATCATTTGACACCCAAATCAAACTAAAATATTGTATATAAATGTTGTATTAACTCATTTGTAACTCCCCCCACCAAATCACAACCCTTACATTCCTCTCACTGATCTATTGATCATGGCAAATCCACCATTTCTACAAGAAGATTGTGTCAAATATAACAAACCAAAAGATCATACACCAAAAGCAAAGGGATTGTCCTTCTCTGCTGCCTCTATCCTCTCTCTTATCATCTACATCACAATCTTCTATATATTAAACCTCTCCCCATATACCCTCTTCAACAACCACATCTTTTGGTTTCTCATGTCCAACACTCTCATCCTTATCATAGCTGCTGATTATGGAGCATTCTCTTCATCCAAACAGAAACATCTCTATGATGAAGAGTACCATGTTTCCTCATATGTCCCCAAATACCAACGAGTTGATAAAAAATGCATCACTCCCAAGCAAGAGGTGAGCGAAAAAATGCTGAAGGAGATCAATAAATATACCATCACTAAGAATATTGATGTTCCTGAACGTTTAATTGAAGTTGTGGCACAAAATGACCCAAAGAAACATAGTGAATACTCCAATGAGAAAAAGCTATTACCTCCATTATTGGATGTTGATGATAGTTTTAGAGCATGTGAGAGGAAACCTATCCCTGTCAGAATTTACAAGCGAAGTAAATCTGATAGATCACATAGAATTAAGCGTGTGGTGATTGATGAAAGTGTGAAAAGGATGAGGAAGCCAACAACCATGGAGGTAGAAGCAAAAGTAGAAGAAGAGAATGAGTTTACCACTATGACAAATGAGGAGCTTAATAGGAGAGTGGAGGAGTTTATCATGAAGTTCAATAGACAGATTAGGCTTCAGGCAATTAGAAACATTTATCAAATAGATGAAGAGTGAAGCTTCAAAAATTTTGCTCTTTTACCTTTGGTATTTGCTTAAATGTGGCATTCTTAAATTTGGCTTGTGTTGTGTTTTGCTATACTATAGTTCATTCCAAGAATCTGAAATGAATTATTGGGAAAGTTGGTAAACAGATTAGTCATATCTTTTACTGTTGTATAAAATTTCATTTTCCTCTTGTCCATTTGTTTTGGATTTGTGTATCTTCCTAGTCATATTTCATATTTAAAAAAAGGTGAGTATACATTTTATTGGAAGGAACAGAAAAAGAGAAAAATAGAAAGAATAAAAGAATGATATAATCAAAAAATAGTATATATATATATTGAGATCAAAATAAAAATTGAATTATTTTAATTTTTATTACAATTTAAATCAATTTTATTACATGGTTTTAACTTAAATTCAGAGGTAAGTTTGTTTTTTATATTAAGGTAAGCTGGATTAAATGAATCTTATAAGTTATGAGATATTACATGCAAAGAGACGACGTATTTATCTACCTAGTAGTCACCATAATATTTAATATGATATATTAACAGGTTGTTAATAAAAAGAATGCGATGAAAGATTAATTTGTATAATAAATTAAAAAATAAAAGGTTAGTAGAGATCTTTTTAAAACTCGAACTAAATTGCAATGTAACTGGTAGAATAAATTTGTTAATTTACTTTCTAAGAAGATGATTAATCAATATTAGCAAGTTTATATGACTTTTATAAAATAGTTTAGACACTTGTAATTGGAAAATAAACTTTCATTCTTAAGGGAATGATTTAAAAACCTATAATTAAAGAATAAAGTCTCATTTTTAACAAAATTGTCTAAGAAATAAAAAATTATATTTTTCAGAATGAAAAAAAATGATGATAATCAAACTTAAATCTCATCAAAATTATTTTAACCTCAAACTCCTTAGCAATTCTTCAGCAATGGATCAATCTTAATGACATAAATAATGTTATATTTGTAGTTAGTTTCTTAATTTAGGGTAATTTAATTGACTCATTTGGTTAAAACAATCACAAAAATAAAAATGTAACAAAATGGTGGGAGAGTTTTGTCCCTCTAAGAAGGCCCACTTGGCTCAATTTAGATATGTTAAGAAAGGAATTAGTAAACACAACAAGCAATAAAGCAACCAGTGGACAAGTTTACACTTTGATTTACTTAATAAAATAATTTTTTTTATTTTATTTTTAATTATAAAAATATTACTTTATTTAATTTTTTCATATTTTTAAAAGTTCACATACAAAAAATTTCCAAAATAATGTTTTATTATTTTTAATTTTTCTTATATAAATTTTTTTAAACAAAATGTAAAATAAAAATTGAAAACAAAAAATATAAAAAATTTTTCAAAATTAAACAAATCATTAACTTTTCTGCTTAGAAGAATTTGTGAGGAATGTCACAAAATATTCAAATAATAAAATTGACAAATAAATATCTAAAAAGTAAAAGATTTAATTATATTTTTTACTTTTCTAGTTTGAATTACATACATTTCTATGTATTCTTTTAATAATTAAATTTCTTTACTTTAAAATTTTCAAAAAATTAGTTTGTTGTCAATTTTTATATTTAAAATCATTATTAATTTTTTACTCAAAACTTTAATGAATTAAATAGATTATATTATTTATTATTCAAAAATTATCAAACAAAAATATTAAATTTTATTCAAAATAAGTATAAAACTTAAATTTTTCTCGTGACTATACTCAAATTTTTTATTTATAATTTTTTCAAATTTTTACTAATTTGTTACTTATAAAATTTTTAAATTGTTTCATATTGCTATTGTAAATCTTAAAAAATGATAAAAAATATCAATTTATAGTTTTTAAGTAAGAAAAATCAATCAATAATTAAAATTGTTAAATTTAAAAAATCAAAAAAAAAATTCTTAAAAAATTTTGAAACCAAAACAAAACGTAATCCATACTAAAGGAATAATAGATACAATTAAATCAAACAATAAAAAAAATAACAAAATTTGGAGTGATAAATTCCTCATTGTAAGATGTGAATATTATGAAACTTAATAAAAATTACTATAAAATATAAACTGAGAAAAAAAATCATCCATCAACCATTCACAAACAATCTCTATTTAATAGAAAAATATAGAAATGACTAAAAAATCACACTTAACAATAATCATTTACAATGAAAAATAACAACAATAATCTAAAAGAGATAAAGAAATATAAATTAATTCTTATAAAAAATCATAAACTTGAAAATGAAAAACAAAAATTTAACCATTCATATTAAAAATTTATAAATTTAATTTTTTTTTTTAAATTTCATGTAAAATGAAATAGAAACGAAGACCTAGCTAAAACAAGATTACAATATTAGAACTAAGAATATTTAAAATTTTTAGATCTTAAATTTTAATTATAATATATTTTAAAAGATACATAACATTATATAACTTTTTTTAGCATGTAATAAATCTAGAAGAATATTAAGATTGAGCTTTGTAATATAAGAGATACTCTTAAAAAGAATTGTCTAAGGAACATTTAAAAGAATTATTTAAATAATGTAAGATTATCTAAAATAGTCATAAGAAAAAGGTCTCAAGCATTATCTAAATATAATATTATACAATTTTCAATATTTAGTCCTTTTAACATTATTTTAGGTCGAAGATTGTGTAAAAAAAAATGAAAATCTTAATATTTGTAGTCTTTTCTATTAAGTTTGGAAATTTGATTTTAATTAAATCCTCTAAATAACAAACATACGAACTTAAATAATTTCATATTAAAAATAAAGAAAAAAATCACAGATAAATTAAGAATTTTTATAGTACACAAAAAGAGAAAGTAACCTACTACAAAATATAATATCTTTAGAAAGCGAATCCCTTACTTCAAAAGATATTATATCAGGACAACAAGTCTACTCTAATAAATTCATTCATTAAATGAAGACAGTAGATGTTCAAAATTTTAAAAATAATTTTTTTTTCTAATGTTCACAAATTTATTTTCACTTATTTATAGAAAAAACTTTCGAAAAGAAAGGACAAGAGGTTTTATTGAAAAATAACAATAACACTCATCCATTTATTTATTATTCGATCTCTCTATAATATTTATTTTTTGCTAAATTATTTTTTAAAGTTAATAATTATATATTAAACCTTTTTCTTATCTTGTATATATTTAGAGGAAGGAAAAATATTCCTTTTATGTACAGGGGAGAGGAGTAAAAACTCGATGTCAAGAGAGATTTTTATAATTTTATTATATTATAAAATATTGAAAACAATATGACAGATTCAATATTTAGAGATTAGACAACATATTTTTCTCTAATAATTCATATTTACCTAACTAAACATCACATTTTCCTTAACTTGCATGTTTGTCGTAAGTGTCATATGCTTTTAACGTTTGGAAAAGATTTTTTTACACTGGCACAATAATATATCTTCACTAGAAATACTTCGATAATATATTAATAATTATATAATTGGTTATTAGTGGTTAATAATATAGAAAAAAATATGATTATTGATTTAATATAAATGGTAAAAAAATATTTGGTAATTGATAAAATATAATTAATTAATTATTTTATGGTTAATGATGTATGAAAAATTAATTAATAAATTAACAATTGTAGTTAATTAATTATAAATATAATTAATTGATTATTAAAGATGATTAATTAATTAATCACTAGAATATAATTAGATGTAGTTACTGTATATATGTAGAAATAACATAATTCTGAAAATCTTATCGTATAATTTTTATTTTTATCAATTCAAATATTTAAATTATTATCTAATAGTTGAAGATTTTTGAATAAGTATATAACTCAAAACTAGGATTTGCTAGATAATGTAGGTTGGAAAATTTTCAATCCCACAAAGTATAAAATATAATTTTGTTCTCACACTACACTAATTTAAATTTTAATTAAGTATTTTCTTTTAAATTATAAAAATAATTGCTATAATTTTTTAATTGAAAATAAGGTTTGATAACAATTTTTAGCATATAAATTTTTTTCAATAAATGCTAGTAGGACTTATTTTGCTAGTCATGGATTAATTTTATGAAATTAACATAAGAAATCATTTTTTTTTAAAAACCCTAAAAATGCATTTAATATTACAAAAAAATTATATTAACACATTTTAATAATTATTAAAAAAAATACCTATTATCATTTTTTATTTTAATCCGATTCAAACATCTTTTAGTTTATATAAATATATAACATCATATATCTTTTTAATTATTTATACAACTTTACAGATTTTAAATTTTTTTATAATATTATATATATATATATATAATAAAAGTTAAAATAATTAAAAAAACAAAGAAATATCATATCTCATTATAATTTACTCGTATAAAAAACAATAATACACATTATTATTATTATTATTATTACTATTATGTTATAATTTTTAATTAAATATTTATAAAACTGTCATTTTTTTTTAAATATAGATTGAACGATGAAACCAAATTATCTAAATTTTTAATTTTTTATATTAATTTAAATAAAATGTTAAACATTTTGAGAATTATCTTTTATAGTACAGGTGAAGGTAACAAAAATTTATTTACATGAAATAATATTAATATCTAAATTATATTTATATTTATCTGTATTAAATAAAATGAAAAATATGATTAAATTCTACACGTATAATTATTTTCATCACAAGAAAATTAAAAATTTATATAAAATTATTTTAATATTTAAAGTGGAGCACTACATATTTACATTATTATATTATAACACATTTATATTACATTTTTAAAAATAATTATACTATATAAATATTTCGTACGCTGCATGACTCGAGTTACTGGTTACTGCTGAGTAACAATGAACTTTAAAAAGCAAATTTAATTGGAGATAGTTTTATTGTGAAAAAGGCGGATTTTTATTTTATTATTAGATAAAATAATTTTAGGACAAGATTCTTGAAATTATAAAATAATTTTTTTATAAATAAAAAAATATTATCTGCATTAGTTAATTTAGCATGATGTTATATCTAAATTTATAATTTCCAAATCCATAATTAGGAATATTTTAACATTAATTAAAAATTGACTAAATTCAATAAAAAATATTTTTTAATCTTAAATTCAAGTTTTATTTTTAAATAATATTATTTATAGAAATTATTAATTTTATACTCATTACGTTAAATCATTTTTCTATTTTAAGTATTTATTTATTTTTACTTCTTTCAAATATTCTTTATTAAAGTTAACTAACATTTTAACTTGAATTTTATTTATAATTACTTGACTTAAAAAAAATTAAAGATATATTTTCCTTTTAGAAAAATCAAATTATAAAATTATTATAATCCTAATTAACTTTTATTTTAAAATTTAATATAGTTCATCAATAAATATAATGTAACTATTTATATAATTTTCTTAATTTTAATAATAAGAATAATATTTTTTAATTTGTTATTATTTAATCTAATAAATATTAAAAATATAAATATAAATTTTATTTTATTTATTTTTATTTAAAAATATTTTTAAATATTAAAATACCATACAATACACGAACATTTTTTAATAATATAAATTAAAAGAATAAAAAATTATACACAAAATCTATTCTTATATTATAAGTTTAAATCCTAATTCTTAAGTAAGAGTTTTTTTTAGAAAAATGTTGCGATGTATAATTTTTTATTTAGCCATGTGACTTCTTTTATATCAAATATTTAACTTTATTATTTATTTATTTTTAAATAATAATTTTGATTTAAAAATATTTAAAAATTCTAAATTTGATATATTATATCAAATAAAAAATATATTTTTCAATAAACTAAATTTTAAATTTATTATAATTATAAGTTAATTATAAAATTTTAATATAATATGTCGATTTCAATAAAGTTTTCTATTTAATTTTAATAGTTTTATTTTTTAATATAATATTTATTGTTAATTTTATCATTTTAAAATTACTTTTATTTATAAATTTTATTTAAATTTTAAATAATAATGTAATGGGCAGATTTTGAAGAACAAAAAATTAAGAAAGTTGTTACTCATAAAAATAAAGATTCAATTTATTTTTTATGTTTAAATAAATAATTAAATTTAATAAAGTAAAGTTGATTTTAAAAAATTAATATATTATAGTTAATTACGGTGTTTTTTTTGTACCGAATGTATTATCGGATTAGTTGTGAGTATTTAATTATTCAAAATAAATCAAAAGAAGATAAACGATAAAGTGTAAAGAGCAAACGGAAAACCTAATCAAGGTTCAGAGACTGAGAATCCTGGATCGCTGGCACCCCTAACCTACCCTCTTCTCTGTTTCTCTCTAGAAGTAGCCTATTCTTTTCTCTACCAAGCAGGTATATGCAAAATCTTGGGTTTGATACGTCCATCTTATATCCGCATTCTTCTTCTTTATTAACTCTCAATTGTAGCGTTTGGATTTTTATTTATATACTTTTTGTTTTTTCCCCTCTTTTCCTTGGAGTGAAATTATAGCTTTCTTGTGAAGGGTCCTTTTTGTGGCAATTCTATTAAAATTATTATATATATATATATATATATTTATATTTAGTTGGTGTTTGTGGGTGCAGTTGATGATGAATCTTACTTTATGTGATGAGTTGTTTTCTACAATTCATCCTCCGTTATCCCCATCCACTCGATTTTTACTCTGTTTTAAACCTTCCGTATAGTGTTCTTTGTCCAAGTTTCGTTTCTGCTTTTTAGTCACACTTTGGCTGCATTAGTATCCCTGTTGTGGTAAGTAATAGATTTATAAGCGGGCTTATGTAGGTTTAGTATTTCTATAGCTGGATTTAACAACAGAAAATGGTTGAGATTTTTAGTGTTTTATTTCTTGCTTTAACTTTTTTTTAAATATGCAAAGAGGGAATAAGCTAGGGAGGATGGTCAGAGACTAACTAAAGTATATTCTGTACTGGTTATTTGTATCTCTAAAGGTATGTTTTTCTTTCAGGAATTTAGTAATATTTTGTAAAATGGGCGAGACTGGCAAACGATATCATTCACAGAGAGACTATGATGGGGACAGGAAAAATCAAAAGAGACGTGTGAATGATAAAGATGAAAAGGGCAATGATGAGTTGATTGTTTATAGGATACTCTGTCCGGATGAAGTTATTGGGAGTGTCATTGGGAAGAATGGGAAAGTGATAAATTCAATAAGGCAAGAAACCAGGGCCAAAGTCAAGGTTGTGGATCCATTTCCTGGTGCCAAGGATCGGGTTATAACTATCTACTGCTATGTTAAGGAGAAGGAAGAAGTTGAGATTGATGATGAGTTCACTGATAAACAACCTTTATGTGCTGCTCAAGATGCTCTTCTCAAGGTTCATGCTGCCATTTTGAATTCCATAGCAGCTGTTGGAGATTCTGAGAAAAAATGGAAGGATAAAGATGAATGTCAAATTCTTGTTCCATCAAGCCAATCTGCAAATATCATTGGTAAGGCTGGGGCTACCATTAAAAAACTGAGAAGCAAGACCAGAGCAAATATCAAGGTTACTGCCAAGGATGCAGCTGACCCAACACACTCTTGTGCAATGGAGTTTGATAATTTTGTCTCGGTTAGTATATGCAATATTATGAAACTTACCATTGAATTATTTATTGCATAGGTTAATAATCACTTCTCTGATTAGAATACTAGCAAGGTAGTCAAAATCGAGATTTTACCTAGGATCAAGAGGGGGTTTAAGATCATAAAACCTAGGATTGTAAACACAGATCGTAGGATCCTACAAATAATATATCTTCCTATATATGGATATAAAATTTATATATGCATGTAAAATAACATAATAAACATTTAAATTGTCACAAACACTTAATTAAAGATAAATTCATAAAGATAATATTATTAAAGCCATCATTTGTCTTAAATAACAATTTAAACAAAAGATAATACCAAATACTAAGTTTTCAAACCAATTCAAATATCAAACTTAAACATCAAAATGATCGAATACTAAAACAGAGCATAAGCAGAGAGATGGATAAGATGAAGCAGCAGCAGTCATGCCAAAACCAAAACAAAGAAGAAATAGAGAGATGGAGAAGATGAAGACCAAGGTTGGAGCTCATCGAAGAAAGAAAAGGGTTGTTGGAGAAGGTTGCATGTTGTCAGAGCTCGTTGGCTGAAGGACACAAGGATGAAGGTTGCACCTGCACACCCGCACTCGTAAAGGAAGGCTAAAAGTTGTGTCACACAGAGAAGGACGAACAACTTAGGTTTTATTGAAGATATCATAACCACTACCCACATCCCACAAAATTGTGCACCACAAATAAAAACAAATAAAGATATCCGCAATTCCATAGAAAGACATCATGGGTTCACTTAATATTCAGGTCGTCTTGTTGGTTTGGGGTGGGTTGAGTCAAGTTTTCTGGTTTTGGCGGAAAACGGGTTAAACAGCTGACTCGATGAGATCACATGATCTCACTGATTTCATGGCCTCATCAGACGATCCTACGTGATCTTGGGTGAGATTGAGATCGGGAATAGGGGTGGAGGATTGTAAACTCGACCAATCTTATGTGTTGGATCATGATTTTGACTACCATGAATACTAGCATCTAATCCACCCATTGACTCATTCCAATATTAATGATTTATTTTATGAATAATGTAATGATATGCTTAATGGCATAAAAGGCTGCACAATACTACAATTTGTGCTGCTAGTTTATATTTCTGATTTTGTGCTGACTATATATATGTATTTTTATTTTTTCACACTAGTTTGCCACTTTGCATCTTGATATGTCATCTATAAACAATGCTGCATGCCACATAATATGGATGTCTAATATGTAATATTACGTGATGACCATTTCTCATGTTGGCCTAAATAGCAGAACAGGTGAACACAACTGTGTCAATAATGACTAAATTACAATATTTTCTTCATGTGTTTTTCTTGGTTTTTTTGAGAACTTGCAGTTGTTATCCTGTATCCCATCCTGAATACTTCTTCCTTAGAATATAATCTCTGCAAGAATAATCTGTGGCTTCTTGTTGTTGAAACATATGGTTTGTCTGAAAGAAGCAAAGGAATGTTCTGGTTAGGAAGACTGTAAGACATTTTGAAACCCCAAACAGGTGTATTAAACAGGGAAGGTTAAAATTTCTATCTTTTCTATTTGTTCCTAAAAACCCATACTCTACTCGCTGCCTCACCATAATCATCAACTTAACAGTGGCAAATAGTGCCATTATATGCCATAGCTGAGTGCCATGCCTCCAGCTGCCATAGGAAACTCATAGCATTGTGTTTTTGTGTTGTGCCAATAGCGGCTGAAATTACAGTGTGCAACATGAAAATGCAGCTGAATGGTGGCCAAATCGTTGAGGATAGCGCCACCAGTCCCTGTTTGCATCTCAGCCCCTCCATTTTCCAGCCAAACTCTGATAGGCCACACATACTCTGGCCAAGCTCACCTCATTTTTGCCTGACCCACTGCTTTTCCAGCCAAGCCATTCATTTTCTGACCAAGTTCACCTGTTTAGAGCTTCGTACCTGATAACTTTCATTCTGTATTTCTATCCTTTTTATTTCTTTTCCTGTTTTCTTTTTATCTTCTTCAGTAACCTTTTCTGTCTCTTTGTTAATATATTCTTTTGGTGTCTTCTTTCAGACATTACAGTTAAGTACCATGCTGCCTTGTGTGTATTACATAGGTGGCTAATTCTTATATTTATAATGCTAGTCATGAATCAAATGGTAGAAAATAACAAATAAACTAAAAGTCAACTATGTATAGCGTTCCTAGTGAAGGATTATTTCCAGTTATGAATCAGATACATGGTGGATAAAATAGTAGTAATTTAACTATATAACATTTGGATTGTCTCATAGAACTAGGGACCATAGTCCCTAGTGGGCTTCATGCTGAAAGATTGATGAAAAATTCATGATAAATATTTGAATGACCTCCAACATCAAAGGATAACCTCAATATCGAGGAACTTCTCCTAAGGTATATGTGCTGATTCATTCACATAGAGGATAAGAAAGAAAACAAGGTTCTGGTTTTTTAAGAATACAGTATTGATCCTGCATTATTCACAACCATTGGAAAATTCCCTCATATCTATTATATGGTATGTATTAATTTATGGTGCTAATTCAATCACTGCAATTGGTAGCTAATGGATGCACCAATGCGGCTTTGCATGGTGTGGATGACTGCATGCATGACTTTGGTGGACCATCCTAAGAAGCCACCCACATGGTAGTGGAATGAATAATCTATTGTGATGCTGCTGTCCTTGTTTTTGCTTAAAGATAATTGTTATTGTGTATCACATTTAGTGGCTATATCAATTTGAGAGTGAACTACAATTTATTTGCATCTAGAGTTAGAAAATTCTGCAATTTCTATATCTTTAATATTATCTTTGCTCAGAATTTTTTCATTTGTCTAAACAAGTTCTTTTGCAGTAAACTTATCTTATTATATTGTTGCTTTTGCTGTGAGTAGATCATCGGTGAATCGGAAGCAGTTAAAAGAGCACTATTTGCAGTTTCTTCTATTATGTACAAGTTCAGTCCCAAGGAAGACATCTCTCTTGACACAAGTATACCAGAAGCTCCACACAGTATTATCATTCCTTCCGACGTTCCAATTTATCCTCCTGGTGGACTGTATCCAGCTTCAGATCCTATTATCCCACCTAGTGCTGTTCCTCAAATTATAGGTGCTACAAACATGCCAGATCTGCAAGGTTATGCTGATGCAGGAAATACATGGCCTCTGTACTCATCTGCCCTTCCAGTAGTTTCTGGTGTTGGTGCTCCCCGGTCTGAGGAGTTAATTGTTAGAATTTTGTGTCCCTCTGACAAGATTGGGCGTGTCATTGGGAAGGGAGGGAGTACAATTAAAAGTATGAGGCAGGCTACTGGTGCTCGTATTGAGGTTGATGATTCCAAGGCTAATCACGATGAGTGTTTAATCATTATAACTACAACAGAGGTGCGCTATCTTGGCTTATTCCTTTCTTCTAATAAACTAAAATTGTTTGTCCAATAATTGTTGTAGGTATTACATTTGATGGAGTCCATTTACCCTACCTTGTGTTTGATTAGCTTCACTATTTTCCTTCTGGAAAGTTTATAATCAAAATGCTAGACAGCTTTAGGCTGAAACTTTTTCAGTGCATAATTATCAAAACTGTGTATGTTAATATTTAGCTGGGCAAAACATGACATTTTATGTTTATCAAGGAAATTTTTTGGGTTATTTTTTTAAAGGAATTTCTAAGATTACATGCAAGAATAAGAACAAGGAAAAATCATTTAAAACTCAATTATTAAAATGAGGAATTGATTTTCATTGTTCAGGAAGTTGAGTGATTTGTTTTTAAGCTTTGTGTGAATGATTTTGCATTTTAAAAGTTCGAAGTGTTAGAGCTCAAGTTTCTTTTCTTTTTTCTACAAACCTTTATACATCAGGTTTTTCTTAAATCTATCTTGGCCAGGTTGCTATTTACTAGTTTGCTTGCTGAATACTGTCAAGTTTATTTCATGGAAATAATCAAATATTATTTGAGTGATAAGTTTTATGTGTATCTTCCATTAAGATAAGTTAGATCCATAGTAGAAGGAATTTTATTGTGGTTGTTACTACTCAATAACTTTGCGCACAGTAGTGCCATCCTTTGTAACAATGAGGATTGATACTATTTACAATGTCAACATTCAAAGAATATACTTGTTAACTGCACTCTGGAAAGATAAAAAAAGGAAAAAGGTATTTTTCTGTGAATATTGGCATGACAAATTTGTTACATGTTATTATGTTAAAAGTTAAAATATGTCAATTTTATGATGTCAGCATATGTGAATAGTTAGTGAGTATTCTGTGTGGTGGCAGTCAAATATACAGTTTTTTTAAACTTCTTTGTGCCATGAAGTAATTTTTCCCCTAGGCTCAAATTGTGAAATTCCATGATCAATTTTATATTTGATTTACTAGTTAGTGGATTGTGTGCTCCTGCATTCTACTTACTTCGCATGTAATTATCCCTTTGAAATACATATTAATTAGTAATCTTATGTTATTGTAAAATGGAAAATGATCACGGGGATATGTATTTTGTAGTCTCCAAATGATCTGAAGTCCATGGCAGTTGAAGCTGTTCTGCTGATGCAAGGAAAGATAAATGATGAAGATGATACTACTGTTTCAATCCGGCTTCTAGTTCCATCCAAAGTGATAGGTTGTATTATTGGTAAAAGTGGTTCAATCATAAATGAAATTCGGAAGAGAACTAAGGCTGATGTTCGGATCTCCAAGGGTGATAAGCCAAAATGTGCAGATGTGAATGATGAACTAGTTGAGGTGTTTGCCTTATTTTCACTTTTCTTATTTGAATAGCATATGGGTAACATACAAAAAGCAACTTTTTTGTTTTTGCTTTTTTCATGAAAAACCATTGATACCACTTAGCATTTTTCATATTTATTTCATTCAGTCTTCTTTTGGATTTAGGTGGGTGGATCAGTTGATTGTGTGAGAGATGCACTAATCCAGATTATCTTAAGACTCAGAGATGATGTATTGAGAGAAAGGGATACTGGCCATAACCCTCCTATAAGTGCTGAATCCATGTACTCAGGGAGTGCTGGTCTTTCGTTGCCACCTGTGCTGCCTTCAGTTCCTCCTGTTGCTGCTCCTTTGGTTTATGATCAGAGGGCTGAAAGTGGAAGTGGTCTGGGCATGCTTTCTTCAAACAGCCTGTATGGATATGGATCTTTGTCGGTATGTTTCGCCTTTTCTTGCCATATGGTCATATTATGACTAACCCTTGCATTGTGATAATTTTTTGCAAGTATATGATGATTCATTTTTATTTATTTATTGTTGTTGTTGTTGGTTCTGATTTGATGTTGTAGGATCATTCAATAAATTATATATATGGAAAGTCAAGCATCTTAATTTTCCCCCTATTTCATGATAAATTTCTTTATGTGCGTGGATATTTGGTGATGTACTCTTATCTTCATATACTAAAAGAAAATGATGATTTTTTCTGCTCTTTATTGTGCAGATTTTTTTTTTTGTTTCTGAAATAAAAGATAAAAGGAAATCAGTTCCTTGGTAGTTGGCACCACAATAAATTACATTAGTATGAATATATGATAAAAAACTTAAACTAGAAAATATATTTATTTTTGTTCTATATTTTCCTCTTTTTTTTTTTTTTAAGTTATTGAGGATCCTTTGTTCTTCAATTTCCTTGTAGTTTGCAAAAACTTGGAACATTTTATGCTTAATACATATGTTGATTAATTCTATTCTTTTGGAAACATAATTATAAATGTGGGAAATTTCCTTTAGTGTATGTTGAAATAAAAGGGTTTAGATAGTACAAGAGAAATATATTTAGAGATACTCTAAATAACAATATTGGATTATATTGAGATGAGATGTATTATAATATGAAGTACTAACACCTATTTATGCTAATAGTTTGGTTGACCGGTCCATTACTGGTCCAAAAGGATTACTAATTGCATAAGACTCTTAACATTTGAAGAATCCAAATTTTCAAAGCCTTAACATATATTTAAAAAGGGAAAATTTTATAACGATACAAATTCTATTTGTATGAGATGGCTCCTTAGTTGAGTGTGAGTATGGTATATCTTCTATTCTTTCCTTAGTCATTTGGGTTTGAACGTAGTGTTTATGAAGCTGTGTATTGTTATTTTGAAGTAGATGAAGTGGTTAATATTGTTGGATTTGTTGTTTCTTTCTTTTACCTTTGGGTGGAGATTGGATGGAGGGATTTTTGGAGATGGTTTCATAGAACTGTTCCCTTTATTTTACTTCCCTCCATTGCTGCTTGGAGCATCTCCTTTTCTAGTACAACATGCTAACAAACAGCTTTCAGTCTTTATTCTAATTTCTTATGTTGTGTCTATATTACCTTTTTAGTTTTAAATTGTTTATCACTAATCTTTTCTCTTCTGTTTGCTTCTGTGTATTAGATGGGGGAAAATGGCTATGGATCTATATCCTCGTATGCCAACAAGCTGTATGGAGGGTTAGTACCTATTTTTATTAAAATTATGTGAATTCTATACAACAGATTTACTGTTTGGAATTTGCAAAATTGATTTTAGATGAGCTTGATTTTGGTAAAACTGGGTCTGCAGTGGAGTGATTTATATTATTCCTTTATCTTGAAAGTGATTTTGTGGTCATAAACATTCCAATCCAACATAAAAGCAACTTCCCACGTTCACTGAAACTATGGTTTGAGAATGACATTTCATTAGATGCTCCTCAACTGGCCTTTTGCCAAACTTCTTGACTTGAGGGTGAAACTCCATACCCTCTAAATGTGGCTTTGGGCTCAATCATGCACTTAATCCCCTCTTTTGCTTTCCCTCAAGTTTATATTAAATTGGTTGAACTTATGTTTTTGTACTCTTATTGTGCACAGTTTGCCTCCCCCATCAACTCTGGATATGTTGATTCCTGCTAATGCTGTTGGTAAAGTGTTGGGTAAAGGAGGGGCAAATATAGCTAATATCAGGAAGGTTGGTTCACACATTCTGAATTTGTATTCCTTTGTTCTATTGCATTGGGAACTAGTTTAATAATTTATGATTTGAAATGTATCCTAATATTTTTATTTATCTTAAAATGAATTTGAGGTTTGGTTCTTGCTGCTAAATGTCACACTCACTATGTTTTTAATTGTGATGAACTGAAAAAGCTGAAAAGAATTACTAATCTCAAGTAGATCAAATAAAAGATATCCAATCAAAAGGATAGGGTCTATATGATTTTGCTGAATATTTGGTTGATCAATCCATATAGCCAACTCGCCTAGTGGGATAGGGCTATGTGGTTATTGGATTATTAATTTATTATATTATCTCATTCAATTCTTGGTGGTGAGTTATTTTTTCATTGGGTGCTTGATCACTTTGCTACTTCTTAGTCCCAGTAATTTGTAGGAAGGTAGGAGATGCCCAATTTTTTTTCATATAAAGTGATTTGTCTTGGACGGAAACAATTTGTGATGAGACTAATTAGCAAAAACAGGTTAAGGACCGATGACTTTGATCAGTGATGTTTTTCAGTTTTTGACATTTGCTAGGCGATAGTATCAGTTTGTCAGATACCATCTAATGAGGTCTTTCCATGCAAACCATTTTATGAATTGTTTTCTTTTGTTATGCTATTTTTTATCCATGACTATACAATCAAAGTTGTGTATGTGCTTTTTCTGTGTGATGTCAAGGGCTAGACTAGTTGGCATAATCAAGTTTATTTGACTTTGGCTTATGATGAAATATCCTTCAAAATTTGCTTCAATTGATGTCTGTTTAATACATTGTTTTGCACCAGATTTCAGGAGCAACAGTAGAGATTTCTGAATCCAAATCTGCTCGTGGAGATCGTATTGCCCTTATATCAGGCACACCTGAGCAAAAGCGTGCTGCTGAAAACTTGATCCAGGCATTTATAATGGCAACCTGAACCACTGAAGTTCATACTGGGGGTGGTTTTGAAGGTGAAAAGTTTAATTCTTGAAGCATGTCCTTGATCCTCTCCTTAGTTCCATTAGGTTGGTCCTGGAGAGACAACGTTCTCTAGGATTCTTCTGCTTGACTCCTGCTTCTTCCGTAACTGTGGCTAACAAGTTCGTGCTTGAGGATCCATTGGTTTTGTATGTAGGAATTGTAGTTCCTTTCCCTTTTTCCCCCTTAATCTACTCTCATCTGGCTTTTGTCTTAGAAATCTAGGATCTCTCTGTCCTTTCGTAATGTTTGTCTTTGACTAGTGTGGAGTCATCACTATCTTCATAAATTATTCAGTGAAATCATAAAGCGTTGTTATTATGTTTCTGGTGGTTCTCCCTCTTATTCTCCTTTCTTGCTGAAAGTATCTGCCCTATTGATGCAAATGCGAGGCTGTCTCTAGCAATCTGCACTTTCTATCCTTGGTTATCCAAGTAAATTAGTCAAAAGTGGGGAAGTTGCCTCTTGAATTCAAAGGATTTCTTAAAACTCTGGATCATTTTCTTCCCTCCAATTCTATTTCCATATCTTGTAATGCTGTCATCCATGAGGGCATTTACAACTACATATAACCATCTTATTATCAAACCAAACATGATTCATTATGTACGTAGAAAAATGCTAGTGCCAGATTTTTTTTGTTAAATAAAAATATATCACTAAGACAGAAGATAAATACAAATAGGTAGGAGGGTACGGCTTCCTCCTCCTTAGTATATAAGGAAAACACTAGATATCAAAGAACAAAGAAAAGCATCATGAGTTGATATGGTTGAGTGGTCTCCTGCTACTGTCTTTTCCAGGAATCACCCTTGAATGTGATAATTCTAGCAAAATCTTTTTGGCTATGTTGCACTACTCATACTTATTATCTGAAACGACTCTGGAATTGATTTCATTACTTGTTTTACATGCTTTCATTTCTTATCTATCTTGTGATGGATGCCTCGCATGAAAATATTTGCTGACTTGTGTCAGCTTGGCCCTGGCCTCAAGGTGTCACCTACTGGAGGCAAAGTTCATTCACATGGAGCTCAGTTTATCGACTGAGTCTCACCTCATAGTTGCCAGCTGCCACACTTTAATGTATCAAGCCTTCACCTCTTCCAATATGGTCCAAAATGGTTTCATTGGATCTCCTAAATTCTATGAAGGGTAGCTGTATGATCATCTTCTTTATTTGTGGTCCTGTTTACAGCATAACATTTAGTATTCCAACTGAATTTGAATCATAGTTCTGAAGTGTTGGTGACACGGATAACATCCCGCTCCATATTTAATGATTTCACCCCAAGTAAAAATTAAATTTTTGGGCGGTAACTTGGGGTTGAGTATATGACTAATTATAGGATGCAACTATATCATCTTATTTCAGCAACATTTCCCACATTCCGTAATGCCGTCTTGTTGGGAAACATTGACTTTGTCCAGATTACATGATGCCTCCTTTTCGTCTTTCTCAAATATGGTGGACCTCTTTCTTCCTTTATTTCTATCATATCCTATTAACTTGATACTTTTCTGCGATAATGTCAAAAATTTGCTTTTCCTGGCAAATTGTGTAGTACATTTTGTATTTTTTTTTTTGTGATTTTGCGTTAGTCATCTAGTTGATTAAACCCTCTCCATAATCATCTCAGCACAAGTATGCTCATTATAATATTTTCTCAATCTTTAAAACGATATAGTAGTATACATGTGGACTAATTCACCCCTTGGTTCTAGCTCGCTGTAGATTTTCGAACGGTTTAATCTCCATTCTTGATTCTGTATAGATAACTGTCAATTCTTTTCACACAAACATCGATTATTCTGCTATCATTCTAATCAGTAAGGATGTCTGGTTTAGTTTGACTTTGGTCATTGGGCTGTGGGAATCGTGGATATAACTGAAGTTTGATTATGTTCTACACTCAGACATTTTATCTTGGAGGTGAATCTGTCGTATTATTGCCTTATAGACAGTAAGGTTCATTGGGGCCAGTGCGAACCGAAGGTTAATCCTAGAAATCTCGTTATTGTTACTACTTGTGTATAAATTTGCTTTTATGTGCCAGATCAAGTAGTTTAAGCAGATGTCCATTGTACATACAGCTTCATGACAGTTGCTGCGATGCCATTCTTATCTGTATTTAAATAATTGTATTCATCCTTCCTAATTAGTACATGTAAAGGCGCAACAATCATCCTTATTTTGCATTTTTTTGGCCGAATGCTTAATGTTAATTTAATCTATTAATTTAAATTCAACGGTTTGTCACAAATTATCTAGTAAAACCATAAATCTTTATCTTTGTTATATTGACCTTCGAATTAACCAAAATAACAAATTGAAATGTTTGTATTATATATTTTTCTAAAGGTGCAGGAAACTAAATGATAATCATATATGTCCAATATAATTATCATGTGATTGTGGGCTTTCATTGAAGTCGTGAGGGTACTAATTCTAATTGCATCAAGTCTCTTCCCGTCCTCGTTCCTTCCTTCTTGTTAAAAGGAGGAATTAACTTAATTTAGGAATAAGTTTATTGAGTTAGTGTTTAATATTTTTCTTTAACGATTGAATTTTATCAATTTAATCAATAAATATTTACAGATTTTATTGTATAGATTATGTTTACAATATTTTATCAAATTTTTATTTTTATTTTATTTTTATTAAATAAATTTAAATTAATATATATTAGAAAAATATTTTATATATTAAAATAAAATAATATAAAGAAGTATTAATTTTTTATTAAAATTTTTTCAAAGTTATGTAAATACAATTTATATAGTAAAATTTACGATTTTAATGATTGAATTAGTGACATTTAATCATTAAAAAAAGATATTAAATGAAGTAATTTATAATAGATTTATTGTAAGTTGATTTTCTGTTTTTCTTTATATATATATATATATATATGTATATATTAAATTTAAATTTAATTTTTTTTGGTAGAATTTTTTCAACTTTATCATAGTTAAAGAAAAATATTGAAAAAAAACTTTTTAAAATTTTAAAATATTATTTTATTTTATTTTTTAAGGTTAACAAGTTGGTTTCTGAATTTCATGGGGTAAGTTGTAATCTGTAGGTTATACATGCCAACCTACGGAAACCTGCAATTAAATGAGTTTATTTTTTTGGGAAGCTGAAACTTGCAGGTCAAAATTCATATACTTAGTTTTAAGTGAAAGTTTATAAAATAGTTAGTTGAATTATAAGTCTTTGGTAAAATTAATTTATTAAAATAGTTTATTAGTATTAAATGAAATTTAAGAAAATATTTAATTGTTTGATTGTAATTTATATTTTTAAACTATATTTTTTTAATACTTGGCATTTTTAATATTTTAATTTATATGAAACCATTTATCACCTTAAAATTAAATTAATATTTTTTAATTCATTTTAATTTTAAAATAATTTATTAAATGAAATGAGATAAAGTAACTAATTTGTATTATATTTTAATGATTTTATTTACAAAAATTATATTTATTTTTTAATGGTATATAAGGATTTATGAATAAATAGGGAAAATGGAATTATAATAAATAATATAAAATATAGAATTAGCAAAAAATAAATTATAAATTTATAAGCCTGAGTGTTATATTAGGTAACCTTTCAAAAAATATTAGTAGCTAGTTTAAAATGCTAAGGCCTTTTAAAATAAGTTAATTTTATTAAATATGACTATTTTGGTCAAATTAATATTTAACTTAGTTAAATAAGTCAATAGTTAGTTTAAAACGCTATTAATGATTATGCTGAATAAACTCATAATGAAAAGAAGAATGTCATGAGGCACTCACATTTTTTAATATTTATCATTATTAGGTAAATTCTACGTGACTTTAAATAAATAATTTAAATTTATCTTTAATTAGTAGAGTTAACGTGGAATTTTATCTACTAATAATAAAGAGTGCGACGGATTGTTATAACTGTGTATTATAGTATGAGAAGGTGGAAAAAGTTCATTATTTATAGTTGGGTAAATGAGTTAAGTTCGTCAAATTAGTTGAGTTTGGTTCCTTAAATGTTAGATTAAGCTCGTTCCTTCAGTTAAGTATGTTTAAGTTTAAAAATCAAGTTTGATTATTTGAATAAAATTTATATGAATAACATCATAATTTGTGATTTGCTGCATGACAAAGAGTTTGGTTTGGGGGCAATTTTTCTGGCTCAATATGAAGTCCAAGTCCAGTTGAGTAAATTGGGTTGGGCTTTTGGGTACTCGGGTTAACCTTAATTAGTGTTTGATTCATTTCACCATATTTTTTGGAGGTTATACTATATTATATTTTTATTTGAGATAATCTTATTTAAATTAAATATATGGATAATACAGTGGTTTATGTAACCAGGCTAGGCAGCATGTAACCCATGGTCAATTTGGGTCCAGTGGTTAAGACCGTTGTTCATAAATCATAATATAGACAATCCCTTATATAATTGCGTGCGAGAAAGTGGAAATCCAACGTAGAAAGCAACTGCACTAGGCTGTCAAATGTATAATTTATACGTGTACGCAACTTAATGGTCGATGGATAGGGATAGTATAATATAAAATGCATGCAATAGGATGATGATAATATAAAATATATTAAGAGTGGGTTTCAGTATATAATAATAACAAACAATTTTTAAGAATTAGGAATACTGATGAAAAAATTCAACAAATCTCACTTTTTATATGTTTTTCAATTATTAAATAGAAAAATTATGATATTTTTTATAATTAGATAATATATTTTAATTTTATAAAATTTATATTTTAATTTTTTAAAATAAATTATTTTAATTTATAAAAATTAACGTTTAACATGTGTTATATATTGATATTTAATATGTTAATATATAACAATAAATTTTTTAAAAAATTAACTAATAATTTAAAAGTAAAAAAATTAAAATTAAATTTAAAATTTTAAGAAAATAAAAATATATTTAACCTTTTTAATTTAACTCATTTTTTATTGAATAAATTTATTAAATATTAAAAACGATTACCGAATATTGGAGAATGATATAAAATTAGTTGAAGGATGGTATATCCTGATTGCTGACGGTGTTTTATTTAGTAATTTTTCAAACATATTTCTTTGCAGAATGGAAAGCCGAATTGGGAAAAGATCCAAACATTGAAAGTTGTCCTTATCCAAAATGATGTGGCAGTTTGTGCCCATCGGATATCCAAAATGATGTGACAAGTTGTGCGAAAACGACAGCCACCGCAAGTACATTATATACAGTGGCAGATTTGGTTTAAAAGGCAGGAATTTAAAAAAAATAAATTAATTATTAATATTTTATATTAAAAAATATGAAAACTAATTTTTAGTTACGAAAACAAACAAACTCATAATCTTTCCCATTGCACTTTTTCAGTACAGATCATAAATTTCTTGTTTTAAACCTTCTACCTTTATTATAGAACGGTAGTACGTTTGTAGTTTTTTTTAACTAAAATTAAAATTTTATTTTGATAATTTATCTAACAAATTTTGACATGTAAATACTATTTTTAAATAAAAATAAAAAGTTTAAAATATTATAATTAAATTTAAATTTAATTACTCAATGATTTCTAAATATTGTAAGATACAACAAAGAAATTGAGAGATGCATATTTTAGTGTATTAAAACACTAGTCTAATCTTTACATACCAAATAATATTTAATTTGATTTCTGCAGTTTTGGTAAATTTGTGATAATTAATATCATGTAAAGATATTTAATGTGATATTTAAATATATTTAATTTTTATGACAAACAGATAAAGACCACTTTAGGTTAGAATTGTTCGAACACAGTTTCATCTTACGTCCTAAAAAATTGAGAAATCTTTGTTTCCCATCAATGGCAGCCACGAGACCAATACAGTGTTTTCTGCGAAGAGCTTGCAGGGGAAGTAGGAGTTTCGGGGTTGCCACAGAACTCAGTGCTTCTTCTTCTTCTTCCTCTTCACAGGGAATCATCGATAAGGAATATGAGCATAGTGCTCACAAGTAAGTTTCTATTTATTTCCGTCTCTCAACCAACCCCATGTGTTGCTACGCCCTTAAGATAAGATTTTGGTTTCTGGGTTGTTCTTGTTTTCTCTTCAATCCAACTTTTCATATTCAAATCTGGTGATTTTGCCCCACTTTGTTCGTGTTAAACCTTGGTATGTTGAATGAATGATATGGGTTTCTGAATCGTCCATTGGGATGTTTGAATTGCCTAAAAAACAATACATAAAACATAAACTAAGAATTTCACCTTAATTTAATCATCTGTTTATTCTGTTATAATATCACCTTAGCATCAAACAATACAAGCCAACTTAATAAAGATTATGAATTTCTATTTGACTTGATTTTATTTATTTATTTATTTTTGTGTGTGAAACTTTCTGAAAATACTGTACGTTGTTAAATGGTCTCTATTGGTCTGTCTTTTGAACATTTTTACGAATAAAAGGATGATGGGGATTTGCTATTTCTTGGGTGTCTACTTATCTCTTATTATCTTTTGAGTACTTGCTAGGGTCTCTTGTTTAGCTTCAGCGCCTTTTCTTTTTTTACACTTTTGATTTGTACAGTTGTTAACTGGTTTAGTTAATTATTTTAGGTCAAATACTTTGAAATGATCTTTCCTGTTTCAAATGCAGCTACCATCCAATTCCCATTGTATTTTCTCAAGCAAAGGGAACGTCTGTATGGGATCCAGAGGGAAACAAATATCTTGATTTTCTGTCTGGTTACTCTGCTGTTAATCAGGTAAAATTGACTGGATCTTGGTAATTCCAATCCAAAGGGTCTAGATTTGAAAATTCTTCAGAATGGTGCCCAAATGAATAAAGTTGGTTATGTACTTGTTTTTCTTCTGCTGTTGGTACTACTTTTCCTTTTCATCTTCCTCAATTTTTAGGGGAAGAAAGAAACACATGGAATGTCTAATGATTTAAGTGTTTGTCATTTGCCTTAGGGACATTGCCATCCTAAAATTCTGAAAGCATTACAAGAACAGGCAGAAAGGCTGACTGTGAGCTCTCGAGCCTTCTACAATGATCGCTTTCCGCTCTTTGCTGAGTATGTGACAACCATGTTTGGTTATGATATGGTGCTTCCTATGAATACTGGTGCTGAGGGTGTGGAAACAGTTATGAAACTAGCACGAAAGTGGGGTTATGAAAAGAAACGAATTCCCAAAGATGAGGTATAACTGTGAGAAATGAGAGTCATGGCAATCGTTGTAATATCTTGATACTTTACAATTTTCAAGATTTTGGGGTCCAACCAAATCTTTGTTTAATATGGGCAACTAATATTAATTCAGTAATCACCATTAATTTATTTTTTCATGTTAACTTATAATTCTCATGTTCTGTGTTCTGTAATGATTTATATGTTTTCAAATGTGCTTTCTGTTTGAGGCCATGTTTTAGGTTGCGTAGCTTAAAATAGATAAACAGAGTGGTCCTACACACAAAGCTCCAACTGTGATGGGGTCTAGAGGTGTGGGTGGGTTGGTTCAGAGCGGGGCAGGGATGGTTGTAAGATATATGCAGTTTAAAATAATAATATGGAAAATACAATTATCTTAGGATACTTTAAATTGTTTAAACCAGAATACTTGACAAATCTAATTATCTATTATCATTCTTTCTCTGTGGAATACTTAAGCATCTGTTGATTTGAACTTTGATAACACTTCAAGGAACACTTCTAAGTATGACTGAGGCATCTCAGGTGACACTTTATCATGAAAGTTTTCACAAACTAGATGCATCTGAGATGTATAGATCTTTATGGCTAAACATATGGTCTTTGTCCAGTGCAAAAAGAAAATGTAGGATTTTATTTCACATCCTCTGTTCTGTTTTATATAATGTAGGAACTAGGAAGTTTAACAATTATATATATATATATATATATATATATATATTAATTTTTGTTGTCTGGTCATAATCTCAAAAATTTACTATTCAACTCTACAGTCTGAAAGTTATTTTTGCTATATTTGTCTTTGAGCACAAACATCTGTCCTTTATTGCTATTCTATTTTGATTATTCTTTTTATGAGAATCAGTTCAATTGTTTTATCGTATGAATCTTTTTATTCATCGGACACGTTCCAGGCTATTATTGTCTCATGCTGTGGCTGCTTCAATGGTCGTACACTTGGTGTCATATCTATGAGCTGTGACAATGAAGCTACCCGTGGTTTTGGGCCTTTATTGCCTGGGCATCTTAAAGTAGATTTTGGTGATGCAGAAGCTCTTGAAAGAATTTTTAAAGGTTCTGCACTATGCTGTATACTTTTTTCTTACTTCTTATCACTTATCTGTATAGTTTGCTATATCATTACTGATCTGTGAAGTTAACTATTTGAATTTTCTCTCTGGTGAACTGCAGAAAATGGAGAACGCATAGCTGGATTTATTTTAGAACCCATCCAAGGTGAAGCTGGGGTATGTTTTATGAGAGTACCTTTTTAATCATCTTGCCAACACTCACTGTGTTAATTGAATTGAGATGCGGAAGAAGTTGCTATATATCCCGCCCTTTTTCTTTCTCTATTCTGTTTACTGAAATTTTAACTTAGACAAAGGCTGATATGTATTTTTTTCAATTAATTTTTTTCTTTGTTTCATGTTTTAGTAAAATACATAATACATGTCTAGAATTGAAAATTGCTACAGCAATTTTGACATTTTCATTTTTTACGCAGATAATCAATCAAAACCACACCACAAATTCTTTACAATATTAAGAAGTTCCTTTGCTTGGTATACCACAAAGCACATTCCTAATGGCTTATCCTTTGAAAAAAATTTGCTGTTTTTTCTCCCATGTTCCTTTGGCTTGCGAAATGTACTGTTTTTGAATTGGGAAATGATTTCAATACATACCAAAAGGACATTACATCCATCTACATCCCATTTATGACGGTTAGGGATGGAAGTGAATAAGGCCGTTCGACGGGGCCTACAGCTCGGCTCATTTAAACCCTAGTTTGGCTCAGCTTGTTTAATAAATAGATAGGCTCAAACTTGTTAATAAGCATTTTTAGATAAACAAGTTAGGCTTAGGCTTATAAAAAAGCCTATTTAATCTATGCAAGGGCCTATTTATCCTCATATATTATATATTTATATTTATTATAATATATTATATTTGTATAATATTTATTTTAATATATTTATTTACATAATGTATGTATATGTTTTAGGTCTATGTAATGACCTTTTTATCTTGTAGGTTTTAAGCTTGCAAACATTTTTATTCAATTGTTTATATAGGCTTTAAGTTTATTTATTAGTCTTTCTTGGAATGTAACCTTTTAAACTTGTAGGCCTTGTAGGCTTTAAATCAGAATAGATCTTAACAGAATTTCACAGGTAACAGGATCAGACTCAGGCCTTAAAATTTTTAAACAGGCCAGGCTTGAACACTCAAAACCTAGTTTGGCTTGACCTACTTCCATCCCTAATGACTGTACAATCTTCTTTTATATTTTTCAAAAAAAGAGACAAATTTATAATTGTTAGATTTGGGGTGTATATAGGTGTAAATTACTGTTTATATGTAGGAGTATCAGTGCTCTTTTGAATTTGTCTTCCTTCAGTTGTATGCTTTGTTCCATTCATGCAGGGATATGTTAGTTTGCTTGCAAAATTGTGAAATATTATGCATGATAGCCTTAATGATACATTGTTACTGGTCCTTGGCTTATACTAGCCTAGTGAATTTGATGTTTTCATATATTTTGGGTGTTTTTGGTTCCCTCCTGCCACTCCATCTTTAACTGGCTTTCTTCCCTAATCTAATTTAATGATTTGTTTTTCATTTTACTAATCTGTTAAACTGGTTTTATTCTATATAATTTATAATGTTTTGAAAATCCTTGTTGCTTGTTCAAATTCTTTGAAAATGTTTTTTTTCAATGGAACCTCTCTAGTACACTTATATATCTTGTTCTGTAGAATGGCCATAACATTCTGAAGACATTATTTTATTATGTTTTTACATCTCAAAGTATATCTCATCTTCTCTATATTCTTTTAATGTATGATAATTTTTGTTTAAGGTAATAATTCCTCCAGATGGCTATTTAAAAGCTGTTAGAGATCTTTGCTCCAAATATAACATCTTGATGATTGCTGATGAAATACAAACTGGGTTAGCAAGAACAGGGAAGATGCTGGCTTGTGAGTGGGAAGAAGTTCGACCAGATGTAGTGGTTAGAAATCACCTTTACCTCTTCTGTACTGTATATTTCTAGATTCTTTCCCAAAACTATGATATAAACAGTATCCTGTGGTCATATGGTTAACAAAATCTATTGGCAACTCTTATTTCAAATTTGATTATCACCCTTTAATAATTTAGGTCAAAGGATTACTTTGTAAGAAAGCAGTTTTGAATTATAGACTTGGACTACTTCAAATTGAAACCATATGGCAAGAAAAAAGCATGTGTAATTGATTCCAATAGATACTGTACTTCCTTTAACCATATGATGTCATTCTTTCATTTCTTTGGAATGCTCGTGCCTTTTGTGTTTGACTTGTAAAACAGATAATATCATGTTTGAATTAGTCTCTCAATGATTTTAATACAAGAAGGTTACTTCATGGCAGAAAATCTTTTGGATATATACTGCTGGTCAAAATCTATCTAGTTTTTCCCTCCATTCCTATAAATATATATTTTATAAACATGTGAGTCATAGACAGTAGAAATTGTCGTTGCAATTTGCAAGTATGCTGTTGGATTAGATGCATTCAACTACCTTCGACTTGAAAGACTTGACTGTCCAACTTTATGTTTTCATTTTGAGGAAACGAGAAATATACAATCTCTGCTGCAAAGTGAAAACTCCTTTTCTTTTTTATTTTGTCAATTTGTTTAGGTTCTATTTCCCTTTTATACCACCACACATATAGTAACTGTTTTTAACCCTTATTTCTCAGATACTAGGGAAAGCATTGGGTGGAGGGGTTATACCAGTTAGTGCAGTTCTTGCCGACAAAGATGTGATGCTTTGTATAAAACCTGGACAGCATGGAAGGTTTCATTTTATTATAAATTTATATCGTTTTTAATCTGCTCCTTTTTCTTAGCATTTCCCTAGCTATAGTTATCAAACTTATGAGGTTATGCTGGGTATCAGTTTCAAACTCAATCCTTAAAAGCCCTTTATTAGTCAGATGATGAGAGGATACAGAACTCTCCCTTCTGTTGGAACCTGGAATCTTTTAATATATAGTTTATTTTATTTTGGGATAGGTATTTTAGTTCTGTTCATGTTGTTATGAATAATAGGAAGGGTTTCAAAAAGATCTACTTGTTATGAAATAAAATTGTTCATTCTTGTCTCGATGACTGTGTGCATATCAGGAAATGTTCAGGAAATTAAATATTTACATGGTTGAGAAGCAACCTGCTGAATTTTATAGGATCTTTGTACAAAAAATGGTTGTGAAGTATCTGAAAATTAAGATAAATTTTGTTGTTAGAATATTGGGATTATTACTGTGGTAGGATTCTTATGTTGCACTACAAAGTCCTATTATGTATTTAAACACAAATGTTCAGAGCAGCAACTCTACCATATCTAGCACATTACATGTAGGTTATTTTTAACTCGCTCACTGCCCATTAGTGAATCATTTGATCCTTCAAGGATGCTGAAATCATTTCCTGTTTGGTGGAATGTCTCCAGCCCATGATTTTCTTATTAAACTTATTTCTTCATTAAAAACCTTTCAATTGTTATTTATTTTTTGAAAATTTCCATCCATTGAGTAAAAAAGAAAATTTTCTTTTGGTTTTCCATTCATTTCTTTTCATGTAAATAGAAATAATTTCTTTTTTTAACTAAGACTTACAATGCTGAAGTGTTATTGCTAATGTTCACAGTACCTTTGGGGGAAATCCATTGGCCAGTGCAGTTGCAATTGCCTCACTAGATGTGATCAAAGACGAAAGACTTGTTGAGAGGTATCAAATGCATATCAAAACCTTATATTGTCTATATATACTTATTACAATACAGACTTGAATACAAGTTTTAACAAGTTGATTTTATTCATTTCATTAAGCATTGTCAGCATATAGAATGTAAGCTTCAATACTAAGGCATGAGATCTGGTAGTTGTATGAAATATAATCTTATTCTTGTCTTTGGGTACATTTATTTATTGATGATCTAGAATTTGTCTGCATGTTTCTTGTACTTTTCAGTGAGTGTTTCAAATAAATCCCATTATTTTTATCAAATCTTTTTTGGACAATGAAATCCTATCACGTCTAAAATATGTCCTTTTAGAATGTCCTGTGTTAGGGACTTCAATTCATCAAATATCCTAAATATTTACCCTTCCAACGGTACCCATTTTTGTTTCAGGTCCTCAACATTCCCCAAAAAGTAACCATAACTCTTTACAACATCAGCCGACCTGGCTCAGTCATTGATTTGTATTTTCTAATTTCACCCATTTATAAGTTTCAGACCATGTTCAGAAAGCTTCATGAGAACATGGTGTTGTAATTTTTATAATCACATAAATTACAATTGTGTGCAAAAAGGAATGTTCATTGAAGACACTAAGTAATACAATAAGTTTTGGAGATCCTGAGGTAAAACTTATTTGCATAGACAATTTGAATGTTAAGATCTTTAACTTCCTATGTACGTCATCCCCTCTAAACTTAAATTACAGGGCTCATGTTCATCAATTTATGTCCTAAAACTTTTTACATGGCTTTTCAGCATTGGGTGCTTTTGTAGCTATACTGATTTGAATTCATTAAAACGTTGGAAGTTGCCAAATTTCAGTAATTGGTTTATTAATTTGGTTCATTTATTCTCTCTACTGTGAATTTCTGTCTCCAAGGAGTTAATATATAAAATCTGCAATTGATCCATTACTATTGAACAGATCTGCCCAAATGGGAGACGAGCTTATTCGTCAGCTGGTAAAGATTCAGCAGCAATATCCAAACTATGTGAAGGAGGTACGAGGAAGAGGATTATTTGTTGGAGTGGAGCTTAATGACAAAAATTTGTTCCCTGTATCAGGCTTTGAGCTAAGTGAAAAACTGAAGGATAGAGGAGTCCTTGCCAAGTCAACACATGATACTATTGTTCGCTTTACTCCTCCACTTTGCATAAGGTAAGTTTTGAAACCTATAAGCAATGTCTTTATATTAAGCCATCATCATATTATGTTGAATAGTTATATTAGCTTGTGTAAGAATAATTATTTGAAATAATGATTGGTTACAGCATAATCCAAATTTTACTAAAGCCAAATTGTAATGAATAACAAAGACATGCAATGCATCACAAATAAAAAACAGAAAAAAAAGAAAATTTGCTATAAGAAAAAATTTGATTAATAAATGGTTGAATTGAGGAGGGGCTTTGTTGGATGCGATAAGGATCCTTTGCTAACTTTAAAATGGCAGAATAGCTGTATAACTGAATTTACATGTGATTGTTTAAAAAAAAAATTCTTTTTCTTTACTTAATTTGCTTATATGTCTAGCTAACTGCTTTACATATTGATGCTTTAACTGATTGGGTAAGAAAATGATCTGTATGAATTAAGGTAACATTAACAGAAGATGGCTGAGAAGCTCTAGTGTAATTGTCATTTGATGTAATTTATTAAGTTATTTTTTGTTGATTCAGGCATGGGGCAATATTTTAACTTAGTTGAAGTATAGTTTTGTCTCACATGGCCAATCATTGTCAATTATTTTTATACTTGGTAGTTCATATGATCAAATTTTCAAATTTTATCAAGTGGAACCAAGTTGTGGTTTTTGTCAATCATGATTATTACAAGTTTCATGCTTTCTTTATCATCCTTGGTTCTTACAAACCTGCTATTAAATCTTTGTATTCCAATGGCCGCCATCTTCTATTGCTGGTAAAATTAACTCCTGTATTCAACACCCAATTTTAGCATTGATAGATCCTAGAAGGCTTGAACTGGAATAGCTCAGAAATGCCAAAATTTTCAAATTCCATGCCAGTCAAAGCTAAGGTTTTGTAAGAAGACTCTTCAAACATTTAACAAAAAAAATTTCCATGTGCGAGCATATTAGCACTTTTTGGATGTATACTCACCCTTGATTTTAAGGAGTATTTTAACAAGTTACACCTTTAAAAGTTTTGAACAAATCTTAAACTATAACTAGCTAACACATTTTTTTAGTGAATGTGTGTACTCACACACACATGCACACATCAGACACACGCTCCCATCTCTTTGCAGATGTGTATTGTTTGCCTATGGATCATAAACTAATGGGGGGAGGTTATAAGGAAAAAGGATGCTCGAGCTTTTAAGATATATCCTTGTTTTACAACCTAAACTAACACAGCATATGCATTGCTATAGTTATCTTTATGAAAATTAATTTATAATATGCTAAGTTTAGTACAAAGATATATTACTGGGAATGTAAGATACTAGATAATCTACTGTCCTCTCAAAGGCTCATGATATAAGAACTAGTTTACTTTGTGCATTGTGAGTGTCTTTGATATGTTGTTCTAGCATGTGACTAAAGTAATATTTTGCAGTCTGGATGAGATCCAAATAGGTTCCAAGGCCCTTGCTGATGTTCTGGAAATTGATGTACCAAAGTTGCAGCAGATGAAGCCAAAAGATGCTGCTCCAGCTGCCCCGAGTGCATGTGATCGTTGTGGTAAAGTCTTGTATGGTTAACCAGATCAAGACCTAAGAATTGTATCTACTTTTAAAGTTTTCCTTTGGTAAAGGAATATCATATGAAGAATGTTATTTCATATAACAAACTTCTAGAAACTCAACCTATATTCTGCACATAATATCATATGAAGAATGTTATTTCTTATAACAAACTTCTAGAAACTCAACCCATCCTATATCATAAATTATCATTATTATGAAATATAAAATGTCTGAGATGATGGGATCACATATTTCCAGTGTGGTCTAGTCTGGACTGGACCAAACCAGATTACTCGTGTAAGTCCATAATATATGTGGGTTACTAGTGGTTATATAAATTTATAGGAGTTTGAGAACTCTTTGTATAATTTAGATGATTGCTTTGAGAAATAAAATTTTATGATTTTATTAGGCTAGAGAATTCTCTAGGCTAACCCTTGCATCTACTTCTTATCAGTATGTGTTTCGTTACTTTGGTAATTGTTTTATTTTTAGTGTTCTATGAATATTATTAGACATGGGTAACGTTATCTCAGCGGCTTATAATAGGTTGATTAACCTAAAAAAGTTCACACTATACCGTTGAAATGATCATCACTTAAATGCAGAGTATGATACTGCAATGTAGCTTAAAGTGATAGTTAACAAGACTAGCAGCTAAATGGGTTAGTTTAGGTCATTAGGTTGGTAAGTTAGAACATCTTCGTCCCATCAACTTATCAAAGTTGTTTAAAAAATATTTTAATAATTTTTAATTGAATTTTTCAAATACACATAATTTTTTAAATTTTGTACAGTTAACAAACTTGTCATTCTAATGTAGCAACTTAATAAAATTTTTCGGATGAATCTCACATGTCATCCTCTATTCAACATTTAAAATCATTTTAATCCTTGTATTATTATTATTATTATTTAAAATAATAAATACCTAAACATATAATTTTAATTTTAAAATATTTATACTTATTTTAAAAATTAGTTAAAAAATAAGTAAATTATTTTTAGGTAATTAAATAATTAAAGTATTTAAAAATAAATTAAATTAAATTGTAATTATTAAATAAAATATTTAAAATAAATATAATTTATATTTAAAATATATTATTAAGTAATAAAATAAATTTTTATTTTATTTTATTTTTAAATAATTTATTTAAAAAAATTTAATAATAAATTAATTTTTTAAAAATAAATATGTTTTAGTATCCCACTTACCATCAGGATCATCCAATCTATCACCGACTTCTTTTATCTTTTTCTTTCAAATCTCTTCATTCTTTGATCTTTTTCCTTCCACCCCTTTCCCCCTTTTCTCTTCCTCTTCTTCCTTTTTTTTTTCTTTCCTTTTTTCTTTTAATTTTTTTGACATTTTTTTTTGGATTTTAAAAAAATATTTGTTCATTTGTCACTTTCCTTTGTTGTTCATCACTGTATTGACTGTTGAAAATTTTAATTTAGATGTATGGCTTTTTAATTGTCCTTCCGCGTGAATTTGCTGAAGAGATTGGTCCACTTTTCTCATAAGCAACACTTGCTTATTTAAGCAACCAGCGGGTTTAACAATTTCTTAAGCACCTCTTATATATACTTTTAAAATCCTAATTCAGAAAATATGAAAATTCATAAACTTGTCATGAAAAATACATAAAATCTATCATAAAAAATTAACAGTTTCTAGATTTGGAATAATAATTAAAATATAATGAATATATATAAATTGGTTTGCTTTGGAGTAATTTTATTTTAAAAACATGAATTCAAAAATCAAACAAATAGAGATCATATCTAACAATGTAATAAAAACAAATCAATTTAACTCATTGAATTAACCTAATTAGTAAAAACTTCTATGTAAAATGGTATAGCCTGAATTAATAAATAAATATGGTAACGTGTAAATATATTGGGGGAAAATTTCTCTTATCTTTTAAATGACTTTTAAGACCTCAAACAATCAGGTAAAATATAAAAGCTTTCTTATTGAAGGTTGGCTATCTGCAAAGACTTGAGTCACAACAGTTATTTTAGATGGCGATTCCTAGATCCTATTCTCTCATATCAATGGAGAATATCAAAGTAGGAAAATTACAATACTATTTGGCTTTGGTAACCTCAAAAGGATTGAGGTAGTTGAATTTTAATACATCCATAGAGAAGAAAATTTCAAGGATGATACCTTGTTGAGGCTAATCGGCACTATGGAATCTGGAAGCAACATCTCAACTATGATTTATATTCTATCCTAATATTATTTATTCCATTTAAAATATAGAATGACATAACATAATCTTATTATATTCTTATCTAATGAATTTTGTAAAATATGAAATTCCTTTTGTATTTTTAAGCATTTTCTTTCTACAATTATAATTGAACATTAAAATTTTTTAATTAATAATAATTTCGTTAATATTAACTTTTAAGATTGATTTTAAACATTAAAAATGATACAGTTTTATTGGAAAATAAAGTATTTTAATATAAAAATATAATAACTATTTTTTAATGATATTATTTTTATTTAAATCTTAAAGATTAATATTCATATTTTTCAAAAATAATAATAATAATATGTAACAAAATAAGAACATTAATAAAATTAATTACCTTTAGATTATATATACATAAGGATGAATTAAATTACTTCAAAAGTAATTTTATTTAGAATTATTTCGCTTAATAACTCTTATAAATAAAATTCAACCGTTAAGTTAATAAATTATATTATATAGATCATTCTTACATAGTTTTATAAAATTTTAAAAAAATTTAATATTTAAAAAAATAAATTCAAATTAACAAATAATATACCTTTTATGATATCTATTAATTTAAATTATTTAATAATATATCAAACTTTTTTCAAATTTTATAAAATTTGATAAGAATAATCTATATAATATAATTTATTAATTTAACGGTTAGATTAATAAAATTTGATTATTTATAAGAGTTATTAAATGAAATAACTTTAGTTAAAGTTACTTTTAGTTAAATACATTATGTATCAATTTTAGCATTGTCACCAACTTAATAACCATATATAAAATATAAAATTTATTAATTCAATTATTAAATCATATTATAATATTTAGTAGATCATGTATAACATAATTTAATAGTTAGATTAATAAATTTTACATTTTATATAAAATTACTAAATTAGTGTAAATGTTAAAGTTTTACCACCAATGTATAACATTTAAAAATTTTTCTAATAACTAATGCACTTTTATCATTTATATCATTATTGTCTTAATTTATAAATTCAATATATTTCATTTTAATGTTTTTATATTGATTAAAAAATAAAATTTTATTAATTAATTATGTTTATAATTTATTTTTATTATAATTAATTATATAAAATAAATTTTGTATTTAGATATATAAAACTGATTTAAAAATAATCTAATTTAGATAGTAAAAAAGAATATTTTTGTAGTAAAATTATAGAAATAATTATAAAGTTATTTGTAATAGTTAGTTTTGTATTTAAAATAATTAAACATTGAGAATACAATAAAAATTAAAAAATAAGTTGATAATTAAATAAGTTATTCTTTATAAAAATAGTAATAATTATAAAAAAAAATTACAATTATCAAATAAAATCAAAAAATATTTTAAAATAATTATCAAAATTAATTATTTTCAAGTTCAGACATAGTGGACTGATTGACGTCAACTCTTTTATCAACTTTTGACATTAGACAGTGTCAAAATAATTGCAGAAAGTAATCGAATATCTTTAGTCAAGTTGCTTTTACAGTTCTCCAAAAATACAATGATGTTGCACCCATAGATCAATATATATATCCAATCCAAACACTGAATAATGTAATTGAATGATTTCAAAAATGATCCAACAAGAAATACGAACACTTGATGACAGCAGCATATTATCCGTTTCGGGAAAGGCAAGCCTTTGGGACATAGCTTGCTGCTAGTACTCTATCTTTTAAGCCCTACATCAATGAAGGACAACAAAGAAAGTTCATGTTAATAGCATGCCCATTAAAAATTGTATTATGTACAAGTATGAACATTGGGCAATTCCAAGAGGCTTACACTTGAAAATACGTTTTGAAAAAGGAACTGAAAAGATGAAATTGAAAGACATGGCGGTAAGAACAACAAAATAAGGTGACTAGAGATTATCTATTAGTCTCTCTTCATTTTCTTTTCCTTCTCAAAAATAAACAATCCAAGCACCCACACTTTGCATGATTCCTTATATATATATATATATATATATATATATATTTGAATAATAAATATTTATTCTAAAAATACTGTACAATTTTAATTAAATAATTTTATATTAAATAGAAAGAATTTTAAGTGACATTTATTTAGAACTATTTTAAAATTTCTCCATGCTTTATTCTTTTTGAATTATTAATCATAATTTGTCTTACGTTTAACTTTTTTTAACAATCACTTATTTTCTATTTAGCTATGACTAAAATTCAAAAATTTTCCACCAAACACAATCAGAGAATTCATCAAAAACTTAGGTAATTTCCATTTTGGTTCAGTACACTTTAGGCAATTCTCTGATTAAGTAAAAGCTGTACTAGTGTTTACATAAACATTGAATAAGGGCTAGGAAAAGCTTTGCTTTCACAACTTGAAGCAGACAAGATTCAATAGGTTTACTTGCAAACAGTTAGAATAGAGGAATAAGATTTCATATAAGATAGTTTAAAGATTAACAAGTTTATCATATTCTAGTAGGATTATCTTATTACTTGTCATCAACTTTAACTTCCTTCCTCTTTATCATCAAAATCAAATAACACCTTCAAGAAAAATCAGTCACATAATAAGCAAATAAAAAAAATCATAGCAAGACAGATCAACACACCAAGTGAAGATTAATGTCAACCAGGATTTGGTAAGTACACTGGCACAAGAGAATAGTCATTAAGTAAAACTGGCGCAGCGATCAATAATTCCCTCTTTCACTTCACTTACATTACCATTTACAAGGCCTGTGCCCTTAGTGTGTGTCTATAAACTTGACGGATAAAAAAAAAGCCATCTTAAAGTCAACATTATTGACTTTGGTTTCATGTACAAAAAGACTTTATGGCTAAGTTTATAATTAACAATCATAGGAGATATTTACAGCTTCATTAAATAGTCCACTAGCCTCTTCCATGACCCCTATTTTGGTAGTGAGTAATGAACCCTTGTAAAGCACTCAATCGGGTGTTGAAAGAAGAGCTAATAGTAATCGTTTGGGAAAAATTATATATGAGAAGGGGGAAGAATAATGATAATATAGTATTTGAAAGTAAATCTCATTGTAAGGAGTGGTTGGTTTTCTTGTCCAGCGATTGGATTTGAGGTTGTTATTTTAGTCAAAGTAGACTCATTATTTTCAACTGATGTACGACATAATTACTTTTCAATACTTCCCTATAAATCCAACTACACTAGCTTAGTTTAACAGTCTTCTCAACTCTTTCTTATTAAACCCTTTTTCCTTTATTTATTTTTTTAATTTGTCGATCTCTATCTGGTTTACGAGTTCTTTTCTTTCTTGCATGATTAAGCTTTAGGTTTTGAATCATAGATATTTTTTTGGATCATAAATGGGCCACAGGGTCATGTTAACTTTAATACCATGTTATGGAATCTCTATGACTAGGTCCAATTCAAGACCTACATTGCATGAAAAGTGGTTAATCTTGTTGTGTAATTGGACTTACATCACTACCTTTCTGCATACTTTTGTTATTTTCAACTATTAATTAAAGGAGTGTTGCCAATACACTCTGAAACAATTAGTCTCATCTATGGTCTATATAACATACAAATCATGTTAAAATTGATTAAAATTTTTAACAAATTCCCTAAAAATTTTATTAAAATTTACATGGAACCACCAAATCATGTTGGTCTCATCTAATAGTCTATATAGCATACAAAACAAGTGCGAATAACATATGTTCCTAGTTTCTAGGTATCAATTTTTAACCCTATTAAACTTTTAACAAATATGTATTTTCTTTGCCTTGTGAGTCATTAATATTAATTTTTTTTATTGACCATGTTAAACAAAGTCCAATATAACTTGATCCAAATTATGAGCGGTTCTCTCAATAAGGATGAAACACGATCCAAAAACTCACACTCAGTGGACAATTACAAACAAATATTGAAAGAATGAAAGTCATCACAGGCTTAGCTATAAAGACCAAGACAACTCAAGACAAGGTATAATTCTATTCAATGTACCCTCAGTTTCTCATATACTTACTAACTTGAATATGGAAGTGTCCATGAAGAAAACGCAACATTGAAGCAGCCTTAACAAAAATAATAAAAGTGTCACAATTCTTGTACAGAATAAGCTTATATAATTTTCAACTTTGTATTTATCTTGATTTTCTCATTATCTTTAAAATGAAGTAGGTGCCACTAAATAAAAATGAAATATATATATATATATATATATATATATATATATATATATATTCATTGAGTTTTCAAATTTTTTCACTCCTTTATTACAATATCCTACAACAAACCTAGGATATCATATATCTATTTTCTCCCCTTATTCTAATTATTTTTTTCTTTTAAACTACTTCTAAACTAATAGTTTAATCTTTTCTTCGATTTTCTAGTACAACTTAACTTTGTTATAACTTTTCCTCTTTACTATAAATAATTACAAAATATATATTATTATTTTTTTCATTGTATGCTGAAAGAATTTAAATAAAAATATTATTATCATTTTCTTTACAAATTATTTTTTAAAAAATTGAGACTTTTATAAGCAATAATAACTTTTTTTAATATCATCCAAATAACAATTAAAAAATTAATAAATAACACATTTTAAGTAATACATTATAAACTTTAAAATTTTAGTTTTGTTTTTCATTCCTTCATTTCTTACAAATTTATAAAGCAGGGAAAATAATATTTTTTATGGCATATATATATATATATATATATATATATATATATATATATAATTCCTTTTTAAATAATAAAATTGACATTCAACTAACATAAGCTTTACAATTTTCAATATTTCTAAAATCTTTCACAAATAAATAAGCAAAATATTTTACTTTTAATTTGATATTTGTTGGATATTAAGTTCTTTTTTTATATAGAAATAAACTTAGATATAATAGTTTATTTTATCTTATTTATTTAAGTAAAGAAGACTTAATTAAGATACTGAAAAGGAGTAAGAGGTAAAAATATATAGAAAAAAAAGTCACTTTAAAAAAAATTAAAAAAATCACTATTTAATTTAATATTTTTTTATTATAAATATTATTATAAGTACAATTTATGCACTTATCTAATACTTTCTTATACTCTTTATTTAATTATTGTATAACTATTCTTTTAGTCTAAAATTTTTTTAGCAACTAATATTTATTTATATTGTTATAACTGTATATTTATTATTACTCTGTAAATATGAGAGAATTTTTTTTTACTATGCCTATGTAATTTGCTTTATTATGTATTTATCATTATGTATTTATTATTCATTTATTATTATGTTATCATTTTTTCATTATTATTATTTTTTATTTTTATTCTTGAATCCTATAGAAAAAAATTCATATTTAGTACTCTGTTATCATTGAAATATCTGTATTCTGTTAAATTTTTATTTATTTTTATAATAAAATTTTAACCATTTAATGATGAAGATAATATGCAATACCATTGATAGTTAAACCTTATGATATGTTCAACCGATGTGTGTGATAGCACGAATTTTACAGTAATATATATATATATATATATATATATATATATATATATATATATATATATATATATATATATATATATATATATATACTCAGATTTTATCTAACAATAAAGTATACTAGAAGTTGAAAAAATATAAACAAGCGCATAAATATACAATGATACATTGTTGTTTGTAAATTAAAATTACACTTATGTTATCTAGATCTTAGTTCAATGTAGGGCTGGTTCAAGCCTTCAGGCATATTAAATAGTTTAGACAAAAGTTTCAAAGTTTTTTTTTTTCAATTATTCAGGAGCGTATGTTTCTTTTTTAATTTTTGTGATATAAAATGAACTATTAAATTTGTATAATTAAATTTATTTTCAATTGATAATATTGTTATTATTTAATCTTTCTTGAGACATTTAAACACACAAACAAAAAAATTTAATGTTAAATTAAAAAAATTTCTACACCCTAAAATTACGGCAACATGAATAATTAATAATATGTTTTTTATGTATTTAACCACAAGAGTTCATCTTTTGCTGTAAAATTTTATATTTCAAGTGGTTTTTAATTTTTAAATTTAAAGTGTTTAAAGTTTTTAATTATAAAATTTTTAATTTTTATTTACATATATAATTATTTTTGTTGTTACATAAACAAATTGGGATCCCACTCAGGTGCATAGAAATTGTTTCATCACAATTTGTAATTTAAAATTTGGACAATGCTACATTTTTCATATTTTTAATATTTTAAAATGTACATAAAATATTAAGTAAAAATAAATATATTTATATCTTAAAAATGTTGAAAATATATTTTATTTTAATAAAAAAATTATTAAGAGATGTTATCCATAGATCAAAAATAATTTGAGTCAATCATTTCTACTTGTCTGTAATATCTATGATAAAAATAAAAAAAAATAAGAAAAGATTATAAAATAGATAGATAATAATTTTACTAAAATTAATTAACTCCTCTTCTAAGTATTAATACCCTACATGAGAATCAGATTTTTTATTCTATGTGCGAGTGTGAGAGTGAATTTTACGTCGTTGAAGCGTGATAAAGTGCATCCAAAGTATAGTAAAAATCCTAGCATCTTATCAGGCACATATTTTTCCTTGTGAAACCTAACAACCAGCCAATCAGGATTGTAAATCCATTTACATCACGCTTGTTCAGTGGTGTACACATGCTGACATGCTATACAAGGGAACCAAGAAGAGCATAAACAAGGACCCAACCACCCAATACCCTAATCATGGCAACAGCATGAAGAATAATTCTAAACTTTTTCATTTTTATTTTCAAAATTTTTAATTATTAATTGAAAATTCATTTATTTTTATAATTTTTAAATAATAAATATATAAAATTCTATTTAATGTTTATTTTAGAAAATAGTTAAAGAATAAACAAAAGAATACAATGGTTAACTTATATATCATTATTTAAACTCAAACTGCTCATGGTATTGCACACAACACGTCAATCTAAAGAATAAAAACATCCACGTGATTTTAACAAAGCCAGAGCATGTAATGGAAAATATAAAGCTGACGAAGAAAAAAGAGAAAGATTAGAGTATATTTCTCTCAGCCGAAGGAGAAAGCAAAAGGAGATATATCTACAGGACGATAGACTACAGCCTGTAGCAAATTTTGTTATTAAAGAAGTTCTATCCTACATTTGTACACAAGAAGAATGATTGCATAATAAATGAAATAACAAAATTGCTAATTTCCTTCTAGATGATATGTATTTATATATCAGTTGATAGCATGCCATTAGGGCACCAAATCAAACAGACAAAATACTCATAGAGTGCAATGCATCAAACATTAACAGCTAGCAAAGACCAAAAAAATTCCAAAAGAAAGGTACACAGGAGGAAATAAGGCATTGGATGATCTCAAATGGAGACTGTAAGGCATGAGGAGGAAATAACAACAGCAAAGATTTATATGATTTTTGTGAGTGAGTCATAGTAAATTTCAGTTAATAATCATACTTTGTTAATTACGAGGAGTGAAGGAATGTTTTGTTACCATTTTTCTCGGATTCTACATGAAAGGGAGGAGAAGATACAAAAAAGAGGAAAGATAGGTGAATTGTTGTTTACCAGGAAGAAAATGGAGAAAAATCCAAAAGTCAATTTTTTGCTTCCCCCTTCTGGTCTGAATGTCGACATGCATCACCATAGTAAAGTTGCAAGCGGCTTCCATCAAAAACAGAAGAAAACTGACGGTGGTGGTGATCCTCCAAAGAAGGAGCAGCTCCAATGAAGAAAGGTACAGTAGATGATCCATCTGTAGGTGAAAACCTTTGCATCAAGTGAGGTAACAGAGACGGAGAATTGGACTGAAGGGTCCCCCTATTGTAACCAACAAGGCCTGAAGATATGGTGAAGTTGAGATTGTAGTCATTCCCGCTTGGTTGATGAGAAGAAGAAGAATTCGAAGAAGTGACCACAGCTGACATAAGGTGATCTGGAATGAAAGAGAATTGTTGCAACTGAGAAGAAGGATTTGATGAGTGGTTTTGGTTTTCATCACTCACATTGAATGGCATGGCCTCAGGAAGGGAATGTCCTAACTGGATTTGTGATACTGAAAACCCAGAAGAGGAACATTGATTATGATTATGGGTTCTTAAAGAGGAAGGCCCCAGAAGCCCTGAACTGAAGTTGTCCATAGGTGCTGATGATGAACACCATTGTTGTCTAGCTGCTTTGTTGAACAAATTATTAGGCTCATCAGCACCATGGTTCTGATGAATTGACCTTCCTCTGGGACTGGTTGTTGTGGGAACTTCATTGTTGGTCCTACCTGTAAGAAGCTCAGTGAAAGAAGCTGTTTGAGAAATGGGGTTCACACTGTGGTGCTGGTGGTGGTGATGAGAAATGTTATTGTGAGATTCTTTCTCCTTTTCCTTCTCCTTGGTTGTTCTTTCCCTTGCCCTCTCTCGGGCTTTGACACGGTTCACACGAATGTCAGACTTGGAGAGGGACAAGCCAGACCCTTTGCTTGTCTCAGAAGTGCTGCTACAAGCAGACTTGGACAAGGAAAAGTTTTGGCTTTGATTATTGTTCTGCTGATGACAGTTGGCATTCTCACCATCTAACTCTACATCAGCAGAATCAAAGCCTTGCTCATCGCTTGGTTTCTTGGGGGTGTCATGGAATGTGTTGTTCAAAGAAGGTAACTCAGCAATAGCATCTGCAGCTGATTTTATTAGCCACTCCACAGCTTTGCTTGGTTGGTCATAACCCAAGCGATCTTGAAGATCATAGAATTGAATGGCTGTGGTCACAGAAAGCCTAACCCTTCTATCTCTCAAACCCTTTGAAGTCATTACTTTGCTGTGTCTATCTTTACCCCAAGAAGCTCGAGACACCCTTACGATTCTAGAAGAGTGGTGCCAACCGTGGAACCTGTTTGTGCTCCCAGCAGTACCATCATTGCCTCTTTTTTTGAGCTCACCATCTTCCTCCTCATTATTCCTTTCATTTCCAACTCTTGGGAACTTACACACCTGTGCTTGAATCTCATCCTCCTCCATACCAAAATCATGCCTTTGCAACAACAAAGGCTGATCAAGGCTCAAAACAAACCTACCTTGTCTTGCTCTTTAAATATTATATTGCACTAGTACAACGTAGAAGTAGAGAGAGTGAGGGGACAAAAAAAAACTAGCAGAGTGAAGATTGAAATAGAGGAATGCAAGTATGAGGGTTGCTATGTCCTTTGCATTGATGAGGATAATTCAGACTACTTGGCTGTGTATTGATAAAAGTGCCCTTTTCACTCTCTAATATCGCGATCCAAGTCAGGAGGGCTTTGTTTAGCTTTATGTAGTTGCAAAGCCTAAATTGCCTTTCAAAAGTAAAAGACTGAGCTAGGTCTGTGAGCCTCACCTCCCTCTTCCTGCAAAAAAGCCACACCTAACTACCATAAAGCACCGCTAACAAATTTGTATTTCAAACTCAACATAAAATAAAATTAAACAAATAAAGCTTCAATTGACACAGCAGACCCTCATGGATTAAGTTAGAATAAAATCACTCGATAAATTTCCTTTAATCCACATGATGTTGAAGATAGCATCCAACACTCAATTGACATAAAAACTAATGTATGTATCTAAAAATGATAATTTAAAAAGAATTCCAGAAGTTAATTCTTTTTTATTTTTTATATGTAATTAACATATATAATAATATATGTAAGGCACGTAAAAATAATAATAACACAAAACTCACATAATAATAACAATATAACAACAAAACTAAATAGAAAGATAACAAAAAAAAAATGAAGACCACAGATAAGATAATAGTTTAATTTTTCACATTTCATTTGCCTTGTTTTATTTATTGTCGTTACCAGTAGAAAAATCATATATATGAGAAAATCCAAATTTATGAATTCATTTCAGAAGTATAGTTCAACTCAAAATTTAATTTTCCTCCGCAGTTTCATGTTTATTTTATGGTCAACCAAATAAAATTTTCAGTGAAATTTCAAACCTATTTTTAAGAGTGGGCTCATTGCTGAGTAATTTTGGCCCAAAGTTAAAACTTGAACGGTTTTCTTTCTCTGCGTCGCACACCATTATGGAATACGGACCCAAGCTTCAACCCAAACATATGCACTTGACACCAATCCAATCCTAATATTCCTTCATAAATCTATCTATTTATATTTTTTATTTACGGTTGACATTTAAAAAAAATTAAAATAAAAGGTAGATTTAACTATCTACACTTAAATTTTAAAAATAAAAATAAAAATTATGTATATGTCTGCAATATTTTTTCCGGTTCACCCTCTCTTTTTTTTTTCTTTTTTTTTTTCTCTTCTTCACTTGACAATAAAAAAAATAAAATTCTGTATCAAACTTTAATTTAACCTTTTCTTATAGTTATTTGATTTGATTTTATTAAATTAGCAAAACAAGATGGAAAATAAAAAAAAAAAGGGGGACACTAAGCTTGAGCGGAGAAAGAAACCAGAGCCGTATGGCGGCCTCGCAGGCTCCGGCTAGAGGCTGAATGGCAGGGTTCGAGTGGTGATGGCTTTGCGACGCCGTGGGGAGTGCGACAGAGAAGAGGTTTCTGGCGATGCTGGCCGGTTTCCGACTAAGAAGTTGCTAGGCTTGTTAGGTTTGCGGGTGAAGACGACGCCGTTGAGGCGTCGGTGGTGAAGCTCTTGACGGTGGTGCCAGAAGAGATAGGTCATGTTGGAGCATGTGACACGCTTGTGGTGTCTTGTTCCAACGGCAGTTGCCCTGCGAGTGCTCAAAGCCGCGACAACAGCGTCACTGGTGATGACGGCAGCGAGGTGCGGACTGTGGCCATGGACAGTGATTGAGATTGCTGAGGTGCGGTGATGATGGCTGACGGTCACGGTGGGGGTTGGAAAGGGTTTGGTGGTTAGTCTCTGTTATCGTGGCCTGTGACTGGTTCGGTGGTTATAGCTCAGAGCGGTGCAGGCCTAACGGTCTAGGATGGTTTTTTTTTTTCTCACTTTTATTTTACTCTAATTTCATTTTTGAAGTTGTTGGTTATGTATCGCTTTGGAGTATTTCAGATTTGCCCATTGCTTTTGAATAGTCTGATTATTATAGCGTCTCTAGTGTTTGTGTCTGATGATTTATGGTGAATGCAGTGCACAACACACAGAATTTTCATAAGAAATAGAATGCAATAGAAAGAAAGAGATTGTTACTTTACTTGGATTGCAAAACTCAGATTTTGGCTTCCATCTGATTCCTCTCTTCGGATTTCTGCTTTCTTCCCCTTCTTCTGCTTTTCTCAATCTCTTCCTTCTCTTTCTTTATCTATCTCTTGCTCACTGCTCTCTCTATTTTTTCAAATTGCGTTTCTCTCTCTCTTTCCATGAGTGTTGCTCTTTGAATCTCAATCTGTTGATTCTGTTCTCCCTTCCCAACCGTAACCTCTCCTTGTTTTATAACCAAATTTCAGCTTCTCAATTTACTGTTCCTCCCCACATCCACCACCCTCAACTTTCTCTTCCTTTTCAATTATAAATTCAATTTTAGGTACCAAAATTCCCCCTAAAGCGAATGCATCTTCTAATGTTTTGTTTTTATTTTTTCATAATTTATTATTATCATAATTATAATTTTTTTTACTTTATTTTTTCAGATTATTTTTACATTTTTTTTTCAGAATTTTATTTTTCAATGTTTTAAATTTATAGTTTAAAAACAAAATCAATAAAAATGAAAATAATATTCACAAATTTTATTAATTTAATTTAATTTAATTTAATGGCTACATTTTTGCTCAAATCACCAATCGAGGGTAATTGTATATTAAAATAGATAAAATAATAACATGATAAGTTAGATAAAATAAGTTGAACAAAATTTAGGTATTATTTAGTTTATAAAAAGAAAATTTTATTTATAAAAATATAATCTTATTTTTATTTTTAAAATTTTCAGTCAAAATAATTTTTTTCTTAATTTTTTTTCATATAAAACTTAAAAATAAAAAATAAAAAATATTTTTTAAATAAAAAAACATAAAACATTTTTACAAATTAAACAAACAAAATTCACAATTAAAATTATTTCAAATGATGATAAATTAGGAGTACGCGATTAGGCGCAAGAAAGCAGGCAAAGGGTAATTAAATTGGGTAACGGCTCTGGTGATTTTGAGTATAAAGCTTTAATTTCTTAGCCCCACATCGAAATAGTTTAGCAGGTACTAGTTTCATTTGAAGATGTTGCATGACACGGTAATTTCATTCTATAAATAGGATGCTTTAATTTGATTATGTTTATTTATATATAAAAAAAATATCTTTGATTCTTTCAACAAAGTTGACGTATGGATTTGTAAATGAAATATATTAACTAGCTCATTAATTAAGAACTTGGTTACTTGCAAAAAAATTAAAGAGTATGGGACCCGACTTAATAATTTAGGTTTAAAAATTAAAACAAACTAAAATAACAGTCAAGAGTTTAAAATGTAATACTTATTACTTTATTTCTTTTAGCGGTTCATTAATTGTTAAAAATAATTATATTTCACTCAAATTTTTATTGAAATATTTAAATAACATCATTATATTAATATTTTTTTATATATAATATTAAGGATAAAGTTTAAACAATAACCGATATTTTAATTTTCTATATCGATATATTAGATGGAACATTTTTTTACCAAAACATATGAAATGGAAATGATGGAAAATATACCACCAACATATCCAAACAATAAGTTTTCTATTAGAATTAAACTTCAAGTACTTAATTAAAACTGAAATTAATGCTTGTTGGCTTTCCAGTTCTGCTAGCTGCAAATTGATTCCTCTAAAAGCAGATAAAAATTGCTGCCGTTAAACATGGCTCGTAATTCACCAAGACATATATTAATGATCATAAATTTAATTTCTATAATCAATTTTAGTTTCTCTAAGGGTTAAACGTTTATCCAAAATTTTCCTTGTGGGGTTTTTTTTTAAGCATAGCAGTGCATTGGCTTCCACATTATTGTCTCGTGTAACTCTTCTTATTGGTGTCTATATTTGTCAACGGAAAGATATAGTTTGTTCATAGGATTGATCAACATAGAAAAAAATAGTTTTTTATTTGAATTTTGGTGCCAATTCTTTGTTAATAGATCCTGTGTAAGAAGAGTAATGTAAATTGGACCTTGGAATGAGATCATGTTGTTATAAAGTTTAAAAATATTTTGTAAAAGTAGCTATTAAAATAACTAATAATATAAATCGCATAAAACACATGTTTATAAATCTTTTTATTTTATAAACATGCAAAAGTATATTTTTATATTTGGTAAGTTAATTTTAAACTTTTATTATATTTTAATTAAATATTATATCAAAAAAATAAAACAATATAACAAGTGTAATAATTAAAATAAATAAATAACGTTAACCATTACTTTAAGTGTAAATTATTATTATTATTATTATTATTATTATTTTGTATTTTTATGTAAAACTGATTATTAATATGAGCAAAAGTGTCTTTTCTTCATAAAACTAGAGTTTGAACTGGTTTATTATCACTTAAATCACAATCTTTATAGGTATAAATCAATTTTAAAAAACTATGTATTTTATTTTTTTAAGATGTTTTGTATTTTTTTAAAATGTAATTAAACAATTATTTGTAAAATTTGAATAATTATTATTTTATAAGTTAATTTTTAAAAGTGAATTAGGTTAAATTTTTTAATATGTTACCAAAATTTATTTATTTTTAATGATAGAATATCCGCAAATATTTAATGCTGTAAAATTTACATATGATAAACATAAGAAATGTATATTAAGATGTTTTACATAAATTAAAAATATAACTAAAATATATTTTATAATATTTAGATATTTTCCTTTATATTAAATTTTAAAAATAAATTAAATCGAATTTTTAATATTTTTTAAAAACAAGGAAAACATTTTTTTAATGCGATTAGCATTTTTGTATAATGTTACAGCTTCGCAGTCTTTTCAATGAATAGTGCGAATGACCTACAGAGGCATCATTTTTCCAATGCTTTAACATGATAAAGTGTATGCTTTATAAAATGGAACTTTTCTTCAACTTTCATTCTTTTGGAATCAATCATGATAAGAGATATTTATACAATAATTTTTTTCTATCCCTATGTTATATAACTTATTTGATATATATATATATATATATATATATTATTTTAAGAAAAAATGTAGAAATTCTGGAGAAATATACTTTCCTTCATGCTAATTATGTCCGAGGCAGTTTGAGATACTTAACACTACATATGACTTTTTTATTTATGATTTTTTAAGGAAAAAATATTTTTAACTAAAAATGTATTTTAATTTTTTTTTTCAAAAAGGTAATTTTAATTTTTAAGTTATGAAAAGTAACTTCTTAAAAAAGTCATGTTACATAAATAATATATCCAAATATATCGAAAGTTTGGAATGCAATCATACGTAGTAGGTCAATTATGTTGAAATAAAATGTTCCAAAAAATTAAATTAAAATGAGTCAACGGGGTGTGTTGCAGATGAATTTTACATTTTCTGTCCTATCTCGTTCTCGTCTTCATTTTTATTGGATTTAAAATATTAAATTTTAGTTTTATTTTCGATCAGAATCGGAAAAAATATCTTAATCTATTTTTATATTTTTTATATTTTATTAAATTATTATATATTTTTTAAAATTTATCTAATTTATTATTTTTATAATTTTATATAATATTTTAAAATAATAAAAAGATTTTAATAATTTTAAAAGAAGAACAAATTTAAAAATAAAGCATAAATCAATATTTTCATACTTATCGTTTTTATCCTATTTTTAAAAATATTTTATTTATTTATGTTTTCGATTTCAATTAACTCGGGTTTAATATATTTTGAATTTTAAAATTTTTAAAAGAATAAACTATTTTAAATTTTTTCAGGAAAATTGATTTAAAAAAAAAAGTTTCAGAATTTTGAAAATTTTGAAAAGGGATCGTTTTAAATTTTTGGAAAAATAATTTAATTTAAAAGGTTTTTTTTTAAAGAAACAAAAAAATATATTTTTATAATAGGTTATAAATTTGGAATAAACATAAATATTTTACTTTCTGAAGAAAAAAATATATTTGAAATTTAAAATTTCTGAAAGAAGGAACTAAAAATAAAAAGAGAAAATATTTTTTAAAATCAAACATCATTTTAGATTTTTATTTATTTAAGCTTTGTTTTATCAATTTAATAAATATTATTAAAAAAAATTTAAATGGTAAATAAAAGAAATAATTTTTTAAAATAGTAGTAGATAAAAGGAGAATAAAAATATAATATTTTAAATTTACCTTTATTTAAATCCAAACTTTATTATCATATTAAGTTAAAAGAATTAAAAAAATTTAATATTTATGAACGAAAAATATGAAAAAAATAATATATTTTTTAAAATTTTATATTAAAAATCATAAAAAAAAAAAATAATCTTACAAAAAGGAGAAATGAATGTGTTTAGCTTTGTTACCTAAATTTACTTAAAAGTTGTTTCATACGTTTTATGTTTAATAGATTTTGTCAAATTTTTCAATGGTTCTAATAAAGCTTCATACATAATTGCATAAGTTTTTACTATCAAACTTTTAATTGAAGACAAGAAATTATAATATAAATAAAGAAGAGAAACAAGGAAAGATAATCCATTTGGCCAGATCCGTGGGATTAAGGTTAGGAATATTATCGATTAAGAATAAAATAGACTATACTAAATTCGTACCTGAATGGTAGTGATGCATGCAATTGTAGTTAAAAGGGTTAATTCCAATGAAGATGAAAAGGATTGCACTATAACTAAAAAGGCTTCTTCCCCACCACCCAACATTGGTTTGAACAAAAATATTAAAATCTTTAACTAATTATGATTAAAGATTTTCTCATAATTCTTAAAAATAATATTTAAGAAGATAGAGAAATTGAGTTGTCACCCTTTAGATATTCAGACAATTATATTTCTTGCATCTACAATTTATTTATTAACTCATACATATAAATATTTTTTTTAATTTTTTTCTACATGCATAATAACATATATTTGTGTTACATCTAAATATAGCTTGTTGAATCTATTTTTTTATAAAAATTATTAATTATTAAATAAATAAATAACACTGTTTATATATAAAAATATCATGATTATATTTTTATAGGTATATTTTATTTCATTGAAAAATTTAAAAATTATTTTAAAAGATTAAAACTAAACTCAAAGATCAAACTAAAAATAAATACTACAAACATCATCAATAACATTTACCCAAATAGAAAACCTTTGTATTCATTACTTGAACATACCTAAGTAACAATAATTTTTCACGATATTTTGAACTAAGATGCAAATCAATTTAGAATATTGAAAAAAGTTATTAAAATATATTATTAATCATAATTTTTAATACATGTAAATTTTCAAAAATTATCTATTAATCTTAATTAACTTTTAAGATATTAATTAATAGAATTTAATTTTAATTTATATTTTATAAAGCAAAGATTTGAGATCATTTATGATATAATTAATGGGCACATGATGTAGTTGTCCGCATAAATGATGTGCCTCTTTGGTAATTCCTAGCCTCTCTAAGTCTCATGTGGAAGGTATATCCAGTTGCAAGAACAGCAATAGATGGGCCATGGATGCAGTAAAGATCCACTAAGATCGCTTTGCCGCAACCAGAATGGCTATTGGAGATAGACCAACCACTAGGCCACATCACAAGTTTAATTTGTAGTACAAATGGTGCATCTTTTGTTATTATTATATGGAAATTACTAATGACCAGGATTTTGACAAAAACTCTACTCTTTTAAAATCATTGATGCATCTCCACTACACAAGTTTTTGTGCTACCTAGCACTGTAGTCAAAGTATCCATCAAGTACAGGTGATAAGCCAAAAATCTATCTAGAATAATTTATTAATATAAATGGAAAGCATAAGTATTTTGTATGATTTTTTATTATTATTAACAAATGACAAATAGTTGGTCTGTTTTTCTTTTCTTGATATGGCAAGTGATAATAATTAACCAAAGAAAATATGTTCAACTTAAAATTATGCAAGGACATATAAGATGATTTAAACCATTTAAGGTTTAATATAAATATTGTTGATGATTTGAGTATTATTGGATATTATTTATTTAAGTTTCAAATTTAATAATTTAAAAAAAATTTAAAAATTATTATAAATAAAAATTGTTTGTATAAATTTTACCATTATAATAATGTAATTTTTTTAATTTTAAAACGAGAAAAAAGGATAAAATTATGAAGAGAAAAATTTATAAGATTTATAAAAGAAGAGAAAAGGCTACTCTTAAATTTGAGACTTTTTTTTTTATCTTATTATTAACTATATGCACTTGAAATTCTACTATATTTTTATAATGATTACAGTGAAATTGTTTTTTTATGTAAACAGTCCGTAATTCTCATTTGTGACGTTAAGGATATTTTTTATATTAAAATTTTTGATATCTATTATTTATTTATATTATTATAATTATTTTATATTTATTATTATTTCTCACATATTTTTATAAATTTAAAAGAATTTATTTTCATTATATTTATGATATGTTTATTATACTTCTATCATTACTTTATTATTTTCTCTATCAAGTATATCTAAAATTAATTTCACATAACATGAAATATGTCTTAATATAAATTTTATAGCTGAAATTAAATTAAACAACTATGTTTTATGCATTAATCTACGCAAAGATAAATTTATAAAAGAAAACCTTTGATTATGGGTGAGCTCCAATTTTCAAGTTCTAAGACTCCAATAAAAAAAATGTTTTTAATAAAATTATTTTATTTTTTTAAAAAAAAAAGTAAGAGAATTTGTAAACCCGTAATAATATCGTCTTAAATTTTTTTTTTCATTGGCATTTCATTCATAATAGTTATTGTAAAAAGACGTTTATATTGCAATATTTGTTTAAAAAATGGATGTAACATTAATCATTATTTAAAAAATAAATTTTACAAGTTATGTAATTTGTAAATTGAACTTATATTTTTACCATAAATTAATAGTATTATTTGGAAAAACTTTAAGGCTAAGTGATTACATCATATATGAATAAAAATATAAAATGATAACGTATTAATTTTTAAATCATATGAATAAATATATTTATATGACATTGAGATAATATATATATATATATATATATAAACATTAATTAATAAATTATGTGATTAAAAATAAATTACATGCGTTTTTTTATCCTATTTATGGTTTATTATTATGTTATAAAATAATTTAATGTTTTTATTTTGTTCTACAAATACACTCTGTACTTCTAATATCCAACCAATCCTTTCACATGTATATAAAAGATATTGATATTGCATTATTTTAAATTTTTATTTTTTAATGTTGACAAAAAAATTATTTATCAATACACAAGAATTTGTGTTCGTTGCTTATGTTTAATATTAATTAACAATATTTATATCTTAATTTTTAATTTATTTATTTTTAAATCACAAGAGTAACCTAACTAGTTATTATAAAAAAAAAAGTTTACAATAATTATTTTTAGATAATTTATTTATCAAAATATATGCAAAGGAAAAATGCCTCATAAATAAAATTGGATCAAATACTATTTATTCAAATATATTTTATAAGAATAAGATTTGTTAGCCTTTATTTAATGACTCTAAAAGCAATTCTTCATAGATTTTTTAAAGAAATACTTTATAAAAAAATATTAATTATATTTATATATAAAAAATCAAATTTTAATGATATAATATTTTTTAAAAAAATTAAAATATATATTTAATTAATCAATAATAGTTCTCTTACATACAAACAATCTTATCTACCTATCACTATCTTTTTACAACAATTAATAATTAAAAAAAATTCCCCTTGTTGAATGTTATCAACCTTAAAATTAGTATTTGAAATAAACTTATAATAAGAATTCTCTACATTCCTTTGACATTCTAATATATGCTCGAAGCCTTTAATATGGGAAATCTATGTGGGAGCAAGTATGCATTTTCAAAATTTTGGCTAGTTTCATCTTTTAGCCTTTTAGATTTGTTGTTAATAGGTAGGGTGGAAATAAATTGTGATAAGGATATAAATAAGTTACTTTATGATAGGTTTTGAATGTTTTTATTTTATTTTAATTTTTTAAAATATAATAAAAATAATAATAAATAGATTTAAAATTTGTATATATAAATGATTAAAAATATTTATGAATTTATTTAAAATTTATAATATAAAAATATTAATAAATAAATACAAAACTTATATACATATAAATAATTAAAAAAATTATAATTTATATTTTAAAATATTTAATATATAAAATAAATATAATATATATTTATATTTTATATTATATAAATGTATAAATATATATATTTTATATCTTATATATTTTATTTTTTATCTCTTATGTATTATATATTATAATATATTAAAATAAATTATAAAATTATAATAAACTTATATATTTAAATAGATTATTTTTTTATAAATTTAAATATAATTTATTTATTTAAAAGAATTATATAAATCTAATCATATAATCTTATATATAGCTATAGCTATTTAGTTGTTACTTAGAGGAAGGATTTGATCATGTTGGGATTCTCGTACTTTTCTTAAATGAATTATTTAGAATATAATCTTTAAAATTCTATTTATATGTAATAATTTATTTTTATTTATTAAATTGCATTTTTCATTTTTGAAACTGACTATTCATTGAAGTTGCATTTATTCTTATTAACTTATAAATTTTTCTATATTAAAAATTTAATTTTTGTATTTATATTTTTATCTTTTAAATATTAATTCAATTTAAATTTTGAGTACCAACACACAATAGAAAATTTTAACTTATCTTACCTTTTTAATAAATCAAATCTTAAATCTACCAAATAAAATAAATTAGGCCCTTTTAAAATAGGTGCAAGTTTTTAATTTTTAATTTTTAAATTAAATAAAAAATAAAATATGTTTGATTAAAATAATTTTAAATTAATATTTAACATATTTTAAAATTATTTTATTTTATTTTTAAAGTAAAAAAGTTTTTTAATTATTAAATTTAATTTTAAAATATTTTTATTCTTAATTTTAAACTCATCATTTAAAATATAAATACCATTGATGTTTTATGTGTAGCCATTTTTATATTTTCATCACTATTATATTCATTATTATATCATTATTATTTTTATTAAATTTTTATTATCATAATAATAATTTATTATTTTTTATGTTGTTATTATTTTTAAATAATTTTATATTTATTTATTTTTTGAATTCATAGTGAAAAGATAAGATAAATAAACTTGACTTACTTTTAGAGTAATTTTTAAAAATTAAAAATTATAATTTATTTAAACTTAAAATTGGATTTAATTCTTAAAATTTTAAAATTAAAAATATCTCTAATAGACTTTAAATATTAATATTATTATAAGTTAAATTAAGATTAATTTAAATTTAATTTTCAAATTTTAATATATGATGTTAATAAAAAATTATAAGCCTTTGAAATAATATTTTTTTAATTTTTTTTTATAAAAGCAATAGAAAAAAGTGGTTTGATAATGAGTTTTTTATTTGAAAGTTTAGAAACAGTTCTAAAACTATCTTTAAAAATAATAAAATTAATTAGAACATAAAATATTTTTAAAAATATCTTTTTATGATAATTTTGTAATATAATTTAAATTTAAATTTATTTTTTAGTTTTATTAATGTGAGACAATAACAAGAACTATTATCTTTTAAAAAGAAATGAGAGTGAGATTTTGTTGTTATTACAACCAAATCTATTTTTAAAAGTTAGAACGTAACATACATCCTTATTCATTTTAGTGATATTGGACAGTATATTTGGTTGGGTGGTACTAATTCCTGAAAGTGATTTTAAAATTAATAATACTCACCTAAACTTTCATGTATAACAAAATTGCCACTAAATTATTTCACGCGGTTGAAATTTTCTAGTTATACTCACGTTTTTATTTATACTCTATTTTTTATTTTTTTATTTCTTTCACTTTATTTTTTTTTCTTTATTTTTTTTACATTATCCAAACATAATATAAAAAATCCAAATTCATGAATAACTGGGATAAATATACTATGAAGTAAAGAAAGGTGAAACGGTATGTTTGCTGTTGTCGTATTATGATTCTTAATTTTCTTATCCAAATCTTGCAATGTCTACACTGCAATGACCTAAAAAAAATCAAATGCGCTTTGCACTTAGCGGCAATTATAAACACAACCAAGAAGGCGTGCTGCCGTGTTCTCGCAATTCCATGTTCAATCACTTGCCGGATAAAAAGAAGCCAACATTATTTTAATACAACTCTATAAAACCCACTTTCTACACCATACTTTAGCATAATTAAAGCTAACATTTCATATTAGCTTTTATTAATATTATTATTATAAGTAATAATAAACTCAAGAATGTGCACCACCATTGTGTAACACCAAAGAAGGAGGATAATAATAAAAAAAAGTACGATGCTAAATAAGTGGAAGATTGGGGAAAAGTAGTTGTGTCTGTTTCGATTTGTTCTATGTGATTGTGAAGAGAGTGAGAATGTGTCCTTTGAAGTTTGAACAGAATGAGAAAGAAATCAAGTTGTTGGGTCAACAGAGTTTGTTACACGCTCGAGAGGAAAGGTACAGTGATGGGGAGCATGGGCACGTGTCAATGTTAGAGATCGAGAGAGATTGCATGTAATATATGAATGTGTTTCTTCCTTTGGTGTGTTAGTTGTGACTTTACATTCTAGTGAGTAGTGACTCGCTTCTCGATGAGGGAGTGAGTGTGATATCAGTCATGACCATACACCGGCATTGCACGTGTCACGGTCTTTGTGCAGCTTTTAGATCATATTTTTTAAATTAATAATAATATATTTATTTGTATTTTTAATCTACATTATTTAATTTTAATTTTTTTAAATTATTAAATCTTGATATTTTAAAATTATCTAAATTTATTTTTTAGTTGATCAAACAAACAATTTTTTTATTTTGTTTTTACACCTATTTAATCAACTTTCCATTCTGGTTCAGCCAACACTTCACAATACTTTATTTAAATTTAATCAAATTTTTACTTTCTTTTTTATGTTCATTTTTTTATTGTTTTAATTTTTTTTGTTTTATTAAACTTTTTAATTTTAATTCTATTAATAAATTTTAGATATTTTCCAATTTTAAAAATATCAGTATATATAATTTAGTTTTTTAATTAATTTATTTACTTATATTTTAATATTTTAAAATTTTATTTAATTTCCAAAATTATTAATTTATAAATTTTGACTTCTAAATATATTAATTTTATTTATATTTTTTACATAAAAAATAAAATATAACCAAAGCCAAATAAAAGTAACATGAAAAAAGGAGAGAAAATCAAAACTTTGAGAAAAGAGAGTTCACCGCGAGACAGGTAAAAATAGAATGAATCTACAAATTATTTCATTTTAGGTATAGTTTAAAATTCTTTCATGTTACTTTAAAAACTATTTTATAAAAATTTTATTATTTTAATTTGATATGTAATATTTTAAATCTACTTAAAATTAAATATCTATTTCAAAATTTTTCATCCAAACATATTTTTAGGATTTTTTTATGGTTATAACTTTATTTTTAAATATAAAATTTTAAAATAAAATATTTTAATTTAAAATTAAATTAAATTAATTTTTTAGTCAATTTCAACGATTTTAACATAATTTTTAAATTAAAAAATAGTTCTAACTTTAAATTTTAATTAATAAAATAAATTATTCAATTATCTTATTTCTCATTAAAAAAGACATTAATTATTATTATTATTATTATTATTATTATTATTATTATTATTATTATTATTATTATTATTATTATTATTATTATTATTATTATCATCTTCACCTGTCACCATAAAATCTGCTTCCGGAGAGAAGAATTGATATATCATGAATAACAAATAATCCACAACTATTTGCAGTGCTCCGAAAGTGGTAGCAGACCAATTTTTATCGGTTGACTTCAAACTCAATTTGCACAATCTGCAAGCAAACATACAATAATAGAGTTAATTTCACCAATTTCATTAGTAGGACAAACTGAAGTGGTGAAAATCAGATTTGGTAATTATTACTATTTGTTTCAACTTTATATATATAAAAAAATAAAAATAATTAATGCAAATTATTAAATATTAATAAAATATTTTTACATAACATATCCTTCTCCTCCTTCTCTCTCTATAAAAAAATATAGTATCTTCACTTAATATAATTAAAAATTAATCTCTTCAAGATATAAATATTATTGAAATGGATTCTGTCTTTTTTTACAAAATCTTTATATACACAGTCATTTCAAGATTAAGGGGCACAATTATTTGAAATTCTGTCTCAACATGTTGAGTGGATGCAGTTATTTACCAATTCATTCATGCCATGTTGGTGTGTTTGTATTATTATTTAAAAAGAATGTTGGTGCTAATATTTAAGGCCAAAATAACTGTTTACATAAATTAATATGTTAATAGTATTTAAATGATAGCAATAATTTTTTATCATTCAAATTGAATACACTGCTTTTATCATATCCGAGTTTAACATTGGTTGTGAATCTCAAAAGGCTATAGGTTAAACAGACACTTTCAACTTGAAGCTAATTTGATTTTGATGGGTCGAATTGATGAGTTTCAAAGTCTTGCGGAATATGATTGCGGTACCATAAAGTTATGTGATTATTGGAGATCCCATCAATTCCTTGTTCAATCCATCTTGCTAGACATTTATTGTTGGGACAGGTGTTGGGGGTTGGAGAAGGGATGAAGAGTATATTGCTAGAGATCAAACTCTTCTTACCCTTGTTAGGGATTGGTTTATTATTGGGACTTTAATATTTATACACATTTTTTATACTTTTTTTTTTTACAAAATTTCAATTTAGAAAACTGGTTTATGTTTTTAAACAGTTTTTTATGTGAATTTAAACAGAGTTTAGTCTATATGAGTTTCAGTTTTATATTTAAACAAAGTAGAAACTATAATTGGTATAAAAACTTATGTGAAAGGGATAAAAAAAAGACTTTTTTCCCTTGGTTTTTCCTCCACCAATCATTCATGCAGCAGTTACTCAATCATTCACTATTAACTGATATCACTTTGCAGATATCATGTTCTGTCTAAATACCTAATATGAAAATTTTATAATATTTACATCAATTTATTTAAGTAGTAAAATAAGTATAGATAAAAGGAACATTTTAAAATGACTAGATTTACTTTTGTTTTGTTACATTCAAAATCCAATTGAAACCAAAAGTTAATAGTTTGAAACTTTTATCTCAATTGACTAGCCAAATATATATGATTCCGTGGCATAAATGGGAAGTGTTGGTCTTGAAAAAGACTGGAATTATTATCTCCACTTGTTTGACTTATTATTATATCTTTTAAATTTGAATAGACCACTTTAGGTTCAAAATTAGACACAGGCAGATTCCACAGCACTAAAATCTTTGATGGGTTTGAATATAGAATAGGTATATTATAGCATTTGCTCATGTTATTCCAGCATAATCAAGATGTATTGCTTCTAATAATGGCTCAGATTCTGGCTCAATATGCTTCCCTTTTATGGGTATCACACATCTTGTCTTAATAAAAGCTGTTTTAGCCTTTGTTTATTTAGAAGTGTACAAGACAATCACGTGTTTGGTTATTTAATTACATAGCTTCTCCTTGCCATGCTCGCACAGGACCTTCAAACATTGCCTAATATATACTGTAACCTATAGCTAGAGCGTAGGAGGAATCCTCATGATATATAGGGCCATCCTCATATTTTATAATAAATTATTTAGTAGAATGAATATTTTAATATTAAAATTATATATATATATATATATATATATATATATATATATATATATGTGTGTGTGAGAGAGATCAACAAAGTTCAACATTATTAGTAGAGAGTTGTATTTCTAAATATATTGATAAAAGTTTGAATCTTAACTATGAATATATGAAAAAGTTTTTTTTTTTCAAAAAAATAAAGTTTATTGTAATAATTTTTATATTTAGAAGATATTAATTTTCAATTATCATAGTAAGTATACGCACAAAAAACTTAAGATAAACTCTATTAAATATATTATAGGACATTAATATGCATAAAAGAAGTTTATGTTTATGATAATATACAAGTTAAATAGCATATTAAAAAGAGGTGTCCACATTTATAGTCTAATTATATCTTGAATTAATGAATTGTCTTTTGCATAAGATGATTGTAGAAAACCGAAGATAGCAAAAATAAAAAGGACTGATGGCGATACAAAATTGTATTTATAAGTTTAGAGAGAGTAAAGAGTCACTCTATTTTAAGGCCATTATGTGCCACCAACATGAATAAAAGTGTATAATAATATTTATTAGTCACATGAAAAAATTGATAGAAGGAACTAGTCTGTTTACTTATCCTTGTCATCTGATACTAAACGTGAACTCTTACAATATTAACTTTTAATTGCTAATGTTCATTACGTTTAAATAAAGGCTCGAAAACTTTGTCTCATTGAATATTGCGAGGGAAATTGTTTAATTTATAATTTGATCTCATTTCATCTCTATTTTATATTTTATTTATAAATATAATTTTTTTTTAATAAATATGTCAATTATCTGAGATGTTAATATTCAGCAGCCAAACGATGTTAATAATATATGCTTATTTATACTCAAAACTTGGCACACAACAAAACACAAGTGGGCCTAGTGTTGGAAGTTAGCAAAATAAACAATACAATAAAAAAATGAGAATGAAAGATTGATTTGAATTCTTATTCATGGATGGTGCATTGCTGATTCCGTTTTGTAAATGAACTGGCAAGACAAAATTCACCAATCAACAAGCTTAATACCGGGGGAAAGCGAAAAATACAAAAGAAAAAGAGAACCCTAAATCAAACAATCAATAAGTTTGTAATTTTCTTATGACAATAATCTAGAAAAGTATGTAAAGAAAGTGATAAGTAGGGGACAGGTTGCTTACCCTATGTTTTTCTGTGTCCAAAAATCAAAATCAATTTCACAGTGAAATTTCTAAATTGAGTAAGCGAGTTGACTAGAAAGTGAAGAAGCTACAAGCAACCTCCAAACTTGGAAGGCAGAGAAGCTAGATCTATAGATAGCAACTTTAACAAGCAAGTAGGTCCCATGCAAGTGAAATCAAAGTTAATTCTTGAAACATCCTCTCCTTTATATGCCTACTTTTTTTTTGTATGAATATATATAATAATAAAAATTGCAAACAGATTTAGTTAAAAAAAAGGATGTGATTTAGTTTATAGTTAATGAATTTAATTAACAATAATAATTTCGATATAAGAAAAGAAGTGCCTGGGGGCTGGTTAGATTTACTAGGGAAAAATATCCTACAAATTAAATTCCCAATCGATGCGTCATTTTCAAGGAAAACAAGGCAAAACAAAGGCACAAACACAAACGTTTGTGTCTTCAAGTCTTCAACACTTGGCAAGTTAGATGGGGGCATAGGTCTTACATATATAGCATAAAGGCATTTTCTAGGGTCCAAATTAAAACGGGTCAAGGAAACTCAGTTGCATTTTGACCTAAACCGTAGGTGCAGACTGAATAAAGAGACGTTTCCACCACTTCACGTTAATGCTTTTTATATTGTGTTTCTGGTTAGATCCCACTCAATAGTAGTGAGTATCTAATTATGAAATGATTCTCTCCTATGCCTTTTATACATGCAGGGATACACAAACACACAAGAAAAACACTAATTATACAGATATTTTTAAAAAACTCCCTAGTAAGCTTGTATTGAGTTTGGGTTTCTTCTAGTGTACCAAAGAAAAACCAACGAAAAATAACAGATGGAGTCAAAAATCTTACCCCCAAGGCCCATATGGGTAACCAATCCGAAGTGTACTTTAAATTTGTGGTTTTAATGGATGAAAGTGGGCCTAACCTTACAATTATATAATTGGTGTTTTGGGCCTAAAACAACTCTGTCTATGTGACTAAGTAATCGTAGGAAACAATAAAATATTATTACCATAACCTTATTAGGGACTTGTCAGCATGCTTTTTACCTTCCGTAAATTACTTATAAAAATAATCCTGTATCTTCCATCTAAATTAATTTATGAAATATATTTATATGTATTTTATAAATGTTTATAAAATATGTTAATATAGTAAATTAATTTACAACGTGTACATTTTTACAAAATGTATAAAAGAGAAAAAGAATTGCAAAAAGTATGGACCGACTTCAACCTCAACTTCTTCCTTTTTTTTTTTTTCTGTCATTCTCTTCTCAATGATTAGACCCAAAGAGGGTGGGAAAAAATGCACATATATTTCTGTAACTCAATCCGTAGAAATCATCTTCCTAACAACGAAAATTTGTAACCCGGTTGACGTTGTCATTGAGCACTGCAAGATTGTTACCCAAGTCTCAGTATAAATTCAATAACGAAAAGAGAGTAATGGAGAATGTGTCACAAAAATAAAAATATTCTTTCTTTTAGTGGTTAATAAAAATAGAAACCTGATTGACGTTCTTGTTCAATTGGTTAGATTGGGAAACTGCTTTTCGTAAACGAAGGCCCAAACATTTGCCTCTCTGCTGGGCTAGGACATCTCTACTCTCCAGTGCCCCTGTGAAAGGGAAAGTTTTTGGTTGAGTTAATCACCCGGTGGTATCAAGTTGATGTGAAAATTAAAAAAAATAATTTATCGTTATAAAATTTAGAAAATAAAAATAAAATAATAAAAAGATGATATGTTTATAGATAAAATAAAATTTAAAAAAATTCAATAAAAAATATTTTAAAATTCTGTGTTTATAAAAATGTTTTTATTTTCAATCAATTTTTTTTAATAAATATTATATTTCATAACATCATCATCTTGTTAAATATTAGAAGGAAGATTTTGTGGTTTATATTAATCTTATTTAACTTGTACAAGATTCCTCCACTCTATCCTCTTATACTTTCCATTATCACTAACCCCTCTCGTAGTCATCCCATGATCACCACATTGGCGGAAGGCCTACTATGGAAGAGTTTGATTTTTATTACTAGGAAGAAATCCTGTTTCTTGGATATAAAAAACACAACGTATAGTGGCTATAACATCCACGGAAGCCAAATACAGGTCTGTAGCAAAAATTGCAGCAGAAATCATGTTACTCACTCACTTAGGTGGATTTTTGTAACAATGCTTGTTTGATTGGAATAAAAAATGGAAGAAAAAAAAGTTATAAAAAGTTTCATTGCTTTTACACATGAAAATAGGAGAAAAAGAATAATTTTACAAGTTTCATCATATTTTTGTTTCTTCTCCTGAATTAGTGAAAAAAAGGAAGAAAGAAATTTTTATTTTTTTTTATTTTAAATTGTTAAAATTATTATATATTTTTAAAAATATAAAAAATAAATATTCTATTAATAAAAAATATAATAAAAAAAATTAAATTTCATATTATTAATATATTTATTTTTCTCTCTTTTTTTCATCTATCTAAATAAAAGAAGTTCTTTTGTTTCCTTCTATTTTAATTTATTCAAACAATCCTTTTTTTTTTTTTATTTCTGACGTAATTCAAACCAAACATAAATGTGTCTTTAGCTATGCTCTAATCCGACTTTATGTTCTGGGATGAAGCAAATAGCACTTGACTATATCACTTTGTTGGTGAACTAGTTGAACATGGTAAGTTTCTTGTTTCTCAAATATCAACAAAGGACTGACTACCTCACAAACATTCTCACCATCTTGCAGGCGTAATAGGTAGCAATGTGTAACAAATTTCTTACTATATATATAAGCCGTATTCCCATCCTCTCCTACTTCTTAGGAAACAGCCTTGTAACCAAGGCCATCTCCGTATCTATATACATACTAATGTATTCTACCATTAAAAACAAAAAAGTGAAAAAACCTTTCAAAATTAGCAAATTAATTTCCAAACTTGGACTGAAATTAATTGAAAATTGACGCAACTACTATATAGATAGATAATCAACAAACAATAAATGTTTGATAACTAATGGTATTGAAATCTAAGAAATTGAAAAGGATGAGTACAAAATTAACCTTCCAAGCTCTTGTTCCAACCCTCTTTATCATGTCTTTATTTATAAATCAAGTGCTTTTATTGTAGCTTTGGGTTGTCTCATGTGTTGTGGTTGTGATATAAGCCTTCGTAGAAACAATGATGGGGGATGATTGAACTATTGGCTACGATTGACGAACAAAGAAAGCACAAACATATAATTATAAGGTGTTTTGGATGAGGCAAACCTACCTTTCTAAAGATGATGCATGTGTTGTTTCACTTGATGTGATGATTACAGAATGGATCCTCAAGTGGGTTGACCACTCGATTCTAACATTATATCCCAGGCAATAGGCAAAAGATTATTTGAGTGCATGTTATGGACCAATTTTTGAAATATGTGGCACTTATCTAGTTATCTTGTTGAGGTATTTTAGTTGATTTGGAAGACCCTTGTCCACAACATTTCATACTCCATATTATTTTGTTTTGCTAAATTTCCCATAAAATGTTTTCCTAAGGTTATTTCCATACATTTATTACGTTGTATTAAAGTGAATTTTATCTTTACAAAAAAAATTCATATACATGATTAAGAATCAAACCTTGGTCAACATATTAATTCTTTTTTGTTCATTTTGGAATGAAAAATTTTAAAAATTCTATAAATAAAATTTTAAGGAATATAGGAATTATCCAAGTCTTTGAAGAGACAGGGGAGTCTAGCCTTCCCTTGGCTCCACCTCTAGGAGCTAAGTTACAGAAGAAAGTCCAGAAAGGCCCAAATAAGATAGAACATATGTCTTACTAGAACTAAGTAGCAGAAGATTGATTGATAGGATTGCATGAAGGGCCATGACTTACCAATATTTTTTAGTAATTATACTTTTAGAGTATGTTTGGTATACAAGATTTTTTTATTTTTTATTTTTAGAAATCATGTTTCCTAGATTTTATAGACCTATTAAGGGGTGGAATCTTAAAAAGATTTTCAGGAGCAATTATCCCATTTAAAGAGAATCATAACTAACAAATAGCTATTATTAAGAAAATGAGGTAATCCTCTCGATTTTTAAAGAAGCAGCCTTTATCATAAAAAGAATCAACATATTCCTTGGATAAAACTTTTCTTGAACCCCAATTTTGAATCTAATAGACACGGTTATTAACCTAAGCATTGGAGTATTATGCAAGTACTCTTGACGTTATTGACAAATGCTTGGAGCAGGAGGGAATCAAGTTCTGTGGTCACTCTATATCTAGGTTACACAGGGCATTCTAGTGGCTAGAAATATGATAAAAATGTTTCGCATGTTTTGAAGATTCAAAGAAATATTTTCAAGAGTATAGTTAAAGTTTCCTCACTTTCATAAAAATCTTAAATTTACACTTTCTCCCATGAGAATGCTTTAATGAAATTTCTAAAAACTAAAGAAATCTCCTACCAAATACCACCTTAATTAAAGTTTTCAAGAGTATAGTTAAAGTTTTCTCACTTTCTCCCAAACATTAAAAACAAACATTCTAAGTTAAAATTTCTAAAAAAACCTAAGAAATCTCCTACCAAATACTACCTTAATTAATTGCACATTTTCTTAAGGTTGTGAGTGCCTTTGAAAATGTAAAGTTTATCACCATCTTAGGCTTCCACATGTTCAACTCATCCCATATGACTGAAATATTGAACTGCTTAAATAATCAGCACTAATTGCAATAAGATGGAACATCCTTTGCAAATAAAACACTAATCCCAGTAATTGTTTTATATTCCTTGCTTACGGGACAGGATACAACACGATGACAGTAAGCCACACCCACAAAGATCCTGCTTCTTTCAGTGCTCTGAATACAAATAATTTCCAAAGAGACTCCATGGTAATTGATAAACTGCATAAAAGCTCATTTATTTTAAAACGTCGGACGAGAATTTAGAAAGCATCGGAGAACAGCCATATTTCTTAAGATATGAATCCTTGCAAACTCACCTTCATTCCCAGTTATGAATTTTGATTATGATGATTCATTATTCACAAAAGGTTACCATCCGATGGGATATGTCAAAACTTCAATCGTTTAAACGCGGTTGATGAAAAAGGAAACAAACTAAGCCTTTATCCGAAACAAGAGATATAAATTTGTAAAACAAACCACGAAATCCGCAGAAACACGGTTCATGCTTGGATAGCCTGGCTACCCTATTGCACGACTAAATTGAGAAATTATATAGCTTCGGTGAGATATAATTCTCGAGGAAGTCAAGACCAGCAATGTTCCCTCTAAATTCCCACGATAATAATTCGTATAAAAAATCAATAAGAACAATACATCTAAAAGTATAGGACACTTGAGTATTGAGCGAAAAGGTATGAAATAAAATGCTTATATTTTCTTTTTAGGGAAAAATGCTTGTATGTCCCCTAAATATGTCTTACAGTTCATAGCTATTGAAACTGATAGCGCGTCCAGTGTTTCACTGGAGGTATTTCTTGTGATTCACTTCTGATTAACACAATGTACGATTTCTCTAGAGAGCACCCAAATGCCAGAAATTGCTGTATATGCTATAGAATTGGTTGGCTCTTAGCTGCAAAATTATTCTTTCATGAAGCATTTATGATAAGCAATATCACAATACAATCTTAATCTCTAATCAGTCCATTGGACAAACCATTTCTGGATTTTGATAACCCACCATGACAAATGACAGTGAATCAGCCAACAAAAGTTCCTGTATTTTCTTTTTTCAAGTTTTTGGTTAACTGGCTGTTTTCAAGTGGTTTTCAGTACAGAATTGATGGAAATTTCATTCTAGTCTTGAGACTCTAACTTCAAAAAAATGAGCCATTGGCAAAACATGCTAATATCAGTTTTAATCTGGTTCAAACAACCAGTTCTATAGTCATAATTAATTTTTTTAATACAAAAAATCATAAGCCTTGATATAGCATAAAAAATTGTAGCCAAATGTCTTAAACTTCAAACCTTTTCTTCTATCCGCTGGTATGTTTATTTCATTCACAAATAAAAGTGAATCCATTGCTGATTGGTGATAAGTAACAGCGCACCATCAATCAATCATTCAGATAAGAACAGTTCAATCTCAAGTTGGTGGGATTGAAAGGGAAAAAAAGTGAAACTGGACGATCCATAATTGGTAGTAGAGCAAGCTCCTCTTATGATCTTTCTGGAGGTAAGGATTGAAGGAAAGAAAGAGGAAAAAACGAGTATAGAAAAACTTTCCACTATTTATTTGTAGATGAAAATAGAAAAAAAAAATTTCACCTCATTTAGAAAAAAAAGTTGGAAGGGAAGAGGGGAGAACATTTTTTTTTAATTTTTTTATTTGTTAAATTGTTAAAATTATTATATTTTTTAAAAAAAAACAAACAAGTATTATATCAATAGAAAAAACAGTAAAAAAATTAAATTTTTTAAAATAAAATTCTATTTTTCTAAATTTATATAAAATAAAATTTATACTACTAATATATTTTTTTTTCTCTCTTTTTCATTCATCCAAACAGAAAAAAAATAATTTTTATCCTTTCCTTTTCCTTTTTTTCTATCCATTCAAACAATTTACTTTTTCTTCTTATTTCTATTCTCTTCCTTTATCTTCTCTTTCTTTTTTTCCTTTTTTTCTATCCATTCAAACAATTTACTTTTTCTTCTTATTTCTATTCTCTTCCTTTATCTTCTCTTTCTTTTCTTTCTATTATCCAGGTGATCCAAACAAAGCATGGGGAAACGAGTTTTAGTTTGATGATGATGCCCTGTCCTTGTTGACATGCCAAGGTGCATACTGCGTTAAAGAAATAAATAGAAGAATGAAGATGGGGTAAGGAGGAGGAAAAAGAAAAAGCAATTGCTTGAAAACTAGAAAAAAGTTACTATTACACATACTGGATTCAAGTTCAGCAAATTGTGTGAACTGTGGAGCATATTCGATTCAAGTTGCAGAATAGTAGTGTAGGCATCGTTTGGGAAGTATATGGTTGGTCCCTGAGCAATTAAAATCTCCAGTATACAGGACATGGAATTGCAACCTACAAAATTCTTGTTGTATGTAATAATGTCGCATACACACATAACACTAAAATATATTATATCTGCATAATTGCCACCAGTTGATTATATCTAGTCTCACCTAATTTTTTGGCACGTCTATATCTAATTCTGTCACTTAACATCAACGGGAGAGATGTGAGGCATGGGTAACGTAATACAGGCATTTTCAGATTTACCTTCCATACAGCTGACTTAAACTTTTTCGCTGCCATCCACAGCTCCTTTTACACAGACTTCTTGAAACAAGAACTACTGTTGGATAACTTTAGATGTCCACCGTCCAAGCAACATGTAAATGAAGAGCCAACTGATGGCAAGGTGCAGTCCTACAGCCAATGAAAAAGGTTAATAAAATCTTAGCTAGGGCAGCAAGTGCTATAGCGAAAGTGATTGCAAAAGAGAACTCAGCCACATTAAAATTACTTTCTGGAGAGGTTTGTTTGATATCCAAAAACTGCTGAGCAACAGTCAAACAAGTGGCAAATGTAGGGTAAATGAGAAGATGATGTGTAGACTCTAAATCACTGGCATCTACCTCACTCTTGAACAGGTTTAATCATAACCAAAACCAATAGATCAGAGTTCAGTATTCCAACATCAACCATCTCTGTTAGAGAACCCATGATTTCAGGGATGAGAAACAAAGAGAAGATCAAAGCAGCAAAACCACTGATTCCAAATGCCCTCTTAACATCTATGCTATTCCAACAGCTTGCATCAGTGAAATAAAAGAAAAGAACATTGAGATTTGAGATTCAACCCAGCTTGATGCAGATGCCATTCCTCCACAGATTCCCGGAAGCCTTAAAGTTTCACAGTTGACAAGGCAGAAAACAGCTTCCATCAAGGTGAGAAGAATAGTAGAATATGAGGCCCAAGGTTGTAAAAATCAAGATCCTGCCCTATGTAAGATAGGAAGTGACACGGGGGGAATCATGTAAATCATGTGAGCAGAATACAGTACACATAAGGATAAGATCTTACCTACAATATAAGCTACAGTTACAAGTTAACAACTCATAATATAAAAGACATAAGTTTTTCGCAACAAATTGAATTTACAACAAAAAGAAAACATCTTAATTACTACATATCAAAGTAGAAGTGAAGGTGGAGAGCATAACGAAAAAATAGAGATCGAAGTAGAGATCAAAACAGGAACAGCAAGTAGTGGGTGATTCCTGATCTTGAAGTCAGTTATAATACCATCTGTAAGTGTCAAGTTGAAAATGAGTGTCACAAAATAGAATATTTTTTCTCCCAACATGAGTCATTTTCAATATGGTCCTCCTGCTTTATGGTAACTTCGTGCAGTTCCTATAACAGCATTAGACCATGAAGACTATTTTGAATTGTACATATAATGACTAAATTAAAAACATTTTTTGTATAGGGATCAGATTGAAAAAGGGTCATGTATCAGGACCAAAAAATATTAACACATCAAATAAATATCAGCGGTGCACAATCATAAAACCATGGAACTCAACAGTTTTCAATCATGTTTTTTCTCCCAAATCTGTTGATTCACTACTGCTTAAATATTGACAAAATATTAAACAATTCTAGCAAACAATACAGCTACTTTATTAGACAAGTTTGTTAACCCAGCAGTCCAAGCTGTGACATTCCCTACATTGACCAGGAACGATTTTAGATTTGATGCCAGGTCCTAGACCTACCTTTGTACCACCCCAAGAAAACATGAAGGAGAGCAACCTCAAATCAACCGGCAAATTTACATGTTTTTCAAAAATAATATAATATATAGGTCATACAGAAGTTCTAACAACAATTATCAGAAAAAAATATTAAAGGCAAATGAGAAATTATATGCAGAAAACATCAGAAGAACTGAAACAAGAAATTAAAAACCAAATGGACCTCTGATGTCTATATTGCGTATCCTCTTTTATGCACAAATAAAAATATCTCTTTAAGTTCTAAAAAAAATAAGGAATAAGCAATTACCTCTGCACCCAGATTTTTCTTAGCTAGTGAGAAGGAGAACTTCTGTGAATGGAACATGCAAAACACAAGTCTAGTAGCTGTCGAAAGCAGGAGTGAAAAAGGGAACAGTCTTGTAGCTCGCTCTCAAAGGGTGTGGCAGATCTTACAATTTCAGAGTCAGTGTATCATGCAAGCAAACCACACATGCCATGACCAGTACAACACCAAACTTAGCTCAAGACCAAATATGATCAAGGTAGTCAAAATTGAAATTTTACCTAAAATTGGAAAGGGGATGTAAGATCGTAAAATCTAGGATCGTAAACTTGGATCATAAGATCCTACCTAAAATATAATTTTTTATATATGCATATAAAATTTATATAAGTGCATATAAAATAACATATATAAATATTTAAATCATACAAACACTTAATTAAACATACATTCATAGAGATAATATCCTTAAAGCCACCATTTGTCTCAAATAACAACTTAAATACAAAATAATATAAATTCCTAATTTCCTAGAATATCATGATAGTTAAATAAATCATCCTCTTGAACCAATATCGGAGCAACAGCAGGTGCAGCGGCAGCAGCAGAAAATTGCAGATTCGGATGCAGAATAGGGCGCGAGGAGAGAACTGAGAAGCTGCCCATCTTTTGGTTATTTAGGATTTTTTTTTTTATAAATCGGGTTGGGTGGGTTTTGGGCAAACCCATTGGATCGCACAATCCCACCAATTTCAAGGGTTGGAGGTGAGATCCTACACGATCCCGCCAATTTTCAATTTTCGACTTTACCCAGGATCATAAAATCTTACCATTTTACGATTCAGATCGCGATTTTGACTACCTTACCTAGGATATGATGCTAAGAGCAAGGTGGTTGTATTGTCAGCATTCAGCAGGAGAGGCTGATGATAGCAGCAATTCTTGGGGGTGGGGTGGGGTGGGGTGGAGTCAACACCTTATATATTAAGCATGGGGAACCAGGAACTTGGGAAAGAAAAAATAAAAGAAAAATAAAAAGATTCACAAATCCTATAAACTTGAGAAAAGTTTGATTGAAAAACAGTTCAGTTCACACTTCTCACAGTCACATCATTCCAAAGAATTGAGTTAAATTTAAAAAAGACAATTGGAGACCTTGACAAGAGTAGACCGATGACAACAATATAACAAAAAGTAAAAATAAAAAACAAGTGATGTGTGTCATGGCAAATCTCTGATCCAAAAACAAAGAAAGTTGGAGTCAGTCAGAAGGAGTTGCAATTTTGGATTTGAAATACGAATAATTCATGAATTCTCTTCCTCATATAGCAACTTATTACAACCAAAACAAAAAAAAAAGTAATACCTCTCACCTCTAAAACACAAAAATGAAATCGAAGAGAAAATAAATTATGAAGCTCCAGTAGAATTTTTCTTTCCTTCTCTCTTTACAGGACCTCCCCCTTTTCCCTTGATCATTCTTGACAAAACATCTGCTTGCTTTGTGTTCCCCTCCTGATTAAGGCTCTTGATCAGCTCATCACGGCTGCTCCAATCTGTTGATCCTCTTTTCTCAAGAATTTTACATAAGATAGAATAAGCATTGAGGGTCTTCCCTGCTGCTAAGAGAGCATCTAGTACCTTATCATAGATTGAAAAATTTATGATACAGTCTCTCTCAAGAACAAAATCTAACAGTTTGAGAGCAGCAATTGTCTTCTGTTTCTCAGAAAGAATAGATAAAAGGTGGTCAAAATCAGGCTCACACCCATTAAGCATTAGCAAATCAATTCGGCCAAGAGCTTCTTCAACATGACCTCTAATGAGAAGAGCCTCCAATATCTTAGAAACCAGGTCCATATTCTCCTTCACCCCCTTCTCCACCATACTTTTCATTACTCTGCTTGCAGTTTGGACCCTGCCATCATCAAACAAACTCTCCATAACTGACCTGTAAAGGGATGATTCTGGTAGATGCCCACTTTCAAGCATGCTATCCAAAGCTGTTTTAGCATCAGCTGGCTCTCCTTTTCTCAGGTAACTCTCAATAAGCAATCTATATGAATCTGCTTCTCTAGGAACCCCTCTCCGACCCATGATCTTTATAATCTCAAAAGCAGAATCAGGGTTGCCTTCTCTTGAGTGCCCACGGATCAAATTATTAAAAGCAACAGAATCCAGCACACCCTTTTTCATCAGCTGGCGGAAAAGTGTTTCTGCTTTAACCGTCCGTCCATTGTCACACAGATGCTGAATCACCAAATTATAAGCACCAGGTTCCATTTCAAAAGAATTCTGTGGCCTCAAGATGATCTCCTTCTCAATTAACTTGTCCAACAATTTCTCTGCCCTGTCATACACATTTGCCTTGCAAAAGTTCTCAATTAGGATACCATAGTGGCCAGCCTCCGTGGGAATACTCAGTCGTATCATTCCCTTCAGCACATCCGCAGCTGCATCCAAGTTACCAGCCTTACACTGACAGTTTAGCAGATCCATGAAGACAACATTATCCTTAGGAGCAATATATCTCTCCACCATCTCCCCAAACACATCCTGAGCCTCCACCGCCTTATCCAAGTCACAGAGTCCAGGCAACAACGTAGAGAACGTGACAGCATTCGGTTTGATACCACAAGACTTCATTTCCTCAAAAACCTTCATAGCGCCATCAATTTGCCCTGCGGCAACATACCCTTTCAACATAGTAGTATAACTAATCACATTGGGCGCAATATTCCTCCCCTTCATCTCCACAAACAACTTCTCAGCCTCCTCAACCTTCTTAAACCGAAAATAACCATTAATCAAAGTGTTATATGTTACAACATCAGGCGAAACACCACGACTCTTCATATCTTCATAAAACCGAATAGCAGTGTCCAATCTCAAAGACAAAAACATACCCCAAAGCAGAATATTAAACGTATGGCGCGTAGGCTCAAAGCCCTCCCTCAACATAGAATTATAATACCTTTTCGCCATCATATAGCGTCCGCGCCGCAGAATGACTTTGAACAAAGCGTCGTAAGATTTAATCGTTCGTTCGACACCTAAGTCCTTCATCTTCTGGAAGATCTTAACGGCTTCCTGAACGATCCCGGCTTTGCCGTAACTGTCGATCAGAGAGACGAACATGTCTTCATGGTAGGGGACGCTCTTTTTGGGCGCGTCGAGGAGAATGCAGCGCGCATGGTTGAGCTTGGAGTAACGGCCGAGAATTTGGATGATCTTGAGTGTGGTGTCAGGGGTGTGAGTGAACAAACCGGCTCGCTCGACCCAGCGGTAGAAGTGGAGGGCTTGTTCGGGGGTTTTGGCGCCATGGAGGACATTGTAGACGAGGGAAGAGTCGAACAGGGGGACTATGGACCGGATCGAGTTTTGTAACCGGGTGGTCCAGGCCCGGTTCGCCATCATTCGGCAGATAACGGATTCTAGTTTCTCGGGGGGGTGTTGGTGGGGAATGGTTCGTGGTTGGGAGGGAGGTTGGGTGGGAGGAGGAGGGGGAGGGTCGGGGTGGGAGTGGTCAGGTTCGGAGAGAGGCTCGGCGGTGGAGGTGGAGAAACGGAGGAGAGGATTGGGAATGATGGGATGGAGAGTGGGTCTCCATCGGAGAAGCTTGGAATTGGAAAGGAAGGCCATGGGATTGGAAATGGGAACAGAGTGAGTGATGCAGCAGCGCGAGGTTAGAGGTTAGGGTTTAAGAGTTACGAAACAAAACCAAACTGAACAGCACAAACACCACGGGTTTTTCATTTTCTTTTTTTTTCTTTGATTACACTTTTAGCTACTGTATTAAGATTAATGTGTTTTTGTTTTTGTTTTACAATAATTTTATATTTGTTTTTCTTTTATCTCTATTTTTAAATCTTTTCATAATTTTTATAAACTGATCTGTTAAACTATTTTAATTTTCTTAACCAATTAAAATATTGTATTTTATCTTGGATTAAAAATGTTAAAAAATTATTTAAAATTTTAATCTCAAATTTTATATAATCTTTTAAATTATATCAAATTTAAACTTTCCAAATTATTTAATTTATTTTATTATTTCAAAATTTTAATTATTTAAATAAAAAGATAATAATTTAAAAATTTTACTTAAAGGAAAGTGATAAAAGGATTTAAGTTAAATTAATTTTATGATAAAGCCACTTTTTTTTAGTTAAGTTTCTTTAACCTTTTAATTACAATTTACAAATCAATTTCTTAATTATATAAACGTTCGCAACATTGGATATTCTATCAAGTTTACATTAATAGTATGAACTTTTTACTGATATTATCATTAGCTGTTTGAATAATTCCAAAGAGATCAAATTAAATTTTTTTTAAAATTAAATAATTAAAATAATATTGTATATAAATTTAATTTTATAAATATATAACATGGACATATGATTTTTTTGGTAAAAAATAATAAAATAATAAAATAATAGTTAACTGCAACTTATAAATGATGCTTCATTGGAGTTTCATTAAAATCATACAACCTTTCACATAAACATTATAAGAATCTTAAGAAGTTTCAAATTCAAATTGAATTCCTCTAAACACTATTACCAATAAAGACATATTTATTATATTAAATATTTTATTTTATTATTATATTTATAATTTAGTTATTTAATTAAATAAAATAATTTTTTATTAAATTTAAAAAAATTATATATAATAAAATTTATATTATAATAAAAATAAATTTATATATATATAACAATTTTTATTAGATGAATAATAATAAAATTCATTTGTTAAGTTTACATTATCATAATATATATATATATATATTACTATTAAATTAAATTAAAAACTTTTAATAGTTATAATTACAATTAATTTGTTAATAAAATATAAAAAATATAATATTAGATTTTTTAAATTTTAGATTATCATAAAATTTGATAAAATTATTTTTTATATTTATTTATAAACACCTAAATATTAGAATGTTAATTGAATGAATATTGGATATAATTTAATATTTATAAAATTAGTAATTGATAAAAAAAATTTATTAACTTTTAATAATGAGTTTAAATTTTATAACTTTAGTAACTAAATTAAGATCCTTAGTTAAATGAATAAAGAATTTTTAATAAATTTAAACAAAAATTTTACAATTATATGATATTTTAAAATTAACTAAGAGTTAAAAAATAATTTTATTTGTTTTTTATGATATTTAATAATAAAAGATGTAATTTTGTATTATCTATTAGTAAAAAAATGTTGTTATTTGGTAATTTTGATTAATAAATTGATGTCATCAATTTGCTATAGATTCTTCTTATATAAATATTTTATTATTATTTATCATTAAATTAAAATTTAACTTAGTTAAATAAATAAAATTTTAATTTAATTAAAAATTTTATTATATTTTGTGTTAGCATTAAAACTAAATAATATATAATACTATTAGAGAAGTTTTAATAAACCCTAAACATTAAAACTAAAGAAAATTAAGATTTTAAGTATCAAATTTGAACATGTTTTATAATATAACTTTGATTCACGTATTCTCTAAATAAAAATAATATAGTTAGTTTCATAAATAAAAGCATGTTTGTTTATGATAGAAATTATACAATTAATTTTTTATAATAGTAAAAAAGAGATTAAATAAAAAAATAATAAGTTTTTTTTTATTATATCTATATAAAATAAGTTATAAATATGATAAAAGATACAATTTTCACCTAAAGTATATTGTGGAACAATTGAAATGTTTCTTCAATGCACAAGTTTATTTTTATCAAGATATTGAATGCATTCAATCTTAGTATTCATATACATATGCTTTTAACAATATTAATTTTTTTAGATAATTATAATTTATTTAATATATTTATATATAAACTATGTTGATTAGATAAAATTTTAAATATCTAATGAATTATTAGAATTATTTTTTCATTTTATTACATCATTTAAAATATCTAATAATCTTTTAAATATAATTATAACCTCGCAGAAATTAAACTATCCAATTATTATTACAATCATACAAATCATATAAATTTGTTTTAGTTACATTAAATTATATGAGTTGAATATATATATATATATATATATATATATATATTAATAAAAATATAATTTAACCATAATCTTTTAAAAAATACAAATTTATGGTTTGGAGAAAATTCATTAAAAATGTTCTTTAAGTAGTTCATAATTATATTAATATTAATATTACATTTAGTTGAAATTTTTTTCAAATTAATCATATTTAACTGAACTTAAATCTTACAAAATTTCAAAAAACATATTCAGATGATAAAAAGTGGATTAAATCATATACATATAATTAAAAAAATTAAAATGTAATTATAAAACTAATTTTAACTTTTTTATATATATAATCCGATAAAATTTTTAAAAAAATATATATAAAATTTATATAGTTGAAAATGATATGCAATATTATATCTTTATATAAATTAAAAAAATTATATAAAGTCAAGATAAAAAGAATAATATAAAAATTTTAATTAAAGATTGAAATGTAATTTTTCTATAATAATTTATATGTAGATATTATGTATAATTTTTTATTTTAAAAATACTGAGAACAAGAATAATAAAAATATTTTTTATAATCCAACCACTAATTTTTCTTTAATTTTAATTAATTTTTAATAAATCTTATGCTTGATGAATTTTCTAATTTTTTTTAAACTAATATCCTAACTACCAATCTAGATAACCAAATTGATCAATCTAATTTGAATAATCATAAGAATTTCTTTTCATATAAAACCATGACAATTATTTAAATAACTTAATTTCGACTTTCAAAAAATAAAAGAAATGAATAAATAAATAATAATTTTGTATAAAATATATTACTTTATATGAATAATTTAAATATATATATAATTTAGACATATCACTGTTAAGATTAAAAATAAATATCAATTATTAAGATAAATTTTAATTTTAGTTAAAAAATATATAAAAATACTTATGATAATATATTTAAATTTTATTTTTTTCTTTCTAAGTTTTTAATACAAAATAATGTACATCTATTTAAAGAAAATTTGTTCCTATAACATTTTTAAATTTTGTTCTTTATAGATTTTTAGTTTAAATTTTATAGTTTTGTATGTTATCTTTCAAGTAATAAATATTAAATTTTATAAATTAATAAAAATAATATAAAAAGATATTTTAGACCAATTTCATTAATATATTTTTATAAAATTTTAATTTTAATTTTTTTAAAAAAAACAGTTATTCAACAATTTTACGTATATTTAGCATGAAAAAATATAAAATTTTTGTAAATATAATAATAGAAAATTTGAGGCATCTTATTTTTACAAAATTATTTAGCTTAATTTTTAAAAATTTTATATAAATTTTATTTTAAAAAAAATCTCAAATGTTGTTCATTCCAAACTTATTAAAATTTATAAATGCTAATAGAGATTTTATAAAAATATGTTCAAAAAATTCTGAAAAAAATTCTAAAGCATATAAATAATTTTAGATTAATTAAAAAAATTAAAATTTATCTCACAATATTCTATTTTTAAAAAAATATGAAGCTTAAATGAACGTGAAACATACTTAAATTTTGTTTTCTCTTTTAAATTATTTTCTAAATAATTTTTTATAAAAATTATTCATTCTAAATAATTACTTGATACTTTTAAAGTAATTCAAAAAAATTTATTCTCTCAAACACATAAATTTAGTCAAACTAAATCTATAAATAACTTTTATATATATATATATATATATATATATATATATATATATATATATATATATTTGTGTGAGAGAGAGAAAGAGAGAGGGAGAAAGTCTTCTCCAAAAATTTAATTTTTCTTGGAACCTGAATTTATATATAAGGTTGAAATTAAATTTTTCTTTAATTCTTTACTTTAATTGATTCAATACTAACCTATATTAATTATTCTTGTTATAGATTGTCTAGAGAGTATCCTTGGAAGTAAAATTTTTGGATTTCTCACTCTACATCCCTCAAGGTATCCCAAATTAGTGAAAAAGATAAAGGAAATAATTTATTTATATACTCATAGAATTCAATGGTAAAATTTAAATTTTCCTAACTCAATTTAAGTTTATTTAGTTAAAATTGACCAAAATCTTAAGAGAAGGTATTTTGAGGATGAAATTTGACCAACACTTTTATTTTAATATTTAATTGTTAAATTAATTATATTAGGATAATCATTGATAATGATGTGGTTGATTATAAGTCAAGAGAATTAATAAAATATAGATATTTAGTATGATGAGTTAAATTTGAGCCAAAATTGACTTATGAGAATAGTTTAGTTATCCTTTGGATTTAGAAGAATTATAATAATTAATCTTGAAAGAACTCTAAGTATATTAAGTGTGTTGATAATATATGAAAATTATGCATAATTAATATATTTAGCTTTGTATTTCTCATTGACTAAAAGTTGTTTGTTCAGAGTAATTTGGAGTAAATATGATTTTTGCATTGTATTAAATTTTTTCTATTGAGTTATTTTAAATTTTTGAGGATGTTGAATTTTATAAATATTATCTTTTTATGAATTTGAATTGAGGTATTGCATGCTCACCGCATAGAGCCTAATTTGGCCATAAATATTAGAATAAGAGAATACTAGTGAAATTGATAATCTTTTGAACATATATATATTATATATTATATATGAATTGTGATAATTAAGGATCCAAATCTATAAAGTTGACTATATCCTTAGTTAGTAAAGAATTTATATGACATGTGAACATATTATTTATTGTGTATTTGTATCTCTACTATGGTGTGAAATTCATCTTACGTGTATGATTGTTTACATGGAATTGTCTTGAATGAATTTCGTGATAATATGATGGTATCCAAGTCAAGAATAAAGTTGAAATGTGAATATATGACATTTTTAGTGGATGTAACAAATTTGTTGTAAGTATGTATCATGCATAATAAATATAATAAAGTTGAAAAGTCACGATTGTTTATGCCAACAAATAGTAAAGACCAACTATTTAAGAGCCCAGGGTTAGTGGCTGAATATGACCTACAAGGGATCTAAGGTAACTCTTCAATGTCGAGGTTGTTACATTTTTTCAAAGTTGATAATCCTGACTTGTCTCGAGGATTGTCAAGGTCAAACAATCGACTTTCTATTGATTTTCCATACAAACATTAATCTTTGGTCTAAGGAGAAGTCCATAAATTGCCGAGACTACATGAAAATTTGGGATTTTGATAACTTTTCAAAGTATTAGATATGAGCCCACATTCATGATATTTTGAGTTTAAGATAGATTGAAACTTTAAGGAGACTCAATGGTAGTTCTTATGAACTTGGATTCATTGAGAACTTGAAGGTCTATCATGTACATTTATGCATGACATAAGCATTGCATTGATCCTTATATATGTTAATTATTAAATTAACTCTACTATTACTGATATTAGAATAAACACTTATTCAATATGATTATATATATATATATATATATATATATATATATATTCTAATCTTGTGTTCCATGATCCATGTACATGAATATTTAAAAATTTTCACTCCCTCTATTTGTTTTGTTGTTATTATTTTACTCTATGCAGCAGTTGTCCATACTAATAAACCTGAATTGATTGTCAACCTGAATTGACTGTCATTCCACCCTCAGGTGGATTTATGCTTTGATGATTCAAAAATTTTTAGGGAACAAAAGTAAGTTTTTGTTTTGAGAAAAATTAGTTATTTTGTTATATGTATGTGTCTATATATATATATATATATAATTCACTATGTCCTGTGACTTTTGTCTTTTACTTTGTTAACGTGTTTTATTTTTATCCCGACTTAAAAAAATTAGATCGTTAGTCCCTCACTTTATCATTTGTATTTCACATTAGTTTTTGTAGTTAAATTTAACAAACGGAATGCTAACATGTGACGTTAAATGTCACGATATCAGTTCAGATATATCTTAAGGGTCAACAAAAAAGATAAAAAAAAAAAGTAGGGGTGGTAACTATAGAATATTTGAAAATTTATTTACCAGCACCGTGGAACAAGGATGAAGATGAGGATGAATATATTAAGGTGAATGAGGTGGAGAAATTCTTGATGTATTATAAGATGTTGTTTAAGCATATTTTGACATCCAACATGACATTTAGAAATTAATACACCGTTTATAAAAATTAATCTTAGAAACTAATTTAAAACACAAATGATAAAGTGGAGAATTAATAATCTAATTTTTTAAATTTAAAAATAAAAATAAAATATATTAACAAAGTGAAGGAGAAAAATCACAGTTTACTTGATATTAAAACAATGACATATATTTTTTATCGATAATACACATAACCAATTATTTGTTTCATATCGAGGATATCATACTTTTTTATAAATATGAGTATATACTTGTTGAAATGAAAATAATGATATATAAAAGTAAAAAAATAATATTTTATATTCATTTTAGTTATGCCCTATTTACATTTATATCTTAAAAATTGTTATATTACAAAATTAGGATGACAATTATGATGTAAATGAAGAAAAACAATCTAAAATGGGGTAAAAAAAAAGCTATAAAAAGCTAACGTTCATATTAAATCTATGACTAAAGGAGTTGATCACGAGCTAGATTTCTTCCAAAACTTCAAGCTGATACTTCTTTCGTCGAGAACCCTTTTAATCTCTTCCATCGGAACTCCTTGGTTTCTGGCACCCAAATAATGACAAAGAAAATGGCTATAATAGCAATTATTCCAAAAATCATGAACGTAAATGCAGTCACAATAGCTACTGTCTCGGTTAGAAAAGACTGAGAAACAATGCGATTAAAGACCCAAACTGCTGAAGATGCCATTCCTCCGCAGATTCCTCTAAACCTTAAAGGGTATAACTCAGTTGATAATCCATGGAACAGATCCCATTCCAGGTGAGAAAAACAAGATGTAGAGTGCCAACCCTACTTGCAACCCATCCAATTTTGCTTGGACATCCTTTTGTGTACCAATTCCTGTGTTGTGAACGGCAATGTTGCTTTGCTGAGTCACCATACTCCCAACATGCCCCAGGTTGTAGCTGCACAACAATTCATATAAATGTAAGAACTCACAGGAATGTATATATAACATCATTCTTATTATTGAGTTGAGGAATAAGATGTGGTCCTATTAGAGAAAAAATAAAATTTTTATCGCATATGAACTTATTACGATTGGTTGTAGGAAATGGATACAACACTGTTACTTCTTATAATAATTATCTATTGCCAAATTATTAAAGAACTTTGACAGTTACATCTATTATCAATAAATTTTAACTGTTTTAAAAATATGTTAACACATTTTTATTGGATAATACTAAAAAAATTGAAAAATTCTATTTATACAACATTTTTGTATAACAAACAAAGAAATAAAGGAGAAAGAAAGAGATGTATTTGAGAAATGTATTATAAAATAGGATTGTAAAGAGTATGCTAAAGAAAAAGGACTTAAAAAAAATAATAATCCTGAAGTGGATGAAATTTATGTTTCTTTTTTCCTTATCTGAGGCAGCACAGAAACCACACTCTGGAGAAGCTTGAAGGCAGGTCATGCAATCCCATTAATCAGGGTTAGTAGCTGCATTGTAACCAGGGCATGTGCTATTAAAACGAGATGTTTCAGTTGGGCTAATCACTGGGGAAGACTTCTCAAACTGGTAGAAAATGGCAGTAAGAAGAGCAAGGGATGCTATAACTCCAATCAAACTAAAAATCATAAGTTTCTTTCTCCCACACTTATCAATTAACTATATGCTCAAAATGGCACCAATTGCATTAACCGCAGCTGTAATGAGTGACAAAAGTAGTGCTGTTTCATTGGAGGCAAAACCAGCTAACTGAACAATAGTGGAACTGTAATACATGACTGCGTTGATACCCACCCCATCCCAGCATATAAACCTCTCCTCACAGCTCTGATTTTAAGCATTTTTATCAAGCTAATCTTACCTGCACTTTCTAATTCCCTTTTCTCCATTTCAGTTGATACCGACAAATTTTGAATCTCAGCTTCAGCTTCCCCATCTGAGTAAATCTTCCTCATAATCTGTTTACCTTCCTCTTCCCTTCCCTTTTATATATTCAACAACCAACCCACAGTAAGACATATGAAATCAAGAAGTAATACCTAGAAGATAATGAAGATGGATAAGTGCTATTGATGTTCTCCAATCAAAATTGACACTCCATCTCAGTAATTAACATCAACAACAATTACTGAAAAAAAATACTAATTTTAATTGGAGAACAATACCAATAATACATGTGATACTGCATCTAAGTTTTGTTCTAATCACCAACCTTTCTAAACAACCAACGTGGTGATTCTGGGAGAAACAACATGAGAATAAGTTGCAATCCAGCAGGCACTGCTGCTATTCCTAACATCCACCTCCGTGTTCCAGTCACCTGAAAAAAACCACAAATTTTGTTAGCATATCATCAATTATCACATGAGTAAAAATCCTGGATTGGATAAATAATCTAGCTAATGTAAATAACATGTGAGAAAAGTTTAAAGTTCAAAGTTTAGAGTTTAAAGTTTAAAGATGCAGCATAGCATGAACGCATTTAAGTGTGAATGTAGTTGAAAATAGTAGAAAGAGAAGATGATGAAGTAGTAAAGCGTAAGTTGTTAACTTGGTGAACCCAAGTTGACACAGTAGGAAATGAATTGTCCACCAGTGCTGAGGAAACTATGGAGACTTACAAGGGCTCATCGAATTCTGGTTGGAGCAGCCTCTGAAATGTAAAGAGGGGATGTCATTGATGCCATGATAATAGGCCCAGCAGAGAAGAGTGCATCTGCATAAAGGATTGCAATTCTTCTTCCAAACTTATCATTCATTCATGCATCCACCAAATGAAGCTCCAATGATGGCACCAGCAAGTGCCATACTCACTATAGCTTCCTGTTTAGTCAAAAATCAACTTCCACGGTTACCATTTTACAATCATTCACAAGTTGGAAATTTATTGATATCACATTTCATGCCCACAAAACAAGGAGTTAACCAATAAATTAAATTTTTTTGGAGGAGTTAGATGATAATTAATTTAGTTCATTTTATTTTTCTAAACCAGGTCTAATAATGAAAGACTAAGGTTTGATTTTCGGATTTATGGGAACAAGTATTACCTGAAGCCAAGTCTTTCGGTCAACTTCTTTGAAATCATCTCTAATATACAAAACAGCACCAGATATAACACCTGCATCACTGCATGAGATAAGTATGAATGGTGAAACAAGAGCATAAAATAAAAATGAGTAAAAAAATTGAAAATAAAAGGCATTATGATATATGATATTACCAGTGTCATAGCCAAAGAGAAGGCCTCCAATTCCAGCAGAAAAGGCAAGGCGAAGAACGTAAGGGTTGTTGTTTGAGAGAGCCAAACACTCTTTGAAAGCAGAGCCATCAGCTTCGGGAGCTCCCTCCATGTTTTTGTTTTCTTTTTCTTTGTAATTTGTTTGGGTGATGTGGAAAATAGAAAAAAGAAAAGGAAAGAAAAAAAAAACAGTTTGTATTTATTAAAATAGAAGGGAAGAAAAATATAAAAGAAAAGAAAAAAATATATTAGTAGCATAAAATTTAATTTTAAAAAATTTAATTTTTCTATTATAATTTTTTATTAATATAATATTATTTTTTTATATTTTTAAAAATATATAATAATTTTAACAATTTTAAATTAGAAAAACAAAAAATACAAATTTTTTTTATTTTCTCATCAATTTAAAAAAAATAAAATCTAATAGAATATATAAAAATTGATTTCTTCTCTCTTATTTTTATAAAAAATAAATAATAAAAAACTTTTTCATATTTTTTTTCCTTTTCTTCCTTCTCATTCCATCCCAAACAAACATTAAAAATAACCTTCCATGCACAGAAAGATACCATGTAATGGAAAATTGGGCTCAGTTGAACATGTGAGACTCCTTGAAAAATTAGTATAGGAGGAAAAGAGCCAGAGAGAACTTAGGAGAAAAAAAGAGGAAAACTTTGAGGCAAATATGGCATACTTTCCTCTCTAACAATGGAATGTTTTGTGAACTTTTGATCTCTCACTTCCTCTTGCGGAATGCTTAATCACAGCCACCTTATTACACAGTTAAAATTAAAATAAATGTTTTTTTTCAATATCTAATAAAATGTTTAAATACCCCTTAATAAGTCTGTTCGGCTAGGTCAACAAAATTATTTATGTATTTTAATAACTTATTAAATATATAATAACAAATTAATGTTACATATATATAATATAATATAGTATAATTTATCCTTATTTTAATGTTAAATTATTTATAAAAGACTAGACTAATTGAATAGATTAATAAAATAAAGGATGAATAACACAAATAATGTAACAAAAAAAATAAAACTTTGGTGTTACAGGTTAAGGGTACTTATCAAAGTTTTTTTTTAATATATGCATGCATCTTACATACGAAATAGGTACGGTAGGCACTAAACATGAACGTCTCTTCCAGCATGGATATGAAAAGATAGTCTTCCTTATGTTATGAATTTAACAAGTGGGATATCAGGCAAAAATTCCAGGATCCTATTCCAAAAAAATATAAAATCTCATTCCACACACTGTTAAAAAATGACTTACAGTTTATCGTTAAATTAGACTCTGCTGAGATAAATTTTATCTAACAATAATTAAATTACCAATCCATGTATTATGATATGTTGTTAATCAATAGTAATTGACGATGCCGTTTGTATAAAAAATTGATGTACAATACTAGTAGTACAGTTTCACAATGTCTACACTAAATGTGTTCAATAACTGATTTGAACGGTTCTGAAATATTAAATTGATTAGAAAAATCAAAACTAAACAAACATTAACGAGAACTGAAAAATAAACATTATTTTATTTGGTGTAGATTGCTTTTATTTGGTACATTTATTTGTTAATACCAGCGATGAACACCTGTGACCGTGCAGTTTCACATTGTGGATAAAGAAAAATACAAAAGCAAATGACAGAACACTTCTCTTAATTATATATTTCCTTACTGTTCATCCGTTGGGATTTCATAAGGATATGAGGAAAACATCAATATCAAAGCTTAACACTAGAACTAAAGTAGAAGCTGCAAATCTTTCGAAAGAAAAAACCATTAACTATAATTTATGGTTTCCTCGACACATAAACACCCATTAAATTAACAAGGCCCATGTTTTTTCACAATTTTTTTTTTGGCACAATAAAAAAAACAACGAGTATTGAACTTAAAATTATATTACACTACTCTAATTCCACTTCTCACTAAACCAATCTTAATAACTTTGATTCTTCACTATTTAAGTTTTAAAACAATAACTATACCACATCTTTTTTTTTTCACCTACTCTTACACTCCCTAAAACATAGTTCCTTTGCACCCTTCGTCAGAGTGTAACGGTGAAGTGATATGAAACAAAGCTTATTCAAACAAACATAACTTGACTCAAAAACTAATCAACTCTTCTGAGGCTCACTTCTCTTCTGCCAAAACTTAAACTGCACAGCTCTTTCATCCAACATCTTCTCAACTTCCTCCATTGGAACTCCTTTGGTTTCAGGTACAAAAATGATGACAAAGAAAATTGCAATGACAGCAACAATCCCAAACAGCATGAATGTCCATGATGTTCCAATAGCTTCGGTCAAGGACAAAAAGGATTGAGAAACAATGAGGTTTGAAACCCAAACTGTTGTAGAAGCTATTCCTCCACAGATTCCACGGTACCTCAATGGATAGATCTCCGAGTTGACAACCCATGGAACAGTTCCCATCCCAGGAGAGAAGAAGATGATATATAGTGCAAGCCCAACTATTGCAAGCCACCCGGTTTTGCTTGGACACCCTTGCGTGTACCATGCTCTACGATCATTTTGGCATTGATGCTTGGTAACATCATTAGAGATCAAGCATGCCCCAGGTAAGAGCTGCATATTTAAGCCTTATGATTACTACATAAAGAGAATGAATATAAAAAATAAGTATGGTAAAATATTGCATAGGACTTACCTTGTTAGATGAAGCTGCACAAAATCCACATTCAGGTGAGGCCTTTAGGCACTTCATGCAATCCCATTCACGAGAGTTGGGAGCTGAGGCGAAACCAGGGCAGGTGTTATTAAAGTGAGAGGTTTCCACAGCACTGATCATTGGAGAATGAGTTGAAGACTGCTGAAAAGTGGTTGTTAGGAGGGCAAGGGATAGAACAACACCACACAAACTGAACAAAGCAAGTTTTTTTCTCCCAGTTTTGTCAATGAAGTATATGCTCAAGATTGAACCAAATGCATTCAACCCAGCAGTGATAAGAGACAGAAGTAGTGCTGTCTGGTTGGATGCAAAACCAGCTAACTGAACAATGGTGGGGCTGTAGTACATCACAGTGTTGATACCCACAAACTGTTGGAAGATTTGAAGGCCCATTCCTGCATACAAACCTCTCCTTACAGTTTTGGTTTTCAGCAGTTTGATCAAGCTAATCTTTTCTGAACTATCTGATTCCTTAAGCTCCAAAGAAACTGAATCATGTAAAGCTTGGATTTCAGCTTCAACCTCATTAGGTGGATAAATCTTTTTTAAAATTGCCTTTGCTTCCTCCTCCTTTCCCTGTTAAGTTATCAACAAACCAAAACAAAATTTCAGAAAAGATGAATTTCTTTACAAAGAGAAAAATACAGTGTGTCTAGATAGAATAATTTTAGAATTATTGAGAATATATCATTGTAAAAGTTGTTATTTGATTTTACCAACCTTTCGGAATAGCCAACGGGGTGATTCAGGGAGCGTTAACATTAGAACCACTTGTATTACAGCAGGTGCTGCTGCCACCCCAAGCATCCACCTCCATGTTCCTGGCGCCTGAAAAAAAATAGGTAGCCACAATTTCTATTAGCACAACACAAGAACACAAAGTGTGTATGAGAACAAAAATAAGAATTTTATATTAAGATTTAAGCCCTATTTGAGAAAGCATTAGAACAAGTAAGAAAATAAAAAATGGGGTTGAGAAGGGTGACCTTAGTGAAAGCCAAGTTGATGAGGTAGGAGAGGAACTGTCCACCAGTGATGAGGAAACTGTTGAGACTTACAAGGGCTCCTCGAACTCTAGCTGGAGAAGCCTCAGAAATGTACAGAGGAGATGCCATTGAAGCCATTCCAACACCAAGGCCAACAAAAACTCGACCCACAATCAGAATAACAGGGTTTGGAGCAGCAGCCATGATTGCAGACCCAATAAAAAACAGGCTATCTGCAATTATGATCGATATCTTCCTTCCAAAACGATCGTTGATCCATCCACCCACTGAAGCCCCTATGATTGCTCCAGCAAGTGCTGTACTCACTATGGCTTCCTGAAATTTATAGAACAATTCCTTCAAATTAAGGATTTGTATAACATCGTATAATGCACTTGGTATGCACATTATTAAAAGAATAATTCTAATCACTTGATTATTGATTTTTCACATCGTTTTAATACATCTTATTAAATAACCCCGCTCTAAAGAGGTAAATCTTTTTGTTTTCTTTAATTTGAGAATGGAAAAAAAGCAAAAAAAAGAAAGTCTAGGCAAAAAGAAAGTGGTAACAAATAGTAATTTTAAGAGTTGTTCCATGTGAATGAAAGAAAATTAGTTTGTTTTTTTCTTATAAAAAATTATGTATCTGTTCCGAATAATAAAGAGTGAATGAAACTGAATTAAACAAAAAGTGATGGACAGAGTTATTTTTTCGCTCTTTCCTATTTCTAGCATCCCAAATATGGAATCTCTAATTCTCTAGGATTTTTCTTGACTTTTTTCCTCCAAATTCATTTTAACCAAAAAAAGCCTAAAAGGTTAAAGCATAATAAACTTTATGAGATTTTAGTGACATAAGCAGTCACTGCTCAGTTAAGGAATAAAATTTTAATTTTTACACTGTATAAAATTATTTTAATTACATGGAAAATCATATTAAATAATTTTTACTAATTATTTTTTGAAAACCTTTTAAATAATTTTTTTTCTGAGGTAAGCTAAAAAGTTGTTTTAGGAAAATAATGGATCTGTTTTTTTTGTTTTTAATATTTTTCCTATTTTTAGAATTAAAAATAAAAAACTTGTTTTTAGTATTGTAGCTTTTGAAAATTGTTTTAAAAGATAATATCTATATTTTAATTTTTAAAATTAAAAATCAAAACAGTTTAAAACTATTGTTTTTCAACTACTAATCTATCTTTTTTCTTTTCTTTTAAAAATAATTTTAAAAACGAAAAATCAAAGGCAAATCAAACAACCCAATGTCTTTATCCCTAAAATATAATAATAATTTTGAGTTTAGATTTAAACCGGTTAAAAAAATTTACTATCGGTGGGCCTTAACCAAATGCTTCGAGTTCCAAACACGTCTTAACATTTTTTAATAGAGACATACTTTTATCCATTCCAGGTTCAAAACAAATCGACACAAAAAGGGAATAACTTCTAAGGCACTGAGATTAGAGTGATCAGGAGTCTAGAATTAGTATAATTTTAAAAATAATAATAACTGTTGGATGAGAAAAATCATGACATCTAAATCATTAATTGTGCAATTAATATTTTGCTAAAAATACATTGGACTTAATACCAATTGTTTACTTTATCAATATGTGGGTCCCATCTATTTTATATGCTAAGTGACTACCTTTGCTTTTTATGAGTCGATTGATAATATGCAGGTTTAGAAGAATATGTTAACGTTTGGGAAATAGGCATTTTTCAATTTATGCGTTTTGTTTTCAACCCTGAAGGGAAAAAAGGAAAAACCGGGAAAAAAAATATGTGTGAAAAAATACAATAAAATGTACAATTTGGAACAGATCAATCCGGATCTTGTCATAATGGTTAAACCAAATAATTATTTAAAAATAAAATAAAATAAAAAGGGAATCTCACAGTAAAACATTAAAAAGCGAATAAAAATAAACAAACTAAGAGTCACAAGTTGTATTTATTTACTGGATTAAAACTTTCAGTAACGCCTTTCTCGTGATGACCGGGCAGAACTGCAGCATAAGACAAACTTAACCAATATTCGCCAAATCGACAATTAAAATTAAATTTTATAAACAAGTCAAAAAAGGAGTTAATAAGAATTGGAGGTTTTTCATAAAATATGCAAACGTTTTGAAATCGGAGTAAAGTTTTTCTTTTTTTTTTGACAAAGCAGTATGAACAGAGAAAGCGTGTGATGGTTTTGAGTGCAAACTGTGTAGTCAGAAATTGAAACAAATGTAAGAAAGCATTAAAGAAGAGATTGGAATTGGCAGAGAGTTAAAAACAATTGATGAAAGACAAAGGTTTCATTCTGGCGTTCAAAGGGGTGATGAGAATGCATTAATTACCTGAAGCCAAGTCTTTCTATCTACCTCTTTGAAATCATCTCTAATATACAGAAGAGCGCCAGATATCACTCCTGCATAAACATATCCACCGACCAATCACCGACCACAACACAAATACCATGAATAAATAAATAATAATCCAAATTCATAGCCAATTTGGTTTAAATAGGATTCTCTTACAGAGCATGACTTTGGTTTAAAAATCATAGAAAAACAGAAGAAAAAAAATGGTGTTTGTGATATGAAATAAGAACTAGAATATATTTTTGTAAAATTGGTGGTTGTTATTATGATAATAGAAATGGATATAAATTGATTTATTTACCAGTGTCGTAACCAAAGAGAAGGCCACCAATTCCAGCAGAAAAAGCGAGACGCAGGATATAAGGATTCTTCCACGAAAGAGATAAACATTCCCTAAAAGCTGAGATATCAGCCTCAGGAACTCCTCCTTCCATATGAATTAAATCGTGATTGTGTTCTTAGAAACAGAACAGAGAAATCACCAGCACTGGGAGAGTGTAGAGAGAGAGAGAGAGAGAGAGAGAGTGAGAAATGGATGTGAAATTAACTTGTTGATGAAAGTGAGAAAAAGAGTCTTAGTTCTGACAAGAGAGAGTGAGAGAGGATGACGGAAATGAAAGCGGAGGTGGTTGTATTTATAAAGTGAGAAAGAGTCTGTTATGCTAATCTCACCTATAACTCATGAGATTCGCATTCATCTTTTCCCAAGGTGTGCCCCTTACACGGCTTAATTACAATTAATTTCAATTATCTCTTAATATGGTAAATCATATTCATTGAATATTTTTAATGTTTTCTTTGTTAATGCTAATATCTTATTGCGCATTAATATAAACTAATATTTTTTACTAGATAATAAATATAAATATTACGTTTTTATTGTGAGGTGTCAATCTCTGCTGATTACTCGCCATTTACTCAGGAAAACCGAAAATCAGTATATAAAAAATTATGATAATTTATAACTAACCTTATCCGTATGGTATGAACAAATTTTCATTCTAGTTTTTTTATATATAAAATATTAGTGATAAAATCTTAAACAAACAGGTTTTTAATTTTTTTATGATAATTAGATAAATTAAAAATAGTTAGAGAGATTAATTTTCGAAAAATTCTAAAAATTATCACAAAATTATTTTCTAAAATATATTGAAACAGAGTGAAATAATTTAAAATAAACTTGAAAACATTGAATAATAAAAATAAAACTTAGTAGAGAAAGTAAATTAGCATATACTTGATTCATCATTTAATCATCCTGGCACACTTTTTTAAGAATGCTGAACAGTTGGAATTTGTTCCAATGTGAATTACTGGAAACGTTCAATGACATCCATAAAACTTTTGCTAAGTGTAAATATTTAATTGGGATAAAAAATGTCAACGTATACAATTTAATTTTACTCTTATTTTGCTTATATTTTATTTATATTTTTTAAAAAACAAAATAAAAATGTAATAAGATTAATAAATCTAAGGATTAAATTTAAGTATTAATATTTTTAAAAACTATAATTATATATTTAGTAATTTTTAGAAGTAAATTGTATATTTATTTAAATAATATCATCACTTAAATTAAACAACGATAAAAATTAAAACTAGTAATTTATTATATAATGTAAGATAAAACTATAAATAAAAATGATAAAAAAATAAAAATAAAATTTCTATTAAATCTTATTTACATATTCATTTTTATATTATAAATCTGTATCTTTATTTTTAAATAAAAATATTTTTAAGAACAATTTTTACTTTTATTAAATTATATATTTTTGAAATAAATTTTTATTTTAAAATATATATTTCTTTTATACATTGTTTATTAAAAAATTTAAATTATATTTTAAATTTGATATACCATGCAAAATTAAAAGTATTTTTTTTAAGATAACTTAAATTTTGATATTATTATAATTATAATTAATATTAATTTAAATATAAATTAAAAAAAATTAATTTTTTTAATTATATTTTAAATTTGAATATACCATGGTAAATTAAAAGTATTTTGTTAAAATAACTTAAATTTTAATATTATTATAATTATAATTCATATTAATTTAAATTTAAATTTAAAATTTATATACAATTTCAATAAATATAGTATTTTAATTTTTATAATTTATTTTAACATTATAATAAAATATTTATTATCAATAACAAAAATATATAATTTTATATAATCAATTTTTTTATAAATTCCATTTAAATTTAAAAACATGTACTTTACTGATTTGAATATAAATTAAATTAAATACAAGAACTCAAAGTTTTTTTTTGTTATAGACAAAATACAAAGTTTCTTTATTAATGAATTTAAGCAAGATTAGTCAAAAAACTGTCAAAATAAGTCGGTAAACTAATTTCTTTAGGTAGTTAGTTACTAGTATTATTTTAAAATGTTTCAAGTAGCATTTACATTTTTTAATTAAAATTTTATTTTTTCGTATTCTTCATAAATTTATATAAACTAATTTTTTTATTTATCTATTTATTTTTATAAGTTTAATAATTTTTTATTCTTCAGTAATAATATTATTAATTATTAATTTCTAAATTTAATTAAAATGATTTGAAAATATAAATTTTTATACTATTATATAATTATTAATTATTAAAAATATTAAAAATTATAATAAATATTTTTAAATTCATATTTATTGTTACTTTTTCCAATTTATTGCCACTAAAAATATTTATACTGACAATGTATCGAAGTTATACTCTATTTGTCTATTATTGTGGAATATTATTTTTTAACTTATTATTTTAATTATTAAAAATTTATTTATTTTACATAAAGTATCTTATATTTATTAATAAAAATTAAAAGTAAAATTAAGTTATTTTTTAAATTTTATTTACATAAAATTGAAATAAATATTTTTACTTTAAATAAATAAATTTTGTTGGTTAATTTTACATATATTTTGTTGATAAGTAAAAGAAGTATAATATTTATTAATACTTAATCTATTAATTAATTATATTTTTAAACTTTCATTTATATTGTCAAGTACTTGAACATTTTAATATTTTAAAAAATTTAGAATATTTAAAAATTTAAATGTTTTTAATTTAAATATTTTTATTTAAAAATATATTATTTGAATAACGAATTTTAAAATTATTTATTTGGATCATAAATTTTAAATTTATAAAATTTTAAATTTTGTTATTTAGATTGAATAATTAAATTTTTACTATATATAAAATTTTATATTTAAGTATTTATAACTTCTTTTTAGTTTCGTTCATATTTTTTTATCAAAAAGTTAGTGATATAAATATTTTTATTGTACAATATATTTTAATTAGAATAATAACTCAATAAATATACATAATTAAAAAATTAATAAAATATGATTATATATATTAAAAATATTATGTTAGAAGATAAGAAAAATGAGAAAGAAAATAATACGAGTAAGGATTAATAAGAGAAAAGGTAACAAGTTTAAAATAAGTTAAATATGTTTGAATGAGATATTTTAAAAGTAAAATATAATTTTTTTAAAAATTTAAAATAAATTTTTTTGATAATTCTTGATAAAATATTTAAGATTTTGAAACTTTTTAAAATTTTTTAATAAGATAAAATAAAAAAATTTAAAATTTCATCAAAATAGATGAAATTTCAAATTCCACCAAATTAGGGAAAATTTCAAATTCGACCTTGGTGTTATGTTATTTTAAATATTTTTTATTTATTAATATTATTTTCATATTTTTTAAAATAAAATTTTATATATAATAAAATTTAAATTATTTAATTTAAAAAAAAAATTTAAAATTTGAAAAATGCAAAATTCTTTATCTAAACAAAAATTTAAAATATTAAAGATTAAATTTTTTCATTCAAACAGAATATTTTTAAAATAAAAATATTTAAATATTTAAAATAGAAATATTTTAATTTTAAAAAATTTTGAACTTTTTAAAATATTAAAAACATTTATCGAAAAAATAAGATAAGAGATTTGAAGAAATTTTAAATTTCACCTATTTAAAAAAATTTTAAAATTTTCTTATTTTAATTAATTAAAATATCTTCTTAAAATTTATAATATTTAAAATTTTTTACAAAATAATATCTAAAATAATATTTTAATTATTAAAATTTTAAATTCTTTCAAAAATTTCTTATCCAAACACAAGCTAATTTTTACAAGCTTATTTGCTTCGTTTCAACTAGTTCTGAATTTTTATGTTTTATTATTTAGCTAATTTTTAAGCTTTTATTTAATTTTTAAATTAATTTTATATTAAAAATATGTAAAAATGTTAAAAAATATTTTAAATTAAGAAATATAGATAAAAAAAATTGAAAATTAAAATTAATTTTTAGATTTAATATTATTGGTATTTAAGTTTCAATTAATAAATTAAATTATTATGAGATATTAATTGTTTTAGAAAATTATCATAGATTAAATTGGAGGAAGTTAAAGATAATATGAATGTTATCCAACTTAATCAAATTAAATTTGTTGAAATTGTTTCGAATGACTTTTTTGTTTCAAAATATTAATATATTTTTAATTTTTAAATTTAAAACAAATTAAATATGAGATGAATATTATATTAGATTTTCAACTAAATCAAATCAAGTTAGTTAAAAGAATATAATCTAATCATGTATTAAATATGCAACTAAATCAAATAAATTTAGTTAAAATTATTATGAATTATAATCTTTTTAAAATGTTAGCATGGTTTTTTCCTATAAAACATTTTTTTAAAAATATTTAAACTTAAAATTTTAAATTATTTTATATATTTAATTTTAATTTTTAAATTATAACATATTTAGAAATAACTCTTATTTATATTGATGTATTTTTTCTGACTTAAGTATTTTATTTTAGTTTCATTTAAAATTAAAAGTTATCTGCATATTGTACAAAGTATTTTAATAAATATTTTATCATATTAAATATTAATGAATTAAAGATATAAAAATTTTAAAATTAAAAATATTAAAATAAAGACACATCATTTTATCGATATGATATATTAAATATTATAATTTAAATTAAAATTACTATATACTATAAACTTGGTTTTAGTTTAAATAAATAAAAAATATTTTCACTTTGATACATAATATATCAAAATTAAAATCTAGTTAAATTAAAATTTTAAATATTATTAAAAATAAAAAATATAAGAAAATAAAATTAAATAAAAGAGTTACGTATTTAGTGAGAATTTAGATATATTAAATTTTGTTTGAAAACATTTTGTGTAATAAGTAGAACACAAATTATAGTTTAGGGACAAAAGTTTATTTCCTTCTAATATTATTTCTTAAATTAAATAAAAAAAATTAACTTAAAATTTCAATCTTTATATACTATATTAAATTTAAAATATATTTCCTTATATAAACTTAATTTCAATATTATCATATATTTATTAATATTAATTTCAAATTTCAAATTTTAATTTCGAACACATCATATAAATAAAAATAATATGTCTTGTTTTAATAATTTTAAATTTTTAAATTTTAATTTATTAGTATTGAATATAATAAATATCTATTTTTATATTTAATTTCTCAACTTGGTGGCTGAGACAGATTGTATGGAAATAGTGACGGCCTTGGACAGCGGAGGCAAGCTGGTTCATCTTTTCATATGATAGTTAAGAAAAAATTGACAGTTGAATGCCACAAAAAGAATAAAGAGATAAAAAATAAGAAATATGATATAATAAAAAATATAAGAAAATTATTAAAATTAAAATTATAAAACAATAAAATGGATTCAACAGTTAATATAAAAGGATATATATTATGATTTTATATATATGAAATTTTTTTATTATAAGTAAATTATTAAAAGTTTCATCAAATTTTTTATTTTTATTATATATATATAAATGATAGTATATAATATTTTTAAGTAAAAAATTTGATAATAAAATATAAATAAATAATTTTTTTAAAATAATAATGAATATATAAATAATAAAAAAGAAATAAATTGACTAATATCAAAGCTGTATTTTATATAAGGTATTAAGAGATCTTGTATATCTGTTTTAGAAAAAAATAGATCTTGTATATCTTGGAAGATGAGATAATCATAATTAAGACAAATCTTAATAGATGAATTTTTCAAAATCAATTATTAGACATTGTATTAAATTTATTAACATTTATATTAATTTAATATTTTTATAAAAAAGTTTATTAAACTAATTATTAAATTATGTAATAATATTTTTATAATAATATATATTAAATAATTTAAATATTTATAATTATGTTATATAATATTTAATATTTATATATAATTAAATAATATATTATAAATTAAAATAAAATTATATAAATAAGTATTTATTAATTTTTTTTTGTATGAAATTTTTAAATATGATATATTTCATAAAAATTTCAAATTATATTTTGATTTATTAATATTATATTTTATAAAATTTATTAAGTTAATTTAAATATAAATTTTATATTTAGTAACAATAGTTTGATATTTAATCATTATTTTTTATTTCAAAAAATATATTAACTTTATCAATAAAAATATTTATTATTTATTTTAAATTAACTATTTTAAATTTAAAAAATTAAAATATAAAAATTATGGTTTTATAGAATATATTAATCATGTAACAACTTTTTATATTATTCAATTATCAATCACTATATTATTAAAAAATCTGTTTTTTCAATAATTATTTTAAAAAGTTATATATTATAGTACTTAATTAATTAATAAAAAAGCATTTATATCAATAATTTATTATCTTGTATTTGAATGAAATATTTTAAAAAAAAAATCAAAATTTTAATAATTGAAATATGTTTTTGGATATTACTTCTTAAACCATGATAGAAGTTGGATATAATATTTAAATCTGTCTTATTTAAAAGTTTTGAAGTTTAAGTATGTGCATATTACTTTTTAAGATTTTTTTTTTATGTTGTCAAAATCTGATTTGATTTAAAGGCAAGCTTACAATTCGTTTAGAAGTCTATATTTCAAAAAATGAGTAAATAAATAAACTTAAAGTTTATATAAATAATTGATTAAAAATGTTTGTAAGCTTAAAATCTATAAGATAAAAAAATTATTAAATATATGTAATATATATATATATATATCATTTAAAATATTTATAAATTATGTAAATATATTAATATTATATAAGTATAACATATTAAAATAAATATAATATATATAAATAAATAGGTTAAACATATTTTTTTAAGTTTAAGTCTGATTTGTTTATCTAAAAAAACTTCTTAACAAGTTTGAATCTATCTATTTATTAATTTCAAATTTTATGAATTTTGAGAGAATATTTTAACTAATTAAAATGAGAAAATTTTAAATTCCTGCAAAATGGGTGAAATTTAAAATTCCTCCTCCCAATCTCTCAACTCATTCTCATGAACAATTGTCTTTCCGTATTACTTTCTTTTGTTACTCTCTCACATCTTTATCTCGTCTTTCTTATTTCTAGATATAATATTTTCTAATTATGTATATTTGTTGGATATTATTATTTTGTTAAATATGTTGCATAATAAAAATACTTGTATATCTAACTTTTTTGATAAATAAAATAAAATAAAAAATTAAGAAAAAATTATAAATATTTAAATATAAAATTTTTTTTATAGTAAAAATTAAACTATTTAATCAAAATAAAAAATTTAAAATACTAAAATTTAAAATTTACCATCCAAACAATATAGTAAATTTAAAATTCTTTATTTGAATAATATATTTTTAAAATAAAAATATTTATTTAAAATTTTTAAAATATTAGAATATTTAATCTAAACACAAGATTCAGATTATATATATATATATATATATATATATATATATTACAAATTTGATAAAAAAATATTTAAACTAATTTAAAAAATACAAAAATTATTTAAACCATGCATAGCTATAAAGAACAAAATAAATAAATAGAAAACTACGAATACTTTTATCTCAGATCCAACAAATCTCTTGATTTGCACTTCAGGATGCTCTTTAGATCCGAAAGCAAATAATTGAAGTTATCACCTTACATTTTTTATGTCATAATTTTAATATATAAAAGTCAAAATAATCATTCAACATCAAAATTATTTGGTGTGACTATAGTCGAATATTACAGATGTGACTTATTTGCATTTTAATCATATAAATGGAAGAACTGATATTTACATAGCCAAATAAATATTATTTTTATATATTATTACTACACATTTGAGTGAATATCAATGAAAAGGGAGGCTAAACATATTTTGAAGAGGAATTAAAGTTATAACGTTCTCTATTCAGAATTTGGAAAGGAGTAGAAGATGTATCCCTCGAGGTAGGATAATGGTATTATAGAATAACTGATAATGGTATTATAGAATAACTTCGTCATTTCTTCTTTTATAAAGCTGCACTTATCCTTAAAGTGTATAATAGTAATGTATCATACTTACATTATTAATTTTTCATTGAACTTGCATTTTATCTTTAAGATGTAATTTGGGATAATAATTTTGTAAAACAATTTCATCATTCTTTCTCCTCAAAGTTTCACCTTATCCTCGATGTGTAAGTTGGGATAAGAGTGTTATAGATTTATCCTGTCATATCTTTCACTTAAATTTGCATCCTATCCTCAAGGTGTATACGAGAATAATTGTATTGTAAAACGATTTCATCATTCTTTTTTCGCACCTTATCTTCAAGACATAGGTTAAAACAATGATGTTGCAGAATAATTCCATTATTCCTTTCCCTTTAATGTTTCACATTATCTTCAAGATGTAAGTTAGAATAATGATACTGTAGAATAATTCCATTGTTCTTTTCTTCTTTATGTTTCTTCTGGTCTTCAAAGTGTATACTGGGATAATATAGTTAAAGAATGATCACATCGTTCCTTTTCTCTTGTCACCGTATTCAAGATATATGTTGGGATAATGGAGTCAAAGAACATTCACATTATTATTTCACCTTGTACTTAATGCGTAGGCGGGAACAATGGAGTGGGAAACTATATCATTATTCCTTGTTTCTTGAAGTTGCATATTATCCTCACGATATAATTAGGAATAATAATATTGCATAATGATCACATCATTCCTTCATTCTTGAAGTTGCATTTGTCTTACCCTTGGAAGTTGCACCTTGTCTTTATTGTGTAGTTGGGAATAATGATGTTTCATAATGATTTCATCATTCCTTCTTTGTTGAAGTTACATTTTGTCCTCTCATAAAGTCTATACGGGACATGAGGTGGTGACTAGCTTGTCCACAGTCTCATTTGGATTTGATCTAGTCGACAAACATTGTGATAATGTATCGGTTGCATTAGGATTGATTCTTTGTTCAAACGAGTGGTAAGTTCTCTTCTCATCTGTTTAATATGGTTTACTAGTTATTTCGTTCCATATACTTGGTTGCTCCAAGGTGCAATAATAATCTCTTTACGAACAAGAAGAATCAATGATAGAAACCTTAAGATTATCCATAACAAGAAATGATACATACATTAAATTTCGTATAAGCATAATTTTACTTGATATAATTATAAAATAAATTAATTCTTTAATTATTTTTTAACACATTTTAATTAATTTATTACATTATTTTTTTTGTTAAAAATACTATAAAAACATGGTATATATTGAATTTGTTTATAAGAACTAAATATTTATATAGTATTATTTTTGGTCTCTTAAATTTTTAAAAATATTTGAATTTGATTTCATTTACTACATAGGATAGTTAATGACCATACCAACAAAAAGTTAATGGTAATCAAAATGTGAAGTTGATGGAAAGTCCAATATTGTAAATAGTTGCACAGTTAAGGGATTGATTTATAATAAAAAAAATTAAAGGTCTGAATTGAAATTAAAAATAAATTAAAGGACCAAAAGTATGAAAATGTTATTTTTATATAAAAATAATAAAAATAAATATGAATAGTATAATTATATATGTATAATCAATATTAAAATATTTTTAAAGTCGCATCATCACTAAAAAAATTAGGTCTTTTAAAAATACACAACTTACTATTTTAATTTTAATTATTTATAATAAAATTTAATGATTAAAATTTATTTGTATTATTTTCATATAATAATTTTTTTATATATATCTTCTAAATATAAGATATATATATATATATATATATATAAAGAAAATTTCTCTTTTATATGAAAATGATAAAAAAAAATCTAAACCGTATTATTATACATAAATATTTTTTTTATAAGTTAACAAATATATTAATAGAATACTAAAAATACTCAAAAATAAATTACAAAACAACCTGCATAATAGTGTAAAAAAGAACGATATAATGACATGTTTGAGTATCAAATTTCATAGAAAGACTCCTGTGCCCACTATCCACCTGCTAAAAACACTTAATCACGTTTTAAACAAACACTGCATCACATCTTAAACACAAGTAATACATAAACAATACGATGGAAAAATTAGGACTAAATGAATTTTAAGTTCACATTATTTTTAAATAGGTCTGAGTAACATTTTAAAAAAATTAATTAATTTTAACATTCTAATATTAATCATTCATAATAAAATTTAACCGTTAAATTTATTCCTATTATTCTCGTATAGAGTTTTTAAAATAACCTCTTTTAAAAATAATTTATATTAAAGTTAACAAATCATCATATCATTCCTATATATATACATACAAATATATATATATACAAATATATATATATATATATATGATAAAAATATTTATTTATTTTTTATTTTTTATTACGTATCAAAATTTTATTTTATTAAGATTCATAAATATAATGTAAATTTGATAAATATCTTTAAAGTTTGGCTTTGACAACAACTTGACCACGTGATTTTTTTTTCCTTGTTTTTACATTAATAGACCTAATTCATTTTGCACATCTTTTGGGTTTTCAGCTCTCATTATACCATTTTGAATGTGAAATTAATCTGTTCAAAGTATGGCTTCATACAATTAATTCTTTTTGAACAATTTATTTGAATGATAGTGTAAATAATCATTTAATTATTTAAATATATAAATATATATATAAGATATTTTATATTGTTAATGTAAAAATTTTATAGTCAACTAACTAAAAATTATTATAGATATGACTTTTAAAATAATTATTATAAAAAATTAATAATTTTAATGATATAAAAATTCAGTTGAATGACGGTACAAATAATTATTTAATTATTTTAATATATAAATATATCTATAAGATATTTTGTATTGCATGTATCCACAGTAACACGAATCACAAAGATAATTATAATTATGGTGGTAAGAAAAAAATAAGTTGTGAACGCTTATTACTCCGAATTTTAGATAAATTAAATATTTATATATTGTGTAATTTAAATAATTAAATATTACTTATATTTTATAACAAACGTATTAAAATAGAATGGTGTAATGAATTATAGCTAATTTTTAAAAACATAATCTATCTTATGACAATTATTTTAACCAAACGTTTTATGAAATAATAAAGCTAACGGAATAGAGGAAACATAATACCATACTTTGACCGTGTTTAATTTTATTTTAATTTTTTTAAGAGGGGAAGATTTTTTTTATTTGAAGAAAAAAACTTAATATAATATTAGATTAATAGATGTTAGTATAGTCATTTTATAATAAAAATTAAATTATTAATATAAATATTATAAATTTATATTAATAATATGTTATATTATATTAATAAATAAATGTATTAGTATAAAATATTAATATTTATTATACTCAAATATTAATATATTATCTAATAATATAAAAATTTAAAATTATATAATATAAATCAATTTTTAAAATTTATATTAATGATTTATTTTTAATTAAAAATTTATACTGATAAAAATTATTTTAACATTTTATTCGTTAATAAATAATTTTTTCTAGCGATACAAATGAATATTTATAATAAAAATTACCAATTGTCCATTTAAAAAATATTTGAGATGTGAGTTCAAATTATTTAATCATTAAAATTATTAAAATTTATCTAATAATAAAATATTAAAATAATTTATATAAAATTCTAAATTCAATCCACATCATTTTAATTATTATACGTAGAAAAAATCCGATTGTTACTTATGCAACATCCATAAACGAATTATCCATATTTGCTAACTGTGCCCACTTTTGGAACATATAAGAAAGGGCAATCTACGGTTACACATGAAACATAAAAATGATGACACCGGACATTATTGGTTATGCTATCACTCTGCCTGTAAGCAGATGTTGCCCACTTAAATATGCATAGCTGGAACAATAAGTCAAACGTAGGACCACAATCAAGTACATTAAAAAATAATAAATTTTAAAGAAAGTAATGTTAGCAATATATTTTAAATATATATTTTATAATTGATTAATTTTTTTAAAATAATTAATTTTTAATAATGATTTTTTTAATTTATATAATATATATAAAGGAAGTTAAAGAATTTCTCACCAAAAGGTATTCTATCCATTTTTTAATATGTTATTATTCTTAAAAAGATTTTTTATTTATAAGTTCAAGAAAATATTTATTTTATTTTTATTATTTATTATATCATTTCTTTTCATAAGAATATTAATTTAAAAAATTAGCAAGAGGGTCATGATATGAAGGTTATTAAAATTTCTATGGAACATTTTATGTAAAATTTATATAAAATTTTAAAATAAATTATTTAAATTATATATTTATGAAATAAAATGAAAATATTTTTTTTACTAAAATTTAGAGATAAAAATACTTGTTAGGAGTTATAACGTAACCTCCATCAAATTTAAGTGAAGTCAAACCACTTTTTAAATAAGTTAAGTTAATTTTTTTAAAGACAATTTAGTTAAAAAAGTTAGAGTTCAGCTATCAAATAAGTTTTTAGGGCTTAATAGACCGACTTAAGTAAGTAAATATAACAATAATACTATTCTGAGGATTTATTATTATTATTATTTTTTATTTTATTTAAATGTTTAAATTTGTTTACAATAATTTTTCATATATGTTTAAATTTATTAGTCTATTTAAAAGAAAAGTTTTATCTATTTAAAATAATTTTTTATTATGTCTAAAATAATACACTAAGAACCTATATATAACAATTTTTTTAAAAAAATACAAGATAGTGTATATTGATAATGTGAAATGCCGCGATTTTGAAAATTTTACTTTTAAAAAGATCAACTTAAACTAACAAAAATTATCTATATCAAATAAACAGATGAAACTTAAATCTTAAATTCTTGAATCAAGCAAGATTAGACCTTACAATTACAAAATGTAGTCTAATTGAGCCTATTTCCACCCAATATAAAAAGCATCATGTTTCCTATTTCCTCGATGTATATTTAAATTAGTCATTAATATTAGTTCTGAATGCATAATTTCAAAATAATTTAAGAAAAGCATAATAGCCATATATGTAAAGACTACATTTAATACAATTGTTTATTTTAGGGGTTGGAATTTTTTTTAAAATGCATCTTGAAAGCACTTAAGAATAAAAAATTAAACTGGTAAATAAAAAATAAAGGTATTTAATATTTAAAAGATCTAATAACAAGTTATTTAATTAGGTTTTATGGTGATTGCAAGTTTTTTAGTTTCAGTTTTAAAATTAAATTAAAAAAAATAAACTTGTTTGATTAACTGAATTCCTTTAAAACTGCCATCATGCGAACTGAATGTAGCCACCACTGCACCACTCTCCCGTTAACGAACAAAATGGCACCCATCACCCTAATAACCGTTGAGGGACCTTATTACTGTTTGATATTGGGTGTTTGAACCGTCATCACCAAGTTGCACCACTGTGGCACTTTAATAACAAACATTCTATTGAAATCTAATTCTATGAGTTTTAATGAAGTGAATAATGGTTGGTCGCTGATGGGTATTGATAGGGTGGAAGATGTGACTATATATAGCCATAGGCTCATGTCAACAATTTTTTGGGGTTTAAAAACAACGTTTCAATGTTCCTAGAATTTGCGGGTGTGGTCCTAGAATTAAGCAAATAGTTCTCAGGATTTGTATATTCAATTTTTGGGAGAATATCGTTTAAAATGGGTTGGATAGGTAAAGAAAGGATAAAAAACAAGTAACAATTAATTGGGTTGGCAACGCGATTTGATTTTATTCCATTTCAGATAACAAACAATATATTCAAATTAATTATAAAAGATATTTACAGTTTGTACTAACAAAATTAAATCAAATTAAAATAATTTAATCTTATTTTTAACGGTTTGATTAGGTTTAATTTTTCAGTTTTTTTTTATTTTGTTTAAAAAATATAATAAAAAAGTTAAAGTAATAAATATTAAAAAATTTAAAATAAAAATTAATTAAATATAAAAAATAACAAATTTTGTAGTTAAATATGTTTTAACACAAAATTTAAATAAATATAAATTCTATGTAAAAAAGAATTAAAAAAATAAAATAATTAATAATAAAAAATATCAATAAAATATACAAATTTTAAATATTATAAATAAACTTAATCATGTTTTGATAAATTTTATTTTATCAGATTATTAGAATAAAATATACAATATAAAATATATAATAAAAATTTAGAAATATAAATTTTTTAAAACAATACATGTAATTAAATAAACAATAATTTAAGATTGCAAAATTGAAAGTTTCATTTAATATGGTTGTAAATTTTTAGTTTTTATTTTTAAATTAAATTTAAAAGTTAAATTTTAATAAAAATAATTTTAAATAGTTTTAACTTAAATTTTTAAATAAAAAAATTTATTAAATAATATTTTTACTTTTAAAATAATTCTATTTTTAAATGTATCAAATCTTATTATTATTAAAGATATTACCATCACCTAAATTATCAAAGCAATCAATATAATAAATATCAAATTATCACTTTTAATATCATTATCATCATTATCGTAATTTTATTATAATTATTATTATTATTATCATTTTTATTATTACGATTATAATAATAATAATATTTTTAAAATAATTTAATTTTATATTACATATATAATATTATATAATTATTTATAATATAATATTATAATATATATTATTTTTATATAAAATAAATGCTGAATAATATAAAATTATTTACTTTAAATAATGGTATCAAATAATATATAAAATAAAAATTTATATAATTATATATTTTATATTATAATTACTATATCACTACTATTATTTCAAAAATATTATTTTACTTCTACAACTGTCATTATTATCATAATAATAATAAATTATATTTTTAAATTTTTATTATTATTTTAAAATAATTTAATTATTTATCTACTTGTTTATAAATTCATAAATGAATGATATTGTTTGATATTATAAAAATTATATTTAATTTAATATTATAATATAATTTTATGTTATATAAATTTTTATAATATAATATATATTATTTTATATAAAATAAATATTAAATAATATATAAAATTATTTATCTTATATATTAATTATCAAATAAATATAAATATAAAATTATATGATTAGATAATATTCTTTATATTAAAACTATCATCACAACAATAATAATAATATTTTATTTTTTATTATTAAAAATAATTAATTTTTATATTTAAAAAAATAATATTATTTAACATATAAATTATATTTAATTTATAATCTTATAATATATATTATTTTTATATAAAATAAATATTCAAAAATATAAAAATATTATCAAAATAATATATATATATATATATATAATTATTTATCTTAAATACTGATAATCGGATAATATGTAATATTTAAATTTATATAATTATATAATATTTTTTATATTATAATTATCATACTACTATTATTATCTTATAGATACTATTTATATTTTTTATTTCTATCATTATTAGCATTATTATTATCATTATAATATAATAATAATAAATAATTTTATTATTTTAAAAATATTAAATTGTATTATTTTTATATATTTTAATTTTTTGAACTAATATTTTTATTTCTGTATACTTTGTAAATTTATAACAAAAAGCAACAACTTTTAAAAACTAAAAATTACCATTTTGAAATGGTTGTAATTTTTTAGTTTTTAATTTTTTAATTAATTTTAAAAATAAAATCTATTTAGCATAAATAATTTTAAAATAATTTTTAACATATTTTTAAAATAATCTTAATTTAAATCTCAAAACTAACAAAAGAAGTTCATAAAATATTGATTTTTAATTTTAAAATATTTTTATTTTTAGATTTATCCAACCTTATCACTAGTAAATCATCATAACTATGACCGTTAAACTATTTTAATATTATTTAATATATAAATTATATTAAATTTATTATGTTATAATGTAATTTTAAATTATATAATTATTTATAATATAATATTATAATAGATATTATTTTTATGTAAAATAAATATTAAAAATATAAAAATATTATAATAATATATAAAAATTTATTTTAAATATTAATAATAAAATAATATATAAAATAAAAATTTATTTAATTATATAATATTTTTAATATTATAACTATTATATATGATTATCAAATGAGCACTATGTTTCTTTTTACCATTAGCAATATAATAATAATAATAATAATAATAAATTTTATTTTAAATTTTTTTTATTATAAAAAAACTAATTATTTATGAATTATATATCTATATTTTATTAATTCGCATATAAATGGTATTATTTAATATATAAAAATTATATTTAATTTATAATATTATAATATAACTTTATATTATATAAATTTTTATAATATAATATATATTGTTTATATAAAATAAATTTTAAATAATATAAAAAATTATAATAATTATATATAAAATTATTTATATTATATGTTGGTTATTAAATAATATTAAAAATATAAAATTGTATGATTATATAATATTATTTATATTATAATCATTATCATTATCATTATAATTATCATCATTCTAATAATAAATATAATTTTTTATTTATTATTATTTTAAAATAATTTGATTTTTATTTATTTAATGTTATATGTGAAAAATAAATAATATTATTTTATATATAAACTATATTAAATTTATATATTATAGTATAACTTTATATTATATAACTATTTATAATATAATACTATAATATATATTATTTTTATGTAAAACAAATATTAAATAATCTAAAAATATTATAATAATAATATAGATAAATTTTTTTATCTTAAATAACAATAATAATAAATAAATAATATATAAAATTTAAATTTGTATAATTATATAATAACTTTTATATTATAATCACCATCAATTCTATTATCTTATAAATAATATTCTTATTATTTTCATTATCATTATCATTATTACTATCATAATTATGATTAGAATAATAATATTTATATTTATTATTTTTTAAAATTTAAATTTATAATATTTTAATATAATTTATTTTTTAGTTAATATTTTTATGAATTTATAATAAAGTGATATAATAAAATAATAATAATATTTTTACAATAATTTTTAAAAATTAAAAATTTTAAAATTGATTTTAATTTTTAAAATTAAAAACTAAAAACCATGATAAATGAAGTCTTAATTTTTGGTTGAATTGATTTTCAACTTGATTAGGTATAGATGGCTTTAAACATCTCCATATGTTTATTGTTTGGAAGTTATAGAACTAAATTGACATAGAAAAAATTAAAGAATTAAAATAAAATAAAAGGTAAAATGAGAGGATAAAAAATTAATTTTTTATTTAATAGAATTATATAACTTTATTTTATAATAATAAATATATTAAAATATATTTATTAATCTATTTTATCTTGTTAATTTATTGGATTTGAATTTTTAAATATGAATAAAAAAAGAACTAATTCAATAAATTAAAATATTTAATTCACTTATTTTAGTAGATAGGATAGAGTTGAGACTCTATCAACCTCTTCAACTTAACTTAAAAGTTGAATGAGTTTACTATCATTTCTTTATTTTTTTAGTTTGTATTTAATACTTTTCTAAACTACTTAGTATGATTTATTAGATTTTTTATCACTTTCAAAATATAAGACCATTGACCACCTCAAGTCTTCTTTCCTTCTATCGCTATCTCCTTCATGAAGTATACACATTCTTCCTCTTCTTGTTGTCTAGCCATCATAAGACGCTAAGTTTGTGCCATTTGTAAAATGTCTTACACGTGATGCTTCAATCATCTAAATATAGTTTAGGTTTTACAAGTTAATATAATACACTGTACACTTTAGGCCATCTCTTGAGGATTGACTTGAATTTTCTCAAGCATATTATAATTTGTTAATAGGGTCGATATCATGCAATAGAATATAAAATCCACACAAAAATTAAAGGAAAGTTCATTTAAGAAAACACCAATTCAAGAGATTCAAATTAAATGCAGAGGTCATCATACTTTAAAATGGATAATATTTTGTATATGCATGCAGCCTTGTTAATTCAAAATCAACTAGGTAATCACATTGAACTTAATTAATAAAAATAGAAACACAATTGCAATACAAAGACATTGAGATCATCCCAATTCAATATTTGTAACTTTGTATGGTCTATAGAAAATAAAAAGATGAGATGGAGCTACATTTTAAAAATTAATGAAGTTTTGCAATCAAATTTAGTAAAATCTAATAATGTAAAATTCAGTCAAAATAATGATATTAAGGATAATTAGTATTTAATTAGGATGTTTTTTTCGTTATTTTTTAAATTAGAAGATAATAAATTCTTATTGTATATGTAATGTGTTTAATAATATTAATTATGATCAATAGCAAATCATAATACATAAGTTTTGTTAATAAGGATAAAAAAAATTACATTTACGCATAGATTTTTTTCTATAAATATATATTTTTTCATTATAATTTTATAGAATTAATATTTGTTTAATTTATTCTTAATTTAAATATATAAATACTTAAAATATATAATAATATTAATCATTAATCATCAATAATAATAATAATAATAATAATAATAATAATAAAATTACTGAATTTAAATTTAGAATAGAAATAAAAATAATATATTTTGTATTACAATTTTAATAAATTAATTATTTTTAAATTACAAAAATGAGATCAGAATAGAAAGTAATATATTTAAAAAAGTAATAAATAGATTGAAATATTTATTGAAAAATTGTTATTTGTAGTAAAAATATTTATTTTCATCAAAATATTTTTAAAATATATCATATTATGATAAAAAATTTAAATTAAAAATATTACAATTTAAAAAATGTATAATATAACTTAAAATTTATATTAATATATTAATTTTAAATTTTTTACTACATTATATATTATAAAATATATTTTAATATAATAAATATTCATACTAATATATATTTTAATAATTATTTATTTATTATACAAAATTTTATTTTTAAGTATTCTTTATTTTAACATTTAAATTAATGTATAATATATAAATAATATTTTTATTATATTTTTATCTAATTAATATTTTATTAATGTATTCTTCAATTTTAATATATAAATAATTAAAATATATTTAATAAAATCAATCAATGTTCATTTATAATAAAAAGAATTATTAAATTTAAATTTTAATATAGAAGTTAGAAGCAATATATTTTGCATTATAATTTTAATAAATTAATTGGTGTTAAATTAAAAAAAATTAAGACTGATAGAGGAATTAAATTTAATATAATATATTTTAAAATATATTAATATAAATATTTAAAAATATAATATAAACAAATGAGACTTAAAATATTTTTATTAAAAATTAATTATATATTATAAATATTTTCTATAAATTATTATTATTTTATTAAAAATATAAATTTTTATAAAAACATTTAATAAAAATTATAATAAATATTTTAAATATTATGATATAAGAAATTGTAACTCATGATTTAAAATTTATATTAATATATTAATTTTAATTTCTTACTACATTACATATTGTACAAAATATTTAAATATATATTAATATTAATTACATTTTATTTTATAATAATTTTAATATATATATTTATATATTTTTATCATAATATTAATACTATTATTAATATTTTTATTTTATTTTTTTAGTATTATTTACTAATGAAATTTATTTTTAATTAAAATTTATATTTATTTATACGGATAAAAATAAAAAATAATTTAATAATAATAATCTAAATAATTTTTTTCAATTCTATAAAAATTAATATAAGGATAAATATTTATTATCATGACTTTTATTAATAATAAAGTTAAGTAAAGTTTTAATGTTAATTATATTAAATAAAATCAAATACATATCATTTTAATAATGATAAAAATTTAATATTTTTTAATTTAAAAAGATAAAAAATATTTTTTATTAGACTAAATATCTAAAATTTATTAATGAATAACTTCTCTTGATACGTGTCAATACATAAAATGATTTGGGACATGACACAACATTGTGAGTTATGGTGAATTATTGTGTGAAGTTGAGCATCTATTGTTAGGGATAGAAGTAAATAAGGCCGTCCTCATTTAAAATCTAATTAAGCTCGACTCGTTTAATAAATAGACAGACTCAAATTTGTTAAAAAACTTTTTTAAATAAATAAGTCAGGCCTAGTCTTATAAACAAACCTATTTAATCTATTCATGGGTTTATTTATATTTATATATTATATATTTATATTTATTTTAATATATTATATTTATATAATATTTATTTTATATTTTATTTACATAATATTAACATATATATGTTTTAAGCCTATTTAATAGCCTTTTTATCTTGTAAACTTTAAATTTGCAAATTTTTTTAATTAATTATTTATATAAACTTTAAATTTATTTATTGATTTTTTTTTAAATATATACTTTTAAACAGGATTACAGATCTCTTATAGGTTTTAAGTTAATTTACGTTTTTACATTTATTTTTTTTAGACAAATCAAAAATGGTTCATGTTTTTGATATTTTTTTTAAAAAGCAAGATGTGTTTGAACTAACTAATTTTTAATAAATCAGTGATGGGGTACGGAATATCGGTTAAAGTAGGTTGATCTATTTTGTCATGTCTATTTAAAGTGAATGGAAGCACTTCAAAGAGTAAAGTATAAATATAAATAGTTATTGATTTTTAAATGAACACTTAAAATTTTAACGATTTCATAATTTGTTACACATGTGCATGGATTTTATTTGAATTCCACTGGAGGTGAGGTTAGATAAAAATAAGATGTGATAAATATTTTTTTTTCTTTCACTTTTAAATTTGCATTGTAAAAAATATTAGTACCATAATCATCAATCATTATTTTTTACAATTAAAATTATTTTATTATTATTATTATTATTATTTTATTTTTTATCATTTTATTATTTTGATTATCATTATTATTATCATAATTTATATCATTACTATTTTTTATAAAAATAAATTTATTATTTAAATATAGTTTATATTTCTGTTTTTATTAGATTATTTAATATATATTAAATATTGGATAAAATAAAAAATTATTATGAATATATGTTGTCTTATCCTTCTTATTTTTTATGCTATTTAATTAATAAATACATCCTACATTATAAATTTAAGGATATTAAATAATATATTTTAACTAACAAAATTTTTTAAATTAGTAATTTAAATTTTTTTTAAATATTTTAGTTTTATTTTTAAGTAATTTTTTTATTAACTATTAACATTTTTAGATTGTAACTAATATTTTTTAAAACGTTATTGAGGTAGTGTTTAAGTTTTTTAGCGTTTAACTGAATCTTTTTTTTTAATCTTTAATATATCTGTATAATCTATCTATTTATTTTATAAATTTAATATCAAATGAATATTTTATAATAATATTAATAATTTTGATATATTTTTTTGTTTTTTTATAAAATATTATTTTTTAAACCATTATTTTAAGATATACTATTTATTTTTAATTATTTTTATAAAATTTAAAATTATACAAATAATTAATTTTTTAAATTATTATTTGAAATTTACTTGGGTAAATATTAAAAAATAAATATTTAATGTAAAAAAATATTCATTAAATTTTTAATATATTTTAATTAAAAAATAAATTACACTTATTATATTTTATTTGATCAATTAATTATATATTTATGTATTATTTATATTTATAAATTAGTTTAATAGTTTAATAGATAATTTTATCAAATAATTTTTATTTAATTATTAACTTATCAATAATTTTTAATATTTAACTAATTTTTCAACTTTTAATTTTTTATGTTTTAAAATTTTAATTAATTTTACCCTAAGTAGCCAATGATAAATGAGATAATTTTTAGAATCTTCTCAAGAAGTCCATGCATCTCCACATCAGATACATAACTATTATATTTGTTATTTATCTCAAATTCTATTACTTAAATTTAATCAATTCAAATTTGACTAAATATTAAATTAATATATACATAAAACTTGACAGCAACATATTTTTTAACACACTTTTTAATATACTCCATGCGATATTAGTTATTTTAAAAAAAATAATAAGTTATTTATCTTATAAAATAATTATTTTTTAATTTTTTTAATCTTTTCAAAAATTAACCAATTATAAAAAATATATTCCTAATGTTTCTTGGATCTATATACAAAGAAAGAGAAATAATATATCTTTTAATCAATATTTTTAAAATGTCTTTTTTTTATTGAAGTTCTTTAAAAAAATAAACAAAAAGTTCAATGTGTTGGTATTATAGATGTCAATTTGGTCTATTTAATCCAACCCAACTCTAGCCCACGTGGGTTAGGATCAAAATGGTTCACAAACCCACAAAAGTCCACATATCTAAAGTTGATAGGGCTAAAAGTCTATTAAACCCTGAGGATTAGGGTCAATCCATAAGCTTAATTTTTCTCTTCAAATTTTCTTTTTTAATTTTTTTAATCTTTTTCTTTAATTTGTTTCCTCTCTATTTTCTTTCTCTCTCATGATAAAATAGAGATGAAAAATTAAAATTAGTAAAAAGTTTTAGAGTAGGCTTGTTTAATAAATAGATAGGTTTAGACTTATTAACCTATTGAGGAATCTGTTTATCTTTATATATCATATATTTATATTTATTATATTTATTTTAATATAGATACATATATATATATATATATATATATATATTAATCTTATTTAACGACCTTTTTAACTTGTAGGTTTTAAGCTTATAAACTTTTTTAATCAATTATTTATTGATCTTTTTTGGAATGTAGGCTCGTAAACATGTTCATAGACCTGTAAATTTTACATCTCGCCAAACCTTGACAAAAAAAAAAAAGCATTTTTAACAGGTAATAGTTTCAAGCTCAAACCTTAAAATTTTTAAACAAGCCAAACTTAAATACTCAAAACTTAACTCGACCCATCTTACTTACATCCCTATTTTAGAGAAAAGATGAAAGAATGGAAAGAAAATATAATTTTAGAGATGGAGAGACAAATATATTTATAAAAAATAAAGAAAAAGATAAAAATATAACAAAATTGAGAAAATTTGAGAGATGAAGAAAAAAATTTAGAATTGAAAAAAATTATAGAGATAAATGGAAAGTATTTAGAGAAAGATAAAAAGTATAAATAAATTAAATAATATTTTAGTACAATAAAAATATTGAAGATAAAATTTTAAGAAAGAAAAAAAAAATTGAGAGGAAGAAATTTTAGAAAAAAGAGTTAAATATAAAATAGTATCATAAAAGTTAATTTACATGAATCTTACTTAATTTGAGAATTAAGTAGGTTAAAATTTAAAGAATATTATTTTTTGACGAGCTACAAAAATAGATGAGTTAGTCCATACCCATTCCACTTAATTTGAAAGTTACGTAAGTTGATCTTACTTATAATTTAGTTACAAAATATAAGGTTATAAGATGAATTAACTCATATTTATTTTTTTTAATTTAAGGATTATATAAATTAAGGTATATTAAATATTATTGTTAAAAGAATTATAAAACAAAGGAGGTAAAACAAGATTAAATGAGTTAACTTACGTTCATTTCACTTGATTTGATGGTTACGTGAGTTAGAATTTAAAAATTTTATTTTTAAATAAATTTAAAATAGAAAAAAATAAAATAAAATTATATAAATTAGTTCATGGATTAACCCACACTAAACCCCTTTAAATTAAGGGTTATGTGGATTATTACTTAAAAAAATCATACTTTTAAGTGAGTTATATAAATTAGAAGGAGGCTAAAAGCCAATTTGACATCTGTAGGTATTATTGATGAATATTCAAAAAATAAAAATAACGAATCATAGATTTTTTATATATAATATACTTGTTCAGTATTTTTTTTATAATTTTTTTTATTCATTTCTATTTTATTATCCATATTATTTTTCAAAAATTATTGGTTGAAGATTAGCAGCAGGTCCAGCGTTGACCTAATTCAAACCTCAAGGCATGATTAACTTCAAGATGTCATCTTCGTGTTTCGTAGCCTTCAGTGGCTTAACTGATCCTGATGCATAAAAGTAACTGCAATCCAAATGGAAGCACGTGTGTCCAATCCAAACCCTGTAACCAGGATATTTGTTTTTTTAATGAATTATATTATTCTCACACATATTTTATATTAATTTTTGGTTTTTTTTAAAATATACTTTTGGAAATTATTTATCAAAATAAATAAAAAATAAAAATATTTATTATTTTGTAACATTTTTTTGTCACGTAACATACTATCTTTTTATTGTGCAAATACGGAATAAATTATTATAGAAAAATTTAAAAATAAAATATATAATTCAAATATTGAAAAATATTTGAAGAATTTTTAACACATTAAATTTTTTATCTTTATTTTTATAAAAATTTTAAAAAATATATAAGAGAAAATTTTCAATTGAAATGATAAAAGAGACTTGTGTAAAAATAATTCAAATTGAACAAAAAAAAATCTTTACATTGTACATGAGATAAGAACTTATCCCTTAATTTATTTAACTGAATTTTTTTAAAATCCCCCCGACACACTTTAACTCTTTGACCATTTATAAAATTAAATAAATAATAATTTTTTTATATATTAACAATATTATCTATTTATTTATATATTTTATTTTTAAAAAAATAGAAAAATAAAATATTAAGTGATTTACATTTAAATATAAATGTAAACGAAAATACATTACTGTTTGCATGTTTCATAATTTATTTTTTAGATCAAACCAATTCTAATGGAGATTGTTTTAGGTACTTGAATGTGATATTTTCATCAATTGAGATTAACTTCTCTTTGAAATTTAAAAGTCCTATCAATAATTATCTTTCTAAGAATCTGAACTGCGAATTCCCACCCTTCTTGGTACCGATAACGAAATAAGTCCACTCTCTGAGAAGAGCATGACAATGGCCAGAGAACTGTTTATGTTTGATTTCTGCCCTGTCGCAATCGTTGAAGAGCTGAATCTTTGCATGATTACATCAACAGCATCCACAAATTAATTTTCTTTCATTTGATCATGGGGGGCAAAAGTGTTGGTGCAATTTCATTGTCATATGAAGATGTACCGGACTTATAAGTGTAATATATATGCTTTTGCAAGTTGAAAGTTCACAATTTCTTCCATTCAATATGTTTGCCATTCCTGGAAATTAACCTTGTTGCACGTTAGCTAAGCTTATCCTATTGTTAAAATTACCAATTTTCAATCTATCCAAAGTATCAAGAAGTTTTATACCCAACATTCGATTCGACAAAAGATGCACTCTAGGGTACTAAATTATTGGTTGAATCGGTGAATTAATGATCAAACCAAATGAATACGTATGTGTGTAAAAAAATTTATAATACTAACATTATAATTAACATAAAGTTATGGTGCAATGGTTGATGCTATTTAAGTTCATTAATAAGTTATAGGTTTAAAGCTGACCTATAAAATTTTGCATTTAATATTTTAGAACTTTTTAATCTAATCATTAATCTAACATTTGCTTTCATCCGTTTAATCGGATTTTAGGTTGCAAAACCAATCCAACAGCCTACATGGACTAATTATCCAGCTGAGTCACAGAAAGATTAGGCCAAATTTTAATACACAACACCAATTGTGTAAGTTAAGTGACAATAAATATTTTTTAAATGTTTTCGATTACCAAAAAAGTACATATTAAATAAATTTTTAATATATATTTTTATTTTTAGTTTCTTGACTATTGTATTTATTCATATAATATAATATTCGATTAAAAAATTAGCCTTTAATTAACTCTCTTTGTAGGCCATTAATTTAAATATTTTAATCTTAAATAATTTTTATTTAAACAGTTTAATCAATACTTCCAACAAAATTTTTAAGCAATGCCATTGCAAAGAGGGTTTAAACCCCCTTTTTTTTTTTTTTTCTCTCTTTTGGGTATAAAAGTCACTTGTTAACATGACACCCATACCTACTATCTTTCTCCACAACCTTTTTTCTTATATTTTATTTTGACCGAACCTGACTTGTTATTTGCATTATCTTTGGAAGAGGCGTAACATCGGAATCTAAAATTATATATATGCTTCGAACCCTCTATCAAATTATTGATAAAGCTACAACGATAGGAATATATTAGCGTGATGAAAACTTGGCTATTCATGTCAATTAGTGATTTATCTCTGCCTTTTTAAAAAATAAAAATTAGATAGATCTAATAATGATATATTAAAAAAAGAGAGATAACACATTAGAATTGGGCTACTTGTGAAAAGTTTGAATAATTTGTATTAAATTTTAAGTTCAAATTTCTTTATTACCATTGTATACACAGTGAGAGAGAAAGAAAGGGAGAGATAAATGTTCAGAACTGAAAAGTAGATATGCATAATTCAAGAGAATTTGAATTTTAAAAAACATTGAAATAAAATAATTAAATCACTAAATTATATGCCTTCTTATAATTTTCCTATCTCCTTTTTGCATTGAGAACTAGTTCTCTTGCTTTTTCCTTCGTAATGCAATGAACTTGTCAATAAATAAATAAATAAATAATCAAGTGGCTCTATGATCATATCGCTTGGTAGTAGTTGAAAAGATAATAATCTTAACAAATGATGGGAGATGTTATTGAGGTAACATTTCAATTGTAAGAAATTTAAAATATTTAAATATTCTTAATTTAAAAGTATTTTATTTGAATAAAAAATATAAATTTTTATATTTAAATATTTTTAAACAATGGATTTAAAATTCATTAAATTTAAATTAAGTAATTTAATTTTCACTATATACAAAATGTTATTTTTAAATATTTATAGATTTTCTTTTATTTTACTCTTACTTTTTTATTTATAAATATTTAGATATATAAATATTTTTATCAATATATTCAAACAAAATGATAATATAAAATAAAAAGGACAATAAAATATAATTAAAATATCTAATTATTGAAACTATTATATCCAAAAATAAAAAAGAACAAATAAAAAAATAAATAAAAAAACATTAAAAAAGAACAATATAAAAGAATAAGATAAAACAGAAAAAAAAGTTTTATAAATTAAAAGAGAGATGCTCATAAAAATAAGCTGAAAGATTTTAAAAATTTTAGAATCTTTAATTTTAGTTTATTATAATACTTTTTAAAAATTTTAAAATTTAAATTTTTTTATAAAAAATATTAAAACAAAATATTTTAATATTTTAAAATATTTTTTCTTTAAAATAGTCATCCAAACATAAATAATACGAATTCAAACTAATGCTTCAACAATTGTCAGAATTGATTTAAAATACTTTACTCACCTCGCATGAATAGAGACTCTTGTTAACCAAGTGAGAAGTGTAAACACTAATTAAGGCAGATGAAGGAAAAAGGTAAAATGTTGGAGGATGAATTTTCTAATATTAAAACAAGAATTAATAGTGTGCTTGAAAAAAAATAAAAAAGGTTAATAAAAAAATTCTACACTAATAATAATTTTACATATTAACTTAAGAAAATATAATAATCATTTAAATAATTCAACCACTTTAACTTATTTCAACTTTTATATATAAATTATCAATCAACATATTTTTTAGAGAGTTAAAACAATTATATAGATATATTTAATAAAATTAATAGATAATTAATAAAAAATTAAAAAAATTAGCTAAAATATAAAATTTTAAAACTAATAAATTAGATAAAAGTTAGAAGTTAATAAACTATTAATTGAATAATTAAATAAAAGTATGATAAAATTAATTAATAAATAAAAAATAAAAATAAAAATAAAATATATAAAATAATAAATTAAAATTTGATAAGTATGATATATTTTTAATAAAAAATATTAAAATTTAATTAAATAAAATTTTATCTTTTAAAATAAAAAATTTATTTTAATTTTATATAAATAAAATTTAAATAATTTTAACAAATTAAATATTTTTATAAATTTAATTAATTATCAAAAAATTAAATATTTTATTTAATAAAATAAAATAAATAAAATAATAATTAAAATAAATATCATATATTAAAATAATAATTTAAAATATAATATTTTATGATAATATAAAACATCTTTCAAATTAGTAATATCATCATAAAAGAATCAAATAAGATTAAACTTATAAAATAAAAATTTAAATTATAAAAATATATTAAGAATACAAATATTTCAATTAAAAGGTAAAAAATATAAAAATTATTTAAAATATTTTTTTAAAAAAATGTTAATGATTATTTCATAAACATTAATAACTATTAAAATAAATTATTTGACCAAATAAGGTTTAAATATTTTATTATTTAGTTAGTAATTTTAAAATGAGGAGAGAAACCTGTTATGACATAACTTACATCTAATTAAATTTTTTTATTCAATTATATATGAGTGATATATTATATAAATAAAAAAATTTACTTTATCACTTTGTTTTCAAATAATAAAAAAGAAAATAAAAATTAGTTTCAACCATCAATGAATTTTAAAAAGTTAAATTAATCAATTCAAATCTTCTCTATCTTTGTAATACCATATTGTTTTAGATAATGAAAGATTATTATTTAAATAAATAACTTGAACCTATTATAAAAAAAAATTATTTAAAAGAAAAAATTTTAATATAAAATTTAAAAGGAAGAGAACATTGACCTAAAAGATGAAATAGTTAGAAAAAAAATTATATTGTTCAATTATGTCATCTTTTTTAATTTAAAAAATAATTTTTTTTAAAAGTTTAGATTAAAATGGATGCAATAAGATTTTTACATTAGATATTTTAATGGTTGAATTAATAAAAAAATAATAATTTAAAGATCATATGTTTAAAGACCGATAGTGAAATGAAAATAAGAGCGCACGATTTTCATATTAGATATTTTAATGGTTGAATTAATAAAAAAATAATAATTTAAAGATCATATGTTTAAAGACCAATAGTGAAATGAAAATAAGAGCGCATGAGATTGGGAAGAAGATTAAGGTTTATTTTGAGAAGTTGAAGACCTTAGTTGGTGGACTGGATTTTGCACAAATTTTAGAAGTAAATTGTTTAAATCTCATGACACCCTTTGGAAAGGAAGAAGTTAAGATAGCAAATTACACCATTTGAAAAGAAAAAAATTAAGATAGTAAAATGAGATTGTGACGGGAAAATGAATCCTAGATTGAATGACTTTAATTTTGGCCTTATAAAGAAGTTTTAGAAGTTTTAGCAAAGATTTTTTACCTTACTTATATGAGTTTCATCAAAATGAAAAATGGTTAAATGGTCAAATCATTTATTTGTTACATTGATACCTAAAAAGGAGTATTCATATAAGATTAATGATTAAACTCATCTCTTTGATTAATTAAATGTACAAAGTTCTAACAAAATTGGAAAATATAATTAAGAAGGTGATACAGAAGTTAATCTTTAAAATTCAAACAACTTTTCTAAATGGGAGACAAACTCTAAATAGGATGTTGATTGCAAATAAAGTAGTGGAAGAAGCTAAAAAACAGAAATAATGCATGTTATTCAAAGTAGATTTTGAAAAAACCTATAGTTTAGTAGTACGCTGGAAATACTTGATATACATGCTAAGGAGAATGAAATTTCCACACAAGTAAAATGATTGGACTTCGGAATATCTTGAAACAGGCACAATGTCTATTTTAATGAATAGTTATCTAACAGAGAAATTTAATATAGGGAGAGGTTTACAACAAGGGATCTATAGTCCCCTTTTCTCTTCCTCATAGTCATATAAAGGTTAGTGGAATGATGAAAAAAGTAAAGAAGTTAAACTTATTTAATAAATTTGACTTTGGTTTAGAAAATATAAATGTTATTCATTTACAATATACGAACGTCACCTTGTTCATTGGTAGACCTTCATATGCAAATGCTAAAGTGTTAAAGGCAGTATTGCAACTCTTGAACTTGTTTCACTAGTGGAAAATAAGCTTTTTACATCGGTTGTTAAACACATTTTATATCGGTTATTCAGGCGGTGTTGAAGTGGGCGATATAGAAAATAAGACTTTTTACATCGGTTCTGCAACCGACGTAAAAAGTATGACTTTCTACATCGGTTGGGCAAAGAACCGATGTAGAAAGTACACTTTTTACATCGGTTGCGGGCAGAACCGATGTAAAAAATATACTTTCTACATCGGTTATGGTTGTAACCGAGGTAGAAAGTCTTTTTTTTTTAATGTTCATTTTGTTTAGGTATACTACCGTATTATTTATTCACATACCTGCATATACACACAGAATCCAGGTAGACAATAGAGAAGCACCAGACAGCCAATACAGAATTCACATAATCTATATATTTAAACTAAATACATCATTATTTATTATCAAACTTTAATTTACAAATGAAATAACTTAAAATTACATCAAACAAGTATTGAAAGTTGAAAAGAAATGTAATAATCAACCATGTACCTGTTGAAAGCAAAGAGAAAAGATGTTAGAAACTCTACTAAACATAAAAAACGTAATAAACATTTTAAAATAAGTTAAAAATAAACATACAATGATGAAATAATTAAATAAATAACTAACTTGTATCATGTAGTAACATTTTCCCATATTCCTTCATGATGATCATCTCGAATAGCATGTACATCATCTATTTCAGTTTCTTCATTGATACTAGATATCCTTGATGATAAGAGAGTTTGAGAAATATCAATATTTGAAAGATCATTGGTGTCATCACTAGCGATTGTTGTCTTTCCTTGAAGAACAACTGACCATCTTTTGGAGCAAGGATCTTGGACATAAAACACTTGTTTTGCTTGGTGGGCCATGAGAAAAGGGTCATCCTTGTAAGCTACTTTTTGAAGGTCAACCAATGTAAATCCCAATTCATCAACTTGCACACCACTGTTACTATCAACCCATCTGCATTTGAAAACAGGCACTCTAAATTTGGTGTAATCAATCTCCCAAATCTCTTCAATCACTCCAAAGTAAGATATGGAAGCCTTTACAGGATTTTTATCTTTAGAACTTGCAAAATGCATCGACTCTGCCACCACCATAACCCCACTATTTTGCATGGTACTTTTATCATCCTGAGACTTTATATAAAATGAAAAATGATTAATATCGTATCCAGTCCAACATATGACATCAAAGTTTGGGCCATTTGCTAGCCACTTTAATGTATCAGAGGCACCATCATCTTTCTTAATTGTTTCATCAAACCAGTTTAAGAACGTTTTGTTATGCTCATTCAACAACCATTTCTCGTTCATTCGAACATTCTCCTCCCTTATCATAGTTTTGTGAGTAGATAAGTAAGGTTGAACCTCATCGGTATTATTCAAAATATACAAATGTGCTTGAAGGACTTCTGCACGACCCATGCTTTTCACAGTTATGCCTCGTGTACCTTTACCTCCGTGTCTTCCCTCATGACGAGACTTAGGAACTCCTATGGGTTCCACCTCTGACAAATACTCTGTACAAAACTCAATGGCCTATTCTGCAATGTATCTTTCAATCATAGATGCCTCGGGACGGTGTGGATTCTTCACATACCCTTTTAATATTTTCATGTATCGTTCTATTGGATACATCCACCTCAAATAAATTGGACCACATAATCTGATCTCTCTCACTATATGAACACCAAGTGAACCATAATGTCAAAAAATGATGGAGGAAAATACATCTCCAATTGGCATAAGATAGTGAAAGCTTCATTTTCCAACTCATCCAATTTTAGAGGGTCAATGGCTTTGCTACATATTTTATTGAAAAATAAGCATAACCTACTTATTGTATGTCTAACATTTTTAGGTAAAATGTCACGAATAACCACTGGAAGTAGTTGTTGCATCAACACATGACAATCATGAGACTTTAACCCAACTAACTTTAAATCTTTCATCGAGACAAGTCTTTTAAAATTTGAAGAATACCCTTGTGTCACTTTAACCCCACGTAGACACTCATAAAAAGAAATTTTCTCTTTTTTTGACAACGTATGACATGCCGGGGGCAAATATGTTCGCTTTCCTACAGACTGTGGAGCTAACTGATGTCGTATACCCATGTGAACCAAATCCAGTCGAGAATTGACTCCATCTTTAGTCTTGCCCTGTATATTGAGAAGTGTTCCAATGATGCTATCACACACATTTTTTTCCACATGCATCACATCAATACAATGTCTAACATCAAGTTTGCACCAATATGGAAGATAAAAAAATATTGATCTTTTCTTCCATATCCTTGTCTCCGTGACCTTTTTTTGAGTCTTTCCAAAAACAGTTTTGATGTTTTTAACCCGGTCGTAGACTTGTTGTCCAGTTAAGGCTTTTGGAGCAACATCATTTTCTGGCAACCCATTAAAAGCTTTCCTTAATCTATGATAAGGGTGATTAGTCCTGAGAAATTTTCGATGACCAAGATACACTGTCTTCCTTCCATGATGCAGTTGATGGTAACTTGTGTCTTCTTCACATATGGGACATGCTTTGTGCCCCTTAACGCTGTATCCACATAAATTTCCATATGCTGGAAAGTCATTAATAGTGCAAAAAAAACATTACCCGCATCTTGAAATTTTCATTACCATATGCATCAAACACTTCCACACCTTCTTCCCATAGATTTTGCAAGTCTTCAATTAAAGGAGCAAGATAAACGTCTATGTCATTTCCAGGTTGTTGTGGACCTGAAATCATCATGGAAAACATGATGTATTTACGTTTCATGCATAACTCCGGAGAAAGGTTGTAAATTGTCAAAAGTACAGACCACGAACTATGTTTACTACTTAAATTACCGTAGGGATTCATTCCATCTGTTGCAAGTCCAAGCCTTAGGTTTCTTGGCTCATTTCCAAAATCGGGATATAGTTGATCAACCATCTTCCATTGCAAACCATCAGCTGGGTGACGAAGTTTTCCATCAATCAGTCTTTCATCTACATGCCATCTAAGGTTCTTTGCTTCATCTTTATTACAAAACAATCGTTTGAACCTTGGAATTATTGGAAGATACCATAACACTTTGGCTGGAGGCCGCTTTGTGCTGTCATTGCAAATAGAATCACCATCATTCAGTTTATAACGTGAAACTTGACACACAGGGCATTCATGTAATCCTTCAAACTCATTTCTGTATAGTATGCAATCATTGGGGCAGACATGTATTTTCTTATACTGCATACCCATCGGACACAACACCTTCTTCGCCTCATAATTACGCTTTGGTAATGTGTTACCCTCCGGAAGCATCTCTACCAACAGTTCAAGTAATTCGGTGAAACTTTTATCACTCCACTCATTCCTTGCCTTCAGAGTGAATAATCTTAACACTGCTGACAATCGTGTAAAGGTAGTACATCTCGGATACAAAGGTTTCTCTGAATCAGTAGATAAGTTACCATACATATTTGCCCGCTCAAATGACGCATGCCCTACATCACGAATCATATCCTCTACCCAATCTTCCATATTTATATCAACCTCCACCGTCTATGACACATTTGGCATGCCTAATAACTCACCATGCCATGTCCATTTTGTATAACTTTTGCAAAATCCATCACAAAGAATATGCTCTCTAATTTGACCAACACCCAAACGTCTCTCATTTAGACAATTAACACACGGACAGTAAAATTGTCCATTACTCTCAGGTAGATTTGTCTGCGCAAAATTCAAAAACTCTTCGACCCCATTCTCGTACTCATTGCTCGTTCGTTTAGCATTTATCCAACTACGATCCATACTATACAAGAATCATCAACACAAGATTTAGGATTAACCTTGTCACTCATTGTTGTTAATTTATTATCCTCACTATTGGTAAGACCCTATCCCATTCGAGAAAAAAATTTTTTATTCATCGATTAACATACTTCTAAAATCTTGAATATCATACTTGGTGAAATTTCGGCAGCATTTCGCATCAGTCTCCAAGTACATAACTTCATTATGGTTTTATTTACCATAATGAAGCATGTACCCAGAGACAATGCAAAATGAACTAAACCAAAATTTAATCAAGTACAATTTACAAGATTTATGAAGAAATTGTTAACCACTGAATAAAAAACTTTAGTCCCAAACTGTCCAACTTGGACAATTCAAGATTTAATATAATGAATGATTTACTTATTTAGTAATATACTCATTATATTCAACCTTGAACGGGAAACTAAGGGTATGCTCATATTTGAACTCAAGAAAACAAACCAACATATTTAAACTCAAAATCAAGACTATAACATACATAAACCCCAAACAAACTTTCACATCTGCAATCACAAAGTAGAGATGCATAGAACATACCTCATAGTCAACACAAAATGGTTGAGCGGTGGTCAAACGGTGTCCAAATGGAGGCACAACGGTGGTTGAACGACGACACAACACGGTATAGCCAAATAAGAAGCTTAAAAATTAAAGAATACAACCAAAATAAATGTATATTTCAACCATAATAATAGAATGAGATGCATAAATAACAACAAAGACGACTTCAAACCTTACGGTGCGCGACAACGACTTCGAACGAACAAAATCGTTCCAACGGCGACAACGACCACGAACGTAAGCACGAAATGAAACCACGAACAATAAAGATGTCGACAATGGCTAAGACTTAAACGAAAATAGAGAGAACAAGCCGAAACGAGAAACTGGGGTTTTGAAAAATGAGGTTAAACACGAACAACGTCGAAAAATAAGTGACAGGGGAAGACATTCTACATCGGTTGTTTCTCAGAACCGATGTAGAAAGTACTTTCTACATCGGTTGAGAAAATAACCGATGTAGAAAGTTTTAAAAAAATTCACTTTCTACATCGGTTCCAGAACAACCGATGTAGAAAGTACTTTCAACATCGCTTGTTTCGTAACCGATGTAGAAAGTTTGAAAAAAAACTCACTTTCTACATCGGTTGGGAAAAGAACCGATGTAGAAAGTACTTTCTACATCGGTTACATAACAACCGATGTAAAAAGTACTTTCTACATCGGTTCTTTTCCCAACCGATGTAGAAAGTTTACATTTATTTACAAAAATGCCACCGCGTTTTTATTTACATCGGTTTTTAAAAAATCGATGTAAAATCCTGTTATAATATAGTATTTTTGCACTAGTGTTTCATGTTTGAAGGTAAATTTTTACAAAAGTTAGCTTATGGGTATTAATGTTTAGGAGGATTGAATGCTTAGGATGGTTATGTTCTTGAACTGTCAAGTAGGACCTATTTTTTTTTTCAATATTTGAAGATTCCTATTTGAGTTAATCCTAGGAGACAAAATGTTTGACAACCTATCGTTGACAAGATTAAGTAAATATTATCATCTTGGAAGTCTAAAGATTTGTCCTTTGATTGTAGAATAGTCCTTTTTAAGTCAGTTTTACATTTATTGTTCATCTATTTTTTTTTCTTTTTCAAAGTTTCTAAAGATATCATCTATTTTCTTGAATATTTATTTAAAGATTTCCTATAGGAAGGGAAAGAAAAGAAAAAAAAAGTTTACTAAATAGCATAAGTAATTTGTAAAGAAAAAAGGGTGGAGGATTTGAGAATAAGAGATGTGAGCTCTTTTAATCTAATTTTATTAGGAAAGTGGAGGTGAAAAATTTTATGGGAGGATAGAAATTTGTGATGTAAGGGGTTAAGAACTAAGTATAAAAATAATGATATTAGGTAGAATGGTAGGGATATGTTTGATTCAATATGATGATTATATTTTGTAGAAGCTTGGAGGAATGATACTGTTTTTAGGAATGTTTGGAAGAGAACTTTCCCTAAAAGTCGGGAATGAGAGGACATTTCTTTCTTACATGATGTTTGGATGAAAAATAAAACCTTCTACAATATTTATTTAAGACTTTATAATGTTTTAAATTTTAAGAAAGCATCTTTAGCTGATGTTAGAATTCACAACAATAATGATTGAAAATAAAATTTGAATTGGAGAAGAGAGTCTTTCCAATATAAATGTAACCAATTAATTAGTTTGTCAGCTCTTGTCACTTTTGTTCATATGTTAGATAATATAAATGATAGATGAGTATGGAAAGATGAGCCTTTAAAAGAATACTTAGTTAAGATATAACATACTATTCTATAATGAAGTCAAGACATACAATAGAGGATGTTTTCTTAAAAAACTTTTGAATTCAATTATGTGTCGTTTAGAAATCAATTTATGTGTTGTTTAGAATGAATGTTTTTACTTAGTAATTAGTACAAGATAGGATACCTTGCAAGGATAATCTCATCAAGTTAAAAATTATGGAAATGAAAGCAGAAGCAGATAACATTTGCGCAAAATCATCACAATGTATCTTTATGAGTTCTCATAAAACTATTACATTATAATGTCTAAATTAGGTATATTACAGCACAACTTTTCAAAATAATATCAAAAAGTATTTTTTATAGTTCTATAGATTGATAACAAGATTAAAAAAATAAATAATAATTTAATTTGTTATAATTTAGTTTTTATAATTTAAAAAAATTACATAATTTATAATTTACAAGTAACAAATTATAATTACGTCGTAAAACTTGTAAAATAAGAACTTGAATGTAGATAAGAAAAAAAATTGACAATATTTTATATTCTTTGAATTGTATTTTATATTATTGATTATGTATTGGATTCAGAATTGATGTTTGTATTTAGTTTAGGTGGCAGAAATTTAAAGAATTTTTATTTTGCGTCCATAAACATGGCTTTTAGGCCAATCTTTTTTCGGTGTTAATTTTGCACAAATTTGTTATTCTATTCTATTGAATATTTTTAATACTCCTTAATATATTTTTAGCTTATAAAAAAACTTAAATCCATTAATTTTATTACATTTTTACTACCATACACACCTAATAAAGAGAATTATTTGAATCAATAAATCTAAATTCCTATCTAATTATAAAAAAACTCATTGAATAAAATCAAAAATTTTATTCTGAATTAAATTAATTTGATTTGGATTTAACAAATAGAATATATATATATATATATATATATATATAACTTAATTAGATTAGTTAAAAAAATTCTGTCCTAAACCAAATCAAATCAATTTGTACAGAATCCTAAATCTTGTCTTCATTTGACACTAACTCTATTTTCCTTCTATGGATTGATATGATAGTACTAAAATCATCTATAAAAAACAGAATAATTTAAAATATTTATTATTAATTATTGTTAAATTTATGCTGTTCAATAATATTTTATAGACATTAAATCTGATCAATTTAATTATTTAATTAAATTTTTTATTAGGTATATAAACTATACGAAATTTTATATAATTCAAAATTAATTGATACTTTATCAATCAAATTCATTTTAATAAAGAATACTACACATTTAAAATATAAATAAACGTAGATTAGAAGATTACATACTTATCAATGTTTACTTTATTTCAAATTTAATACTATGATAATCAAAATAATATAATTTAATAATTAAGTTTTTTATTTTTATTTTATAAAAATATATTAAGATGACTTAAAATATCTTTAACGAAAGTTGCTCGTTGAACTTTTACAATTAAGCAACGATATTTGAATAGTTGCTTATTTAAGTATAGATTGCTTAATTAAATAAGCAACTTTCATCATAAAGATAATGTGTATATATGAATTTCATATAAAAATGATTAAGATAAAAATTTAAATAATTTTTTTCAAATTATATTCAAAGTATTCAAAGCTAACAACTAGAGTTCTGTGTGCACCGGTACATTGCATTTGAACTCCTATATATATCAGGTAAAGCCGGAAAATAAAATGACAGCAACCTATCATCTTTTATGATAATAAAGTAAGAAGCATAAGAGAATGTCTTGAATCTTTTCACATGAAAAATTGAAGGGGCAGAAAGAGACCTTAGGTGAAGAGCTAAGAAAGCGGGCAAAAACTTATGACATTGAAGACAAGAAAGTGCTACTTAGTGGTAGAGGAATGAGCTAAAGGCTTATATTATTTACATAAAGCTTGGTGCAAAGTTGTGGGGTTGGTGTGTGACCTTTAAGAACTTTAGGTCCATAAGAAGGTTCATCACAAGTTCTTTGCCTCACAAGACCTTTACAAAAGAGAGCGAATGTCCTTCATTAAAGAGAAAGATGGAAAAAATAAAATAAAGGGAACGAATTTCTTTCACTTTGGTCCTATCCTTCCTGTTTGAAAGGATCTTGTAAAGGGCACCATTCAATAATGACGATACCTTTTGTAGGTGGTTATATAGAAAAGAGGATAACTACAATTTCGTTGTTTTGCCTATTATGATAAGCGAACAAATACCCAACATCGTGCCGGTTCAATAGTTTATAGCAAGTTTAAACCACACTCTTAAATGATGATTTTTTTTAAATTAGTAAAATCATTTTTGTAAATTTATTTGAGGAATAATAATTATATTAAAATAAAGTTTATTTTATATAAAATAGGCTTATTATATTATTTATTTTAATATTTTTTGTTTAATTAATTTGTTCTAAATTTTATTATGGTAAGTATAATTTTTTTGAAGGATTTAAAGTAAAGATTTTTTTTGGTCTAATATAAGGATCGACCTGTACCCAACTTTTCATAATATAATATTCGGAACCCTCAAACTTTCAAAATTATAAATTGGATTGCATCACGAGTCAATGTTACCCTTTTTTTTAGCGAAACAATGGTGGCAGATTTACATAGGAGTCAATGTTACACTATTTTTTGGTGACAAATGATTCCAAATTTCTTACGGACAATTCAGTCTTGTAGTAAAATATTAATCAAGTCTCGTTTTACATAAGTTTGTACATTTCTCCATTATAATATGACACTGACATGTTCTTTAAAACTAAATCCAAATCCATTAATTCTGTACTGCACTATACCATACTGTTGGATACATTCTTACACATGGATTATGAAATTTTATAACATGCAGAATATTACAAGAATAACAAGTTTAAATTGTACGAAGTTATTTTTTATTAAAAATTATTTGATATTATTTAATTTTTTTAAAAATCAATATGACCTGTATACAAATTATATTTTAATTTAATATATATATATATATATAAAAGTCAGTTTCATTAATATTAAGTATTAAATTTTAATATTTACATTAACTTAATAATTAATTATATAATATAAAATTTATTAATTCAACTGTTAAAATATATTATAATATTTTTATAATTTTTTATATTAAATTTTAAAAAATTTAAATATTTATAAAAATATTATTTAATTATTAATATTTATATATATTTAATTAATATATTAATTATTAAAATAAATTTATACAATAAAATATTTATTAATTATTTTTTATAAAAATATATATATATAATTTATTTGATAAAAAAATTTAAATTAAAAGTTAAATGGAGATTTTATATTTTATATATGGTTTAAATAATATTCTTGAACTCTTTTTTCTTAAAACATGAAAGTAGTTGGGGGTATTAAAGTCTTTTACTACTCCCTCCAATTTGTCATCCTGTAGAATAATAAATTTATTTTGTGCATTCTTATCCCATATATTGGTGACAAGGTCCCTTCCTTAAGGCCACCCGTGAATGGATTGTGGTGCACAAGACTGACATGACTTGAACTAACATGGCGTTTCTCATGGCCTAAAGATGAAAATAAAATAGGTCTCCCATGCCACAGCCTTCAACTTGGGTCGTTGAGTGATACGTTGCTTAAAAAAATCCTAGTTGTTGGTGAAGAGTGTCAATTACTTAGATACACTTTTGATCACAAATGTCACGATTGCTCTGTGAGTTTCATTTTTTTATATCTTTCTAAATTTGGTTTCCTCTTTTCCCTATCTCATGCATATTTTCAACTAAAAAAATTAACTATATATCATATAAGTATGCCATAAATTTTTTGTAAAAAGCAGCTTCCCATAGGTATTTAGGGGAAAGTTTCCCTCATGACATATACTTGAAAATATACTCACGCCGTTACATAACACCAAACACCTTACAAGGGGAAGATTCCATTTCTTCCGACAAAATTATTGATTAAACTATCGTTTCAAATTCTTATAGATTTAGAGTGTGTTTCTATGTACATTTAAAAGATAAAATAATTAATTAAATTTTTGTAAAATGATTTTTTATATAATAATTAAATAAAAGAATTAATGTTTTTATCATTATCCTTAAGATTTGCGTTCAAAATTTTACCTACTAATTGATAATTATTTTTTATTTTTTATTTTTAAATATTTTGATTTCATCATTTATTATAAAATAGTATTTTTTAATCATTGTTTAATATTATAACTTATAACTTAGTTAATAAATATTTTATTTAAATTATTTATAATAAAATATTTCATTTTTATTGATAAAAATTTTAAAATCCATTTATAGAAACTAAAAAAATTTAAATTCAAAAATTATTTATTAAAAATATATCATAAATGATTAAAAATCATTAAATTATTTTTTTATAATACATAATCCTCAAAATAAGTACAAATTTATTTATATAATTTTTACTATATATAAGAATAAATAAAAAATATTTTCCTTTTTTAATATAATAATTTAACTTAAATAATAAAATATTAAATTTATAATTAATAAAATTTATAATTCTTAAATTACAATCTAATAATAATATCTTCATTTATCATCTTCTCGGTATTACTAACTTTTAGTTTCTACCTATCATTTTGGTTCATAGGTAGGTTTTTAGCTTTAAGATGTGTTCAACAAAATTAGTGATAAACAAGTTAACAGCTGAAAACTTATATGGAGGCTGATAAATTATCTAAAATTTAAAAAATTATTTGAAAATTAAAAAATTTGTTAATTAAAATGAAAATATCAAATAATATTATCTGTAAATTTTTTTATACAAATAAAATAATAAATAAGAATATGGTTATTAAATTTAAGTTTAAAATATAATTTATTATTTATTATTTATTTTATTATTGCATTATGTAATTTAAATTATTATATTAAAAATAACGAAAATATTTTTTAATTTTATTTTTTATAAATATTTATATTAAAATATTATATAATAAATTTATAATTATTTTAATAATTATATATTATAAAATAGAGAATTTGATAATTTTATTTATTTATGATAATTTTTTATAAAAATATATTTTTAAATAAATAATTTTTGTTTGAAATTATTTTTTAATATTTAATAAACATATTCTAAATAATATTTCTATAAAATAATATTTTATTTTTAAAATTTTATTGATAAATATTACATATTTTATTGTAAAAAATTTGAATAAAATATTTAATAACTAAATGAAATAATATATCATTAAATAATAATATAAAAAGTAATATTTTATAATAAATGAAAATTATCAAATATATGAAAGATAAAAATTAAATAATAATTTTTAACTAATAACTAAAATATTAAAAGATAATTGAGATAACGTTAAAAAAATAATATTTATTTATTTAGTTATCAAAATAAATATTATATTAAATACAAGTGAAATCATCTTTAAAAAATTTAGCAAATTATTTCATTTTTCGTTTAGATAACATATTTTGTTAAAAATAGATAAAATTTAATTATTTAATTGGATATTATATATATATATATATAAAATACGAAATAATTAGTTTATATTATTTTATTTTGAAATGATTTCAACTCAATTTAACATGATAACTATTTAGATAATTAGACAAAATAATTAGTATTTTTTTTAAGATTTTAACTATTACTCAAAATTTATCCTTTTATTGTTATTCTTATATAATTTGGTATCTCTTATTTATTATAAATTATTATATTTTTATATAATTGTTTAATGTTATAGTATTTAATTTAGTTATTAAATATTTTATTTAGATTACTTATAATAAAATATTTTATTTTTGTTGATAAAAATTTTAAAAATAAAATAAAACCTTTTTTTATAGAAATAATTAAAATTTATTTATAAAAGTTAGAAATATCTTTTATTACAAATAAAAAATTATTTATAAAATAATTTTTATTAAAATCATATGATAAATAATAAAATAAATAAATAAATTTATAAATTTTTTATAATATATAATTATGAAAATAATTATAAATCTATTTACATAATTTTTAATTAAATATATTAAAAAATATTGTCCTTATTTTAAAAATAATTAAATTTAAATAATATAATATTAAAATTTATAATTAATAAAAATATATAATACTTAAACTTTAATCTATATATCATATTTTTATTTATTATTTTATTTTGATTAGTTAATTTAAACATACATTCTTTATTTTATAAGATTCTAATTTTTAGTTAACTTTTTAACCTTTATCTTTCAGCTAATTTTTTCAGTTTTTATTATACTAAACATATCTTTAAACTAATTTATCTTTTAGTTTTATTAAACATTTAATTAATTTCAAAAATTATTTTTTTAAAAGAAAAAAATTAATCTCAACTTTAAGAATATTTTAAATATTTAAAGATGGTAAAATTGATTTAAAAATTAAATATTTTTATATGATAAATATTTAATTTTCTAATAAAAATATGCTATTTTCAAATGCTTAAAATCAATCTTAAAAATAAAAATTAACAAAATTGTAGGATAAAAATATATTTTTTAAATAAATTTATATTATTTATTTTACTCTCGTTAAAAAGCACTTGACAGTATGTAGGAAATTAACTAAAATGAACAAATTTTTATCTATGACATAAAATTTTAATTTTTATCTTTCATAATAATGTTGTAAAATTATATCTTTTATAAAATTAAAATTTATAGTTAATTATTATTATTTTAAATGTTTAATATTAATTATAATTATTATTTCAGTTTTAAAATGTTTGAAATTTATTGTTAATAGTTATTTGAATTTTAAATTTAATTTATAAATTAATTATTTATTTGATCGTTTGAAATTTTACTTGACTTTATTTCTTTAACTGAAAAAATTATTGTAGTATTATTTTTATCATTACAATTTTGATCCATGATTTAAATTTTTAGACATTGACTGCAGCGAAAATTTCCATATATACTAATATATTTTATTGAACTTATGCACTTAAGTTTCTTACCTACTTTATTTACTAGTTCGAACACGCTATCATATCTTGAACATCAGAACATAAAGGTATAAATGTATAATCCCGGAAAATAATACTACGTGTCTATTATGCGTCTCAACTTAAAAGATATTATTTTTTTAACACATAATAGGCTTAAAAATGTCACATTCTTTAAAAGACACAAGATTAATTAAAAATTTGAGAAAAATAAAAATAAAAGTAATTAAAAATATAAAAGTTAATAAAATTATTATTATTATTATTATCTATTTTAATAATATTTTCATTTCAGTATAATTTGTTTTATTACATTATATTTCTCTCTCTCTTTTTTTTTTCTATCTCTTGCTTTCATTTCATTTCCATTGGACTGTAAACTCAAGTTTTTTCCAGCTAGTATATCCTCGATCAATGCGTGTTTAAAAAAGAAACAGTTTTTAATTTTATTTTTTTTTGTCTACCTAACAACGTAAAAGATCTTGCATGCTTATTTTTTTAGCGTGTCTACATGCATAGCTTGTAAGCAATATCTAACCTGCAAATCGAGACTCTCACCAACCATTTTTTATGAAACTAACATGAAGAATTGCGTTGTTGATAATATTTTAAAAAAAATAAATTTCACATAAATTAGATTAGAAATCATTGAAATTTTTATATATTAAAATATTCTTTAAGAATGTAAATAAACAAATATATATATATATATATATATATATATTCTAAAAAATACTGCAACAAAATGTAAATATCTTTAAGGATAATACAGCTATACACCTTCCACCAACACTTCAATCAACAATCCTTCCATTTTATATATTAACATATTTGCTATGTCGAAACCTATAATTCTTTCCGTCATGATCTGTGCAGAAAGTAAGTTCATCTCCCTCCCACCCCTCCATATATATAAATTATGTTGATAAATGGTTAGTAAAAATTACTTTTAAAAGTTTTATTTTTCTTAATTAACTCACTATTATTTTTAACTTTCTATATATCATTCTCATATCTATTAATTATGTAGAATAGAATGTGAGTTATTTAACTAATAAAAATATTTATATGTCGTTAGATTGGACCAAATCAGGTTAACTCACTATTATATTTGCTAGCCGCCGCCGAACATTCTTGTATACCACTATGTTAATTTTGGTATCTTGGATGGTAGAGTGTGGACAGACAGTGACACGAATGCACAAATAAATTTTAGAAAAAAATGACAAAACATATATATTATAAAGAAAAATATCAATACATATGCACAATAACTTACATACAGATACATATATGAGTAGTATGAGCTGTTTGATTTATTTTTTTTCACCGTTAGATGGAAAAGTATAAAGGGGTGAAGCTCTTGTGCGTGTATAGCATAATGACTGCTCATATCGCAATGACAACATTTATTTACATGTACAGTGACATGGAGAAATGGTGGGGTGGTATTTTGCACTATGCCACATTCATAGAAGGGAACATGTGTGGCCATATAAATTATAATGGTTACACTATTGCACGACGAATCGACGATCCTCTTGGTATGTGCATATCTCTATACCTAGTCTCCCGGTTGTTTAAAGAATGCGTTGTATTCTCATTCCGAAGGTTTTGCTCTTCCATGTTTTGTGCTCCTTAGATCCAGTTTGGTCCCTTTCATGTATGATCATACATGTGAAATAATACTACTACTACTACTATTTGCCTATAATTATTACACTTACAATTATGTATGTCCTTTTAGTGGGTTAATAAAGGCCAACGAGAATCACTTCGTCAAAAAAACCATCATTAAGAACCTCCCAATGTCTCCAGTACTGTGAGGCTAATGGAGAAGTATGTATTCCTACCCATTTTGAATTTCATGAAGAGGAAAAGAAAAAAGAAGAGAAATTGAGAGCAGTGTATTTTGTATACCCCTTAATTATATCTTATTATAACGACTTGTTCCTTTTTATTTCACCTCTATTGTTTATTTTATAATATTTTATGTTAATTTATTATATAAATTTTTGTAAATTAAGCTCCGTACAAAAAAAGTTGAATTTATTTTAAACGCTATACATTCAAAATGTCGTAGCCGTGTTTAATCGATAAAATTTTTATCTTAATTTGAGATCACTCCTCAAATTTAAAGACAACTGTTGCGTGTTTTTCTGAATAGGTGCATCACTTGAAAAGTAATAAGGGTAAATATTTAATAAAATGTAAATATCAATTTCACATATTTGATAATTGTTAAGATCACCAAACTTTAATTATGCAGACAAATGCATAAAATGTGAAATTTGAGAAAAGATTAAAGAAGATGAGAAAGAAGAGAAAAAGGAAAATTTTCAAGAGTGGAGTCAATCACAAATAACAGTTTAATATGTTTGGTTTCCTCTATATAATTATTAGCACTGGTATTATTTATGCATTGTATGAGTATGTATTTTTAGAATTAAAGAGTAATAATTATTTTAATTATAATAAATATAATATTACACTAATAATTAATTAATTAAAAGGATAAAACCCATAAAATTAAAGAAAAAATTATTAAAACTACAATATATAATTTTTATTGATTTAATATATTAAAATTTAAAATAATTAAGATATGATAATATTAACATTTTATTTATCTATAAATAAAAATATTTTCAAATTTATTATCATATGTTAACATTTACATTTTAAATCAAATTAATATTTAAATAATAAAAATTATAAATAAAAATAAAAATAAATACTTAAAATAAAATAATTTATATAATTTAATCAAAATAATATAATATTTAATAATAAAAGCTCTAATTTAATATAAAAATAAAGAAGAAATCAAGTTACTCCTATAATAATTTTACTAAGAATTATTTATTTAATAATTTTCGTATATAATTATATTTTATCAATTCAATCGTTAAATTAATAAATTATTTTATATAAATTATTTTTATAAAATTTAAAATATATTAAATATATTAATATTTTATTAAATAAATTTAAATTAACAGATATTATAAAAGATATATTATCTGTTAATTTAAATTTATTTTTTAAAATATCAAACAATTTTTAAATTTTATAAAAGTTTAGAAAAATAATTTATATAATATAATTTATTAATTAAACAGTTGAATTAATGAAATATAATTATATATAAACATTATTAATTAAAATAATTCTAAACAAAATTACTCTTAAAATAATTTAATTCTTTTTATTATTATTATTATTATTATTATTATTATTATTATATATATATATATATATATATATATATATATATATATATATTCTGCTGAACAATTTACCATACTTGAAAGATAAATGCGTTACAATAAACAAGAGGAATCAAAATCTCTTCCACTTATCACTCTATATTTTAATCAAAAAAATCTAACAGCTTTACTAATTTAATAACTCAATAAAAGTAAATTGATTATGAGATAGACCTTTAAAAGTTCCTTAGCTGAATTTATTTTATTTATTAATTAATTGCAATATGATCGTTAGCACAGAGCACTTAACATAACTTCTGTAATGCTACGTCGCTTATCTTTATTAGGATAATGTGAAAAACATGGAAAAAATAAGAGAAGAAAAAAAATAATATAATAAAAATAAGAAAAAAACTATTTATTTAAATAAATATAATTATAAAATAAAAAAATTGTTATTTATTATTTAGATAAATATAAATATATATATATATATATTAATAATATAAATATTATTTATGTAAATTTAAAAAATTAAAAATTAACTTTAAAAATTATTTTTTATTATATTTTATTAATACAATATTTATTTTTTATTTTTTAAATATTTAATAATTTTAACAATTTAAAATAAATAAAAAAATATTTTTCTGTTTCACGTTTGGTTGAAAGATTAATTTTTATATAAATCCTATTAAAATACATTCATTCCTATATATAAAGAAATAAGAAAAAGTATTTCTACTATTTTTTTTTCTATATTTTTTCTCTCTCTTATTTTTTATAAAACAAACAAAGCGATAAGAACTAAAATCTAACTTGGACGAAGCTAACTAGTGTAATGTTGGGCTTTTGACTATATCTCGAATTTTAGTTAAGGATAAAAATATATTAGGCTAAACTAAATTTTAATTTTAAAAAATTTAGATTTAATTTAAAATCTATTATTTGTTATAAATTTTTTTTATTAAAATCTAATTTATTTAAAAGTCTATCAAAATTTATTTAAAAACTTACAATATAAAAAAATATAAAAACTTAACTATGTAAATGATAAAAAAATTTATAAATTTAATATATTAAAATAAATATAATATATATATATATATATTAAAATTTATAAATTACTAATAAAATTATAAAGTTTACTAAAATTTTAATTTTTTATATATTTAATTTTTATAAGTTATTTTTTTATTTAAAAAAATTTTTTCGTTAATTTTTAACTTTCATTGCTAACTTTAAAATTCATCCTTGTTATTGTTTTGTTGAAGAACTAATTTATATTAGTTAAAGTAAAATACTAATTTACATAATTTTTAAAAATAAGAACCAATTTGCATTATATTAAAAATTAGAAATAAATTTATAAAAATTAAATAAATAAAAGATTAAAATGCTAATAAATTTTAACTTTATATATTTTAAAAAAATATTAAATAGAATAATTTTTTTTTACATTTTAAATTTATTTATTAATTTTTTTATAAATTTAAATTTATTTATTAAATAAATCAAATCAAAATAAACTTATGATATCTTAAATTCTTGCTTAGATAGCTTAACTCATTATCGCCTCTAATGTTAGGCAACTTGCAATTAAACTTTTCAAGCTATATAACGATGACAAAGTTTGTAAGGTTAAGTTCTAAATTTCCATAATACTTCACATTATAGGGTATGAGTAGCAAATTGATATAAAAAATAGATATTTATAATTCAATTTTAAATGCCTCTAATGTTAGGCAACTTGCAATTAACCTTTTCAAGTTATATAACGATGACAAAGTTTCTAAGGTTAAGCTCTAAATTTCCATAATATTTCACATTATAGGATATGAGTAGCAAATTGATATAAAAAATAGATATTTATAATTCAATCTTAAATGATGAAAATGTATATAAAAAATTTAAGTTGCTGAAAGATTAAAAAGAGACTAATACAAAAAATTTAAAGGATAAAATATAAGAAAAAAATGTGTTTAACAAATAACTAAATCGATCGCTAATCAATAGAAATTGATCGTTCAGTATTTTAATTGTAGAAGCAACAATGGATAAAACGGTGGCCAACCCTAATCACAAATGGGTTAACTATTGACTTTGAATGTCTGTTGGTAATAATAAAGGTTTGTGGTTGATATAATTGATCGTAAAATAAATAATAATATATCGTTAACTGTATCATCATTTTTAAGACCAAGTTTACAACTAGAGTATAGTCACAAATTTGATCATTATATTTAAATACAATTCCGTGGCAAATGTGGTGTCAAAGTTGTAAAGAAATTGATAGCTAACTCATTCACAAATTTGTTTGTGAAATTTGGTCACAAATTCAACTGCAATATGATAAAATACATGAAATTATTCAACTCTAACGGTCGCTAAATGGTTATCTCCAACTTTTAATTAAATTCTTTTGATATTGATTTTGTAATTGATTTTTTCTATCATTATATTTTGAGATACATTTTATTTTATTTTTTTACAAATTTTTATTTAAATAAGCCAATTTATATTAAATTCAAGCACAACAATAATTATTTATAGAAAAATTATGAGTACTTAATAATAAATTCATGCACAACAACTATAATATATATTAGTTTATAAGTACTTAACAATTACAAGTACTAGATATAAGCTTCTACATATCAAGTCTCTATCCGGATGATATCAACAGAGAATTGTTAACATGTTTATCCTTTTACACGACAAATGACCAAAGAAATAGAAGACGACCCTAAATGTTGCATAATTTTATAGATAATTACAATGGTCTAAATTAACTCTAAAGATTATCTATGTAACTATGGTTCTGTCCATTGTAGTTCTTTATTTAGGCTAACGATAATTAAAATATAATCAACCACACAAGTAAAATCATATTAAGTATAATTGGAAGACGAAGAAACAAATTTATCACCTCAGCTAGCCTAATCCATAGTTTTAAACTTCAAGTTTCATATGTTGTAAAAATTGTGTATTTCAAAATAGTTTTAAATATTTAAATTAATATTATTAATTTAATTTTAAATATTTAAATTAATTTAAATAATTATCATTATAATTTTAAGATATTTATAATTATTACTAATTATTTTAAATTTAAATTATGAATCAATCGTTTTAATTATCCATTAATGGTTATTATATTTTAAAAGTTGACCGTTGAGAAATTATTACGACATTATTTTTTGCCGTTTTGAATTTAATTTCTGATCGGAATTTAATTTCTAGACATATTGGTTGCCCTAAAAATCTTCTATAAATATTACGCCATGGGCGGACAAATCCTTGAGGGCAGTGTAATCACAGCCTCAGCCTACGAGACATCATCAACCTTCTCCAATAATCTTCGAAATTATCCAACAATCTCAAGGATTTGACCCGTAATATTTTTTTTTACAATAAATTAGATTTTCTTTTTCTTTTGTAAGAGCACGTATTTTTTTTTAATTTTTATCTCTTACATTAATCATCTTTTTGCAAGTTTCAGGTATTCCGCTTAAAAGTCCTGTTCTGTCTATGAATCATGGAATAGGTATTTCGCTTAAAAGTCCAGTTCTATCTATGAATCATGGAATAGGTATGTTGTCGAAGAATGTAGAGAAGGAACATACTAAAAGGAATTTTTTTTAAATCACAATATTATTAATAATAATAAAAAAATCAACCTTTATTATTATTCTAATTGATTATTATTCTAATTGATCTTTCTCTTACTATTTGATGATTATCTTATGATGATTTCTAATTTTAATTTTACCAATAAAATTCATAAATTGTTATGATAATTAATTTTTGTTTAGAGATTGTTTTTATGCTGGTTGTGATGATTGGATTTTAATATAGGGTAAGTGTCATTATGTATGATTTTCCTTGAAATTTAAATTGGGATTACGTAGTTTATCCCCAGTCTTTTATGGAATACCTTCTATTTCTTCGTTCTCATCGGTCATAATTTTTGTGTTTGATTTAATGATTGGATCGGGTCAAATTTGTATGATATCTAATTTAAACTTCAAATAGTAAATGTCGTGTTTAGGAAAATGAGTGCTTGTTTTTATCTTGAATGTTGAGAACATGAAAAAAAACTCTTAGATTGATAACGCTGTATGAGATTTTGTTATTTGTTCTATATATCAATTTTTATTCTATTGATTCCTACTTGATATTTGATATATGAACAAATAATCAAATGTGATGTGAACAAATGTTGGTTATTGCAATAAAATAAATCATATAATCAAATGTAACGAGTACAAATGCTAGTGATTGCAATAAAATAAATCATATAATTGATTTTGTTGAGTATATTCAAATTATTAAGAAAGTGATATTAGTGAAAATATTTTGAGTTTGTTGCAACATATTTAAAATATTCAAGAGATACCATTAATTATGGTATGAAAATTTTCCACTATATTAAAATAGTATAGTGATGATAAAATTGATTTGTACGAGAATAAATCAAAATTAGATTTTTTCTAATCTTAAACAAGATATCGTGATTTGAATTATCCAAATATATAATAAAATATATTATAGAGACCAAATCATTATTTTTTATTTGGGAGAATTAAAGAATGTGTACTAAAAAAAATTCTCAGTAAATACTGAAAAGAATAAATTATGTTTATTGTAAACATACTCATGATTGCAAAGGGGTAATAGTGAAAATTAATTGATAGATATAAATCGAGATATGATCATATATGTCACAAGGTTTTGTGAATGATCACTAGATAACTAGTGATCCTAATTAATGCGACGTCAAATTTAATTTGACCTTATTTCTCACAAAGCAAAAGTTTAGTGAATGACATAGAGGGAATAGAGTTTTAACCAAAATAAAATCAACAGTAACAGGAACCCAACCTTTGTGATTGGAGATCCCATGAAGAAAGTTCATATGGGTAATAACAAATTATTGTTGGTCTTTCCAGCACTGTTTATTCTTTGTTCCTATGGTGTGAGAAGTGTTAGGCTGCATTGAACGAGAGGTTAATTCTAGAATGTTTAATGACTATCGTATCCTGAGTGGTGTATGAAATGCAGAATACACTTGATGAAGTCACCTGTATGAGTGTCAAGTGGGGCTGCTTGTATGAGATTGAGGCACAATCTCTAGAGCACTCATGAATCAACCAGACACGCGCATGGCCTATTTGCGCAAAACCGGCGAAAACGGCAAAAATCTTGAGGTGTAATGTGACACGTAAACCTCTATCTTACAACCAGGTGTTTTTGGTTCATAGAAACTCTGCTTCACCAAAGCACCGTCAGTTTATTTGTCTATGAGTCTGGTTCATAGTCCAAAAGATACCGGATCTGATGCATTTATACTTGCGTTAACCCAATAAAATATTTCTTTTAATTTATTTTATTTTTAAACCTTTTTGAAACAGTGGAGGATTGTTGTAAAAATTGTGTATTTCAAAATAGTTTTAAATATTTAAATTAATATTATTAATTTAATTTTAAATATTCAAATTAATTTAAATAATTATCATTATGATTTTAAGATATTTATAATTATTACTAATTATTTTAAATTTAAATTATGAATCAATCATTTTAATTATCCATTAATGGTCATTATGTTTTAAAAGTTGACCGTTGAGAAATTATTACGACATTATTTTTTGCCGTTTTGAATTTAATTTCTGATCGGAATTTAATTTCTAGACATATTGGTTGCCCTAAAAATCTTCTATAAATACCACTATTTCTGATGGGTTAAACAGAGAATGTGAAATTACTTGCTAGTTCTTTTGCTGAACATTTCAGAAGGAACTGTTGTATCCTGGAGGATTACACCATGGGCGGACAAATCCTTGATGGCAGTATAATCACACGCCTCAGCCTACGACATCATCAACCTTCTCCAACAATCTTCGAAATTATCCAACATCATATTCTACTTATATTTTAAGATCCCATGTTCAATCTTCTTACAACGGAAAAAAAAAATAAGCTACAAAAAATTATTATCTAAAAATTAAATTACTTACCTAAAATTCTATAAATCTTTTTATAATATAAAGTAGCAGTTTCTAGAACATATTTTTTCTGCCTAAATTTACATCCATTCTGTTTCATCAATTATTTTACACATGTAAAATATAATATTGGATTATTTTTGTAATTACATAATAATATATAAATAAAATATGGATTAAATTAAATTATACTAAATAATATTTTTTAAATAAATAATTTAAAAAATTATAAAGTGTAATTAAATATATAAATTTAAAATTTAAATAGATATTTATATTTTAAGATTAAAATAAAGAATGATAAGTGGAAGAGAATTTGATTCCTCTTGATTATTGTTGCAAAGCTATATGCTTTGAAGGTCATTTCTCCTTCAAGTATGATAAACTGTTCAGCAGAAAAGTGATATATATATATATATATATATATATATATATATATATATATATATAAGTTTAGTCCTGTCGCTGGGTGACAGGAAAAGTTGGCTTTATACTTTGGTTTGCATCAAATATCAAGTGTTCCAAGGAAAATGGTAGCTATAAAAAACCTGGTGCATCTTCTTCACTTAAAATTGTTGCTTGCTAACTCCAGAAAAACGGAGGAAACAAAACCTGGTGTAATTCACTTCATCTCATTTACTTAATTTCTCTATCCGAACTGTATATTATCGCACCCTTTTAATTAACTACAATAAAGAGTGTAATTCACTGCATCTCATTTACTTCATTTCTCTATCCGAACTGTATATTATCTTTTCTCACTAAACGTATGCATTACAATGAGTTTGTTCTACTATTTTATTCTTTGTGATAATAGTTAGTGTTTTTTTTTTTTTTTCTATTTCACATTCACTCTATAAATTTTAACAGGGGTAATATGTTGGAGGGCATCTTATGAAAAAATTTGCCAATCATAGACATCAATATTTCTCAAATTGATTTAAATATTCCTATAATTGTCATTCGCCAGTTATGCAAATTAAAAATATTTAATGGTGTAATTTTGTAGTTCATATTATTTTATTGTTTGGTTTAATTATTCTAACAAAGCTAAGGTTTAGATTGAATAATATATTGTTTTCAATTAAGAAATAACATAAGTCATTATGATCAAGATAGGTCTCATTTACAAAGTAACGTGTGAATATTTCTTTTAGAAAATGATATGAAAAATAAAAATTAACTATATGTTTAATAATAATAATTAAGAGTTAATGAAATTTTAAAGTGTAAATAGTGAATGATTACTAATAAAATCTTTTAGATCGAATTTTCTACAATAAATAGTAGAATAAGATGATGGAGTTAAATGATCCATAAAAATTAATATAAAATATACTTAAATTTTTAAAATTATAAATTTAAAATATTTTGATATGGGAAAGATTAATTAATAAAACTATAAAAAATTAAATAAATGAATTTTTTAAAATTACTTCAAATGCTAAAAACAATCCAGTACGATCCTAAACAAGTTAGTTTTCAAATTGAATATTTTATTAATAGTATATATAATATCAAACTAATGTAATGTTGTTATTTTTTCAGTTATTTTAATAATTACCTTATTTTTTAACAAAATATTACTTAAATGAACTATAAGATATGAAAATATTATTTAAATGAATTATTTAATATCATAATATTTAAAAATATTGGGATGAAAATTTAGTTCAATATAAAAAAATTGAAAAGTTACATTTAGTTTAAAAAAAGGAGATTGATTAAAAATGGAATAAGAGTAAAAAGGTATCACAGCGGGACAGGTTAAGACAGGCTTCATATTGTCCATCTCTGTTTTTATTTATGTCAGATTTACCATTAAGTTTCATCCCCATCCTTGATCAGAGTCAAAAAAATTCCTTTTCCATCCGTTTTTGGTATTTTTTATATTTATATTTATATTTTTAATAATTTTTTAAATTATTATATATTTTTAAATTTATATAATTATTATTTTTATAATTTTATATAATATTTTAAAATAATAAAAATATTTTAATAAGTAGAGTAGATTTAAAAATGAGAGAAGTATCAATGTTTTCGTATTCGACCTCTTTTCAAAAGTTAGATTTTATCCAAACCTATCCCAACACTGATTAAATCAAAATTTTCTCATTAAAATTAGAACAAAATGGGATAAGTACAAAATTTTTTACCATGCTTATAAATGAGAATTTTTCCATTTAAAAAATGAAAGAAATAATTTATCTATTTGAATAAAAATATTTTTCTCTCCTAAATGTCAAGCTATAGCAGGTGCTTGAAAGAGTTAGAGATGAGGAAACAGGATCTTTGCATAGAAGTTAGTAATATATTTTTGTTTTGGTTAATAAAATTATATCTTAACATATTTTTATTCAATTATTTTTATAAACCAATAATATATATTAATGAAACATCAGGATTAATCTAAAACAAGGTACATAGAATTTAGAAGACATCTTCTATTAAATTACAATAATATATATAACTGTTGGATGTTATTAAGATAATAATTTAAAAGAAATGAAAATTGGTATCTTTTACTCAATGTTTTAGAAGACATCTTTTATTAAATTACAATAATATATACAACTGTTGGATATTATTAAGATAATAATTTAAAAGAAATGAAAATTGGTATCTTTTACTCAATGTTTTAGAAGACATCTTCTGTTAAATTACAATAATATATACAACTGTTGGAGGTTATTAAGATAACAATTTAAAAGAAATGAAAATTAATATTTAATCTATATTCATGTTTTGAATTTAATCAAATTTATGATATCATCTTTATTATTTATTGTAAGTTAAAAATAATTTAATTTTTATTAACTATAAAAAATTAAATTACCGTAAACCAAATAGTGATTCTTATATTACACTCAAACCATATTAAACATTTCTTAAAAATACAAAAGACATTAAAAAAATATGTTGTATTATTTCCACTTAAATTTTACATCGTCCATGAATTTATAGATTAATTTCAACCATTCTTTTCTTTATAATATTATTTTCTAAAAATATGCTCTTTAACATTTCTTATTACACAAAAAAATCTACTTTAAAAAATATATTTAAATACCAAAATTTTTTAAAATAATAATCTTCATATCTTATTTTACATTTTTTCAATATTATTTTTATTCAATTTAATAAAGTTAGAAACTTAAAATACATCTTATTATTCATTGTAACAAATAATTTTAAATCAAATCTACTTCATACAACATATATCATCTTAACATTTCATTTAGTATTTTATTGAATGATACACATTTTACTACTTACACAAGGACTGCTCTTCCCGATGTGCCATCATCTATACTTTTGGTGAATGATAATGTGAACACAAAGATTGTTTACGAAGGTTATTTCAGACTAAGTTGACCAGAATTTGCGACTTTTAATTTAAAGTTTGATACATTCTTACATTTTCTTCATAGGCAAATAAGTTTTATGTTTTGGATATGGACCTTATTAGTATAATATTTTGGAATTTTAAAATTATTTTTATTGCACTTTAAATCATTTAACTATTTTTTAATTTATTATATTTGCTTGATATTTTTACTGTATCATAAATAGGTTAACAATATTTATAAATAATTTTTATTTAACATACGTGTAGAAATTTTACATAATATTTAAATTATATTATGAACATATTAATGTACTGTTAAATTTTTTATGATGTTGTATTATTTTTTTTTGTAAAAAAATATAATTTTAAAAAATTTTCATTACTTATAAATTAGTGCAAACATAAAAATATTAACATTTTAAATATATTAAAATTAAACATCCAAAAAAAATATGTAATACAGGAATTAAAATATTATATAATTTATCATTATTTTATATTTATTTAATAAAAATTTCTATTTATTTATTTATTAATATATTAATTTTAAAGATTTACATCAAATATTTATATTAATCAAATTAAAAATATCAACAATATATCTATGGATCTATAACAAACATTATGTCATATTATACTTTTTACAACATTTAAAAAAATATTACAAAAATATAAAAAATGTTACCTATTAGTTTTAATAACATTTTAAAAAGTATGGCATTCAATTTATGTTGCAAAATATTATTAGTAATATTTAAAAAATATTATAAAATTTTAAAAAAAAGTTACCTATAATATTTTTAAAAAATGTTACATCTAATATATATCATAAAAATTATTATATGTAATAATAAAAATATTCATGCAATCCATATAATAGAGTTGTTTCCTCACCTAAATAATTTTAACTTGTCCCCACACTAAAAAAAATTACATATACATACAGATATTTTTAGTTCATTTATTAAAAGTCTAGGTACAGACTTTATATACCTACAGTTTTAATAAATATTGCTAACAGAAAAAGCTTTTTTTGTCCATTACATCATGTTGATGGAAAGCTGAAATTAGAGTGTTCCAAGTCAGGTTTACAAATCCCTCTACTTTCTATCTTCCTCTACGAGGCCATCGCCATTAGAAGTGCGGCTTGGAAAAAATATTAAGTAAAGTAAATTGATTATTGATTTTACCACTTGACATGGAAAGGATTTCCTTTCCTCCCATACCTCGTACATTGCTCCATCAATCTCAATTCTCAAACACTTCCTACACTCTTCCAGGACCATACTCAACTCTTTTCCTCCACCTGGGTTTCGTCATCCATGCATATGTAGGTCCCTATAAAATTCCCCATGCTTTTTAAACATTCAGGTGGAGGTGGTATTTGCTCAGAAAAATATTTTTTACAGGAAATCGTAAAAATAAAAAAATAATTATTTTCTGCTATTTTTTTTAGTATAAAATTTAGAAAATAAAAAATAGAATAAAAATAAGTTAATATTTTTGTAAATAAAATTAAAATTAAAAAATAAAAAATATTTTTTCAAACCAAACTACCTTTAATTTCCTTTGCTTGGAGAGTAAGTCTCCAAGTTCTGACCGTGTAAGAATGTTTCTACCAATATCTCCCCAGGACCATTACTTGATCCGTTGAAATTTTCTTCAACAAGAAATCTTTATCATCCATTACATGGTCCTCCATCGCTTTATGAGATTCAAATTCTAGGAGCACCTTGCACCCACCAAGTTGATGAACTTTTACTAAAAAGAATCCTTTACAAAAGAGGAATTCTTGAATTTCCTACAAACAACGAATGGTTGGTTTCGGTGATAGAGTCATTCTTTTGTTTCTCCTGTTGATTTGTATTTGAATTGATAATCATAATTCACTCTGCTTTTGATAATCTGGTTGCTTTATTCACATCCTTTTCCCTCGGAGAAAATTACCACTTATTCTTAATTTTGGATACTCTCCTATTCATCAATATTTTAACTCTTTTCATTGTTACTTAATTATAAGATGAAATAATGGAACCAAGACATTCTTTACTAATTGAGAATTTCACGTTTAGCTGTATTAGAATAATTTGTCCAATTGGTCTAAGGATTGGATCAATTGAATATTATATAGGATTAAGTTTCCGTATCATGTGTGTTTTAATCACTCATATTATTATTATTATTATTATTATTATTATTATTATTATTATTATTATTATTATTATTATTATTATTATTATTATTATTATTATTTATGGTCTCTTTGATTTCCCGTTGTAAACGGAGGTTGGGAAGAATTGGATTCATTTTTCTTTGGAAAAGTTCAATTCAGCACCTTAAAAAATGGAGAAAACAGCTATCAAGGGAATTTGTTATGTAAAACCAACAGATTCTTACTCAAAAAATAATTAAGGATAAAAATTAATAATTTAATTATTGTCTATAGATAAAAAACTGTGTTACATTAAGATTCTACAATTTTTTGTTTTGTAATGTTCAAAGACAAGGAGAGGAGAAGATGTGAAAGTTCAATGCTCTCTTATGTGTGGGGAATACCTGTTTTAGTTTATTAACTCCTCAACACATATCAGGCTTCTCTTTATATTAAAAGCTCTCTTGTCATATTCATTAGCATCTATAATTAATATAAAATAATTTATATTAATAATTAATTAATACTCATTTTATAATTAAATAAAAAATTAATTATAAAAATATAATAATTTTTTATTTAAATATCATTAGACAACGATAAAAAAAATATATAAATCATTGAAAATAAAACATCAACTATAATATTTATAAATCAATAATACAAGAAATATGAATATTAATATTATAAATAAATATTCAATAAAAATATAAATTACAAATAATAAAACTTATATATTATGCAAAAGATAATGAATATAAAAATATAATATTGTTAAGAAAGAGAATGTCTAAAATCTTAAATTTGATAAAAAATACAATGATAAAAAAATCAATTAATACATATTTTATAATATAAATAACAATAATTTTATTATAATTTAAATTCTTCTAACTCAATTCAAAATGATTTAACTATATTCATAAGCTTATATAATTTAATAAAAATATTAATATTTAAATCTTTGGTTAATAGATATATTAATACTAATAAAACACTCATTCGAGTTTAAAATTTTTAAAAATTTCTTTCAAACAATTTAATATTTTAAATACATAAAATTTATTATTTTAAAAAAATATTTAGTACAAATGATTTAAATATACTTTCAATAACATAAAAACAGTAAAATATAATTCCCATAAGTTTGAGTACTTATTATAGTCTAATAAAAAATATCAAAATTAATTATAAAATGAGCCATATCAATAAATGTATTATAAATTTTGACATTTTAATTAATAAATCAAGATTTATTAAACAAGTAACTACATTAAATCAAATAAAATAAAATTTTAAGATTTAATTAGATAGTACAAAATTTAGTTTAGACAAAGAATATTTTAAATTAATAAAATTATAAAATATCTAAATGAATAAACATTTATATTTATTAGTCCAAACGATAAGGTTTGCAAATAACTTAATAATGTAGAAAATTATATTGAATAGAAATACTAACTCCATACGTATAAAATATGTAAAGTGGATGACCTTACAAATATGTGTAATATTGGTATAAGATAAGTAAAATAAAATTATATGTTAAATGAACAATGCCAATAAAATAACTTTAACATCTACTTAAGGTGACCTTACTAAGATTCAATTAAAATGCATATAATAATATATAATAATAAAGTGTATATAAAAAATACATCTTAGTATAATGAAATGAGACTAACAAAGTCTTTAAGAGTTTGTCATATAATTAAGCGTGTATAAAAATATATAATAATAGAAAATTATAAAGAATATATAACAATATTAATAAATTTCATGAGAAATAATTATATACTCTTCCACTAATTTAAAATATATTATAATATTAATAGAATTTCCATTGGAGTTAACTAATATTAAAATACTCCAATGATGTAATATTTAATAATAAGATATCATTTTTACTAAAATACTTATTATGAGTATAAAGTTTACAATCTTTCTGTTATTAGTTATTAATAATTGAAATTTAAGAGAGGATTATACTAAAGCAAAGTTAACTAGAAAAGTAGTTACCAAATAGAAATATAAAACCTAATAGAGAACTCTAATGAAGATAATACAAAATTGAATTTCATAATTAATTACATACTTTACATAAAATATTAAAAAAATTATAAATATTCATTTAATATTTTAAAATACAAAATCTTCTTATAAATTATCAAAAGAATTTAATAAATAATTTTAATCCAATTTAATGAGTTATGATGACTATTTAAAAACTTACCAATATATGAAAAAGATAATAATCTCTAACATATTAAATTAAATATGAGATCACTTATAAAATTTCCACATGTGACTTATAAAAGTCAAGTGTTAACAATACAAATAGTAATAAAACACACTTGAATAAATTGAATTAATGGTAAGGGAAGCTAAGATGAAAACTATATAACCTACACTTAGTCATTATAAATTTAAGGATATAATAATAGAAAATCTCTAATTTCCATTATCATTAAAGTTACAAATCAAACAATTACATTACTATATTATATTATACATGACCAATAAAATATTAAATACTTTTATTGTCTCATAAGTATAATTATCAAAATCATTGAATACAAAAAGAGAATAACATTGCTAAATACAAATCTCAAATTTGTATTAACAGATTTTATTTTAGAATAAGTTGAATTTAGTTTAATATATTATCCAAAATAAACTTAAATAATAATATACAATAGAGAAAATATTCTCTTCAAAATTTACAAACTAATTCAGAATTTGTTATAAAAGTTGTTAATTTTCAATAGGATAAAAAAAATTATAAAAAAATGAATCATAAATATAATTGATTCAAAATAATTTAATGATATTATCAATATAAATCATGATAATAAACTAATAATAAACATTATGTAAAGAGAAAACTATATTATTAGATAAAAGAATATTAATATAAGGATTTTGATTTTCTCATATTTAGTTGATTGAACATTTAATTAAATGAAAATGAGCATGTAAATTTCTTCCACTTAATAAAAAAAAATTTAAAAAATTTATTAAAAATATATTTAAAGCTTTAAGTTAATATTTAAATTATTTTTCTATCACATAATAATCATGTTAGGTAATGTGATACTTAAAGAGTATATTTATTGCTTACACAATTAAATAAATGATTATATTATGTAATATCATATTGATATGATATGTTTATTATTTACATAATTTAATATTAATTGCAACTTATTTAAAAAAAAATTATATTAAACGCTAATGATATGTTTGGATAAAATGGGAAAAGGAATGAAAAGATGTGGAAATCATTTCTCATACTGTGTTTGATATAAGTTGTCTTATGTAAGGCCAATGAAATAGATTCTATGATTTTCACAAAAAATTAATCCCCTTTTACAAGAAAAAGTGAGGGGAGAGTTTTTTTTTATATTTTAAATTGTTAAAATTTTGATATATTTTTAAAAATAAAAATTTATATAAAAAATTAAATTTTTTAAAGATAAATATTATTTTTTAAATTTATATAAAATATAATTTATATTACTAATATATTTATTTCTTCTTTTTTTATCAATCCAATTAAAAGAACATAATTTTTTTTGCTTTCTTTTTTTATTTTTATTTATCCAAACAATTTATTTTTTCTTTCTATTTCTATTTATATTTTTTTATTTTTTTATTTCTAATTTTTCTGTGATCCAAATAAAAAATAAAAAAATTATTAGGTTGCAAAATATTATGCTAAATTAATTTATTAAATTTCACAAAATAATATCTATAAAAAAATTACAATATTTTATGTTACGAATTTTTTTAATATCAATAATGTATTTTAAATCATAAATAATAAAATTTTACAATAAATAGTATATTATATTAATAAAAAATTAATTAGGTTAAATTTTGAGATCTTAAATATGAGTCGCGCGTATTAGTATATTAATATTCTGTTTTTATTTTTATTTAGATGGATAAAAATCATAAAATATATCATGTTCGGATCCACCATTCGTAGTATTTATTAGCTTTGTGTTTGGATAAAAATTTTAAGAAGAAAAAATAATTTTTAAGATAATTTAAAATCATAGAAATTAGAATATCTTACTTAGATATTATTTTAAAAAAAATATTAAACTCTATGAATTTTGAGAGTATTTTAAAAAATTAAAATAAGAATTTAATTTTTTTTAAAATAGATAAAATTTAAAATTTTTTATAATTCTTTAACTTATTCTCATAAATAACAGTTCCATTTTTATGTTATTATTTTTTTATTATATTTTTTTATTATTCTTTCACATCTTTTTCTTTTATCTTTGGACATAATATTGTAAAAACTATTTATATATCTTAATATTTTGACAAATAAAAAAATATAAAAAAAATTAATAAGAATCTATAAATATTTAAATGTAAAATTTTATATATACTAAAAATTAAATTATTTAATATAAATAAAAAATTTAAAATTAATAAATTTAAAATCTATCATTCAAATAAAAAATTATAAATATTAAAAATTTAAATTATTTTATTCAAATAAAATATTTTTAAACTACAAATATTTAAATTAAAAATATTTTAAATATTAAAATACTGTATCCAAATGAAAGATAAACATTCATAAATAAGGAGATAAAGAAAAAAAAATTAATTGTCCTATACTTTATAAATAATATATATATATATATCTTCTAATATATAAAAATATATACATATAATTATTCTAATAAATAGAAATTTATTTATTTTAGCAAAATAGCAATTTGGAGTAAAAGATATCTTTGCTATAAGGTTTAATGAGGATACATTGCAATCATAAAGTAAATTTAATATGGAATGAGTTAATTACACTGCTGAATATATATATATATATATATATATATATATATATATATATATAAGGTGGTAGCTTAGATTATTATCTCGAGTATAGAGCATAGTATGAGATGCAGGTTATTAGCTTTTAGCCCTAAAAAAGTTAATAGATTTTAAATGACACTGGGGCTCCGTAAAATTTCACATTTCATTATAATTAGCAATTTTTTTGTGCATTATTTAGATATTTTTATAATTACGTAAAATTTATAAATGAAAAAGTAAAGAAATACTAATTCTATAATCATTAATAATTAAAATTTAATTTCAACAATTAAAATTATAAATTATAAATTTGGCTAACAAATTACGTAAGTAAATCGCTTGAATGAAATATAATATTTTTTTTTATATATGTTAAAATTTAAAAATATAAAACTAAAGTTTATAAAGATTATAATAAAATAAAATTTATTTTATTTAAAAAATATATTTCTACCTTGATATAAAATATCAAGATTTAAAATTTAAGTTAAATTTAAATTTAAATTAATTCTATTCAAGCAGTAGTGTTTAAAAGTAATAAAAAATATATAAATAAAAAATTAAGCTCTCAACAGAGAAGAAGTTATAAGATTTAACATGAAAAAATATATCCTAAAAAATACTTTTATCAAAATTAAGAAATTGAATTTATAATATAAGAATAAATAAGTAACATTAACATGTAAAATCGACCTTTATTAAACATTTTTTTATATAAAATTCTAATTTCAATTATAAAATTATTTAAAATATTACAATTAAATCCTTGTCCATAAGTAATTCATTTTCATATACTTTTTACTAAATTATAATTTTTTATTTTTAAGCTTAATTTTATTTTTGTCAATGTTTTAATTTTTTAATTTAATCTTATTCTCTAAATTTAATTTATATTTTCATTCATTCCTTTAAAATATTTTATTCAATTTAATCATTTAATTTAAGTTACTTTTCATGACAATTATTTCATACTTTGCTCCAATATCTCTTAACTTAACGGAAGTTTTTTTTAATAATATTGTTTTCAAGTAAGTTTTATTTTTTTGTTTTACACTTCCTCAATACTTCATTATTAAATTATTATCCAAAGTTTTCATTTTCAACCACTCATTTGTTCCTATTTTTATCTCTATGTTAAACACTTAATAATAATTAATCATTATAATGATCAATATTGATTAAAATAATATAAATATATTTTTATCATTATAATTTTTAATCATTTTTATTATAAATTCATATCTATATTAAATATAATTTTTTTGAATTAATAAAAATTAAAAGATGAAAACAGTTAGATAAAAAATAATTTTAAAACCTAAATTGCATAAGAAAATAGATAAAGATTTGAGCTGAATCTAAATTAAATTTGAAGAATTAAATAAAAATAATAAAAAAAAATTAAAACTTAAATTAAAATTAAAGTAGATAAAATGACACTTTATTTTAATGCGATAGTGTCTTACTATTCAAAGATATAATAATCATTGACATATGACCGAATAACGGCATGACATCATGTTCGGCATGAGAGCATAATTGGGCTATAGTAAGGGATATTTAGTATGTTGTTAGATTTGTTTATTTTAAATAAATATTTTAATTTGATAAATTTTAAAATAAAATATATAAATTAATAAATTAATAAATTAATAAATTAATATATTAATTTTTATTTTTATGATAAATAATAAATAAATTTATCATTTTAAATATGAATTTTTTTTCTAAACCTTCTTTGGAATAATCCCTCAAGAAAGTTTATAAAATTATTTTTAAAATAAATTGCTATAAATTTCTTGTTATAATAACTGTGAATGAAATTTTTTATTAATTAATGAACTTTATAACAAGAAAATTTCGTAATATAGAAACAAGAGTAGTAAAAGTATTGATGTGCTAAAATAGACTGTTTAGTTAAGTTTACGTTAAATAATTTTAAAAATATAAATAAATTCTTAAAAATATAAAAATTAAATATAAATTTTTGCATCATAACAAGTTTAGTCAATTAAATATATTGGATTTGAGTAATTATATGTATAAGATAATTTGTAATCAAATCTATACAAAATTTATAAAATGTAAGGTTGTAATTTTTTCTTAAGAGAAAGAGTTTACAATTTTATCTCTTACAAAATGGTAAAGGAAGAAATTTATAATTTGGTTTTTCTAAAAATTATAATTTTATATTTGGATAAAATATTTTAAGAAGAAAATAATTTTTAAAAAAAATTAAAATTCTAGTAATTAAAATATTTTGTTTGTCTATTATTTTGTAAAAAATTTTAAATTAAAGATATATTTAGAGGATATTTTAACTAATTAAAATAAAAAATTTAAATTCTTCTAAACTAGATAGAATTTGAAATTTTTTCATGTTTCTTTCTTTCATTATTTTATATTTGTATTATTTTATTATTTTTTTTCTCATATTTTTTTTCTCTCTCATATCTAAACATAATATTTTTAACATTAAATAATATAATTATATATTTTTATCATTTTAATTATGTACATTTATTGGGTTATTATTTTTATTAAATATGTTGTATAATAAAAATACTTATATATCAAAATTTTGTTATGAATAAAAAAAGTAAAAGAAAATTAAAATAAATTTATAAATATTTAAACGTAAAATTTTGTATATAATAAAAATTAAATTATTTAATTTAAATAAAAAATTTAAAAATTTAAAATTCAATAAATTTAAATTGGGTTAAATATGTTTTTAGTTCCTCTAAAATACTTAAATTTTGATTTTGGTCCCTCAATTTTAAAATCTTTGGTTTAGGTCCCTTATTTTCTAAAATATCATGATTATAATCCTTGATATTAATTTAAGTTACATTAAATCAAGTTAGATCAATAATTATTAAAATTTTTTTTGACTATTTATAAAATGTTTTGATTATAATCCTCAAATTATGATTATTTTTTTTTTAATTTAATATAACTTAAGTTAACATAGGGACCATAATTAATGTATTTTATAAAATGAGGGATCTAAACCAAAGATTTTAAATTTAAGAGAAAAAATAAAAATTTAAATATTTTAGAGGAACTAAAAACATATTTAACCCATTTTAAATTCTATCATCTAAGTAAAGAATTTTAAATATAATAAATTAAAATTATTTTATCCAAACAAAATAATTTTAAAATAAAAGTATTTAAATTAAAAACATTTAAATTTCTTAAAATATTAAAAAAAATTTATCCAAACACTGGATAAAGAATAATAATATTAATTTAAACTATTTTATGAAAATATGCAAATATCTTTTAATCACATTTAATTTATATGTTTTTCTTTTCTCATAACTTCTAGGAACGTATGATGCGGAGGTTTCCTTACACTTCCTTTTATTTTGTACTTATCATACAAAAGCTACTCTAATTTTAAAGCCGACACAAAATCTTTTTTATTTTATAAATATCTAAACCTTTATTTTTATCATACTAACATGAATACCTTTATAGTAAACTTTGATACATTATATTTCTATGTTAAACTCTACATAAACTTTTTTTAAAATGTATTATAAATAAATATTTAAAAGATAAATTTTAAAATAATATTAAAAATCAGAACATAAATAATAAATTAAAATATATTTCATATCTTAAAATAAAAAAAATAGTTTAAAAATGTAATCACTTAAATTATTAGAGATAAAATAAAATAAGTAAATGAAATTATTTTCAAAAACGAATCAATGTTCAAGTGATTAAATTTTTAATTTGAATGAACTTAAGATAATTCTCATAATTTTTAATATATGATATAATTTATTTTAATGGATTTATGCTACTCTAAAATTATTTTTAAATTTTTATATATTTAAGTATTTAATAATTTTAAATTTTTATGGATTTAGTTATAATATATTTAAAAAATAGAAGTTTTGTTAAAAATATGGTCAGGATGTTTTTTATAAGATTTAGATAATCTTTTTTTTCTTCTTAAACTTGCTTTTTGAAATAAGCTAACCTGCATCTTACAACAATATTTTAATCAATCAAAATTGTATTGTAGTTTAAATGAAATTAAGGATGTAGACATTGTTATTTATTTATTTTAAAGATATAAATCCATTTCAAAAGAGAGTTTCCTTCCAGAATTATTGACAGCCAATGTCTCTGGAGTCTGAAATTTGAACCATTCGAGAGAATCCAGTGCTAGATGTGGCTCTTTCCTTTTTGCTCCCCCTTCGTTAATTTCCTTGTTTTTTATTTGCAAACTAATGTCTCGTATTAAAGATTTATTATATAAGCTCGTGGACTACGAATTTACGAATTTCTGCTTAGTGTGTGAAAACGCTATCATTTTTTACAGCTAGAATAATCTTTAATAAAATTCGCATCAATGCCAATGTTAAAATAAACACAAAAAATTCTCATCTTTTATGACCTTTTTTTCTTACGGAAGCAGAATCCCAAATATGTGTTACCTTCAGAATCTTGAATTTTTTATCCGATACCTCAAAGAGACACGAACATGCATATTAAAGACGTAGCTTCAATCTCAAAGGATTGAATTACGAACTTTATTTACTTTTCCCGTTTAGTTTGATACCTTTGAGCTTTTCTCTTTTCTCCAACTTCCCACTATATGCCTTCCTTTACAAATTTTCTTAGCTTCATTACTGAAGTTATTGATGCCTCAAAATTGTCATGTCAATAGAAGTTTTTTCTTTCCAACTTTGCTTTTGCTACACCAATATTCTTCCCACTGTCTTTTCTTTTCAACCTTGTCAAACCCCATATTTTCTTTCTTTTGTCTCTTTGTAAGGAATGTGAAGATTTTCTTAATTTGAACAAGGAAAAAAATCAATTAATCCTTATTTTGGTCCTTGAGCGATCATAAACCCCACTCAATTGCTAAATCAACCGTAAAGAATGTTAAACGTGGGCAATTTTATGCTATATATGTTTCAGTTAAATCAAACTAGTTATTATAGAAGAGTGGAAATTGGTTAGAAAAACTTGTGAAACAAAATTAAAAACGCAATAACATTACCTATGAAAATAAAAGTCAACATGTGGTGGCTTAATAATATGTACATAATCAGGTTAGTCTATATGATATGATATAGTGGTTTCTTTTCTTTTCTTTATGTCACTACCGTCTAGTGGCCAGCTTTTACCCTTTCCTCTCATTCTTATTCTTCAATTTTCTTTGTTTTATTTTCTTTGCTTCCCAACACGGTCACATTAGAAATTTCTGCCACCAATGGAACGGAAAAGAAAAAGATAGCAACGAAGAGAAAGTTGAACGATAATAATAATTAAAGAACACGTGTTGCAAATATGTACAAAGTTTTATTTTATTAGTCATAAAAAGAGTTTTAGTAATTAACTTAACTTATTTTTAAAAAATATTTATTTATTTTGTGGTTTTTAAATATATTTTTGAAAAAATATTATTCTACAAATTTAACCAAATTAACATGTATTATATATACGTACTCTTGCATCATATAATTCCTTTATAAAATTTTAAAAAGCTGAAGTCACTTATTAATATTTCGATGAAGCATAATTTAACAAGTCAATAAGATAAAATCATGTTCTTGATCGATGTGGACAAAAGCGAAAATAGAGAACTTCAATATGTCCTTTTTTAACTGGTGGGCGAATCATATTTTATGCTTAGTTTCTTAATATATACTTAAAAAACTAGTCAAAATTTTAAAAAATAAATAAAGATAATTTTAATTGTCATCAAACTGTTTTTGATAAATTTATATTGTTTAAAAATATTTATCAAAAAATAATTTAATAACAATTCAAAAAATTTAATATATTTTTTGATAATTTATATAACTGAAAAAAAAAATCATCGCTAAGTTTTATTTTTTTTAATAATAAATGATAGTAATGAAATGTTACCAATAAATATATATACATATATAAATGAATTAAATGTTAAATATAGTATATATATTAATTTAATATTATTTTATAAAATATAAAATTTATCAATATAATCATTCAATTATATAATAATATTTTATAATTATATATAAATATATTTAAATTTAAATAATTTAAATATTTATAAATATATTATTTACCTATATTAAATATTATATATATTTAAATAATATATTAAATGTTAAAATAAAATAATATAATAAAATATTTATTCATTTTTATTTTATATAAAATTTATAAATATAATTTATTTAATAAAAAATTTTAAATCAATAGTTAAATTGGATAAATTTAATATTTTATAAAAAATTATTAAAGTAGTATAAATAATACGTTTAATGTAGATATATATATATATATATATATATATTGAAATATTTATTAATTTTTATTTTATATAAAATTTTATAAATATAATTTATTTAATAAATTTTTAAAATTAATGGTTAAATTAATATATTTTATATTTTATAAGAAATTATTAAATTAATATAAACATTAAATTTAAAATATATATATATATATAAATTTCTATTTTAATTTTTTTTAAAAGATATCTATTTTTCTTGTAAAATAAATATACAAATAATACAACATAAAAAATAAAAATTGAGACAAGAAATATATTTTTAATAACTAAAATAGTTAACATGAAATTAATCGTAAAATATATAATATTTGCGACTAATATTTTTTTATTAATTTCGTTATTTATAATAACGACCAAGTCATATTCGTCATTATAATATTATATGTAAAGATAAAGTATGCATGTCATATAAAAAAATATTAACGGAAAAATTATAAATTTTATTAGAAATCATCACTAATATTAAACTTAAAAATATATCTGTTACAAGGTGTAATTTTTTACTAAAAATGTTATATTTATAATATATATAATACCCGTGAACTACACATATTTATTTGTACTTTATATTTGTAATATTAAATTTAAAAGAATAACTAAAAAAAATACATGATAATGATTAAAAAGTATATATTAAAATATGACATTCTCGTCAATTTATAGTTCAATACATATAATATTTTTAGTTTAATGCATAATTCTCAAACTTATATAAATTAAATATTTAGTCATTCTATTACACAATTTATTAAATCATAAATTAAAAATATAATAAAAATACGTTATAAACATATTGATACATATTTTAATGTGTAAAAATTCTCTTAAATATATATTATCTTAGTATTATATTATCTTATAATATCTTTTTTATCATACAAATTCTATGACATATAATTTATGTAAAATATTAAACAAAAGAACAACAAAATATAATATAAATTATTTTATAATTATAATTAAATTTAAATTATGTAAAAAATATTTTATGTCAATATTTTTAATGTAATTATATTTTTTTTTCTCTTTCATTCTATATGTCTACGTCGTATAGTGAATATTCAATATCGATTTTTATGTGTCATATTAACTATTTTTAATTAAATTGTGATTCTAAAATGAATATATAATTTTATTAACATAAAAACTAGTATTATTTTATAAATATGAAAATATTCATAAAAATTAATTAAAAATTTTGAATTAATGTTTAAATAAAAAATAATTAAAGAATTGGTAAATGTTTTATAATAATTGTATGAAAAGTAAACGGTCATATTAACTTTAAAATATTCTATGTTATATCTATTATTTTATATATATAAATATATAATTTATTAATGATTAATATATATATATATATATATTACTAGTGTTTTTAAGTTGCATCAAATTAAAAAAAAATTAATTGCAATATATTTATAGTATAAATTTTTTAATAAACTTGTTAGATATTTTTGAATTATTTATTTTTTTAAAAAAATTTCTTTTATTTTTTTATAATTATATCCTTACCTATTTCATTTCATGTTTCTGTTCTTTAAGATTTTAATCCTTTTCAGTTACGTGAAGTTTGAAACTTAATAGAATGTGTATGAATTAATAAATGTTATATGAATAAACTTTTTATTTTTGAATTTAAGACTAATATATTTAATAAAACAATACTTTATAATGTATTAAAATGATTGAAGTTCTTGTTATATGGAAAATTTTACTTTGTTTTTGAATAAAATAATTTAAAGTTCTTAAATTTAATGTATTTAAATAATAAAATAAAAAATATAAATTTTTATTTGAATAATATTTATATTAAATAAAAAAATTAAATGACTTTTATTTAAATAAAAAATTTAAAATTTTAATTTATTTACTTTATTAAATTATTATATATAATTTTTTTCATACTTTATTTATTTTTTAATAATTATTTATTTTTATTTAAAAATTACTAACATTTTAAAATTTTTCATCCAAATTCAGAATTGTACATAAATATGAATTAAAGAGAGAGAAAATGTTTAAAAGAGACTTAGAATATGTTTGTTTTAAAGTTATAAAATTAATTTTTATATTTTAAATAGAAATATATTTAAAATATTATATAATTTTACTCATTTTTAAATCAATTAATTATTTTAAATATAAAAAAATTCGAAACACTTAATAAAAAACTATATATGATGGATAAGGAAAAAACCAATTTTACTTTAGACAAACAACATACATGTTATTTAAGGTGTATCATCATATGTTATCATGTTCATTATATGTGATGATGAACCATCTTAAATTGCATAGGCATCATTCTTCCAAAATTTCCAAAATTTGACCTCTTTAGTTATTCATTAATGACAAGAATCATTCTCACCAATTTTTCAATAAACAAGGAGAAAACCTGTCAAAGTCAATATTAAATATTAATAAATATAAATAAAAACATAGGCAGTTTCTCCTTTTTATTAATCTTAAACTTTTCAGGTTATACACAATTAATTTTAATCGGCACCCTAAACTTCTTAAGCCACGTAAAGTTAGCTTTTCCAAAATAAAAACGAAGCAATTTTTTCCATCTCCAAGCTAGAAACAAACACATTTATTGTGAAAGGATTTCTACATAAAAATGAGTATACCTCTTAAATATGGAGATGTATTTTCCTATACAAGATCACTCTCGAGATTTACATGATGACACTACGAAAGTTTAAAGGAATCTTTTCCTTCCTTATATTTCCTTTCATGATGGTTCATCAACAATAGCTATGTTATAGGCAAGATAGAAAATTGAATGCTGTAGCTATATAGTTATAGGTACAAGGCTTTTCTAAAAAAAGTTATTTATTTTTATTCTATATGTGTCCTTGTACAGCTCCACGTCATTTTAAACACTGCAGTTCGTATGATCTGAACTTTACATATATAGATACATTAATTAAACCCTTTGAGGACTTCTGGAACCTTACAGATGAATTTGGAGAGTGAAAATGCATCTCAAATTTTCTAAATTTTTCTATATTTTGGGTTCTCTCATTTGAGGCTTGTTCATTTCGTCACGAGGTAGCGCATCTGAAACTTTCTAAATAACAGTAATTTAACAAGATAGCTCTGAACTATTTATATTCATTTGGCTTTTACATCTCTTCTTCCCACAATTTCATGTACGAACTGATTTAACAAATTCTTTAGACTTCTTGTTAATTTTTCATTACATAATATATTTATAAAAATTTAAATTAATTATTTTTAATTTAAAATTAAGTTAAGTTAATAATTTATTAATAAATTCAAATGAAAAATTAAACAAAATTATTAATTATATATATTAGATGAAAAATTAACAAAGACACCAAGTTATAAAATATTAAAATTATGAAGATTAAAATGGCAGAAATTATTTTTTTAAAAATAAAATTATTAAATCTCAAAATTAAAAATAAAATAAAATTACAATTAAACTTTTCTTTTCATATTATGATTCATGAACATGTAAAAGTTTCAAACATTAAATATGCGTGGGAAAAGGCACGAGAGAGAAAGGGCATGCAATACAGAGACCTGGACTTCACGCAGTTCATGTGAGAGAGATTAATTATTTTAGAGAAATTAAATAATAATAATAATAATGAGAAATCGATTATTTTAAATTTATATTGGTCAGGACGTTAAACAGATATGTGAATTTAGAGCACAAAATAACCCTAAAAGTTACTTCTAAATAGTCGATTTAAGGCCTTAAAGATAAAATTGAGGGTAAAAAATTCATTAACCAATATTTTGTGTACTAAACTTCTCCAAGGATTACAAAGCCTAACGATTTATTTAACCTTCTTCTTTCCAATATTTTAAGATTTTCTTTCCACTAAAGATATTCTTAAAAAAGTTTAATTTAATCAATTTAGATTTCAATCTAAAATCATACTGCGTGGGCCATTAATGACTCAAAAGACAAACGCAGAGTGTGCAGATTGGGATATATTCTAACTAACTAGATTAATCCTTAAATTTTATGAAGTTATGTTTTGAGAATTTTTTTTAATCTTTATATCCATATCTTATTGTTTCCCATTTTAAATTTTCTCACAATAACTGAACTCACATAAAGTGCAGAGGACCTTTTTCCAAAGAGTAACAGATTCCTTATGCTATAACTTCAGTTAGAAGGCGTATGTTTAGTCTCACATGACTCTTATCCATTACTTTTATAGGGTAAAGTAATAATGTTTTTTTCATCTTTAACGGATAATTTTCACCAGCAAAACCGTGACATTAATATTATTTGGACCAAGAGAGATGATTAGATAAAGTATTTCTTAAAATAATAACTCAAGGATTTCAACTTCTAACATTAGAGATAAAATTGGTTTAAAGCCACGTTTAAGTTTCAATATGTAATCAATTATGGTCGGGAAACTAACAAGATTAATTAAGAATTAAATTTATAATTTATAAAATTATAAATTTAAAATTTATTATTAATGTGAAAACTTTATTAATGAATAATTTATAAATATCTCTACAAGCATTCTTAATTATTTATATGAAGATATTAATTATAAGTAATTTAAGAAAAAATATATACTGAATTTGTCTCTCATGCTGCAACTAAGGTTGACAAAACTGTCTTGACTCCTTAGCTATTCATTGAAAATAGTTTGGGTCCAACCCATCCTACTTTTTAAAATGGGATAAATAAATCAACCTGTCCTGGATTTAGGAGTTAACGATTCACTTACTTAAAAATTTAAAAATCTAAAGTAAATAAAATAAGATTAAAAATAAAAAAGAACAAAATATCACCTAATTAAATGATAAAATTTAATTGATATTGAAATTTAATTGTTATTATCAATTAAATTTGTATGTGAAAAAATTTAAAAATAATGAAAGAAAAATTTAAAAAGCTAATCAGACATATCTAACGCATCCCAAACTCGTTTTGATTGGGAGCTAGGCGAAGTGGATTGAAGGATTCTAAACCCCAAACTTACTCAGATAATATGCATCAATTATATGATCAACATAACAGGTTTAACCTATATATATTATCAACTTTAGCGGTAGTTAATGTGATTTTGTTTTTAATTTTTAATATAATTCCTAATAAAGTAATTATTATTAAAATAATTTATGTTGGTGTGAACTATACTAATATTACATCATCTAATAATTTTTTATTGAAAAATTTATCCTAAAATTAACTATTGGATTAAAAAAATGATCACGTAGATATGTTTAATTTTAAAAAAATATCATATTTATCCAAAATTATTTGATATCACATTTATATATATTAAAATCAATGTAATATATACTTTTAAATCATATGAAAATAAAAATCTTTCAATTCGTACTTATAGTTTAAGTTTTGATAATATTTTCTAAAAATAATTAAAATAATATATAATTATAATTTAATTATCGGATTAACAAAAATTATAATTTATATAAAATTATTACCAGTGTAGGAATTTATATAACTTAAATTAGTATAAGTTAATCCTTCCCTCTTCTTTTCTTTATTTTGATCCTTATACAGTTCAATTTTTTAAATGATATATTCCTATTATTACTTGGTACTAACGTAACATGTATTCAATCTTATTACATAAATAATTATATTAAAATAGCTTGTAACATAATATATTTACATAAATGATATCTTATGGATCTTATCAGGAAGTGATAACACAACTAAACCTTAAGCTACCTTTAAAATTTTAAAATTGATAAGAACTAAAAGAAAAGAGTTAAAGCCAAATATAACACTTATAAATTCATTCTATAGATGCAGTTTTAAATACATTATATAAGTAAAATAATTTTTATATAAGGAATATATTTTAGAACTTCCTTAATTTTAAACTAAAATACTCTTTAAGCTTGTGTTTATCATAATATTTAGGCTAAATTACACTATTTTTTTCGTTATCATTTTATAATACGTCCTCCACCATTTTATTATGAAAAATTCCACAAATTTTCCATGCCTTGAGTTAGCGAAACCTAAGTAGTAAATAAGAAAAGTCATTTTTCAAAGTTAATTGTTTAATTTAAAAAGTTATGGTATAGATTATCAAAATTTTCTATGATATATTTGATATAATTTTTTTATATTTCTAAAAATTAATTTTTTAAAATTATAATTGCAAAGAATGTTATAAATGTGTTTAGTATATTTAAAATAATCCTGAAAATATTATTATAAATATATTAAAATTTTTATGTTTTTATAAAATTTTTGAATTCTTACCCTCTTTCATAAGAATAATTAAAATGAAAAATACAGTTTAAAAAGTTTGAAAAATAAGGTTTGCATGAAGCAAATGGGTCAAAAGTAGGTCTTGGGTTTGGTAAATACAGGTTATACACATTAAGGCAAGAACTGATCTAATTTATTTGAGACTTAAGAAAATGAAAATTTTAGGTGAAGTTTCAAAGTTAAAAGTAATAGAGGGGTCTAAAATTTTATTTTATTCTTTAAAAATCCTAAAATAAAATAAATATTTAAAAAAGCTATCAGCAACATTGGAAAATTATATAATGAGAGAATTGAAAATATTTCTAAATGCTTGTTATAATTATACACTGCTAAAAAAAATTACATATAGTAAACTATAAATATTTTATTTTGAAAAGAGTAAAATTATTTTAATTAAATTATATTATTTAACGTTGATCAAAGTTATTTTATATTTTATTAACTCACATGAAAAATATCATAGCTGATATTTTTAAATAAATGCAAAGTGTATATTATTACATTTGAAAGAGGAAATTTGCAGCTTATAATAGTTTTAGGTCATTAAATTTAAAATTTAAATAATGTTAAATTTTTTCAACTTAATTTAATTAAGCTTTTTTTGTAGGAAAGTCAATCTGACCCAACTTAGTGAGCTATATACACACACGGGGTTATATACACAAAAGAAACATACATTAAGTTTATTATAATTTATTTGGTGGTTTGGTTGTTCAATTATTTGGACTTTTAAATTTATTTAAGAAAAAATTCAAATAGAAAAATACTGCAAAAAAAATGTAAAATATTATATTCAAAATCATAAAAAAAATACATAACAAAAAATACTCAAATTCATAATCGATAATAAGAAAATTCACAGAAAATAAAATAATATATATATTTAAAATATATGTACACACTTACTAGTCAATGAAATAAGTAATGATAAAATTAAAATATATGTATAGTTACATGAAATTTGGTTTAATCTTGTATAGAAAATACAAACCAAACTCAGAAAAAAATTGCTATCTTTAAAATTTGTAACTTTTTAAAATTATTAAATATCCATGTTCAATTATGCAATTTAGAGCGAACTTAAATATTTCTGGACCAAACATTTTCTTATTCTTTGTGAGTGAAGAATTTTAAAAAATTTTAAGTAAAAAATATTTATTAAAAAAAGAATGATGTATAAGAAAAATTATAAATAATAATTTAATAAAAATAGAAAATTTTAAATTTTTTTAAAATAAAAATCATTTGAAATTATTTCTATTTAACATAAAAATTATTTAAATAAAGATTTATAATATTTTAAATTTTTTTATCATTTAAATACATAAAATCTATTAATTTTAAATTGTTTTATTTAAATAAAATAAATAAAATTAAAATTAATAATAATAATAATAATATGTAATGTTAGACGAAAAACCTTCTAAACCATTAAAATTGTTCTAACTACAAAAGATTAAAAATTAAAATAATTTAACATAAGGGTCAAATTCAATCCGTGTAGCTTTCCACATTAAAAAAAAGAAAAGAAGGAAAAACTGAGAAGATTAGCGGGATCTGGTATAAGGAGAGTTACAACCCCAATAAACTTATTAGAGTAAAACCCAATTAAAGAAAGTATGTGAAACCGAAAACTGTGTGAGCAATTGTTCAATAAATTAATGGCTTGAAGACAATGGGGGAAAGCGATGAGGATTTGCATCAAAACCCAAACATTTTCTTATGCCATTACTTTGTGAGCTTAATTATGTCCTCTCCATCAAGTCCCACCTCATTCTTCACTATCATTTCCTGCTTGTTTCCCTTGTCCTTACCTTCCTATACTCATATATTTATATTTTAAGCAGCAAAGAAGAATAAGATCCAAGAAAGTACCATCCATCCATCCACCTTTATCAAAAACTAAAATTGTAACATAGAATACTTTATCAAATGGTGGAAGATTCATCTAATTTAATTACAAGTTGTGAATATGTAGTTGTGTAAAATGTTTTTTTAATAAAAAAAACTCTACAGTTCATAATAATCTTATCCGTCTAAAATAATATTGCTTCATGTGAAAAACACACGTGATCTAGATTAAAATAATGATAAATTCTTAAGCCAGAACAATGCTTAACGCAGTCCAAGTGGGGATATATAGCTGTCCAACCAAAAATTTCTATTATCAATCATTTCAACCATTTTTTTCATCTTAATATATTTTTTATTTTATCCTATCATACTCATCTTAATTTTTTTTTTATTTTTTTTCTTCCAATCACATTTTATTTTTTTTTCATTTCTTTTTTTATCTCCATCCCTTTCATCTCAATACATTCAAAATAAAATGTACGCTCATGTTTTTCCAATAAAATGGCATTTAAATAAAATATCTTAAGTACTCTTCTTTTGCTTTTGTTAAATGCATTTTATTAAATATTTTTTTCGTGGTTATATGTATGCATTTATTAAGTATTCGGACTGGTATATGCTATCCAGTTATGCATACAATTTTAACTTGTACAAAGAAACCATTAGAGGAAATAATTAAGAAATAAAATACCTGAATTATTCTTCTTTTGCTTTTGTTTAATACATTTTATTAAATATTCTTTTCGTCATTATACGTATGCATTCATTAAGTATTAGGACTGCTATAGCCTATCCAGTTATGTATAGAGTCTTAAATTGGACAAGGAAACCATTGCTCGAAAATTAAAAAAATAAAAATCTAGAGGAATATTTAATTATCATTATTATACTTTACTGCTTTGTTTATTCGTTTCGTTTTATCTATTTATATATTTGTTGTTAAAAAATATAAAATAACATTAATTACTGTTTTTAAAATAATAATTTTTACTTAATTTTTAAATATTTAATATATTTTGTGAATAAAAGAGAAATAATAATAGGAATCCTATTAAAATTTTAAGAATAAGTTTAATAAACTATAAAAAATAGGTTTAATCAAATTTATAAACTTTTATTTTACACTCAATCTTAATTTTAGTTTCAATTATCTATATATATATATATATAATCTCATTTTATAGAATTGGTTGATTGTGTTCGTTAAAATTCTCTAACTTTTAGTTTCTAAACATATTGGTGCGTATAATTTGATTTTTAAATGTACTGACTTACTCATATTTTAATCTTTTAAAAAATTAATTAATTTTAAAATTACCAATTTATACTATTTGATTCATAAATACATTAATTTTATTTATATTTTTTTTATACTTTATTCAAGGTAATCCAATAAATTAGTATTTATTATTTTGGAAAATGTCAAATTATCCTTGAATTTAAAGAAATAGCAACTATTTTTTATTCGTTACATTAGCTCTCCATGTTTATTTTTTTTCAATCATAATATATAGTCTCTTTTCAGGATCAATATTATTGATAAAAGAAATAAATTGCGAACCTTATTGTTATTTATGAAGTAATTTATCTTGTTTCAGAGAAAATATCAAAATATAATTAAATTAAAATATCTTTGATAAAATTAACAGATAAATTAGTTAAAAATAAAAATATTTAATAAAATAATTGTTGAACTAATTTATAAACATAAAATGAAAACTAAATATATAGTTAATGAAAACTAAATATATAGTTAAATAATAAATTAAAATAAAATAAATATAATATATATTTAAAAATATATTAACATTTAAGTTTTAAATAAAAATATATTTTATTTTTTACATTAATAATTTTTTATAATTAATTATTATTATAAATTTAAATTTTTATTAAACAATGTAATACTTTTAATAAATAGCATATATTAAATACTAATTTAAAATATATTTTATGATAATATAAAATAAATCTATCAAAATTAATAATATTATTAAGAAATAATTAAATAATATTATATTTATAAAAATAAATAAATAAATAATGATATTATAAAATATATAAAAAATAAAAAAAATTAACTGAAAGCTGAAAAGTATAAAAGTTACAAAAATATCAATAATTATATAAAAATTATTAGTAACTACTAAAATAAATTATTTTATTAAATATAATTAAAATATTTTAATAAATTTTTCAACTAATATTTTTAATTTTTAATTAATTAAAATATTTTACCGAACATATTATTAATTTATTCAAAAGTCAGATTGTATGCCGCAATATTTTGCGTTATATTTCATAGAAAATTTTAAAATTTTAAAATTTTCTAAATAAAAAATAAGTGATTAGTATAAAAAGAGTCAAGAATGAGAAAAGTCGTGAACAATAATTAAAAAATAAATTTAATAAATTAATTTTAAAATTCTTTCTAAATAGGTATTAGTTTGAAAATTTATCTGATACAAAATTATTTAATTCAATTTCTGCAATATTTTTTAAAATATTTTTTTTATCATCCAAATATATATAATCTAGTACTTTTAAATTATTATATTTAAACACAATATTAAGGAACTAAAATTACATATAATATAACTTTTATGGTTAAATGTATATTTACTCGAATAGTATTGTTACTTATATTAAAATTTTAATGATAAAAATTAAAATAAACTTTATATAAAATAAATGACTAAATATAAAACTAAAAACAAGTATAAAATGAGATTAAAATCTGTTAATAAAAAGTACATTTTCTAATTCGTGTGTTATCTTTTAAAAAATGGACATATAAAAAGAATATTGGTATTGCATTGGCTTTGGCTGCAAATTGGTGGGGTTCCGAGCTGAGAGGAATATTCTATTTTTCTTCTAATTATTTTCATAGGTGGCTTGAAGTATATGTTTGAACTTCGGAGAGATGAACTAGAATCTTAATCGATTCATTTTGGTAATGCATTCAAGGGAACGAACATGGTGGAAAACATTTATGCCATTACTTTGAATAAGAGACAAAGTTCAATTTCGGAAATGATTCTTGAAAACGCATACTACTTTTGACTTGATTCTTTTCTGTTTCTTTTTCTATATGATACTTGGGTCGTACTCGTATCGTAGAGGTAACATGGATAATTCAGCATTAAACGATTAGCAGATCATATTTGAAAATTTGTCTTTTGTTCTGATCACAAATATAATTTTTTTTTTCAAGAAAAGGTACCGAACATAAATTCTGCCTTGAGATGACAAAGTGACAACCCCAGATTTGAAAACATTTTTTCGACAAATTTAATTGATTTGAAGTATCGATTTAGTTAATAAAAGAGAATAATAAAGTACGGACATGTTAATATAAACCTCTATTTTATAGTCTTATTCAAAGCATAATGAAATGTGGTAGAGGACTCACTGGAGTAGAATCATTATAATTGAAGCCTCACTGTGTTTCGATGCTTATTCCAATTATATACATTTTTTTGTCCATTTCTAAACGATCGGAATACTTTATTAACCTTCTACTTTCTTTATTGCTTTGAATGAAATTTAAATAAAGATTTCTAGTTATATGATTATTATTATTATTTTGTCAGGTTGTAGTTATATGATTAACTTCCCTATATGTCATGTACACGAAGCATTTTATTACGTTTTGATAAACTCAAAATTAGAACAGAATTTCGGCCATGAGCTGAGTTTTGTTGGGATCCAACCTTACAAATACTTTTTTTGGTCAACAGCCCTACAAACGTTACCACATTATTGGCCCATTTTGATAACTTATCACATAAAATTGAGCCCAATTTCTTTTAGCGAAAAGTCCAACCTAACATGAAAATTGGGAGGCATGCTGGGCTGATAAACTGTGTCCAGGGAATGGTACATGAACTCAAGTTATTGTTATGCTATTTTCCTATTCCTAACTTCTAATTGGTAATGTAACTTTGTTTTCAATTTATAGTGTCTTAAAGTATAAAAATTTACTATAAACCTTTACTAACGAAATATTTAGAAGAACTTATAAAAAGTGTAGTTAGATTAATAAAAATAACTTATAACTTTTAATGAATATATTTAGTTATTTTTATAAGTTTCTTGATAAAACTTATTTAAACAAACTTGTTTAACTTCTTTTAATAATTTTTATGGTCTTCCTAAAAAATATTTTATAACAAATTTTTATATAATAAAAGCTTATTGAATAAATACTTATTTAGAACCTCTTTGGATACCAATTCTACCATTTTTTTTTCGGATTTCCAATAAGCTAACAGAATAATTTTCAGAAAACAAATTCGAATGTTTAGCCATGTTCTAATACTGTTTCAAACAAACATTAACTATTTATCCAAACATACTCTAATTCAAGATAAAGGAACTTAATTAAAAGGCAAAATTCTCTAATACTTATTCTTTGCACCTTGAAAAAGACACCTTAGTTCCAAATGGTAATTTGTTACCTACACACAAATTAGTATTTCCCTAATCCAACAGCAAAAGTCTACTGTTTTAATTCATTTGTCCGAACCCATAGTTTCATGGTTACACTCCAATATTATGAATAATAGCACCAAACTAACTTAATTGACGAGTCTTCTGGCTCAATACTTCTCCAGAATGTGAACGTGTTTGCCAAAACTTAAAGTTGAGAGATCTTGTATCCACCATCTTCTCCACCTCTTCCATTGGAAGTCCTTTGGTTTCTGGTACAAAGATAATAACAAAGATAATAGCTGCAATAGTGATGAATATAAATATCATGAATGTCCATGATGTCCCAATAGCTTGTGTCAAAGATAGGAAGGACTGAGCAGCAATAAGATTTGAGACCCAATTTGATGTAGATGCCATTCCTCCACAAATTCCTCTGTATCTCAAAGTTGACAACCCATGGAACAGTTCCCATCCCAGGTGAGAAGAATATGATACAAAGTGCAAGGCCTATTATTGCAAGCCATCTAAATTTACTAGGACATCCCCTGGTGGACCATAGTCTCTCTTCTTTTTCGTACTGATTCTTTGTAGTGTCATCAGAGATCAAACATGCTCCAGTTAGGATAATTAAAATTTATTTTTATTATTCTCACATAAGAATACCTTTTTTGTTTGATATGTCTTTTAAATATAACATTTATATCTAGTGAAAGTGTCTTCTTTATGAGAATGATAAATAATAAATATAACCCGTACAATCATATATGAATGGTTAAGAATAAAGAATTTTAAAATGACATTATCATTTAAAAAGCTATAATGACTTTTTAAAAAAAAAATTAAGTAACTGATATAATAACAGATACCTGAATCAATTATCCAATTATGAATATGAGTAGAATCAGATTCTTAAAATGAAAAAAATAGGAGAATACTAAATCTGAAACTTGAGCAAAAATAAGTGTATGAGATAATTGAGAAGAGAGTAAAGAAATGAGTATTTTGCACTCATCATGGAAAGATAAGAAAAACGTTCTGATGGGGAAGCAGGTTGGGAGCAGACACTTGATGAACCATAGCTGGTGGTTTGCCTTTGTGTTTGGGGTCCCAAGTGAATACCCATATAGTGTATAACATCTATCAACAGTCTGATCAATCAAGCCACAGTGGGTGCATTGAAATCGATCTTTCTTTTTTGGATTTGGTAGTGGCAGGAGCATTAACAAAATTTGGTATGACAGTAAAGACTAAATTAGAAACAAGATTGTGGAGGGCAAAAGTACCAAGCTGGAGTTGCTTTTCATCCTACAAAATCAAAGAAAAAACTTTAGAAATAGATGGAAAAGGATCCAACATCAAGATTTGGCTACGGACGTGAGCATGTGCTTCTTTTAAACCTATAAAAAAATCAAGACATATTCTAGATAAACAATTCAATAAAGGGCTGAGCACCACCCCATGAACAACTACAAATGAGTGTAAAGTTAAGGAGTTCTTCCCAAATACTCTTGATTTGTGTCAAATACTGATTAACAAATAAGGTATCTTAGTTGAACCCAATTAAATCTTTACAGAACTGATAAATTCTTAGTCCATTTTGTCGCTGAAAACAATCTTTAATATCAAATCAAATTGTAGCAGCAAAGTTAGAGTATATGGCACTAGAAACCAATTCTTTGGAGATAGAATTCAAGATCCATGCATTAACCATATTATTGTTACGTTCCCATAGAAAAATTCATTGGGCATTTGTATTTTCAGGCTAAGGAATGGTGTCATCAACAAAACCAAACTTGTTCTTGGCACTAAGAGCAATTTTCATGAATCTACTTCAAGAATTGTAGTTATCACCCACCAAAGGTTGAGAAACAAAAGAAGCCCCAGTGATTTCATAATTATGGATGAAGAAAGGACTCAGAGCATTATCCATACTAATGGAATTCATTGGAGGAAGCAAATGAAAAAATAAAATAGAATTAAAGAGCAAAAGATTTGTCAACTGATATCATAGTGTAACAGAAACAATGCTAGAAAAACTAGACATTTTATTATTAAAATCAAATACTTTCAAATTTTATTTAAAAAATAATGCTACAAATATATATAGAAGATGATAACAGAAAAGAAAAAAAAATAACTAACAACCTTCTAATATGTTAAGATTTTAAAACTAATTATTCATTATCAAATTCAATAGTTAAAATTTATTCCTATCATTCTTATATAAAACTCTTAAAGTAACTTACTTTAAGAATAATTTCTACTAGAATTAACAAATCCATCATATCATTCATATATATAAACATTCATATATGCACACATAGCACATATATGTATGCACACATTAATTACCTAAAATTAAAGTTAAGTGATAAAGATTCAATCAACCTACTTAAAGATTCTTTATGTATAATTTTGATCCAAATTCAAGAAGAGGGTAAACAAAGTTTTAATATTACTTTTACAAGTTCAAACAATTAAAGATATAAGATGAGAGTGTAATATAAAGAGTTATCATAATTAAATTCTTATAGTCAAAAATTTGAATTTATTATATACAATTTTAATTAAAATTTGTAATTGATTTATTGTAAATTATCTTAAAATTTGATATTGATATACAAGTAATTTATTTTAATTATTTGCAAATCAAATTAAGATTTTACATTGATGTACAATTTAATTATGATTTATTAGGATTTTTTATTTAATTTTATTATTATCTTTTTTTCAATTTAGATTGATTAGGTTTTTTATATAATATGATTTATGAATTTAGTGTAAACAAAAGTTTAATAAATAATAATATTTTTCTTTAAAAGTTTTCATTTTCATGTTAGTTGATGCGGTTTTTTCTTAGACAAATAATTACCCTTAACAATAAACATAAATTCTTTTCACAGATTACGTTATAACTTTAGTACTTTTCAACATATTATAGTTTGTGTGAGATTTTTTTACCTTACTCGTTTTCTTACCTTATTCTATCTTAATTTTTAAAATATTTTAATTAAAATTTTTACATTTCAATTTATTTGCATAAAATGAATCATTTCACCAAATCTTCCTCTTTTTATTCATTTACATAAAATAAATTATAGCACCAAATTTTTCTTTTTTAAATTATCTGATATAAAAGATCTCTAAATATCATCTATGCATATACATACCAATCACCAACCACAATCGAAATAATCATAAATAATATTATAAATAATAATCCAAATAATAATATTTTAAAATTAATTTTTATTTTTTAAAGTTATATAAACTAAAATTTATATTATTATTATATTATTATTTCCCTTTTTTATTTATTAAAAAAATAATTTTTTATATTTTTATTCATCTAAATAAATTATTTTTCTTTTTTAATTTTATCTTTTATTTACTTTTATATTTTTTTCTTCTATTTTTCATTTTATCTAAACCAACCATAACCAACAAAGTATTTTCAAAAGTTATGGTTAATTGCTCTGTCGTAACATCAATTGCAATTAACTAATAAATAAAATTAATTAGGCCAAGGAATTTTGAAAGGTCCATCATAATCAATTTACTTTCATTGAGTTATTAAATTAGTAAAGCGGTTAGATTTTTTTTTTGTTTTTTTAATTATTGTCTTGCATACTTATTGAATGATAATATAAAAAAAAAAACTGTATTAGCATTGTAAGACCGTGGGATATTAATAGATTAAGCAAATGGAGATTGACAATGACAGAGATACAAATTATAAAAAAAATTAATAATTTGTTTTTATATATTAAATTAGAGTCTTTATTCTTGAATGAAAATATTTTAAAAAATTATATTTATTTAGATTAAGTTATTTGAATTATCTTATATTGAGTATTTAATTTTAATTTTGTTTATAATTTTATTTTTAAATATTAATTTGAATTAAAATTTAAATACTAACATATGTTAATAAATTCAAAAATAATTTTTATTTTTAGATAAATAAATTTTAAGATTATTGTCATCTTAATTTATTTAAATTTTAATATATTAAATCAATAAAAATTATATATTACAGTTTTAATCATTTTTCTTTAATTTTATGGGTTTCATACTTTTAATTTATTATTAATATAATATAATATTTACTAATTAATTCTAAATAATATGTCAGTGCTAATAATTATATAGATGAAACCAATCATATTAAACTGTTATTTATTTGTGATTGATTGCATTCTCGAAATTTTTTTTTCATTTTTTTTAATTTTATCTGAAATTTCATGTTTTATGATTTGTCATCGTGATTAAAGTTTGATGATTTTAACAATTATTAAATCGTTTGCATAAAATTAAAATTTGCATTTTAAATATTTATCCTATTTTTGATAAGAAGAGTTTAAATGAATTAGAATCGAGGATGAAATTAGGTAAAATTTAACTTTTGAAAATAAAGGTGGAGGCGGATCCAGATGTAGGAACATTAACATCCGCTTCATCCTTGAATTTGTCTCATTTTTATTTTTAAAATTATTAAAATATTTTATTATTTTAAAATATTATATAAAATTAATAAAATTATAAAAGTAATAAATTTATAAATTTAAAAAATTAAAATTAAAATATAAAAAATATCAAAAACAAATATAAAATGAATTTTTTTACCCTAATCGCAGATAAAGATGAGGTTTAACCTAGTAAATTCGATCACAACAAAGGTGGAGATGTAAACGAGCACGAAGTGTTACACGGAACATGACATCTGCCCCATTCATCCCATTGCCATGCCTAGATGCACCTATTCGGCAAAAATTTACATTTTATGATTATAAGGGCTATGAGATTTTGAATGTATAGCGTTTTAAATAAATTCAAATATTTTTATTGTACGGAGCTTAATTTACAAAAATTTATATAATAAATTAACATTAAATTTTATAAAAATAAATAATAGAGATGATCTTACTTGACAGCTTCTTCTTTCTTAGAAGGATTTTCTTAAAAGTTTGAGAGGGGAAAAGGATTGACGAGGTGAAATAAAAAGGAACAGGTCACTATAATAAGATATAATTAAAGGTGTATACAAAATACATTTCTCTCCCTCTCTTTCCTCTTCATGAAATTCAAAATGGGTAGGGATACATGCTTTTCCATTAGCCTCACAGCACTGGAGACACTGCGCAAGGTTCTTAATGATGGTTTTTTTGACGAAGTGCTTCTCGTTGGCCTTTATTAACCCACTAAAAGGACATACATAATTGTAAGTGTAATAATTATAGGCAAATAGTAGTAGTAGTAGTATTATTTCACATGTATGATCATACATGAAAGGGACCAAACTGGATCTAAGGAGCACAAAACATGGAAGAGCAAAACCTTCGGAATGAGAATACAACGCATTCTTTAAACAACCGGGAGACTAGGTATAGAGATATGCACATACCAAGAGGATCGTCGATTCGTCGTGCAATAGTGTAACCATTATAATTTATATGGCCACACATGTTCCCTTCTATGAATGTGGCATAGTGCAAAATACCACCCCACCATTTCTCCATGTCACTGTACATGTAAATAAATGTTATCATTGCGATATATATATTCTAAATTTATTCGGGCATATGTGTATGTCCACACAACAGCCAGAAAATATAATAATCCAGAATAATAAGTAGTTATCTTTCAACATACTGCTATGTTAATCTGGCCTCATCTAGTTTAATAGTGCGCATGAGTTTTGGGTTAGTTATATAACTCATCCTAATCCACTATTTAAGATACCTAGATTATCATAATGGTATACAAGAATGTTCATATCGCGGCTAGAAAATATAATAATGTAGATTAATAAGTGGTTGTTTTTCAACTTATTGTTTGTTTAACCTAATTTGATCCAATCTAACGATGCACAAATGTTTTGGATTAGTTAGATAACTCCCAAAGTATCCTATTATTTGAGATAATTAATAGAAAAGAGAATGATATATAAAAAATTTAAAAAAATGAGATTAAGCAAAGTAAAACTTTTAAAAGTAAAAATTTTCATTATTAGACATTTATCAATATAATTTATATATATGGAGTGGCGGGAGGGATGAACTTAGTTTCTACACAAATCATGATGGAAAGAATTGTAGGTTTCGACATAGTAAATATGTCAATATATGAAATGGAAGGATCAACCTCCAATTCTTCAGGGTTAGTTTCATAAAAATGGTTGGTCACAGTCTCATTTGCAGGTTAATTAGACATTGCTTACAAGTGACCCATACGTTATGCGTATCAATTTTTTTAATTTTCTATTTAATTTTTCATGTAGCATGCATTTTTAGATTTTTTTTATTCTAAAATTTTACTGTTTTAAGTTTCTATCTCATATGAAAGGCAAGATAAAAGAATTTGGAAGCTATAAAATATAGAAAAAGTGAATGAAGATTACTAATTTCATAACTTTAAAAATAGAGAGAACCACTGTAGCAATGGTAATAATCATGGGCATGGAGGAACAATGAACAATGAAATGTTCAATATAGCTTGGAAGGGGTCTCTGGGGGAAGACAAATGGGCATGGGGAGTCCATTAGAGAGTCCTTCCTATATTGTCTTTACGAAATTTGATATCATTTATCGCTAAAAGAAAAAGTGTAATATTGACTCCTATGTAAATCAGCCATCATTGTTTCGCTAAATAAAAGGGTAACATTGACTCATAGAGCAATCCAATTTATAATTTTGAAAGTTTGAGGGTTCCGAACCTTATATTTATGAAAAGTTGGGTACAGGTCGATCCTTATATTAGACCAAAATTTTTTTTTCATATGAAATATTAAAAATAAATAATGTAATAAGCCGCTTTTATATATACACTATTTTAATATAATAATTATTCTTCAATAAAAATAAAATAAAATTACAAAATTATTTTATTAATTTTAAAAAAATCATCATTTAAGAGTTTGGTTTAAACTTGCTAAACTATTGGACCGGCCCGATTGGGTATTTGTTCGCTTATCATTATAAGCAAAACAACGAAATTGTAGTTATCCTCTTTTCTATATAACCACCTACAAAAGGTATCGTCATTATTGAATGGTGCCCTTTACAAGATCCTTTCAAACAGGAAGGATAGGACCAAAGTGAAAGAAATTCGTTCCCTTTATTTTATTTTTTCCGTCTTTCTCTTTAATGAAGGACATTCGCTCTATTTTGTAAAGGCCTTGTGAGGCAAAGAACTTGTGATGAACCTTCTTATGGACCTAAAGTTCTTAAAGGTCACACACCAACCCCACAACTTTGCACCAAACTTTATGGAAATAATATAAGCCTTTAGCTCATTCCTCTACCACTAAGAAGCACTTTCTTGTCTTCAATATCATAAATTTTTGCCCGCTTTCTTAGCTCTTCACCTGAGGTCTCTTTCTGACCCCCTCAACTTTTCAAGTGAAAAGGTTCAATACATTCTCTCATGCTTCTTACTTTATTAACTAAGTCATAAAAGATGATAGGTTGCTGTCATTTTATTTTCCGTGTTTACCTGGTATCTACACGAGTTCAAGTGCAATGTACCAATACACACAGAACCCTAGTTTTTAGTTTTGAATACTTAGAACATTTACAATTAGATTAGATTTTGTAATTATAAGTATGGATAAAAATAGTTTATATCAAATTAAAATTTGAATATTTAAGTTTGATTTGATTAAAAATTTTAAGATTTAAATTTGAATCTAAGTCTATTTTTTATCTTAAGATTTTTTTTTATTAAGATTAGTCTGCTGTAAAATTTATGAGATTTATAAATTTTTTAAAAAATTTATAATATAAAAATAATAAATAAATTTAAATTTATATAAATAATTAATTATAAAAATTGATTAGCTTAAAATTAAAATTATTTGCACTATAACTTTAATATATAATTTATTGTTCATTATGTAATTATTTATATAAATTTATTAACTAAAATTTATTAAAATTATATAATGAACAATAAATTTAATATATCATTTTAAATATAAAATAACACTATAACTTACATTAAATATACAAAATAAAAATATGTAAAACTTATAACACTATAATTTTTAATTTTTAATTTTTTATTGAACAGATCAATATTTTTTAATAAAATAAAATAAATAATATAATAATTAAATAAATAACATATATTAGAATAATAATTTAAAATATAATATTTTATGATAATAAAAAGATAAATATATTAAAATTAATATATTATTAAAAAATAATTAAATAATATTAAAATTATAAAATAAAAGATCAAATTATAAAAAATATATAAAGGACAAAACTGAAAAAAAATAGCTACAAGTTGAAAAATAATATTTCTAAAAACGTCATTAACGATATAAAAAATGCTAGTAACTACTAAAATAAATTATTTTATCAAATAAAGTTAAAATATTTTTAACAAAATTTTTAATTTGTAATTTTAGCTTTTAATTGGCTGAAATATTTTATCAAATATATTTTTAATATTTTTCAAAAATCAAGTTGTATGCAACAATCTTTTACCTTATGTTTGATGGAAAATTTTAAAATTTTAAGGATTTCTAAATACAAAATAAGTAAATAGTATAAAAAGAGTCAAGCAGGAGAAGAGTCATGAACGATAATCTAAAAAGAACTAAACCTAATAGATTAATTTTAAAATTCTTTCTAAATAGGTATTGGTTAAAAAAATTATCCAATATAAAATTATTTAATTAAATTTTTACAATATTTTTTTTACCATACAAATATATACAATCTATTAAATTAAAATTATTATATTCAAACATAAGATTAAGTAACTAAAATTACATAGAGTATAACTTTTATGATTAAATTATATATTTATTCAAATAATATTGTTATTTAAATTAAAATTTTTAATGATAAAAATTAAAATCAACTCATTTTTATAAAATAAATGACTAAATATGTAACTATAAACAAGCATAAAATGATATTAAAATCTATGTTAAGAAGAAGTAGGTTTCTAATTCGCGTGTTATCGAGAGATGAACTAGCATTTTAAACGATCCATTTTGTTAATGTATTCACGGTATTGAATATGGTGGAAGGTATTTATGCCATTATTTATTTATTTGAATAAGAGACAAAGTTCAATTTCGGAAGTGATTCTTGAAAGCGCATATTACTTTCGACTTGATTCTCTGTTTCTTTTTTATATGATACTAGGGTCGTACTCGTATCAAGCGATTAGCAGATTATATGTGAAAATTTGTCTTTTGTTCTGATTACAAATATATTTTTATTTTTTTTCGAGCAAAGGTACCGAACATAAATTCTGCCTTGAGATGACCAAGTGATAACCCCAGATTTGAAAACATTTTTTTGACAAATTTAATTGATTTGAAGTATTGATTTAATTGAATAAAAAGAATAATAAAGTACGGACATATTAATATAAACCTCTATTTTATAGTCTTATTCAAAGCATAATGAAATGTGGTAGAGAACTAGAAGGAGTAGAATCATTATAATTGAAGCCTCATTGTTTTTGGATTCTTATTCCAATTATACACATTTGTGTCCATTGCTAAACGATCGGAATACTCTATTAACCCTCTACTTTCTTTATTGCTTTGAATGGAATTTAGATAGAGATTGCTAGCTATATGATTATTATTATTGTTATTTTTGGTCGGGTTGTAGTTATATGATTAACTTCCCTATATGTCATGTACACGAAGCATTTTATTACGTTTTGATAAATTCAAAATTTGAAAATAAAATAAAAAATTTGCCCATAAATTGAGTTTTGTTGGGATTTAATCTTATAAGGATTTTGATTTTTACATTTTCAAAATTTTTTTTTCATCCTCTAATATATGAAAAATCTAAAATATCCTTTATAATATAATATAATATGTAATTATAATTTTTTTTCTTTTTTCTATTTGTCATTAATTCTTTTTTTTTCTTTCCAAAAAATAATAATGGTTAATTAAATCTACGTAGAAGGTTGAGTTTTTGATTTAAATCAAAAGAGGAACTGAAAGAAAAAATGTTAAAGAAGACGAAGGTGAGAGCCTAATCATCCAACTACAATTCTTATTCCGCAAACTAATTGGTAAAATGTAATTTTTTTTGTATTTTGTCAATTAATTTAAAGAACATAAGAAAGTAACCTTTTGTATATTAATTGATGGAATACAAAAAATTATATTCCAGAAATTAATTTACGAATATACTTATGTATTCTGCAAATTAATTTATGAAATATGTTATTTGTCTTCCACAAATTAATTTATGGAATAGTAAATAACATACTGTAAATTAATCTGCGGAAGGTTATATTTCTATTCTGTAAATTAATTTATGAAAGATTAATTAATTTATGAAAGATTATTTTACTATTTCGCAAATTAATTTGAAGATCTTTTATTATTAAAATAAAATAAAAAATGAAAAAATTAAATACTTATGTTGTGTGATGTTATTTTTTATGCAGAGATAATTATGGAAGATTCGTTAAGATAGATCAAGCATGTTTTAGACGAAGTTGACATGACAATATTTGTGGAGGAGGACGATGTAGTAATATGTTTTTGGAGAAAGTGTTTTTTTGTTTTTATAAAAGTGTCTAACTTGATTTAATTTTCATATCTATGATGACAGAATAATGTAAGTGTTCAAGGAAATGTGTTGACTATGATAAACAACAATGTTGATTATACAAACGCATTCATGATTGATATAATAAATGGTTTTCAGATTAAAAACTTTAATTGTTATGTTGTATATGATTTAGTAATATTTGATTGTTTGTATTTTATAATTAGGTGTTTCCTTCACGAGATGATTTATTGTTTTGAACTAAAGTAGTGGGTAAAGTCGATGGATATGTTGTGGTTATTACTAGATTCGACACTAGTGGAATTGGGCAAAAAAACAATGTTAATATTAGTTTGTGGAAAAAGTGGAAAACATAGACATACAAAAATGAAATAGCGTGTAAAGTGAGTGGAACAAGAAAATGTGAGTGTCCCTTTAGATTATTGTCATTGGAGTTAGTTCATTGTCATTGGAAGAGATTGACATTGGCTGATAAAGGAATGACAGAGTCATGGTGCGATTTTTCGTTGCAACCAGAATTTGAGGTCTTGCAAAAACAATTATCGGAACTTGATGTTTGTGGAAAAATAATGCTAAAGAATAAACTTCATGAGTTGGCATTTCCTGATACAACTTTAGTGTGTCCACCTCTTGATAAAGTAAGAACAAAGGATGCAATCAAAGGTAAGACATTGAAGATGGAACGATCAACCAAACGTGATCCATCCTTCTTTGAATATGTTGATGGTTTCTACTCTATCCATGATAACTCGTCACCTTAACTGTCATTTGATATTTAACGTCGAAACAAAAAATAGAAAAATGTTATGTCAATGCTAGACTTGTTTCCTGTTCAACTGCATAACTATATTGAACGCATAGTTAATATTGAAGCAGATGGAAATTGTGGATATCATGCAATTGCTGCATTGCTTGGAAAAGATGAAGAGTCTTGGACTCAAATTCAACTTGATTTAATTCGGGAGCTTGGTTAGTATCATGATGGGTATGTTAATCTTTTTGGCATTAAAGAAAGATACATGCAGTTAAGGACTTTTTTGTTTTTTGGGAATGAAAAAATGGTTTCACCAGATAAATGGATGACCATTTCTAATATAGGTTATGTAATTGTGTCTAGGTATAATATCATACTTATTCATATTTCCATTCATGGATCGATGAAAATTTTCCCGATTAGAGGTGAACCACCACCATTGCATTTCCATCGTATTATTTACATAGGATTTGTTAATAGTTGCAATTTGGTATAAGTATTCATCCAACTATTTATTATTCTTTGAAACTTATTTATATTTACATATTAATCTAATGTGAGATATCTGCTAGGTTTTCTTGGTGGATTGAGCTCCAATCCCTCCAACTGCTTTGCAATGTCATAGATATTGTCACCACAATGCTCGCATGTGGGAGTCGGCATATGTTAATCAGATGAAATTGTTCAATTCGTTATTTATAAACAATGTTGACAATTTCACAAACATTACAGTCGATTAGTTGTAATATCCTTTGTACTATTTATATTTTACCTTATGTGATATGAACAAAACCTGGTTATCATATGACAGTTTTGCTAAAGTAATAAGAAAGATATTAATAAATTATAATTCCACAAATACATACAACGTTTAATAGTCTGAAATATACAAATATCCACCCTAAATCCTAAACAATGACATCAACTGAATGGATGACTCCTCTTCCTTCACTGGTAGATAACAATATCAGCATGACTTCCAACATGTGCTATATTCAAAACTTGGTGTATCATATCAGCTTCTGATGAACCCTTTAAGAGTCTTCCTAAACCAATGATGTCTTCTAGTAGTTTGACGATTCTATCAAATCAATCATGCAAAATTAATTATGTTAATATTAATATCATCTACAACATAATTTTGCCAATAAAAAAATAGATTACCTAAGTAGAAACTGAAACTTCTTCCTCTACATGAGAAGTTTCAGCCTCTGGCATCATAACATGAGGTCCTTCAACACCTCCCACATAACTATTAGATAAAAGGTATAGGGAGGGGAGATCCTGCGAAACCACTCCATGTATCCAATAACACACTGCCCCGAAGTGGTAGCAACAAGACCTCTAACCTCCATTGCCACCAACAATAATTTATAGTTTAGAAAACTATCATCAATGAAGTAAGGACTTTTGACCATACCCAACCTATCAAATGTACACATGGGGATCCCTTGAACATGACCAAATTGACCAATGCTCTCTCTGGTGAATGGGTTTTCACCACATCTAATGTAACCTGAAAACCAACATGCATTAGCAAATAGTCGATGAACTCCGAAATCGTCATATATCCTCCATATGACCTTGTCAACATGTATGCAGTCGAGGGTCTCCTTATATGGTTTGACATCCCCCGAACCACGTAGCATCTGCAACCGCATCACCACTAGCATGTCTGGCAAAGTCTAGCTTATGCTGACGTCCTCCAATCCGTGGGAAATGCTCCACAATCCATGCCTACCATCACATTATAAATAAATAAGTAATAATAAATAAATATAAAACTCTTAAATGATGTACAATAAGTAATATTTACATGTAATGATGTCAAATAACCACCCAGACATTTAGTGTTGCGGAAACTCACATCACTAAGTTGGTCGTATAGGTATGCTAGTGTAATAACATCTCATGCATACCTCCCGATGACATGGACATATCTGAAAAACTCCAAATAGCACACTCCAACAAGAGTACCACTCTTGTCAGCAAAAATCATACACCCAACTAGTCAAAGAAAATAAGCACGAGCAGCTGCATCTATATGACTCTCACTAATGCACTAGTCATATACATCCTGGAGCCAGCTGAATCTCACATATGCACCTTGTGTGTGATCTGTCTCTATGTTTTCCTCTAAAGCTAAAACACCAAACAAATATGGCAAAATGTGACAAGCTAACTCTTGTGTAATCGTCCTAATGGAACAAAGTTTCCCTATAATTGGTAGATGCAGCAATAAAGACACATCATCCAATATAATGGTCATCTCTTCTATAGGCAAATGAAAGGTGCAGCAAGTGTCCCTATACCACCTTTCCGCAAAAGCAAACAGTAATCTCTTATCTGCTATAGAATGACTACATCGTACTAAATATGCCAACCTATTTTCTTGTACGATGTTCTAAATGTAAGGGTCCTCTGTCCCCTTTAGCTTCCATTTGTAGGTCAACACCTTCAACGCAACATGATCCTAAAATAACATTTAGATAAACAAAAACAATTAATTAAATAAACAAATAATTTTTTTAATATTTAAATAAATATATACATAGATAATGATGACTCTCACCTCTCCAGTCCATATAGAAGATGCTACATGCTAATGGTATAATCAGCACAAAGACATCCATTGGATCACTTGGGAATGTCTCTTCTTCAACAACAATATCAACTCCAACATCAAAATGCTCATGATCCTCAATGTCCTCATCATGGGCTTATCAAACACATCAGTTGCGGGTAGAAGCAGTCGGTCGAATGTGTGCTTCCTCTCTATACAAGCTACCACCTCTGGTATATGAACCTCTAGTCTTGGTCATATCTACAATCCACCAAATAAACATACTTGCTTAATTAGTTTCCCTAAACTAAACTTTTCCACCTAAACTTAAAATGTAAACTTAAATCAAATAATAAATAAATTAACTTAGGTTTTTTATATTCTGTAAACCTTCAAACTAACCCTAAATAATGAATTTTTAAACATAAAAAACATTAATTAAATAAATAAATAAACCAAATTAATGAAAAAAATAATAAATTTTAAACTGATGCATTTTGCAAATTAATTTGTAGAATACATCTGATGCATTCCGCAAATTAGTTTACAAAATGTATGAGATGTATTCCGCAATCTAATTTACGAAATACATTTGATATATTCTGCAAACTAATTTGCAGAACATATCAGTGATTCGTCTTCTACCTTAGGATGCATCAGAACCAATGATCTACAAACCTAAAACCCTACATGACGAATAACGCTACCCTACCCAATAAACTACGAACTAAAAAAGGAATACTAACCTCAAGATTGAAGCTTGAAGGTTTATTCACTTGATTGATGAAAAATGCTTTCTTGTAGAAGAAAATAGTGCTTGCGGAAGAACGAATAAGAAAGGGGAAGGATGTTAAGGGTGTATTAATAATAAAAAACTTTTAAAAACTCAAAGGGGATGTAAAAAAAATGCAAAAAGTAAGGCCTGCCTTACAAATACATTTTTTTTTGTCAATAGCCTTACAAGCATTACAACATTGGTGGCCCTCTATGATAGCTTATCACATAAAATTGAGGCCAATCTTTTTAACCAAACAGGTCCAACCTAACATGAACATTGGAGGGCATGCTCGGCTGATAAGCTGTGTCCAGTTTTAATCCCAATCTTCTTTCCTCTTGCTATCTTTTTCGTTTCCTCCTCAGTTTCTAGCTAGGGAATGGTACATGACCTCAAGTTATTGTTATGCTATTTTCCTATTCCTAACTTCTAATTGGTAATGTAACTTTGTTTTCAATTTATAGTATCTTAAATCCTCTACGTATTAAAATTTACTATAAACCTTTACTAAAGAAATATTTAGAAGAACTTATAAAAAGTGTAGTTAGATTAATAAAAATAACTTATAACTTTTAATGGATATATTTAGTTATTTTTATAAGTTTCTTGATAAAACTTATTTAAACAAACTTGTTTAACTTATTTTAATAATTTTTATGGTCTTCCTAAAAAATATTTTATAACAAATTTTTATATAATAAAAGCTTATTGAATAAATACTTATTTAGAACCTCTTCGGATACCAATTCTACCATTTGTTTTTCGGATTTCCAATAAGCTAACAGAATAATTTTCAGAAAACAGATTAGAATGTTTAGCCATGTTCTAATACTGTTTCAAACAGACATTAACTATTTATCCAAACATACTCTAATTCAAGATAAAGGAACTTAATTAAAAGGCAAAATTCTCTAATACTTATTCTTTGCACCTTGAAAAAGACACCTTAGTTCCAAATGGTAATTTGTTACCTACACACAAATTAGTATTTCCCTAATCTAACAGCAAAAGTCTACTATTTTAATTCATTTGTCCGAACCCATAGTTTCATGGTTACAATCCAATATTATGAATAATAGCACAAAACTAACTTAGTTGACGAGTCTTCTGGGTCAATACTTCTCCAGAATGTGAACTTGTTTGCCAAAACTTAAAGTTGAGAGATCTTGAATCCAACATCTTCTCCACCTCTTCCATTGGAAGTCCTTTGGTTTCTGGTACAAAGATAATAACAAAGATAATAGCTGCAATAGTGATGAATATAAATATCATGAATGTCCATGATGTCCCAATAGCTTGTGTCAAAGATAGGAAGGACTGAGCAACAATAAGATTTGAGACCCAATTTGATGTAGATGCCATTCCTCCACGAATTCCTCTGTATCTCAAAGGGTAAATCTCAGAGTTGACAACCCATGGAACAGTTCCCATCCCAGGTGAGAAGAATATGATATAAAGTGCAAGGCCTATTATTGCAAGCCATCCAAATTTACTGGGACATCCCCTGGTGTACCATAGTCTCTCTTCATTTTGGCACTGATTCTTCGTAGTGTCATTAGAGATCAAACGTGCTCCAGGTAGGAGCTGCAAACAATTGGAATACTAGTGTTACAACTCCAAAATCAATATAATGACAATTTTTTGTGTAAATTAGCAAAACAAAGTTCTTATAATCACACTATATATGACTCCAGTCCCTGAATCTACAAAAATTAATCTAATCCTTCTCGATCTTAGGAACTAAAGTAAGGCCAAAAAAATGACTAACTCTATCTTATAATTCATTTTTTTATTACATCACCTATCTTGCGTTGTATATTTTCCTCTTTTTAACTTTATCTCTTTGTGAAAGGGAATAGGAGAAGTTTACCTTGTTAGTTCCAGAAGCACAGAATCCACACTCAGAATTGGCCTTGAGGCACCTCATGCAATCCCATCCAGAAGGGTTAACAGCTGAACGGTAATCAGGGCAAGTACTATTGAAGTGAGAGGTTTCAATTGAGCTAACCATTGGAGAGTGAGTTGTACTCTGATGAAACACAACAGTTAAAACAACAAGGGAGACTACAACACCACACAAACTGAACAACACAAGTTTCCTCCTTCCTGTCCTATCTATGAAATATATACTCAAAATAGAACCAAAAGCATTTAGCCCAGATGTGACAAGTGACAAAAGAAGTGCTGTTCGATTGGAAGCAAAACCAGCTAACTGAACAATGGTAGGGCTATAATACATCACAGTGTTGATCCCTACAAATTGCTGGAAGATTTGAAGGCCCATTCCAGCATATAAACCTCTTCTCACAGTTTTAGTTTGCAACATTTTCACTATGCTGATCTTATCTGAGGCTTCTGCTTCCTTTATTTCTACTTCAACTGATTCCCTCAGAGTGTTAATTTCAGCTTCAACTTCCTGGGGTGGGTAAATCTTCCTTAAAATTGCTTTTCCTTCTTCTTCTCTTCCCTGTTATTAGTAGAAACGCAAGCAAAGTTACACATTTTATATGAAAATTTTGACTACACACAATTATAAATTATGATAGATGATGGAACCTTTCGAAACAACCAACGTGGTGATTCTGGCAGCATAGTCATCAGTAAGATTTGAATTAGAACTGGTACTGCTGCTACTCTTAACATCCATCTCCACGTTCCTGGTACCTGAACAAATGATCATCAAACAACCAAAGTATAAAATACCAGTTTGGACCAATAAATTTAGACAATATATTTAAAACTTGAAATAAGCGTAATCATCCCAAACAATATGAATGAACCATTTATATATATGTTTAACAAAATACATTCATCAAATTTAACATACTATATATCATATATCAAGATGTTAGCAAAAATATTAAGAAAAATACCAGCAATATATGTTTTAAAAGGTTAAAATATTTTTTAAAAAGTGATCAATTTATAAGATAAATATTTTAATTTTATTAAAAATTGACCAATTACAAAAGATACATTGAAGAATCAAGTTAAAAAACGTATGTTAGACACATTTTTCAAATAGTAAAAAAAGTATGTTAAATAAGTGAAACATTTCTGACCTTTGTGAAGGCCAAGTTGATGAGGTAAGAGAGGAATTGTCCTCCAGTAATGAGAAATCCATTGAGACTAACTAAAGCTCCACGAACTCTGGTTGGAGAAGCTTCGGAGATATATAAGGGTGAAGCCATTGAGGCCATTCCAACACCAAGGCCAACAAAAACTCGACCAACAATGAGAATAGAAGAATTGTGAGCAGCAGCCATAACAGCAGAACCAATAAAAAAGAGGGTATCTGCAAGAAGGATTGCTTTTCTTCTTCCAAATCGATCGTTAATCCATCCACCAACCGCAGCCCCTATGATTGCTCCAGCAAGAGCCATACTCACGATTGCTTCCTATAGAATGATTTAGAATTATGCTTTCCAATTTATTTATGTCACTCTATAAGTACAATTACTTATATGTTTAAAAATTAAAACAAACGATTTAGTAATTGGTTAAAAAAAATTATGAGTCATACTACGTTATTACATTTTGCTTATTTCTGTAACATAAACGTTTATATATTTTAATGTGTCATTATAGTACATCTTAACAAAAATTATATACATTATTAAAAAAATACAAGCATTTCATGCTACTATGCATAATATGTGCTCTTTTTTATTATTGAATATATTGCAACGAAAATCCCTTTTTCTATCTTTAATATTCAAATTACTTTCATTTTATTCAAAATGTCGTTATCACCGAGATGTAAAGAGTTTGCATAAAACTACAATATTATTTTAAAAATAATAATAATTCTTTTTATGTGCAAGTTGAATCTTTTGAACCTTAGCCAGAATAGACAAGCTCCTTGTGAAAGTAGGGAAACATGAAGGGTAGAGAGGGTAGAAAAGAGTTGGTTTTTTCTAATAAATATAAGTCCAAAGCCTTAGAGAAGAATAGTACCTGCAGCCAAGTCTTTCTATCCACATCTTTTGAAATCATCTCTAATATACAAAAGGGCCCCAGATATCACTCCTACACATGCCCCATCGCCACCAATGTTCAAAAGATACAAAAACAGAGAAAAGCAGAGATAAAGATGCAGAGAGATGAGTGTTGTATATGTGAACTTAAAACAGAGAAAAACAGAGAAATGTATTAAGATGGTAGAGATTATGAAACTTACCAGAGTCATATCCAAAGAGAAGGCCACCAATTCCAGCAGAGAAGGCAAGACGAAGAACGTAAGGATTCTTCCATGTCAGTGACAAACATTCTCTGAAAGCGGAGGCATCAGCTTTTACTACTCCTCCTTCCATGTTGTTGTCTTCTTGTTCTAAGGTTGAAGAACACAATCAAGCTTGGCTATGTTTATTTTCTTTCTCTGCAAACACATAGGATCATAAACGTAAAGGAGGAAACTATAGAGGGTAAGTCTTATGGGAAGTTGAGAGAGGTGTGATGTGAAAGGTATTATAGAGAGAATTTGTTGGATGACAATAGAATTATAGATAGACAAATTTTGAATACTTTGATTTTTGAGACATTAAATAAGTGTTGATGAAGACAACAAGATTAAATAATATTATAACAAAATTTATGTTAAAAAATAAAAAATATAATATTTATATTTAAGACAAATAAAATATTTAGCAAGATATATTTATTATATTTAAAAATTTTAAATGAATAGTTTATTACTACTAATTAATTGAACTCTAACTTAAAAAAGATAGTATCTACTTTTTTCAGACACGGGAAGAATGAAGATAAAATTCGAAATAAATTTTTTAACTAATGAACTATAAAATTAGCCAATTAAAAATTTAAACTTTTACTGCAATTGTTTTTTTATAGAAGATTAAAAGAAGGATAAAAAAAATAGAAAAACTATTTGATATATTTAAATGATTAATTTTCTATTTAACAATTTAAATAATTAATTTCAAAATTATTAAAATTATCTAATAATAAATAATTTAATATTAAAATGATTTTAAATAAAATTTAAAATTTTAACTTCATTACTTTTCTTGTTGTATATAAAAAATATTAATTTTAAGATAAACTATTTTAAATTTTTCAAACGATTAATGAGAAATTTATTTAGCGCAAAAGAGATTTGTTGAATATTTTTTTTAAGATAAGCATTTATTATTATATATCACGATAAATTTCTTAAGATATGGATTTAAAAATATAAATAAGCATTTATTATTCTATATCACGATAAATTTAATTAATACTTAAAGCTTTAATAAGGAAACAAAACTAAAATACTGTATACAAAAGAAAAGTCTTTATTTTTATCATAAATATAAAAAATCATCTAATGATTACTTTTATAAGTAATTAAAAATATTTTATAAAATCAACAGATAAATAATGTAAATGATATATATATTCGGTTCTTCTTAAATAAGATTTCGTATTCAAATTTTGTATTGCTACTTCAACTATGTCATAAATATTCAATAATTTTAATCAACGTTTCTTAATAAAACTTTTATTATTTACTTTAAAAATAAAAACTTTTTTTAAAAGTTACATAATTATTTTAAATTTTTTGTTTGTTTCCTGCCGACGCATGACTAAATCTAAAAGAAAATCTATAAAAAGAAAAATGAATATTGGGTTCTAAAATGAGGATAAAACAAATTAGAATAATTTTTATGTGGGAATTATGAGGAATAGGTTAGTGTTATGCATTCTTATCTTTCCGTGCCGACCATAGGGAAAGATTACTCTCGCACACGGCCAGGACCCCTAACCTTCCACGGTGGACTCTATCTCTAGCCTTGCATGCCACATATTTTCTTCAACACCTTTCAAATGCTATTCAATTTACTCTCATCTTAGACCATTTTAAAAACCTCAATTATAAACTCTACATTTGAAAAAAATTATAAGTATAGGAAAATATTTTATTAAACTGTTTGTACAACTATTCTTATATTATCAATTAATTAAAATTTCGAATAGATATAATTTTTAAAATATAACAACTTATGATTAGATCATAATATAAACAAATTTTACATGGTCAATGCATGTATCTTAGTTAAATTCTTAATTTTATATAAAAGGTTAAGAAGTTATTAAAATACATTGATACTGTAAAATTATTTATATTATTATTTAATTATAAATTATTATGTTATTACAAAATTAATTTTTGTAATAATTAGTTAAAAATTATAATTGTTATAATTTTTAATTGGCTACCCATATAATTTTTTTTATAATCAGTATAAAATATTTAAAAATTAAATAACAATAAAAATATATAATCAAATGTTTTAATTTGCATTTAGTTTGAAGATATATATATATATATATATATATATATTGAATAAATGTAATATGGAAAAAAAGTAAACTTTTATTTATGATAGCTCTCAATTATATAACAAATTAACATACAATAATAAATCAGAAGTGTCAGCAATATAATTTTTATGCAAATTTTAATAAATAATTTAATTTTACTTTTTATTTGATGAGATATACATGAAAATTAGTTGATAACGGGAAAGAATATTATCCGAATCACTTTTTACTCCTTAACTCCTCGGAACACCGAAACGTATAGTTTGAAATTATGGATGATGTTGTCAAAGACAATAAGCAAACGTAAGAAGTACAATTTGTGAGCTTGTGGATGATGTTGTCAAAGACAACAAGCAAACGTAGGAAATACAATTTGTGAGCCAATAAGATAAGAAACTGCTGTGTTCGCTTTCTATTAGAGATGGAAGTAGATCGAGTCGAACTAGATTTTGAGTATTTGAGTTTGGTCTGTTTTAAGATTTTGATGTCTGAGCCTGAGTCTGTTACCTGTTAAAGGCTTTTTTTTTTCTTTTTTGGCCTGATTTAAAGCTTACAAGGCCTGTAAACCTGTTTAAAAGCCTACATTATAAAAAAATCAATAAATAAACTTAAAGCCTATATAAATAATTAATTAAAAAAACTTGCAAACTTAAAGCTTACAGGATAAAAAGGCCATTAAATAGATCTAAAACATATATATATATATATATATATATTAATATTATGTAAATAAACTATAAAATAAATATAATATATTAAAATAAATATAAATATATAACATATAAATATAAATAGACCCATGAATAAGTTAAATAGGCTTTTTTATAAGTCTTGGCCTGTCTTGTTTATCTAAAAAAGCTTTTTAACAAGCCTGAGCTTATCTATTTGTTAAACGAGCTGAACTTAACTAGGCTTTAAACGAGTCGAGCCGTAGGTTCCTGTCGGACGGTCTTGTTCATTTCCATCCCTACTTTCTATCCTTTAAGAAATGATGGAATATCTCGAAATGATAAATTAACGGTGCTCCATGTACCTTGCGAGCAAAATCACATATCCAGTTTCTTGAAATGTACTCTCGTTCAACAAGTAATCTAATGAGATTCGCGATGATTAGGTATAGTTGTACAATAGTATGCAAAGTAGAGTTCAAATTCAAACAAGTATGCAATGTTTATGATATAAAAATATTTTATTAATTTTTATTAATTTTTTATTTTATGTTCTTTTATTTTTAATTTAATTATCTATATATATAAATTTATATAAAAAATTGTATTTTTTTAAAATATAATAAATATAAAAAATATTATTTATATATAATTATATTTCCTTTTTATTATATTTCCTATTCTAATTATATATTTTGCTAAATAATTAACTAAGCAATTCAGTGTCCACAGGTTGAAGCAAGCAAGTTTTAAATGTCCAACTTAAATAAAATTGTTTCATTTTTTTTTAAATCTATTTACACCAATATTATTTTAATGACATAAATTTCTTATAACATAACTTCTCGTCAGTATTCATCTTTAACTATATGTAGAGACTCCTATTTTGATGATTTTGATGAAGAAGGATACTGGTTGAATGGTAGGTTTATTTGTATCGTAAATTGCACAATTTGGTGGAGAATATTTTTATGTGGTTACCTCGATCAAGTGTAGCATTTGTCATGACTGAGGGTGGATTGGAGAGTGATGCGGGGATTTGCGCAGCATCGACGACATGTTCTTTGGTCTCCAGTTCAAGATCATGTCTCATTGTCATTGATAAGAGCAACGGTGAGAGAGACATTTGCAGTCTCATGCTTGTCTTCTTTAACAAGAGTTTCTAACGAAGACCTAGCAAACCAACTATGATCTTCGTATCTAAAACTGGAGTTTCTTCAATTGAAAACATGTTTTCAACAAAAACAAAAAACTCTTTTTCTTCTAAATTAAAGAGCTTTCATTCTTTCTTTTTTTTGAATGAATATCCGATAAACACACATTTACGACACTGTTAAATTTGTCTCAATTCCTATTTTGATTGTGAACGTAGCACAATGAGCCAAAAACTCGCAAGTGCTCATTGCTTGATATTTTTACATAGATGATTTCATAGAGAGATTTTTCCTCCGGTAGTAAGGATTTTTACACTGAATCTTGCCATGTTTCTTGTCTTCCACATCGTTAGCATATTCACCACTTCCACAAGTGTACACGCCACATTTTCATGTGTTGGGTTCCTCAGTTACACATCCTGTCATTCCGAACCTCTCCCACTACCCTTTCCTTCGTCACTTGGTTGATCGTCCCACCATTTAGGATATTCCCCAATTTGAAAGCATCCTTTTACGTGGTGCCCACTTTTTTTTGCAATTAGAGCATGTTATCGATTTCTCTTCATAATCATCTCATCCTCTCGCCTTGTGCATCGTATATCCCACAACCATCCCTCTTTCTTTAGTTGATTTAGAAATTATTTTCATCCTCTCTTCTTGCACCATCACCGTGTACACACGATCCAACGATAGCAATGGTTTGTCGCTAGAATACTAGATGAACGATAGCAATGGTTTGTCGCTAGAATACTAGATCGCATAGTGTTATAGCTTACGTTGTCTAATCCCATCAAGAATTGGTGAATCTTCTCTTCTTCCATTCGCTATGTACACCATGATAGAATGCAGACTTGACTCGATGATGTTCAAGGTTCGAAATGAGTATGGATTAGACTGTCCACTGGTCCTTAAGTTTGGGTGTATCTTCTTCTGATTTTTTGTAAGTTCCATCTATACACACCTACTTTCTTCATCTCTAGTCCATTCGTCATAATTTTCAACTGCATTTGTGTAATTATATTTTTAAGATTGTCACTTAGGTTCAACTCATAATTAGAATGAGTTTTCTTCGTTTTTTAGTTTCTGACAACTTCAATACCATGACAGAAAAGGTTTGGTTAATTTTTATTCATCTTTGATTTAATCACATGTACATGTAGACTCGTATGCAGAATCGTCGTTCTTTTTAAAATAAAATAAATATAAAAAGATATTAGAAATATATAATTATATCTCCAATTGTATCATTTATTATTAATTATATATAAAATTGATGTGATTTATATTTAGTTAAACAATTCATTAAAAGTTCATCATCTTTTTATTTAAATGATGACATAACATCTTTGAATCTAGTTTTGTTGTAAGTGGGTTCTCCTTAATATAGGTGTTTGACTTCTTAATTATTATTTTTTATTTGACATTAACTCATAAAAATTTCAAAATTCATTGGAATTAATTTAAAATTTACTTATCTAGACGAAATTTTAGGTTGAAAAAGTGTGACAAAAATTACCTTTGAACAAGTTATTTATGAAGAAAAATTTTATTGTAAAAAAAATTTAAAATATTAAAATATTTTATTTAAATATTTTTTAAAATATATTAAATTTTAGAATAAGAGAATTTAATTTTTTAAAAAAAATTAAAATCTCCTAATATAATTAAAATATAAAATTTTTTAAACTTTTCCTAACTCCATTCTCATCAACAATAATTTTTTTTGGCATTTATTTTTTCCATTATTATTTCTCTCCTCTTTTATTCTCTTTTTCTTGTTACAATTTATGAGTCTTATTTTTTTATTTATTTTTATTGTTTTATCTTGTTGTCCCCTCATTCAATTAAATGATTTGTTAAATTTAAATATATTAACATAATATTTAGTAAAATTATTTATATATCTAAATTTTTTAACATATAAAAAAGATAAGAATAATATTAAAAAAATTATAAATATTTAAAAAAAATTATATATAATAAAAATAAATTATTTTATCTAAATAAAAATTTAAAATTTATCATTCAAATAAAAATATTTAAATATAAAAAATAAATTTTATTATCCAATCAAAATATTTTAAAATAAAAATATTTAAATATTTTAAATTTATTAAAATATTAAAATACTTATCAATATGATTCCTTTTATTACAAATTTCAGCTCTATATAGAAAAAATTATTAAAATCATAAATTGCTAGAGTCGATATACACAATTTTTTTCTCACCACAAACATCATGCATACAAATTTCAAGTTAAAAGATGCTAACTAATGTATTAAATATTAAAAAATAAAAAATATATTATTAACATTTTTTCATCATAATTTCTAATACAATTTTAATGTAAATTTTAATTAAAATTTATTATTAATTCCTTAAAAAAATACTTTAAGACATTGGTTAGAAAGACCATTTAAAATTTAACAAATTTAATTCTAAAAATAATTAGTTTTCGTGGATTATTAATTTTTGTGGAAGAGTAGCTTTAATATTCATAAGAATATCATACTCGAAATAATTAGTTATTGAATATAAATTTTGTTAATATCAATCTTTAGAATTAATTTTAAGAATTATAAAATTTTATTAATTTTTTATTATATCATAAATGATATAAATGTATAATAAACATGTTTTTTTTAATAAAATATGATTATTTTTGGTTAAATATTTGTTGGTATTTTATATATATATATAATTGTCCTTGGTGTTATTATAAGTACTTAAAATTGATTTAATTATATTTGATAAAAACATTACTTTTTCTAGTCTTGTTTATGAGATCCCATACTAAAAAGAATTGATGTTTTTTAATATAAGAATTTGTATAAAGTTTTTAAAATATTTATTTTTCTCATCCTTGATTTTAAATACAAATAAACTTGAAATGTTATAATAGTTTTTTTAACAACCAATTAAATGATCTCAATAATTTACTTAATTGTGTTTGAAATAGGTCTAAAAGTATACTATTTTAATAATTAATTATTTAAAATAATTTTTTATTTGGATATGTTATAAGAAAATAATTTTAAAATAATGTTTTATTTGGATTGTATAAACTACTTTTATAAAAAAATTTATAAAAATAGATATAAAATTATTTGGAATAATTAATTAACAGTAAGAAAATAAAAGAAAAGAAAAATTAACTACAAAATAATACGATAATTTTTAATTATAAATTTTAAAATTTTACTTACTAAAAAATTTTATAATTAAAATGATTTTGATTTTAAACTTTTTTATACAACAACATATTTTTTATTTAAATCAGCTTTTAATCAATAAAAAAATTTAAACAATTCATATACTTTAATCTTTAGAATTTGATTTTAATTTATAAATAGAATGGGATGGAATAATAATAATAATAATCTGCCGCTCAGCTGAGAGAGAGGGCAGGATGGTAATCCCCCACTTTGGCAACCTTCCTCATTCTGAGTCTGGTTAGGTTCTAGTACCTTTATATTCATAATCAATTTTTGCATGCATGTGCAAGAGTGATAAGCTAAGATTAATGAACTTGCAGCTTATTAGTATGATCGCTTTGACTATATATGATTGTATATTTGATTTTCCTTAGAAAAAAATGAGGATATATATATGTGTACAAGTCATGAGACAATCAATCTCACCTGGTCAACTGACTTCTGAAACTCTGGGCCTTTGAGCTCTCCAAGAAGAGATATGGATGTGATATTCTCCCAAAATAATATCTTATGGACGAAACCTGAGAACATATTATACAACAATTTGGATTGGGCATTTGAAGGCTATTATATTATTCATAATGCAATAAAAGGCACCAAACCAAACAACCAAGATATCATAGGGTGTGCTTCCCTATATAAAAACAGTCAACAATACCCGGTAACGGGGCGAGAAGAAATCTCATCTCCTTGCAACTTCCACCAACGAATGAGTGTGAGAATCTCTCTCAATATATATTTATATAGATATAATAAAAATTTAATTTTTATAAATCTATCCCTATTTTATTTTTAATTCAAAATTAATTATATAATTTCTATTATATAAAAATAGGCAACAATCTCATTTTTTATTAATTAAAAATAAAATTAACTACATAATATATATTATAAGAAGATATATAACAATTTTGTCTCTTTTAGATTATTATAATAAAAATATAATTAAAATTTTATTTAATATTTTAAATTTTAATTTTATTTACAATAAAAATAAAACTTCTTCAATATTTTTAAATATTATTTATTTCTAGTGTTAGTAATGATAAAAAATATAATATTTTATTTAAATTAAAAAATTTATTTATTTGATTAAATTAAATTTTTGTTTAATTATCAAGTAACAATGACATGATTTTATTATAAATATTAAAATACTTATTAGTGTATGATTTTATAGGCTTAATATTTAGATGGTAATAAATTAGTTTTACTAATTAATATTGATGTGTAATAATACTTTTTACTGTGAGATAATATAAAGTAAGATGTTTTATTTTTTAGAATCATAGAAAGATAAAATGATTTTTTTTTCATCTTTTGTTAATTTTAAAATATGGTATAATTATCAAAATTTAGTTAATTAACTTGTGAATAATTCAAAGAATACTATTTTTTTTATTTATTCAATTTCGTTGGTCATAATCAGAATTATCATAATTATAAAGTTCAAATTTATTATAAAAATTAATAGATTCTTTTTTAATCTGTACAAGTATTAATTTATATTTAATATCCTTTCAACTAACAACATTCTAAAATATTAATTGTTTGAAATCAAAGTAAAATAAACAACTTTATTAATTATTATAACCATTAAGCAAAGAATATTTTATTATGATGTTCTTTATAATAATATTCTATTGATAAATTAATGATAATTGCAATCATTAAAAATTTTTAGTTGAATCAATTTAATGAATATATATATATATATATATATAATTTAATAAATAAAATCTATTAATCTTCATATAATAAAATTTATTTAATTTATTTAAATTATTAATTTTTTAATAATTTAATAATAAAAAATAATTTAAATTAAATTATAAAAAATTTATCTCTTATTATTATAATATTTATTATAATATTAAATCTTTAAATTTAATCAAGACCTTATTTAATTAAATAACTAAATTATAAATATAATAATAAAATAAAATATTTGATACATAAAAAATTAAGTCTTGAACATACCTTATCCCAAGAAACATATCAAATTCAACCATTATCAATAGTTTAAAGTCATTGGTAACCGCTAAATTCTGTTACAACTATAGATTGAATTTTCCTAAATCCTTATATATATGCTATCCAGGTAGTCAAAAGTAGGGATTGGAAGAGAAATAAAACGAAAAGAAAGAGAGGGACAAAGGGATGAAGGATCAGACTCACAAGCTGCATAGGAAGTTTAATTATGGAATTACTAGAGCTGTTTGGTTTGTCTTGCATTCAATTATGGATTTTTAATTTTCTGTAATTATGTACTTTTCTATTATTTACCAATTATCATATCTATAATCTATTCTAAGCCTGTAGCAATTGTCATGAATTATTAAAATACATTTCGCTAATGTAAGCATTCACCTTCATTCATATGTAAGATGCTGGTTGACAAAAAGCACAAAAGACCAAAGGAATTCTTGATTTACTACTAATCGGTTGAAGGTTGAAAATTGCAGTTTGGTTATTCAACAATATTAAGACATGATTTATCCTATAACTATTTTTTAATGATTACCTGTGGAATTAATGAACCAGAAAATATAAAGGTTGATCAAATCTTTATGTGAATTAGGTTCAACAAAATAAACTCAGTTTGAAAACTAAAAACATATTATGTTAAAAAAAAGGAAAAAACCCTCAATCAAATAACAAGGTCCACTATATGTAGTCTTAGTTGTGAATTTAGGTAGCTACTTAATTATGCAATTCATAAAAGTACAAAACCAAACTAAAATTCGTAAAGAAATCCATCATAAAATATATAGAAGCAAAGGTAAAGGAAATAAAAAACCCATTTCAGAGGCCAACGGCTTTGAGTCCCTAATTAAGAGTAACTCTTCTTCTTGTACGTGTTTGGTATGAATCTATAGCCAAAATTTTCAATAGTGGCCATCAAAACCGAGTCCAATAGGTTCTAAGAGAGTCTAATCTCGTCTAATTCTTTGATCTTGTAATAAATAGAAAGATTGGTGAAAGTCAACATGAAATATGTAACAATGACGGTATTATCCACACATAAGTTTTCTCAATAAATACGCAGGAAGAAGGTTTAATATAAGAAGAAAGAAAATGCATTGAAGAAAGAAAAATATCGGAACAGATCCTCCGTTTGTCAGTATCTAGATTATTCAATCATAATTATAAGATTGAAATCAAACGATTTAAATTTTAAATTAATATTTATAATAATATTAAATTTATATAAATATAAATTAATCGATTTCTGTTAATAACTATATATGATTTGTTAAATCCGATATTACACTAAATTTAAACTGTAGAATATTCTTTTCTAAAAAGTATGAATTGAAGGGTTCAAATTTATTATATTTATATGCATTTATTTTTTAGGTAAAATTTTTGGATCCATCAAATTAATCGTTTGTTCTTACAAATTCTAGAATAGATGGAGAAGAAATAAAAGTATCAAATTGAGCATAAATTTAATTAAAAAATTCAATTAAAGTATACTAATAATATAAAATCATACTATTATTTAATTATGTTATTAAATTATTCATTTTTATAATAATTATGTTAAAAACCATATCTATCATAGTTTTTAATTAGTAAATAATATATAAATTTTTACAATAACAACATATCAAAATTAAATTCATTAGAAAAACTAGTAAAATCAGGTGTCGATTAACAAATTTCTTTTCAATGTCCATGTAATATGGCACGTATGTCGCTTGCACAAAGAACCCTGGAGTCAATATCTTTAATTAAGATGACTTGCCCCACGTGTCACACGTACCTACCTTTGATAAAGGGGAAATAAAGGAAACGGTTGAAACAGTTGCTTAGGATATTTGCTTTCTTCCATCACATTCGGAAGTAATTAGTTGGAATATTACCTTCTTTGTATGGAACGTTATTTGTATGAAATTTTATTAATATTATTTTGATCTTTCAACTACTCTCCATTGAAACTGATTAAAGCGAAAAGTAGTATTCACAAACCAGATTTGATCATTTTGAGGAGAAAAGTCCTTAGTTTATTTGTCATTTTTTTTTTCTGTCCAATAAACTGTTTTAAATTCAAAAACAATCTGGTTCAATTCAATTTAGGCCATTAACCTCAAATTCCTTTTCATTTATTTTATGGTATAGGAAATAAATAATGAAATACACAACAAATTTAATAAAAATATTTTAAAATAAAATAAATATTATCATATAACTCATAAAATAATTAAAGTTGGCAGTCACATTCATCAAAATATATAAATTAAATTATAACTAGTATACCTGGTCTATATGGTCGTTGTCCTCCGACAATCCCATCGTAATCAGGGTTCAACTACCGGTAGAAAAATATATAAACTATAAATTATTTATGTAAATAATTTTAAATTTTTAATATTATAAAATAATAAATAAAAGAGTAATACTACTTATACAACAAATTCTTACAAAAATAGAACTTCGATATAAGAAAATAAAATATGACCAATAAATCTTCACATTAAAAATAAAATTTAAATCATTGACTTTATATAATATAAATATTATATTTTTACCAACTAAACCAACCTTTTCTTTTTATTTATTGTATATGAAGCTTTTGATTTAGACGAATAAGTAAGAAGAACATTCATCCGACAACAATTTCAATTATTATAAAATGTAAATTAAATTGATAATATAAATCTAAATTATCCTTACGGAACTACAAACATTGAACGTATCACAATGGTATGGCACCCTACATATGCTTAATTAGGGCATTTTTTTTGGTTCTACATCAAAATAGTTCAGATCACACCCATTCAAATGTAAACACAAATCTATAAAAACATTTGATATTAGGCTTTCTCAAAATTGATTTTATCTTTAAATTCAAATTTAGTTCAGTGCACTAAATTATAACCTTTTAGTTCAGTTGAAAATTTTATAGTAAATTTATTTTGAAAGAAAATTTTCCATATATAAATCACATTAGTTAAATTTGTACATAAATAAAATCAATTTTGCAACATTAAGTTTGTTGAAGCTCAAATTTGCTACCGAGTGTTCTTCTATAAATGTGCCTAAGAAGTTCTGAACTGTCTTGGAAAATTCCAATTTGTTGTGTTCTGAATATTCCCTTGCAAATGTTTGTGATTTAAAAGAACTTAAAACCATGTTTCTGCTTTCAAAAGTAACATTGTCCACTAGTATTTGAGTGAAAGGAATCCCTTAAGGAAATCTTGAAAGCAACTGCAAAAAAGAAATGACACATCAAACATGTTGCTTACGTTTTTCATGTGGCATCCACAAACTTGTCAGATTCGGTCAAAACAAGAAATTTTGGATTAAAATGCTTGTCTCAACCGTCAAAGATCACATCCTTTTAGCAGATCAATTTCTAATTTGTATTTCCTTATATCGGCAACAATATAAGTGCCCGTAAAACCACAATAAAGTGAAATTGTCAATTCACGGAAATACTTGTCAAGGTAAACTATTCGTGTGGATCTTAAATCTTTTATAGGATTTTGAGAAGTTTTCTTTTTCTTTCTTTCTGGTCAGCATTAATTTGAGGAGAGTTAGAATGTAACATTTAATCTTATTTTCTTTCTTTCCTTTACTCAATACAGTTTGAACTGAAATATAGTTGCATTGAAAATTTTAATTTATTTAATTTTTACAAATAAATCTCTTATTTTTTTAAAAAATCTATTAATCTCTCACTTTCGTCACTACCTTTTAAATTTATTCTTAATACTATTTACAGAAAAATTGTATAATACTTTAAATAAGTAAAATAACCAATTTTTAAAAATAAAAAATTCATTTATATTATTTTAAAAGTTAAACATAAATTTATAAAAATTAAAATGTTAATAAATTCTTTAAATCTATAACTCTTTTAGGTGAGAAAATTTTAAGTAAAACTACACAACTTATTAGTACTACATAAACAATACTCAAATCGATAAATAGACGTGTGAAAATGGTTTTGAAGGCAACGGCATTTGGAAATAATTGAAGTGTCACAGAGAGTTGAAAAAAGAGAATTTTTTATGGAGATTTCTAAATTTAGTTAGTCTTAAAGAACTAGATTGAGGGAAGAGAGAACTATTGTATGAATTCTAATGCAGATATAGAGACTCGTCACTATGAAATATAATCACAAATTGATTAATTAATTAACGTCAGAATTGGAATAATTAATATTGTTTTACCTGTGTATACGATAGTAGATCGAGATGTTTGTTTAATATATTATATATAATGCCTCATCCAAACTATTGGATTAAACATATGAATACAAGTCAACAAAGGAGTCGTAATGGATAAGTAAGGTGAGACTATAAGAGAGTGCATTTGAGTAAATATGTATATAAATTGAAGTGACGAAAGATACACAACGGAAGTTGCCGACTGCGAAAGAAAGATGAAATCAGAAAAGTCCAATATGGTACACAATTTAATAAATCACATTACATCCCTAACGTCATGCTTCGATTTTGGAATTTTGATCTTTAATAGTGGCTAAGTGTTGTTAACCACTCTGGCTTTGACAGATCCCATTTTACTTAAAATCCAAATGCAAGTGCAATAATAATGTGGATCCTACCAAAACAGAAATAAAGAAATCGTTAAATTGAAACTGTGGCAGGGCATATGTGACGGAGCTATGTTTGTTTTGACGGAGTTTATAAGTTATTAATTAATACTCTTTTGGAAAATCAAATTCAAGGTGAATTAATTATATATACCGCAAAAATGCTTATTTATATTACCCTTCTTTTTTGGTAAGAAAATATATAAAGAGGAATTCAGTTACCATATCTGTATCAGAATATAACAGATTTGGATGAGACCAGACCCAAAATTGGATCCCACGAAAAGCCATTCGGTTTTGTAATTTCGGACTCATCCAATCCAAAATTAGTTTCACGTTGCGTTAACAGTTTAACCCATTGGATCTAGTAGAGTGGGATCGGGTCCAGTACTTAATTTATTATCATTCTTTCATATTATATATTATCATCAAGAAATTGTTTTTTTATTTTATTTTATTTTTTACATCTTTTATATAAAAAGATAAAATTATTTTTATAAATAATTAATTTTTAAAAATATAAATTTTAAATTTTTAAATTTTTGTTAAAAACATATGTTTTATCCATGCTTATTGAATTCGTAAAAATTTATCCAGAATAAAATATAAATTTTTAAATGTATATTTTTGAACAAAAATTGAAGTAAATTTCAGATATACTATTTCGGAGTGTTATAAAGAAAGAGTCTGAATATATGTTTTGACAAAACGTTTTCATAATGCAGAAAATGAATTTGTGAGAATATACATTCGAAAAATCTTTTTCAAAATAAATTTAATTACTTCCCAAATAAACATTTCCAAAAGTTCATTAAATCCATCTCAGAAAAATAGAAATGAATGAATGATCTTTTATGAGAATGATATTTAATTTTAACAAAAATGATCAAAAAATGTTTGATCAATTTTCATTCGTTTTTCATTTTGTCTGTTCATTTTTGATTTAATCACATATATATACAAACTTATATATAGATTCGTTGCAGTTTTTTTTAAGATAAAATATATATAATAAAAAACTATCTCCATATATTATATCTCCTAATTGTATCCTCTATCATTAATCATATACAAAATTGTTACTATCTATATTTAGTTAAGATATTCCTCAAGACCCCTCAAGTTAGAGCATGTAAATCTTGAAGGACAACTTAACCAAGATTATTCCAAAGTAAATCCACTTACATTTTAGTGTTTTTTTTTTGAAGGTAGAGATATGAGCTTCTAATTATCATTGATTTCAAGGTTCAAAGGCATGAATTTTTCGGGACATAACTTCTCGTCAATGCTCATCTTTAGTGTTGTGGTGTTGGTGAAAAAATTACGCAATCTAGTGGAGAGTATTTTCACATGGTTACCTCGACCAAGTGGAGCTTGTGTTGTCAATGGTAGATTAGAGAGCGGTGTCAAGGTTTCATCACTTGGTTGTGCGGCATCAACATGTTCTTCTATCTCTACTTCAAGTTCGTGTTTCCCTGTCGTTGATAGGAGCTGCGATGAGAATGTCATTTGCAAACTTATGTTCATCTAGGTTATGAGTGTTGTGTTAAGATGTGGAAGCGAGACATCATGTGTGTCTTCCTCAACAAGAGTTTCTAACCTAGGAGACCAACAGTACCAACCTTAGTCCCCATATACAAAACTAGAACATCTTCAAATGGAAACATATGTTCAATAAAATGAACATCACGAGAGACAAAAAAAAAATCTCCTTTTTTAAGTTAAAGAGCTTCTATCCTTTTGCTAAAATGGATACCCGACAAATACACATTTGCGGCTATAACTATCAAATTTGTCATTCAACTAACATGGAGGGTAGATTTTTTTAATTTCTCCCTCTTAAAATTTTTTACTCTAATATCATGATAAAAAAAATTTAATCAATTTTCATTCATCTTTCATTTCATCTGTTCACCTTTGATTTAATCTCATATATATATATATATATATATATATATATATATATATATATAAACTTATATGTAAAGTTGTTTAAATTTTTTTCTAAAATAAAATAGATATAATAAGATAGTATTTTATATAATTATATTTTTTAATTATATTATCTATTATTAAACATATATAAAGTTGATACTATTTATACGTAGTTAAAATATTTTAAAAAAATAAATATAAAAAAATGTGAAAAGTATAAAAAACAACTTCCATATTACATTGTCATCGATTAGTTAGTTTAAATTTCGTTAAATTTATCAATTAATGTATTAGATTGGTCCAATAACTAGTTTCCTGAATTTAGTCGGGAAATTATTCACTTGCCTTCGATTTCTTTTTATTTAGTGTATATATTTTCTCTCGTCAATTGCCATTTTAACTACTAAATTCGTATCGTATTACTTTAACTAAACTTTTAGAGATGAACTCCTACTATATAACCAGAGAATTTGTTTCTATAAATTCCTAAACTAAAAAAAGCAATATATTATTTATAAAAATTAAAGAATAATTGCACGTCTAAAAATGTTATTTATTACGGGAAAAATGTGAAGCATTAGAAATGTCTACATTTATATAGCTTTTATTTAATAAAATTAAATTATCAATATAATAAACATTATAAAATTACACTAATATATTAATAACATACATCAACTTTTATATCAATAAAATTATATATTTAGATGATGTATCATCTCTGAAATTTTTAATCACCGATTCATTGAAATTATATAATAATCATATAATAAAAACACTTATATATTATTAGAAATAAGAACAATAAATATAAATTAATGAATCACATTTAAATAGTTAAAATTAGATAAATATATATAATCTTTTAAATAATTATTTAATTAATTTTTAATTTTAATCATTATCGTTGCTTCTTTGCGTTCCACTGCAGCTTTATAAAACCAAATTTATAGTTGCTTCTTTGGGTTCCATGTCTTGGCTGTTTGAAATTTTGGGGTAGCTTTCTAATTATATAGGTTGTGATGCTTATCCAAGTGCATGTTTCGTAAAATTAGTAAATAACTTTTTTAATACGTTAGTAATTGTCATGGCTAACAAAATAAAATACTTTATCAAATAGGGATACAATGTTTTAACATTGATAAAATGTTTCAACAATCTTTTTAGTCAATAATTTTAACTTTTTGATAGTTGAAATATTTTATTAAATATATTCTAAATGTTCCCACTATTATTTTTGTTTTTATGGCTTTTTTGGTATTTTTTTTATTTATCTTTTTATCCGTTGTAGTCATTATGGTCGGTGTGGGGTGTTAGAAATTTTGTTCTCTTTATATGAAGGGAGGTGTGTTTGGATATTCTTATATATATATATATATATATATATATATATATATATATATATATATATATATATATATATATATATATATATATATATATATATATATATATATATATATATATATATATATAGTATTATGCTTCTTATATTCTTAAAACAAAAAATATTGTCATTATATATGTTTCTATCGATGCATACATACTTAACAAATATGATGTGTGCTTCTTTTGTTTCGGGTTTGAATATCTTTATACCATTAAACTCAATCAATTGGCGAATAGTTAGGATTTAATTTCAGCTTAAATTCAATTCATATTAATTATCCTGTGGATCTATCTTATTGAATTGTCTACGAATTGAGTACAAGTATTGTAAGCTGGTTAGGACTCATGTTCCACAACCGTTAATTGCATCTTACCAACTGTATAGCTAAAAATGAAATGAATTTCGTTGTGGATAAATATATAAACTAGTTAGAACTATAGAATTGATGTTGTTGAATAATTAACAAGAGCCTATGCTGTTGAACGTCCCATATAACAAATTTCATAACAAGAACTTAATGTAGTAGCCTACTATACTAAAAAACATTACATTAATTCAACCATCAATGTATAACTTTTCTTAACTATTTATTATTTTCTATATAATTTTTTTAAAATAAGAAATTAAATGAAATAAGATAATATAGTTATAATTAAAAGTAAAAAAAATCAAATCGAACAAGTTCAATTTTCTTCTACATCTTCCAACTTGAATTTCAACAAATGGTCTCTATATATGTGTGTAACTAGCCGCTGCTACTTCAGAAGCCTTTACACATTAGATATTGTTTTACGCTTGGTATTAATGCTTAATTTTTATCATGCAACGCTAATCTTTTTGAATTTAATATGTACTGTAAAGTGGATCTTTACAGTTGATCCTTGTACTTGAGTCATTCCGACCAACATACTTTTTGGAAGAGATGTGATGTGTTGATTAAGTCGCCAAAAGCAATTACAATGTTAGGATTTATAGATAATAGCTGGCTAGCCTTTCCTCTTCACTCTTTTTTGTAATGCTTCATCCCTTCTTTTGCTTCAGATGAATTTGGCTGAAATGTTGTCATTAAAAAAGGCAAACTAGCTTGCTAGGCAATATGCATGTGAAAGAAAAGCTAAGTAACGGCCCTATATGACATTTAACGACGTGCCGTAATCTCCTAAAAATTACAAATACGAACAATTTCGTTATCAATAATGTTAGAAGGATTTTATGATAATAATTAAATTTTAAATAAAGATAAGAATAAGTTTTATCAGTAGATATATTTTGATTTTAGGTGAAGATGTTACATATAAAATTGATTTTCATGATAGGTTATGTCATGATATAATATAAGTTTGTTGCTTTTAAAAAAGTAGGTTAAGAAGCAAAATGTCTAAGAAATTTTGTTAATATACATACTCCTATGATAAATATCTATAATATCACTGTAATTCACAACCAACAAATAAAGTTACTGACTATGCTTACAACAGAAAGAGAAGACGTATCTATATTAGATATGATATTGTTAGATGATTGATTAAAGTGGTGTAATTTTTTGTATATACAAAAGTGAAAAATATGTAAAAAGTGAAAAAAAAATACTTGTTAATCCCTTTACCAATGGATTATCTAGGGAATTGATATGGATTTATAGGGTATAAGTCTTAAACTTCAACATGCGGAAAGTATGGTAGATATTCAATTGTTGGTCAAACTAAACCATATAATTACTCGTATGCATTATATTTTCATCTATATGATGTGGTTAATGCTTCTTTAAACAAGATACATAGTCTTTGTTGTGGTACTTTTATTTTTAAAATGCATTTGATGTATGTATAAATCATTTAATATTATATATATATATATATATATATATATATATATATATATATATAGTCATTAGTAGTGTGCTTTTGAGATGCACTTAATGCATTACTATAAGATATTTGACAAAAATATATAATTTTTAGTAACGGTGGTTTTGTAACGCACTTGATGTATCTATGAAATAGTGCTTCTTAAATATATATTTGAGGCCAAACTTCCTTTAAAAGAGATATGTAACTTTTTGTAGTAATGCTATTGAGATGCAATTGATGTACTTTTAAATAATAAAGTTAAGTTTATTCACAACATTTTTGAGACGCACTCAATGCTTACAAAACAACTTAAACTACATGAATAAACATGTGAGTGAAAGGGTAAAAGGTGCATTCTATGAAAGACTAGAAAATCTTTTTAAACCACTCCATGAATCCCAATGTAACACTTTGAGAACGATGTGTATTGGAGACATGTATTGGAGTTTCAGCTTTTAATGCTTGAAAGTATTTTACCGAAACATGTGCGAAAATGTCTCAATTTTTTTGTTGAAGACCAGTGCGGTGTGTACACCTGAGGTCCATGGATTGAGGCCGACCCAAGATTGGTAATTGCTATGGTCACACCAAAACCGTACTCATCCCAACAGGCGTTTTCTCTTTGCTTCTAATATAAATTAAATAATTATTTTGCAATACAAAACCCATCATAGGGCCACGTGGAACTCCATTCACCTGACACGTCCCCGGATTTCATTATGTTTTGTTAGGAAAAAAATCATGCCAAGACTACAACAGATAAAATCATGGGCCAATTTCTTCAATAGTCATAATTATTATGAATTTCTATTTTTAATAAAATTTTAATTTTAATATGTTTTTATCATAATAAATTTAATATTATTGATTAATTAAAATTTATAATAAATATAATTTTAAAATAGTTATTATAATAATTCATTTAATTGTTTTATATTTTGAACTCTAAATAAGTTATTGTTTGCATTCAATATTAGTAATATTGGCACTAATATTTAGGTTATATAAAATTATGAACAAAAATTATAAAAATAAACTACATTAATTAGAATTTACGTTTTAAGAGAGGTTGTTTGTGCGTGTGTTTGTAAACTTTCCGGAAATTGTATGGCGTCACCATGATCTTTAAAATAATTATGTCCGTATAAAGTTGATCCCTTGCCATTGTACCTTTTATTAAAGATTAATGTGGAATTTATGTCTTATACTTAGGCCATGTTTTGCCTGCACAAAAGGAGCTCTTAATTAAAGGGCACCTTTAAATAATGAGATATCACCATATTCTTGTTGTATTTTAAGAAATATAAATATTTGTTGGTGATATTTTAAAAGGGGATCAAGTCCCACATTATTTGGCCAAAGGTTCTTGGTAGACTTTATATATGGGGATATTTTTTGGACTTGTAGACAAGCAAGTAAGGGACACACCCCTCGCGCGCATGAGCTTGAGCAAACTTAGCTCAAAACCGGCGAAAACCCCCTGCGCGCAATATTAAAGGCCACAAATTTTTTGCACGCAATATTGAGGGCCACAAATTTTTTGCTACTTGGAGATTTTAAAAAATATTGCTTATCCGGAAATCTCTATTATAAGGCTTCAAAATTTCCGTTGCCCTTTGATTGTCTTTTACTAGCCATTATGAGGTTTTATTATCAAATGACCGGTATTATTATTTTTTATTGAGTTTTATTCTGAAACTTACCGGTATTATTAACCATTATTGGGTTTTATTTTGAAACTTATTAGCTATTTATTTTCGTTTAAAATACCATTAAAACCTATTTAATTAGCAATTCAAAAGCCGTCTGTTTTTATTCGACACAATTAAATTTTATTTCAATTTTTAAATTCAAATTCAAATTCGGCTTAATTACAATTTAAAGCCTTTTTAAACTGCTTTTGAAGTATCTCTCCTATAAATAAAGACACTGCTTACCTTTTCAAAAACACCTGAACACACTACCATTTTCACACGCTCTGCTGGTCTCTCTCTGCTTTGCTAGTTGTGTTCCTGCTACCTTTGGCAGACGAGTCTGTTGAATCCTGGGGGATACCGCATTCCGGGCAAATATCCTTGAGGACAGTGCTACCACACGCCTTAAACTACTACTTTTGCTAACAATCTCAAGGATATTTCCATGGCAACCGAACCAGCTCGCACTCAATCCTCAAACGACGTCGCCGCTGCTCCTCCGGCCCAACCTGCTGCTCCTATTGCATATGCCAAGCCGCTTCCCGATGTCTCCAAGATTGAGCTTTTTGGAGGATAAGTCTATCGTCGCTGGCAGGAACGGTTCCACTCCATCCTAGATATGCATGGGGTTGCATATGCACTCGTTGACGACAAACTCGTTGATCCAAAATATGCTGAAAACTGGACTAATGCAAATAAGGTATGTCGACACACCATACTAAGTACTTTGTCTAATGAGTTGTTCGATGTCTACTGTTCATACAAGGAGGCCAAGGCAATTTGGGAGTCCATGCGTACAAAGTACACTGCTGAAGATGTTGGCAAGCAGAAATTCATCATCGGAAACTTCTACCGGTGGGAAATGACTAATGACAAAGACATCAAAACGCAAATAAATCAATATCATAAACTCCTAGAAGAACTCAAAGCTGAAGACATCACAATGCAAGACCAACTGGTGGCTGGTTTTCTCATCGAAAAATTACCCGAAACTTGGAATGACTATAAACAACAGCTAAAACACAAACATGAACAACTATCACTTGCGGACCTAATAACACACATCATCATTGAAGACACCAATCGAAAGGAGATAAAAAATGCAAGAGCAAAAGTCTTGGCCACTAGAGCAAATCAGGCAGCAAACAAAGAAGTCTCCAAAGACCAGGTACGAGCGTAAACCTTCTTCTTAATTCCCTAAGCTGCCTAATCCTACTTCCTTCAAAAAGAAGGGTTCTTGCTATGTTTATGGAAAGTCAGGGCATCATGCACCAGCATGTAGATACAGAAACCGAAACGTTGCCCCTCCTAAAGTTAAGGCAAACTTGACCGAAGGAGATGATGTGGTAGCCGCTGTTGTTTCTCAAGCTCTTATCGTGGTCAACGTGAGCAAATGGGTGGTAGACTCTGGGGCTACCAAGCACATATGTGCTAACAAAAACGTGTTTACCTCTTACAATTCTGTAGGGGAAGGAGAAGACATTGTCTATCTTGGAGACTCCCGAACTGCACCCGTGCTCGGGAAGGGAAAAGTTCTTCTCAAGCTCACTTCTGGAAAAACTCTGGCACTTCAAAACGTACTACACGTACCGAGCATTAGAGCCAACCTGATCTCTGTGGCTCTTTTGGGAAAAAGTGGGGTTAAGGTTTCTTTTGAGTCAGATAAAATTGTGATGACCAAAAATGACATGTTTGTGGGCAAGGGGTATTGTGACCAATGTCTATTTGTATTGAATGTTTCTGAAATCCTTAATGAGAATCCTTCATCTTCTTCTGCTTATATGATTGCGTTGTATGATTTGTGGCATGCTAGATTAGGACACGTAAATTCTTCTTATATTAAAAAGTTACAAAGTAGTGGTATAATTTCTGGGATTAAGGATGAAAACCTAAATAAATGTGAGATTTGCATAGAATCAAAATCAACCAAAAGGACATGTTTTGTAGTAAAACGAGAAACAGAATTGCTTAATTTAATTCATACAGATCTAGGAGACTTAAAACAAACTATGACTAGAGGAGGTAAGAAATATTATGTAACCTTTATCGATGATTGCTTTAGATACACCAAATTATATCTAATTAGGAAAAAATATGAGGCCTTTAACATGTTCTTATCATACAAAGCAGAAGTAGAAAACCAACTCAATAGGAAGATTAAAAGAATTAGATCCGATAGGGGTGGTGAATATATAACCTTTAATGAATTTTGTGAAAAAGAAGGTATAATACATGAAACAACTCCCCCTTACTCACCCGAATCAAATAGTGTAGCAGAAAGAAAAAATATGACACTAAAAGAAATGATGAATGTCATGCGCATTAGCTCTAATGCACCTGATAACCTTTGGGGTGAAGCCTTACTATCCTCATGTCACATACAAAATAGAATTCCCCATAAGAAAACTGGAAAAACCCCTTATGAATTGTGGAAGGGTTATAAGCCTAATTTAAATTACTTTAAAGTGTGGGGGTGTCTAGCTAAAGTTATGTTGCCCGATCCTAAAAAGAGAAAGATAAGGTCTAAAACTTTTGATTGTTTGTTCATAAGATATGCTCAACATAGTGCAGCTTATAGGTTTCTAGTCTTAAAAAGTGACGTGCTAGACAAAAATTCTATAATAGAAACAAAGAATGCTAAATTTATTGAAAATATTTTCCCTTTGAAAATCGAAAGTATACCTAAAGAACCTAATCTATGCAATGATGAACTTTCACATGAAGATAATGAACCTTCACATGAAGAGTTAAGAAGAAGTAAGAGACAAAGAAAAGAAACCTCGTTAGGCAATGATTTTTACTTATATCTTATGGGAAATGATCCATTGACTTATCATGAAGCTATCTCTTCTTCAAATGCTCCTTTTTGGAAAAATGCGATTAAAAGTGAACTTGAATCTATTAGAAAATGTAACACATGGACTATAGTTGACCTACCCTTAGGGGCTAGACCAATAGGTTGCAAGTGGATCTTTAAAAGGAAATATAATCCTGATGGTTCTGTTGAAAAATATAAAGCTCGCTTAGTAGCAAAAGGGTTTACCCAAAAACATAACGTAGATTACTTTGACACCTTTGCCCCTGTAACTAGAATTTCCTCCATTAGAGTTTTGATTGCATTAGCATCTATATATAAATTAATTATTCACCAAATGGACGTCAAAATAGCCTTTTTAAATGGAGATTTAGAAGAAAAAATCTATATGGTCCAACCAGAAGGTAGTGTGATTACCGATCAAGAAAATAAAGTGTGTAAGCTTCATAAATCTTTATATGGACTAAAACAAGCACCTAAACAATGGCATGAGAAATTTGATAACATTCTTGTAAGTCACGGGTTTTCTTTTAATGAAAATGACAAGTGCGTATATACTAAAGTAGAAAATAATGAATGTGTAATTGTATGCCTTTATGTTGATAATATGCTTATCTTTGGCACTTGTATTGATGTTGTGAATAGAACTAAGGCATTTCTTTCTTCCAAATTTGACATGAAAGATATAGGTGAAGCAAATGTGATTTTGGGTGTTAAGATTATAAGGAAAGGAGATAGCATAATACTATCTCAAGAACTCTATATCGAGAAACTTCTTAAGAAGTTTGGTCATTTTGACGCAAAACCCGTGAGTACTCCTTATGATGGAAGTTATCACTTAAAGAAGAATTTGGGAGAACCCATCTCACAGACAAAATATGCACAAATTATTGGGAGTCTGTTGCACTTAATGAACTACTCTCGACCAGACATAGCTTACGTTGTGGGGAGATTAAGTAGATATACAAAAAACCCCAATAACGAGCATTGGACTGCATTAGTCAGACTAATGAAATACTTAAGAGGTACCATTAATTATGGTATTTCCTATGGTGGATTTCCCGCTGTATTAGAAGGATACTGCGACGCAAACTGGATATCAGATTCAGATGAGACAAAATCCACTAGTGGTTATGTATTCACACTGGGAGGTGGTGCAATATCGTGGAGATCATCTAAACAAACTATTATTGCAAAGTCCACTATGGAATCAGAGTTTATTGCTCTGGAACTAGCTGGAAACGAGACTGAATGGCTAAGAAACTTCTTAGCAAATATTCCCTTAGGAATTAAACCTACACCCTCAATGTCTATGCATTGTGACAATAAGTCTGCAATAGCAATTGCAAAAAATAACTCTTACAATGGTAAGAATCGACATATTCGTCTGAGACATGATGTGATAAAGCAGCTGCTAAAGAATGGAATTATTTCCATTGATTATGTGAAGTCAGAGGTAAATTTGGCCGATCCTCTGACCAAACCATTAGGAAGAAAAATGGTTTATAAAACATCGAGGGGAATGAGACTTGAGCCAATAATTAAATCTACAATGATAGGAACACAACCTTTGTGATTGGAGACCCCATGAAGAAGGTTCATATGGGTAATAACAAGTCATTGTAGGTCCCTATAGCACTAATTAATTTTCTGTTCCTATGATGAGAGAAGTGCTAGGCTGCATTAGTTGAGAGGCAAAACCTTAATGGTTTTAGTGACACTCATATCCCTTATGGGTAATGTATTAAAATGCAGAATACATTTGATGAGGTCACCTATATGAATGTCAAGTGAGGCCGCTTGTATGAGATTAAGGCTCCATCTCTAGAGCATTCATGAACTACCAGGCAGGCGCATGGCCTATTTGCGCATGGCCCATGAAGAAGGTTCATATGGGTAATAACAAGTCATTGTAGGTCCCTATAGCACTAATTAATTTTCCGTTCCTATGATGAGAGAAGTGCTAGGCTGCATTAGTCGAGAGGCAAAACCTTAATGGTTTTAGTGACACTCATATCCCTTATGGGTAATGTATTAAAATGCAGAATACATTTGATGATGTCACCTATATGAATGTCAAGTGAGGCTGCTTGTATGAGATTAAGGCTCCATCTCTAGAGCATTCATGAACTACCAGGCAGGCGCATGGCCTATTAGTGCAAAACCAGCGAAAACGGCAAAGAAATTGTGAAGTATAAGTGATAGATAAGCCTCTAACTTTCACTAATGTGGTTTTGGTTCATAGAAGCTTTGCTTCACCAAAACACAACAAGCTAAGCTCATCTGTCTAAAGTCTGGTTCATAGTCCAAAAGACACCAGGCCTTATGCATATTATACCCAAACGAAAATCCAGCAGTATTTTCTTCTTCTTTTTCTTCCTTTTCTGTTTTTTTAACACAAATGTTTTAAACCCTTTTAAAATATGTGGGGGGTTGTTGGTGATATTTCAAAAGGGGACCAAGTCTCACATTGCTTGGCCAAAGGTCCTTGGTAGGATTTATATATGGGGACACTCTTTGGGCTTGTAGACAAGCAAGTAAGGGACACACCCTCGCGCGCATGAGCTTGAGCAAACTTAGCTCAAAACCGGAGAAACCCCCTACGCGCAATATTGAGGGCCACAAATTTTTTGCTACTTGGAGATTTTAAAAAATATTGCTTACCCGGAAATCTCTATTATAAGGCTTCAAAATTTCTGTTGCCCTTTGATGGTCTTTTACTAGCCATTATGGGGTTTTATTATCAAATGACCGGTATTATTATTTTTTATTGAATTTTATTCTGAAACTTACCGGTATTAGTAATCATTATTGGGTTTTATTTTGAAACTTATTAGCTATTTATTTTCGTTTAAAATACCATTAAAACATGTTTAATTAGAAATTCAAAAACCGTCTGTTTTTATTCGACACAATTAAATTTTATTTCAATTTTTAAATTCAAATTCAAATTCGGCTTAATTACAATTTAAAGCCTTTTTAAACTGCTTTTGAAGTGTCTCTCCTATAAATAGAGACATGCTTACCTTTTCAAAAGCACCTGAACACATTAGCATTTTCACACGCTCTACTGGTCTCTTTCTGCTTTGCTAGTTCTGTTCCTGCTACTTTTAACAGACGAGTCTGTTGAATTCTGAAAGATACCGTATTCCGACACAAATATCCTTAAAGACAGTGCTATCACACGCTTCATACTACTACTTTTGCTAACAATATTAACAAAACAAAATGTGGCAGTTTGTAATATAAATTTGATTCTTATCTATTTCAAATTTTACGAGACTCTTTACGTGATAAAAGGTAATTATTTATTTTTAATTAATTGCTTAACTCTTTACTACTCCTTCATAAATAGTATTCTGCGAATTATGTTAAACAAGATCAGAGTTGGCATCTCTACCTCCCAAATCAAAATTGTTGGTTAGTTCAAGTGAGTGATCAAAAGGATGTGTCCAGACATTTAAAAGCAAATGGTGTGACAAACTATGTATAATAATTAATGAGGAACGATTTATAGGTATATATAATGCCTTTCACATTCAATGTCTGTATGCTATAAAGAATATTTCTTTTGTCTCATGATTACCTAAGGTAGGAACCACGTTCATTTCCATGGGAGTTGAATGGCATAGTGGCGATTGTTCTCAATAAGTGGCATCGATTTGCTTGCCGAACATAGTTATTAAAGGATTTCTTTTCATTACAAGGATATTTCAGAGTAATTGTTAAGTTTTTTTTTAATAAAAGAACATATGTGTAACAAGTTGAAATTAATGTTAAAATATTATTTATTTAAATCTTACATCAAATAACTTAAAAAAAAACTTTTATATATATATATATATCTATATAATATTGTATAAATTTTATTAATATAACTATAAAGTTGATTAAAATTTGAATAGTTGCATATTAAAAATTGTAAAAGAAAGTTTGTATAGATAAAAATTGCATATAGTAAATGTTAAAATTATATTTTTTTTTCTTTTTTATGAGAATTTTCAGGATAGAGAATGTAAAGATTCCTTCACATCTTTAGTGAAGATAATTTTTATTATCCAACACTTGATAATAAATCAATTTGTTTAAATTTTAAAATACTAAAATTATATTTTTGTTTAATATTTTTATTTGTAATTTTTAACTAAATTATTTAAAATAATCATTCGTAGCATGATTATTAAAAGGGCCGGGGAATTTTTTTTATATTGCAATGATTAAATATGTGGGACTGGGATTTTAATCCATCTTCATATCAGTATGTCACATACGGAGTTTTGTTTAGATTCTAGGGATCTTCTTAAATTAGATTTTATGAGCATAGTTTGGTATACGTTCTCGGATTCAAAATAAAAAAAGGGTGTATTTAGTTGTTGTTGTACTTATTAAGTTGGGTATTGTAGCATTATAGAGATGAATAATATTCGGTTCAAGGAAAATCCACTCTTAGATTATTCCGTTATTCTAATAGCTCATAGCGTGGAAGGCTTGTATTCTTACAGGGCTGAATAGTATTCAGATTAAGGAAGCCCATTCTTAGGCTATTTTGTTATTCTAATAGCTCATAGCTTGAAGGATTGTTTACGCTGTAAGAATGAATAGTATTTGGTTTGAGAAAGATGCATTCTTAGGATATTTCACCACTCTGATAACTCATACCCTAAAGGATTGTATATCGGTATAGGATGAATAGTGTTTGATTTAAGGAAGATCCACTCTTAGACTATGTTTCCATTCTACTAAACCTAGTCATATAAACTTAATACGGTGGTAATAATTGTTTACCACAATGCAAAGATAATTACTTATGATAATATTCATTGGAGTATGGTTTAGAATAAAAAGAAAGAGACCTTGTAACATTCCTCCCCCATGATCATACATTCAATACGACGAGCAACTTTCTAATTGGGGACTATCAAAAAAAATCAAATCTAGATTAAGAAAATCATATTTATCAAATAAAAATTTTGATTTAATCAGCTTGAAACTAACATCAAGTAGGTTAATATCAAAATTTTGTGTAATTAAATAGGTAAACATTTAAATTTGATTAGTAATAAAATAATTAATGTTAAAGTTGTATTCGAAAGCTTAAAACCCTTAAAAGGTTAAAGTTTTTCTCCGAAGATTATTTGATGGTTTCCTCCCTCTCCCGACAGCCATGTTAATGAAAATACAACATTTTCTTCCTCTTAAAACCAAATATAGTTTTATGTTTTACCTCTAAAATACAACTTTTGTATTGAAAGAGTCATATTAGGGTTATTCATGGGTTGAGTTTAGGAAAACCCTAACCAATTATAAAATAAAATATGTTGATTAGGTTAAGCTTAGTTTACTTTGCAATCCAAACTGAACTAAAATGATAAAAAATGAGTTAGGTTGGGTGTTAAAAAAATAAAAAAAAAACCTCTTAATATTTAAATTATGTATCATATATATATATAAATGTAAATAATAATAATACTAATAATAATAATTGAATTGATCATATTAAATATAATGCTTGATCTGAATTGATCAAATTTAATATTTTTAAAATCCATTTAACCTATAAGTTTAACCTAATTCATTTATTTTACTTCAGGTTATGTTGAATTGATAAAATTTATCAAACTTATGACCAGATATTAATAAATGATATGCAAAATATCACAAAAAAAATAAAAAATAAAAAAAAATAAAAGAAGAAGAAGGGTGATATAAATATATAGAAGAAAGGAGATTTTCAAAAAGAAAAAAATGGAAGAAAGTACTATACGTTTATGAGAAAGAGAAATGTTAGATAATATATTTTTTTAATACATTTTTCAACATAACATATCTTTTATAATTGATCAATCTTTTTTAAAAAATTTAAATATTTAAAAAAATAATCAATTTACAAATCTTACATCCTTTCGCCTAATGAAGTTACTATATTGTCTTTAGACCTCTAATCCATACTTTTATTAGATTTATAAAATTTGTATGATAAATACATATAACGATTTATATAATATTTATTTTTAATTCTTATACTCCATATTATGTGTTATAATTTCTCTTTTGAGTTATAAATTTATGGAACAAATATAAAAAATTAGATCACAAAAATTGTTGTTGGTAATAAGTTAGTTGGTGGCTTGGTGGAAAGGTGGTCAACAGTACTAATGGCAGTCTTAACAGTAACAGGATCTGATGCCGTAGACCTTCCAATTTTGATCCTCTGCGAAGTGTGGATCATATGAGCCCTAGCATGTGGATGTTACTGTTTCTAAAATCTTAAAGCATTGGGATTTCATGTATATTGCGTCATTGTTTTTGGCTTTCTTTACTCAGAATGGGTTAGGTTAAATAATTGGCTGTTGCGTTCGGCATGTCATTTCATTTTCCGTTTGAAGGTAAACTTATAGGCCACTTTTTCCTAACTCTTTCTCAAAAGAGTGATAAAAACAACCATCTTAAAAATAAAAAGAAAATAGCTCCTAACGTTTTTAGTAAATAGTCATTTTATAAAAAAAATAGAGATCGGTTATGTTAATTTTTAAAAGATAAAAATTTATTATTTTAATGTTAATTTAAATGAAAATATTTGATTATTTTACTTTTTAATAGATAACAAATATTTATTTCTAATCCCTGAAAAATAATTGAAATAACTTAGTTTTAAATATTTTAGTAACTGCAATGATTAATTTTTTATCTTTCACAAATGATAATAATTTTTTTATTATTCAAATTTTAATCTTTCATAAATGATTACGCATGTTGTAGATTTACAACTAGATGTAAAGTCGTTTCTGTTTATATATTGGTATACTTTTGATGAAGAAACAAATTAGCATAACAAGTTTTATATTTGTTTTACTTTTAAAAACAATTATGAGATGTAACAAATAAAAAATGAAATAGAAGATAAACAAATAAATATTTTTCACTTAATAAATAAATAAAAATATTCTTTTATCTCACACATAACATCATCTCTAAAAAAAATATTTTAATTTGGATAGAACTTGTCAATGCCAGTACAACAGCGCCCCACCAGACTTGAATCCCATCCTTACTCTAGCTCCTAAAATTATTTGTGCTATCAATTGAACACCAAACAAAACAAAATAAAATGTTGTACTGTTATTTAACTTCTTAAATTGTGTTCTTGATTTTGTAATATCTTTCGACGAAAATAAAATTGATTATTTATGTATATCCAATATATATAGAGAGAGAAAAGAGGTTTACTTACTTCTCTTAATAGTTTTATTTTTATATTAAATTTTACTGATATAATTATTAAATCATATCATATCATCTTATGTATATCAAGATTTAGGTAAATTGTATGTTCTTATAATTTTGATTTTACATTATCTTGAAAAATATATGTTCATTAAAATAGAGTTAATGGATGAAATATGAAACATTTAAATTATATTAAAAATTGTGATGTTAATTTGTTTAATATGAACTCTTGATGCAATATAGTTGGGTGAATAAATTTAATGTCTAAAAAATTTATTAAAAAAATAAATTAAATAATTTTTTTATATATATTATTGCAAAAAATAATTTTTATATTAATTATGGTTGATGTCAGTTCTAATTCTAAAGATAGAAATAAACAGTATAAATTGTAATAATTTATTATATTAATTAAAGAATTAATATAAAAAATTAATTTTTTACATTAGTCGTTATTATGGTTAAAATAAAAAATTTAAATTTTTATGTCAGTTAAAAAAATTAGTGTAGATAGTAAAATAAAATAATATAAAACAATTGTGGCAGTTGAAATTGTCACAATATTTTAATATATTCATAAAAAAATATTTGGCCCCGTTGATGCTCCTTTGCTTTTCTGGTATATTTGGAACGAATTCCAATTAACATTATTTTTAGGATGTAAAATTAAAAAATTAGCTAACAGTAAAATCAAAAAAAATTATTCTGTAAATTAAGTTTACAAATTTTTATTATATTTAAAATTTAATTGATATTTTATTATGTAAACAAATCAATTTAACATATAATGTACTTTTCAAAATATAAACAAAAATGTTTTTGAATTTTATTTATTCCAAAATTAGATAATTAATCATTAATATTATATTATTCAACAGTTAAATTTATTAAATTCAAAGTTTATAAAAAATTATTAAGCAAAGTAATTATTTTTAAAAAAAATTAATATTTTTAAAATATTAAATTTTATCATTTTAATCGTAAAATTAAAAAATTTTATTATATAGATAAGTTTATAATATTTTATAAAATTTAAAAGATATGTAATTTTTTATTAAATAATTTTAATTTAATATATAATATATTTATTCTAATATATTATAAATTAAAATTAATTTTAATAAAATATTAAATATACTTTAAATTTTATAAAATTAATTTTCATATTAACAACTTTTAAGTTAACAATGAAATTTACGTAATATTTAAAAAAGTTATTAAACATAATAATTTTAATAGTATTTAATCTTGAAATAAGCTTATGTATGTGTGGAGTGTTACTCCACTCGATAATTCTTTATAAAATGTAAATTTAATAAATTTACTTATTGGATAATTAAAGTTATGATCATGCACATTAAATTTAAAATTTTAAAAATATAGAGATGCTTTACTTTATAATAAAAATTCATATCTTTTAAAAAATCTTAATTATATATTAAATTAATATTTAATAAAGTATTAAATAAATTTTAAATTTTATAACTATATAAATTTGATTTTCATTATAAAAATTTTCAATTTTAACTATTGGCTTGGTTGAATTTATGTCCTATAAAATTTTTTGAACATAATAATTTAACATAAATTATATTAAATTATATATATATATATATATATATATATCATAATAAAAACTATTTATGCATATTCAAACTTTTCTCATTATTCACAATAAAAAACCTTCAGGGCGTCTGCTCATTTTGAATAAAGATATTAGATCCGGTTAAAATTATTCGAAATATAATTTAAAATTATCTTTAAAATATGTTGGGTAGTCCACATTAGTCCAACCAACCTGATCTAATTTGAAGCAAGATAAATAAGTTGATTTAAATTTTTAGTTAACCTGATCTATTTTTAGTTAGGTTGGTTTCATTTAGGTTGTAAACTTAAAATTAAAAGTTAAATATGTTTTTAGTTGGTTTAAAACTTTAGTTTTAATTTTTTATTTTTAAAATAATTAATTTTAATTTTGTACTTCTTAAAATAGATTATTTTTAATTTCTCATAATTGATGTATTAAATATTGCTAATATAATATGTCAAATATTAGTTATTTTAAAAATTAAAAATAATTTATTTTAAAAAATATGGATCAAAATTAAATATATTAAAATTAAATAATTAAAACTAAAATTAAATATATATATATATATATATATATATATATATATATATATATATATATATATATGTTTGTTTGTATCAGTTTAGGTGATATTTTGTTTGTAAATCCGGCCTATCAACAATCCTATTGAGTACAAACTGATTTGTTCTTTATTTCAGAATCTAAAAAAAAAAAAATGATGGTCCTCAATTATCTCGTATAGTAGTCAACATCATTACAAACATAGGCTCTAAAATGACAAACGTAAACAATTAAATTTAAAATTAATACTTTACCAATATAATTATATTATATAATTAAATTAAATATTCCTTTCTCACGAAAAAAAATAATAATCTTATCCATTTTTTTTCATACCTTTTATATATATATATATATATATATATATATATATATTTATATATATATATATATATATTTATATATATATATATATATATTTATATATATATATATATATATATATTTAAAGGTTGTTGTTGTATACTATATATATAAAATTTTATCTATAAATAAATATATTTATCAATATAAAAAAATACTTAAAATTCTTAATATCGTTTTTATATGAACTATTTTAATAATATTTAAAAGAATATCAAATTTTAATTTTTAAGCTTATCATAAAAAAGTTTTATTTAAAAATATCTAAAATAAATATAATATATATATATATAATTTAAAGGTAAAAAAATACAAATACGAATTTAATTATAAATAAATATGAAACTTTGATTTTCTTTATAATTTTACTCAATTTTATCTTAACTTTTTTAAAAATAATTTAAAATCAATTGCTAACCATCCGTTTTCATTATATTATTACCAAATAATCATGTAATAGAAATATTTTTTTTTCTTAAATTACTATCTTTAATGATCATGATGCAAGATATATAATTAATATAAAGTATAAAAAATATTATGATTTGTTAAACTAACAATCGGATAAAAATCAAAGATTCTAATTAATCCTGTAAAATTTATAGATTTATATTACCTCATATTTTCATTAATTAGACTATGGTACGATTTTTTATTTTTTAATTAACTTATAAATCAATACGAGTAGATAATTCTCAATTAATTAAACATAATAAAAAAAATATAATTGAATAAAAATGGGTAATCATTCAGAAAAAAAAATTTGAGTTAGTTACATTGTAGGTTTTTTTTAAGTTTCATAATGGAGATTGATTGTATGTATAGATATAAGATAATTAGGAGGATATTAATCCAACAAAAATAATTTATAATTCAAATTAAAAAAAAAATTCATAATAACAACAAAGCTAGTACAAGAAAAAAAAAATGAAATCCAAAACATGAAAGGATAACCTTTGGGATAATGAGAAGTTTATCTTTGGTGTGATCATTAGAGTCTAGCATGATGTGTAGAATGGTGACAAAACTTTTTTATAAGTATGAATTAGAATTCCATTGAATTGAACTTGACCTAACCTTTTTTCTTAATTGTGGCAACTATATTAAATTATCTTGAACGTTGTAGAATTAATTAGGATACCTCCTACGTTATTGGCACTAACATAAAATTGTCATTGGCACATTTTTTATTTTTTTATTCAAAATTTGTTTATTTTTTATTTTTCTACATGCATGATATTTTTATAAAAATAAAAAAAATTAAACAAAATTATAATTAAATAATCATAAATATAATTAATTTTTTACAAATAAATTAACAAAATAATAATTTATCAAAACTGTACAATACGCTTGATATTACCTTCTCTATTAGTAAAGTTTGTGAGTTTATGCATGATCCATTTTAGGTGGAACAGACGGAGGATAAAAGAGTTTCACCTTACAACTTACTATGATTCAGTTTGAGGTTATGATGTCGATGATACACACTCCACATGTGTTATTGCATCTATCTTGGTGGCAACATCATTGCCTAGTCTATTAAGAAATAAGCTTTAGTTAGCTGTCTAGTTAGCTGTCCCATTATATAAGCAGAGTACAAGTGAAAGTACAAGTGTCTTGTTCCAACCATAGTGTCTCATTGCATGAACTTTGTGTTCCTCTTATTATTATTATAATCAAAGTGTAGTATTGTTGATTGCCAATCCTTTATTTAAAAAAAAAAATTAGGCATTTTGACCTACACTTTGTTACGTAAAAAACTCAACCGGCCCAAACATAAAGATTAATATTAATATTTTTATTTAAAAATAAAATATTATTAATTGATGTAGAAATAACATTGAAAGTAGATTTAAAAAAAAAAAGTCCACCCATCTTTTTATGATTAATTTTTTCCTCTTCATTGGTAACTATTTTATTTATATGATTAATCATCTTTTTTTATTTTATTACTTTAAACTAAAATGCATATTTTATTTTATTTTTAACAAATATAATTTTGGTACACTGTCATGGTAAAAATTTTCATTCTATCAACATATTAAAATTATTACAACTTTTTTTAATAATATAATAATGTATAATTATATAATAATATAAAAATTATATTATCAGTGTGTTTTAATTAAATTTTTATTTAATGTTGTGAACATTAAAATAAATCAAAGCCCCCAACGTACAAAGTGTCATAGCTAGATATCGATTATTTATTAAACATATAATACTTATAAAACAATGTTAATAATTCATGTTTTTTAACATATAAATAGGTTTTTTAAAAATTAAAATTAATAAGACATTATTTAAGATCAATAATATTTTAACAAAGATTAAATAGATTAACTTTAATATCAATAAAAAATTCCAAATAAAATTAATCACAATATTTTGGTAAGTAATTGATATCTTAAAAAATCCAGATAAAATGATAATAACTTAAATAGAACATTTTAATTAATTTTAAAATCTCAATTGAAATTCGCTTTATGCTTACGTATTAATTGGGCCGGCCCTGGGAAGACCTGTTAAAACGAAATATATTGGTCATATTTCAATCACTTAGCCGATTACCACCAATACAATCTTTCTCTTCTCTTTCTATCTTTCGTTCTTTTTCTTCTGTGATACTGTTGTTATGATGAATTCCTCGTAATCTCTGATACCTTACACAGTATGGAATACATAAATTGTACAGTGTATTAGTTTGGAAAGCAGAGTCTACGTATATGTTTGTATTTTGCAGAATCTATACATTTTACCGGTCGTATTCTATATATATAATATCTGATTTATTTTGACTTTGCAGCAATAAGGTATGTGTAATAAAATGTGACGGCCAATGCATGGACTTGGAGAGTGGATAATCGATAAACATATTTTGACTAATAAAAGCTAACTGGTTGAAAGTGTGTGCAATGAAGAAACAAAGGAGGGTAGGATGTGGTGATAGGATGGAAGTGTGGCAGCTTTTGCTTTGCCTAATTTGCATTGCTTACTCACTCAGTTGCAGCCAACAGGCGCAGTGTGTGTATGTGACACAGTGACAAGTGACAGTCACAGTTTCGTCTTCGGCAGAACCAAAAGAAGACGCGTGACTCTCTCCTTTTTTCGTACCCTCTTTCAATTATATTCTTATTCATATTCAACCCGACATCCCGACATCAAATCCTGAAAACGCCGTCGTCTCTCACTCTTTTTTAACGCAAGCAAACACCAATTCCCTCTTGCCCCACCTTCCTTGTTTTTCTCTTCACTCTTTTCCTACTCTTACTTCTTTTTTTTTTTTTTAAATAATACTGCATTTTATTTTCATTAGCCAAATAAATATTAACTAAATATTTCAGATATTAATTAAGATAAAAAATTTACTTAAAATTATTATTACTATACCTTCTTTTATGATTTTTAATTTCTGAATTAACTTCCTTGAAATACTAATCGGCAAACTTCTAAAATAATAGTACTTTTTATTTTGGTTTATATTGACCCCCTAAACCCCAAGTCAATTAACGGATGGGAATGCATCTTCCCAGTTCTCATCGTGACAGGTTCATTTTAAAGGTCAATTAATGGATGGCATGGTAATTGTCATCTAAAAGTTTGGACGATGCTGTCACATGTTTCTAGGGCTCATATTATTGGGTTTGGATACAGAAATCGGTTGAAAATAAATATGCAATTATTCATCTCTGAATTTCTTCCGTAATGGAAGTGAATTAAACAAAAATTTCACGTTCAATTTTAAATTAGAGACGTAAAATCTTAATAATGAATCATCCTGAATTATAATTTATAATCTTTCAAGTTAACAATGTGGGTTACATTTTCAATACCCACTCATATTTGGATAAAAAAAATTATTTTTAAATTTTTTCTTTCTTTTACCAACATAGAATCTCAGCTAATATTTTTTATATCTTTCTTTCTTCAAAATAAACTTCTTTAAAAATGTTGCAGAGAATCTCGGCTTCTTATATTTATTTTTTATTTGTTTATTCTATTTAAATTTATCTTTTTTATCATAGAATAAATCCAAATTTATTAGTTAATTTATTAATTAGTTTCTGTTATTTATATTATATTTTTATTCTATATATTTAAAATAATTTATATAGAATAGAATTAATATATATAATTATATTTTTTACTATCCACAATGAGTTTTAATTAATTTTTGATAATTAATATTTTTTAAGAAAAATATATTATCAAAATAAATATAATTTTTTATAATTAATCTACTTAAAGAATATAATTATATCAATTTTATTGAGATGCATAATTATATTACTAAATTATATAATTATCTATATTTTTACATTAAAAATGTACACATATAATCTTTGTAAAATATTTTTTGGAGGATTGCTGGAGTCTATCCTTATGCCCTTAGTTTGTGCCTGAATTTTATTATCAAAATTGTTTATTAATTTTATATTTAGTTCCGACACTAGTCAATAAGGTTCTTAAATTTTATGAAATAATTATATAGTTATTAATATTTTTATTTATAAAAACAGTTTTATTTAACTACGTGTTTGATAAAATTAATAAATAAATTATATGAAAACTTAAAAATTAGTTGGAAACTGAAGAATTAGTTACAAATTAAAAAATTAGCTAGAAGTTATAAATTAACTGTTTGGTAATTAAAGTAAAATATATTTAATAAAATTAACTGTTAAATTAGCTGAAAAATAAAATAATAAATAAAAATCAATTATTAAATTAAATTTTAAGTATTATAATTTTTATTAATTATTAAATTTAATATTTTATTATTTAATTTAAATTTTTATACTAAAAATAAGGATAATATTTTTTAATATTTATATTTATTTAGTTATATATATTTTTATTAAAAATTATATAAATAAACTTATTTTTATTTTTAAAATTATTTACTATAAAAAATTTGATCATTTTTTTCATTTGTTTATTTTATTATTTATGATATTTTTTAATAAAATTTTTATTTTTAAATAAGTATTTATATAAAAAATATTTATTTTATTTTTAGATTTTTTTCAATAAAAATTAAATATTTTATTATAAATAATTTAAATAAAATAATTAATGATTAAATTAAATATTTTAATATTAAATAATGATAAAAAAAATTATTTTATAATAAATTAGAAATTATCTAAAAATATCAAAATTAAAAACGAAAAAATAATTTGAAATTAGAAACTAAAATTTTAAAAACCAATAAAAATAGCGGTTAACAAAAAATTAATTATTTTATCTAATTATCTACTAAATAGAGTTGAAATCATCTTAAAAAATTGTAATCAATTATTTTTTCTAAGTGCACTACTAAACACACTGTAGTATCTACTCTTTTAAATATATTGGCTAATTCCACTTATAGAAAAAAGCAACTAAAATCTTTTAGTATATGTTTAAAATGGAAAATATTTTAAAGCAAAATATAACTTTTAAAGTGAAAAAATTTAAATTGAAAAATATATGATATCAAAATCAAATCCTTTTTGGTAAACTTAACATAACCAAATTTGTCTTGAATTCAGTTCATATATAATAAACTTTATGCTTTTGGTCATGTTGATTATTAAAAAAAAAAAGACTACCTTTTTCTCTACCCCGAGTATTTAGTCTCTATCTGGAAACATCTAAAGATAACGTGAAAAAAAAAAAAAGAAGGTTAATTTTAACTATATTTATATGGTGATAATTAAGAATAATTTAATTAAATTTAATCTTAGCTATCTATTTAATTACATGATCAGGATTTATTCCTTCCGTTCATTTACCTGAAACTTATTTGTCTCTATACCTTTGTAAGCTTTTACACATTGAAGAATTATTTTTATACAATTTCTTTAAAAACAAAGTATATAAGAAAGAAAGATATAAAAAGAAAATAGTTAATATAATGGATAATAATGATTAATAATAATAATAATAATAATAATAATTATTATTATTATTATTATTATAGTAATTTTTTTTCACCCTTTTTTACAAGATGTGACATAGATAGAAAGAAAAAGAGTTAAAAAGGAAAAAAAAAAGGTAAAAAAAAAAGAAGAAATAAGATAGATGATGCAATATAAGAGGAATAGAGGAATAAAAAGGAAAAAAAGAAGAAGATAAATATTAACAAATAAAATTATTAGTAATTTTTCTTTTGCCTTTGAAATATTTTTTCATTTGACTTCATGATCCACTTATTAAATAATGAATAGTCAAATATGACAAATATTAATTAGTATTTTAAGGATAGGTTAAAAAATTAATTTAATTATACTGATATTTATATTATAATTTAATTATAAATTATTATATCATTAAAAAGTATTAATTTCTATTTTAACTGTTTCAAGAGCCATAACTACGATATAGTTTAATTGATTGATAATATAATTTTTTTTTACAAAAACGACATGTTGAAATTAAATTTATAATATAAAACGTTTATTATAAAATTTTATGAATACATTTATAGTATAATTTTCAAAATGTCAAGAACATAAATAAATTAACCGGTAGAGCTTAATTTAACTTAACGTGATGAGTTAAGTTAGCATAATGCATAATGCAATCTCGAAATGGCAAAGATGGTAAAAACTTATCCTTTACTTTCTGACCTGTTGGTCCAATCTGAGTTAATAGATTCCGATGCATAAGATTGTGATAGTGAGTGCTAAATAATATTGCTTAATTAACAAACTAGCTTGTTCAATACTCCTATATATACAGAGGAGTATTACCCGTGTGCTTTGTGTGTTGTAAATAGTAGATGTGAGGGTAAAGGGTGTAAGAAGTAACAATGTGGATGATGGAGGGATCTTCAGGTGCAGGTGCAGGTCCAGGTGCAGGTGCAGGTGCAGCATCGTCCATCACTATGACTCCTTACCAGATACTTCACCACCTTACTTCCTGCAACGCCGTCGTTGTCTTCAGCTGGAGCCACTGTTGCATGTCCACCGTCGCTAAGACCCTTCTCTTCAGTCTCGGAGTCGGACCCACCGTCGTCGAGCTCGATGACCACGCCGCCGGCCCCGCCATCCATGCCCTCCTTTTCCAGCTCGCCGCCGGCACACACCAACAACCTCTCCCCGCCGTCTTCGTCGGCGGAAAGTTCCTCGGTGGGGTCCAGACCCTCATGGCTTCCCACATCAACGGCACCCTCATCCCTCTCCTCAAGCAAGCCGGAGCTCTTTGGCTTTAATATATCTATGTAACAATTAATGTTATATATATATATATATGTGTGTGTAGGATTAAGATTAGGATTAGGATATGAAATTTATAATGCTAATGATTTTACATGGAGAGTAGAATGTGGTGAAATATAATTATTCTTGGTGAATGTTAATTAGTCTTTGGTGAATGTTTATTGTTGAAAATTTCACACTCTAGATAGGTGTTTTAATTAACTTTTGGAGTTGAATTATATTAGTGGAGATTCTCAATTATGATAGATGAGTTGGATGTTCTTTTGATTCTTCTATTATATGTTGTCTACTTGAATAAATGAAACGCAGTATACACTAATTTTGTCATCTCATGACTACCATAACGTATATTGTAGGTTTCCTATTTTTCTTTCCTTAATTTCGGATAATCTTAAATTTATAAAATTTTCATGAAGTTTAATGAAATGAAATAAAAAGTAAGCCCATTTGGTTAAACTTGTATAAATTCTATACTCAATGCACAGGTTTACTCAAATGTGCCTTTACGAATAAAAGTAACTTTTACTTTAATCTTGTATTGTAATGAAAAATTTTAGGATTTCAGAAAATAAGTAACCATTAAAAAATAATGAAAATATAAAAAGGGTTATGAATAATAATTAAAAAAATTATACATAATAGAGAATTTTAAAAATTGTTCATTTAAATTTTTTTATTGATATAAAATTTGTGATATTTTAAAAAAAATCATATCATCCAAATATATATAATTTAATAATTTAAAATTAATTTATCTAAACATAAGATAAAAGATTCGTCTAATTAAATTTATTAAAAAAGATGAAATTTACTTTAATAACCTTTTAAAATATTAAAAAATTAGTGTCCAACTCTCAATTAGAAAATATTCTTGATACACATATACACTACGTTGTCTTTCAGAATTGATTGTAGGTCTCCAAACATGGAATATAATTACTTGAGGAAATATGGATAAATACTATTTACGTTATTTTATTTATTTCAAGCAGTAATTATTGTGCAGTCAACATTACATGATAAAAAAAAAAAAAAGAGAAGGCAGAGGAAATAAGGTTAGACGAGCCATGCGAAAAGAGGTTAAAAAGAAATAGCTGAGACAACAGCGCCGCAAGTCTTTATTTTGTGGAAAAAGGCATAATAAAGTGTGATGCTAATTGATTTGCATGCACATAATATTGGATTGTGAAAGAGAGAGTGATACAGAAAAGGCATCATATATCCGTACGACATAATTAGTTCATAATATGATGTAGAAGTTTTTGTCTACAATCTGATGACAAATTATATTCTTACATAAATATCTATAACTAAGAGAGATAGAATGGTTTCCTATTTACTCGAAAAAATAAATATTTTTAGCACAAAAAATAAATTTATAATATTAATTATTTTAATTATTTTGATCTTGATGGATTAATTATTTATTTTTTATAAAAGAAGATAAAAATATTATATTTGTATTTTATTTAAATTTGAAATATTTACTAGTTTGCTTAGGATATGAGATTGATATCTCCATTGGGTAATTTGGATTGTTTATAGAGAAATGTGATCACATGAAAGACATGTGTGTTTACTGTATTCATGCATATCATGCCATGCTGACTGCGAAGAAAAACCGTTTGGCCTAGTTTTGGGTATCTTATTTGTTCTTCACTCTGTTATCTGCTGAGGGAAGGGCTGCATCTTGCAGAATGACCTCATGGCTTGTTCAAATAATGTCTAACAATGAAAAGGAAATTCGTTGCTAACTTCATACTTCAAATTGAAATTTGAAAATATGCAAAGATTACAATTTCTCTTAAAAAAAATTGATTTAATATTTTGAAAATATAAATATATTAAATTTATTCTTTATTTTTTTTAGAGAGTTTAGAGTTATTTATTTTAATATAAGTTCCAACAAATTTGTTGTCTAAGAAAATAATTTATTGTCAGTATTTTAAATAGTAATTATTGTGGATAAATGAAGATCGGGTAAAGATTCTGATAAGTTTGACCGGTAAACTTTGAAAAATAAGATCATATATATATATATATATATATATATATATATTTGTACAGTTTAAACTTATATTTCATTTTTATATAAAAAATCTTATTAAAATTAACATATTAAAGTTATGTAATTTTTTTTAAATTCATATTTTTTAATTGATCACATGATTTTAAGAAATTGTTAGTATTAATTTTTTATATTTGGCCGTTCAGTTTAAATATCAAATTTATTTTTATTATTTTATAAAAAAATTTATTATATATAATTATATATATGAAAATGGATCATCCATGTGTGTATACCAAATGTTAGAGATTGAGTTGCAATGGTTGGTATTTAAAATTTTGATTATATTATAAAAAATATTTAAATTAAGTGAATAGCTTTTATATTGCTAACAAATTTATGTGTAGCATATTTTCAATAACATAAGTTGTTTGATGTAATACATGTGAATAATAGCTTAACACATCTCATGCGGTATCCATGTTCAAAAAATCTAGTATAATGCACTCGATTAAGGCATAGATCATAAAAACACTCTTATGAAGTAGTGATCAATGTGTAATAGATTAGGGTAAGTTCTGATATCATGCTGAGAATTAGATATGGACCTAACTCAATCCAAAAACTAGCTTGTAAAGTGAAGGATATCCTTAAATTATATATGCATGGTTGACCTTCTCTTTGTTTAATATGAAACTTATAATAATGATCACATACTCATTTCAATCATTTGATGTATTAATTATTTGTAGATATATATCCTACCAATAGTACACCTATCTAGAACATAAACACACAAGTAAATAGAAGATTTAAACAAACTCATCAACACAAAGAAGAAAAATAAATAAAAAATAAACTTTATCTTTATCATCTTCAATTTATAATTTTCGGTTAGTTTAGATTATTTTTTATCAAATTGTTTAGTGGAAAGAAGCTTGCATTGTATTTGAAAGAATATTTGAAAATATCTACATGAAGAAACTCTTGCATTATACTATTGTTAATAAAATTCTTGATAGACATTCAAAAAGGGACATAATTAATAGTTTTTTTAAAATGAATATCAATATAAATTTTCTAACTTATTTTTCTCTTACTTTTTATTTTTTATTTCTAAGTTTGCGAAATGTTCATCTCATTTAAGTTCTATTTTAAATGTTAATTATTTTAAAAATATAAAAAAAACAATTTAATTTTTTTTTCTTAAATTTCACATTACATCCTTCAATTATATTGCTACATAATTTTTTATTGGATAATTTTATCTTAAAATTAATTATTTAATTTTTAAATATTTATTGAATAATTTTATCTTAAAATCAATTATTTGATTTCCAAACGTATAAAATGGATACAAAATTTAAGATTAATCTAAAATTAGTTAATATTACATTCAAGTGGTACATCAACATCAACATAATATATTTTTTAAAATATATAAAAATAAGAATATTTTTTATTATATAACTTATAATTTTTTTTATTTTAACACATTTAACAAGATAGTTAAAATTCAACTTAGCAGTTAGATCAACAATTATATTTTATTTAAAATAGTATAATATTTGATATAATTTATCTAGATATATTAATTCAATTCATATATATATATATATATATATATATATATATATATATAAACACAGGTAAATCATGAAAAACAAGTGGAATATGAAATTTGACCGATGACTCCTTTCCATTTCCAGAAAATTGAAGGAAGCAACCAAAGAAAAGCATGTGACGTGAATAAGTGAATGTGACCTTAGCATCCCCATTTGAAAACATTTTCTCTCTCTACCTTTCCATTTGACCGTTTTCCACTCCACACTTGTATTCTATGACTTTGGTTGTCCTTTATGGTCTTGCTACGCCGATTACTCTCTTTCTTGAGAATCCTTAATCTAAAAATTTAGTCATGGTTACTTTATTACGTAAGAACATTTATTGGAATTAATTTTTTTAAACTCTTCCACACTTTCAATTTTATGAGAAGTAAAATTTTGCATTAATATGAGAATTTTTGTATCTAAAATATTAAAAAATAATCTTCCTATTGCCACATTACCAACCACAGTCAAAACTTGCAGATGACCACCACCCATCTTCAGTGGTTATTAAAACTCATTCACAGTTGTTACGTTGTGACGTCCAATCTTGGCAATAACGTTATTTATATAATGTTTTCCAATTTATCTATTAAAAAATTATCAAGTATATGTTGGGTTTGAGGTTCAGCTCGGCTAACCCACATTTGATGCGTATCAAAAAAATTTCCATTAAAATATTTGTTTCCAAAAAACCAATTTCAATATAACTTTGTAATGAAAGGTGATTCCAATAAAAGAAACTCTTATGTAACTTTTGTGTTAGGTTAAAATTTTTATCTTAAGTTTTGCTTTAATCTTGCTTTTGAAGTAAAAATTTCCAAATATAAATTACTTTATTCAAACTTAATTTTAACCAAAATCAATTTTACAAATTAATGTCAAAGAAAGCCAAATTTACAAACATATACCCAAATTTAGGTTTTTCAATTTTGAGCAATTAAAAAGAAATAAAGTTATTTCATTCTTCTCTTATCACATTCATACATGTATGGACCAATGTAAGCTATTGATAAAGTAATAATAAGATTATTTTAAAATCAAAGATGATGGACAATTTTACAGTTAGGGTAGTTGTAGCGAAAAGTAGGGGGTACTAGATGCCAAGGTGGTGCAATAATGCCGCAATGCTCAAATATATTATTCACATCTTTTCCTGTAATGTCTCACCAAATCAAATACCTCTACTCTAAGGTTTGTGATGAAAAGAGGCAGTCACATTGTGGTTAACATTCAATAATGCTAATCCAATTTCATTGCTTTTAACTTTTATGATGATGTTTTATTCCATTTATCTTCACTCTTATTACAGTTCGTGGGGACATGCTCCCTCTCACTCTTTATCCTCTATCCCTGTCCAGTTACATTTAAAAAAACAATAGAGACCAAAGTATAAATAACTTATTCTAAGTCTATAGTTTTGAAAACTAGATTGAAAAAATTGATAGTAAACCGATAAAATCAATAAAAAATTGATAAATTGACAATAATATTTAATTAATATATTTTTTGACCAAAGGTCATCCATGGGACTTTAAACCAAAATCAAAGTCTAGACCGATTGAAAAACTTTGGCGACGCTATAATCTACTATCCACCAAAAGGATCACTTTTTAAGAAATTCTTCTCCACTGAAGGTACTCACTCACACATACACCCCAAGAGAAGGATTCGTCTGACATGCAAAACCTTATCCAGTCCCTTCGGCCAGTTGAGCCACCCTACATAAGAAAAAGGAAACTGGACAGTACCTAAGTATGCGCCTGTTCAGACTACTGTGGAACTCGAGACAGATGCATGGTCAATAAATATTTCAACTGATAGGTTTAGTAATATACATGTCAAACAATGACACTTTAATTTTAAAAAAAATGGTTGACTATTGAAATTCCGTAGCTATAGTTCATATAAAGAAAATCCAATATCAATTGCAAGCAGTCCAAAATTTATAGAGATTTAACTATGGATCTCAACTGCCAAATCCAAGAGTACATGATCCCAAAAGCACAGTATATGGAGATTAACATGAGGGGTGCAAATGCAAGCTTATCTCCCAAAAGTAGAGGGTGTAAAAATTGGCCCCATATTTCTACAACTACAAGACCTACAAGATAAATCCTATCAATCCAGCCAACAACAAAACCTTTTTTCACAGCTGCACTCAAATCACCTTCAGATCCAGATCGATCAACTTTTTTATTTGAATGAGCAGTTGGTGCTCTTGTTTCAGCCCCATCACAAAATATTGTTGAAAAGCCTGACCACATCAAAATGGAGTGCAGAAGCAGCAACAGAACTTTGATTGGATACTCTTGAGCTTCAAATAGTAGCGGAAAATTTGAATAGCAGGATACTGCACACACCAGTAGCCTTGTGAATTCAAAGAAACTAAATAAAAAAAGAATAGCATTGATACCAAGATGGTCTAACTTGCAACTTTTGTTTCTTTGGTATCCAACACATTCTCACTCATTAGAAGCAAAACATTTTATAGCAAAATATAGGAAGTTAAAGGAAGAACTGTAAAGTGTGATCAAGGTTGTCAAAATTGAGTTTCAAGGTTAACATGGAAGGAGTATTGGATCATAGGATGGTCGTAACATGAATCATAAGGGCCTACCAAAGTGCAAAAATCTATTAAACACAAACATATATATATATAAGCATAGATAAGAAAAATAACCCCTAAATCAAACGATTCATAACAAAAGTTTAATTAAACTTGAACTAAGCATTCATAAGGTCTTGTATTACAAACCAAAAGTCAAAAGTCACAATTGGACAAAATAATCACATAACCCAACCTCACATAAGATCTTAAACTAAAGTTTGACAAGTTTAAAGCAAGACATAAAACTAACATATAATAGAAAATAGTCCAAGTCTAAATGTTTTCTTCATCATCTCCACCTTCTCCAAGTTCAAGTTCATCTAGATTAGAAATCTCCAAATCGTCTAAAGGTACCAAACCAACATCGCCAGCATCATTTTTTTCATTGGAATTTGAAGTCTTCTTCATTTGGAAAACCTAGTCCCACATCTAAATTTGTAGCATTATCCACCATCCAACCATCAAAGGAAGAAATATCTTCCACATTAAACTCATTTGCTTTCCTAAGTTGTTTCTTCTTGCCTAATCTAAAATTGGTCATCATAGACGACATTATTTGTTGTCTTTTGTTTCAAACGATTTCTTCTCTTAATGTCAACCTAAATAACTGCAAAATCAATTAATTCATAATAGGTATTGAAATTCTTAGAAATGAAATACATCACAAATCCAAAATTTTATCATCTCAAAGGCACTCCAATTTCTCTCACAATCGAAGGAGCTACATGACACATCGATAGTAAACTTTTGCAAATTCGATCACCATTTAGATGGACTTCTCTTGTTAAGTGCACCCATAGCTATGGAGCAGCCAAAAAACTTTGATTGGCTCTTAAAATCTTCAAGTGAACTATCAAGCTTACTTCCTTCTTTCATATCTCCAACCATCCTTCATAGACAATTATAAAGTCCACATTTCAAATTCAGCTTTAAAGCTTGAAATATAGTATAGAATAGGGTCAAGATAATAACCCATAGTATGCAAAGACCTATGAAGTTGGTTGTTCCACCTTACATCAATAATTTCCCACGATGACATATAATTAAAATATCTACAAATTAAATTTATTAAATTATCTTCTACTCAAAACTCACCAATCAAAATATTAAATTTAACCAAAAATAAAAAATTAAATCTCAAAATTTTTCTCTTCAAATCCTAATCTTACATTTATAAGCTCCAAATTTTATTGAATTTCTACACAATTTCATAATTATAAACTTTTAAAATGATTTCATGTTTCGATATCATTTCAAATGTCTCCAAAAATTTGGATAAAAAATAATAATCCGAGGTTTTAATTTGAAGAAAATCAACGGAAAGCCAAACTTGCAAAATTTTGAAAGTAAAGGAACCAACATTCCTAGAGAAAAACTCAAGGGATCAAAATTGTGCATAAGTTAAACTACAGGGACTAAAATAATAATTTGAGGTTTTAATTTGAAGAAAATCAACGGAAAACCAAATTTGCAAAATTTTGAGAGTAAAGGAACCAACATTATTAGAGAAACCCTCAAGGGAGCAAAATTGTGCTTAAGTAAAACTAGAAGGACTAAAAGTGCAATTAAGCCTTGAATCATATTTTGTTTCTTCAATCCTTAGTAAATGAAACACATTTTGAATGATGTAATTATTATTGAAAAAAAGGACAAAATAGTAGTATTAGGCTTTTAGCATCTTCCAGTTTTCTATTTCAGCAAATTTATGTTTGACCAATTTAGCATCGTCCCCTTTCATGATGTGCAGGTTTGTCCTAAGACTTGAAAAATAGCATGCGTATTCTTTTTTATCTCTCAGAGATTTCATAAAATGGACTTTTCTCATGGACAGTTTCCTTGCACATTGCTAGGTCACACATCCATGCAGATGTCCATGTCAACCACAAACATACCCATGTCTAGATGAAGAGTAGAATTTGAGTAGTTCAGAAAAAGGTTGCAAGTGATGTGTCATTATCCCGTGGCTCACAAGATTGTGTTTCTGGTTCTGACTAAGTGTATTAATTGACTCTTGTATAGTGGTTTGGCCTTTAGGGACCCGCTGTTGAATAAACCTTGGGTGGGTCTGAGTAAACTATTGTCCAAGTCATGAAAACACTCTAGATCCTATGAGCTAAAAAAACAGAAAGTCCGGTGCCTGTTTTAATTTGAGATGTAGACCCAACATCATTAAAAAAGAATTAAAAATCTTTATTTCAAATGAAATTCTCCTTTGACGTTGGGTCTTCAAGTTAATACTCAAGTATAATTTGACTTAAGAAATTCCTGAAATCCTCAGAAGCTTTAACTTCAAGATTACAGGTTTACAACCTGCAAAATTGCTGTATCATACAAGCATCCTGTCTTCACCAAGCAGACATCAGAATTTTGTTTGGCAATTTGTATTTGGTTTACTGATGAAGTGATAGATATAGGTTTTAATTGAACCAATTCTCTAACAGTGAATTAAAAAGACTTTGTGATCTTATCTATTTGAATTTTTTGAAGTTTTACACTGTTTCATTTGCTGATTTTAAAAATGCTTTTGTTTTTCCTTTTAATTGATTTTTGAATGGGGACACAAGGCATATGAACCTAGCATCTGACAAATTTATACACCTAGGGCACATATGACAATAGAAGGAGCATTATTCACAGATAACTATAGGAAAGGACCAAATTTGCAAGACTACCAGCAATTGGCAAACTACTGTGAAAAAAAATAATCATATTATGTAGAACATGATCTTCAAAAGGGGGAATGCATCAACTGTGTTTTGCACTAGTTATATAAAAAATTATATGTAATTAACAGCATGCGCACACACAAATGTTTTTCAAAGAAATTATTTCATTCTATTTATATTCTGATTCATTTTCAAATTTTACTGTCTTTAAAAAATAAGAAAGAAGAAAAAAGAAAAGCATTAGAAGCCAGAAAACAAATAAATAAGCATTTAAAGCATACCTATTGACAGCAAAAAGTAATGCCTTGCATCCTCCGGAGTTTGCGCTGCAACAAAGGCAAGTGGTATTACAAAATGGAGTGATGCCTTCTCATGCACATGCCACCCAAAAAGAAAACCGCAGGTATAAGCATAGGCTATCCATCTACTGATCATCTTTGGCTGTGGATTCTTCCAAGCCTTGAAAAGACAAGGAGATAAGGCAAGAAGAACCACTATAAAGGTCATGGGTGGGGTGATCTGCAAATTTATTAATAGAAAAAATGAATGCTTTGATGCAACTTTTGAATAATGTAAAGCAAAGTCATATATCTATACACTGATGTTATATCATAGTTGTAGATTCAGATAAGCAGTTATCAAGCTCAGTTGCAGATGTCAATTGAACAGCAGCACCTTCAAAGCTGAAATAGCTAGCCTAGAATGTGTAGAATGTAAAAGGTGATACTGTGCACTCTCCAACCAATTATAATGTTTCACAAATAACACTTCCCAGTACCCAATGTCAGACAGGTGATTTTGAGTTTACTTAGTCACAGCTGCCATGTGAGAATTTATATTTATTTATTTTTACAGTCAAGTGCGAATTTATATTTATAATCTATACTTTTATTCTCAGAAAATGAGATAAGGACAGTGAATCAGCTATTATATTTTCAACATTAAAAATATATTAGATGACTAGGTCATGGCACATCATTACAAGTTTGAAGTGACATACCATCACCATGCACCCTCACTCTCCTTTTGTGTGTCTGTTATAACAAACAAATTTTTTCAGAGATAAAAAAACACAAAAGGTAACATCACCTGAGGTAGTATAGAAAATGGTGAGGAATCCCCTACTAGCCCTCCAGTGAATGAAGCTGCTGGCATCTGGATATTAAACCCAAGTTTTCTGAATATAAAAGCAAGCCCTTTGTCTGACATTATATAGAATACCCAAAAATTTGGGGCCCAGTATGCATGGCAAAGCCCCCTGCCAAATGGAAACAATCGTCGGATGACTTGTTGTATCTACAATTTATGGTTTAAATAATCAATAAGCATATCAATAATGCAAAGAGTGCATATGAAATGTATCGCTTTTGTACAGAGGAAAGTGAAGCAATACAAGAATTTAACAAAGGGGGATTACAGTTGTTCCTGCTCACTTGAGCATGCAAAGTTGGTTATTCATAATTGGTAGTGAAAAGATAATATTACTCTTTTCATGCAGCTCTCTCATTGGGAAACATAGTTCAGGTGGTTATTTAATTTGGATTTATTGCTTCTTGTTCTGGTTCAGTGGAAGGGCTTCTACTAATGAGTTTTACGTCATTCAACCTTCTCATCTTTGAGCATTTACGGTTCTAGTTAGGAATCAAATGCTTTATTACTTTTCAAGCATTCACATGAGACCTTAGTTGAAAACTGCTGAAATTATAGGGTTTTAAGTAGGAAAAAACAAGGGAGTAAACGGGAGAAAGATGGATAGCAATACTGAATATGTGGTACTACTAGTACTCCTATTTATACAATATTATAAACTAATACTCCTATTTATACATATAATAAGATCAAGTACTACTAGTACAAACCCAAGCCTATTGATATACTATGACTAATAACCCTAATATTTGAACAGCAAACCTTATTCACACAAATTAGGGCTGGGAACATGGATTCTAACATGCCATCTTGCTTAATCATGTATCATGCATGCATGGAGTGCCATGTAATATAAATGCCTCTCAATAGTCACCAACCATTTTCATTACATCTTCCAAAGGGCTTTGGTTTTAATTTCCTTATGAGGAGATTGTCATCTTATATACCAAAACCGTCATCACAGTTTTCCACAATTTCGGTCCAACCTTCCCTCACTTATGATCTCATCCCTAATGTAATCAATTCTATAATCAGAACATCCTCTTTTTTGTGACCTTCATCTTTTGCTATGATTGCAATTCTTGCATTCCATCTCTAATGTAACTTACTAACTTATAATACTGCAAGACATTTAACAAATATATTTTACTGGAATTTATCTGCCCTTTCAGTTGTTTCTCCTTATATATTGTTTATTTTGGTTCCACATGTGCACGAAAGGAAAGGAGATGGCTTTGGTAAATATCTTAAATTATCAGCATTTTGTGCAGCTCTATGAGCAATTTGCCACTACTTTCTGAAGATTGTCCGATATATCAAGTATGCAGAAATGAGAAACCTGAATTTCCTTAATTGACATGCAAATTAAAAGATTTAAGGAAAAAACTACAGAACACAGACATGTCTCATGCAATAAAATGATCAACAAAATAATCAAGAAATATTAACTTATGAAATAACTATGACCTTTGGTTTGCTCAAAAATTGAAATCTCAAAGGCAAGTCAAAATATGTTCTCATGTACGATTTTTACTTTACTTCAACATCAGTGGTGTTTAGAGATAGTGGTATTCTAAATTGTTTTTGAAATTCCAACATACTAAATGTAGCTAGGCACTAGGATCTCATGATTATAAGTAAAAATTAACAGAAAGAACTGTTAACAATTTAAAATCAATGGTGAAGGACTAATAACCATCCTCATAACAGCAATGACTATTCAGAATAATTACTTCTCTCTAATTCTAAGACAGCTTTGAACTGGTTGACCTTTTTTTCTCAGTTGAATGTGATATTCAAAATTTTCAAGATTAAAGAATTCACTTGTTCTCTGGCATGCTAGGAATGTATTTGAAGATGATTCATTACACACCAGCACTAATAAACAGGCAATCTCTGCCATGCAAACTGTCCTCTAAGACAACTGTTATTGCAGCTCTACAATAAACCCCCTTAAGTAAGCATGCACTAGAGAGAGAGAGAGAGAGAGAGAGTAAAGGAGAGAAAGAGCACAATTCTTAAATAATTCTAATAATCTAATTCCCAGAATCCTGCACAACTTGGAAAGGAAACTCAAGGTTGAAGCTTGGACAAAATTGTTCACCAGACAACACTCATTTCTTTTGTATTTTTTTTATTGAAGAAAAACTTATAAAGACATGGGAAAGAAAATTACAAGGAATTTGGAGGATGAAAAATCATCCGTAACAAAAGAAAATAAAACAACAAAGAAATCAAGTTCAAGAAAACATCAACGGAGCAAATCTTCCCAATCCCTAGGCATATCTGTTAGGGAAACCCTGTTAAGAACAGTCATTTGCTTGACACTAAATATAAGCCACTTGCTTAATCTCATTCAAAATCATCTTGAGACAAAGAAACCTCCTTAATAATATGAGCATCATATCAACAAAATGCACCAAATGGTAACATGGATTGCACATTGCCATAAAAATTTGGTCTCTACTTCTACCAAAACATTAAAGCTAGTCACCCATCGTTGGTAGAAAAAACTTGACCTTAGGCACACTTAGCATTCAAGAAAATGGCCAAAGTGCCAAACAATGCATTTTACAAAGAAATAAGCACAGAATAGTGATCTACATTGAAATCTTTGACATTATTTATAGGTCATAATTCAGCAATCAGATTTTAAATGTTCCAGATGCATATTCAGAATTACTATTTGATAACACCACAAATCCACCCCCATTGGGCTATGAGGTTATACCACAATCATTATTGGGCAGAAATAACTTCAAATTACTTTCTGTCCAAAAGTGATCCTCCATGCCACACATACCAATAAACAGTTCTCTCAAAAAATTCCAACATATGAAAGGATTCTAAAAAATGAAAAAAAGAAGGGTTCTCTCATACAACCAATTTACAAACAGTACAGAATCAAAGCTCAGAACATACATGTTTAAAGTTAGAAGCTATGCTGCACAGGACAACCTTGACACACAAAAGAACTCTCCTTCCTATATGATTTTCATGGCTATATCAAGCATCCAATTTGTTCTCTATTATTCAATAAGTTGAACACAAAACATATCAGTTATCATTCCAAAATTCTGAAAATCAACAAAAAGCCTAAAATTTTTATAACATTTTTCAACAGATAGTAATCAATTTCAAATTAGTCAAATGCAAAGATTTATAAGAAACATGGGTATGACAGCATGACATATGGGCAAAATAATGCCCAAACTCCAAAGATGGATTTAAGATGTAAAAATTATATTTACCTGTCCAAGGTGGAAAAATGGCCCAATTGCAGATGCAAACACTGCAGTAACCACTCCTCCCATAATTAAAAGTCGACTGAAGCCTCTTATGATTCCACCCCGACAATAGTGTCTCAACAAATAAACAAAATAAACAGGCGCTGCCACCGCAAATAAATGTTTAAAGCACAAAAGAACAGCAAAAACAAACCCACCTAACAAATCCCTTCCTTCCTCCAAATATGAAAGTGAAATCAACAAAATCCCAATAAGAAATCCATTATACTGAAAATGCACATGGTCCACTATAAAAAGCATTGGTGACCAAATAACCAATGACCAGATCAATTTTTGCTTTCTTGAATCCAGATTCCGGGTAAGTCTGAAAACCCCATAAAGAAGTGACAAATCAGCAAATATTACAGTAACTCTTTGGAAATAAACCACTGTGTTTGAGCTATACTTCAAGCCTTCCTGAAGATGAACTATTTTAGGATCAATGAGATGAGCAAAAATAGATAGAAAACGTTCAAAATAGGCAAAGAATGGTGGGTAATCAAGAGTCCATGGACTTGTCTCATCAAAGTACCACTGGGAAAGAGGGAGGGAATGGGTTAAAGCCAGCCAGTTGCGGTGCACCTCAAAGTCTGTACTACAGTAGGACAGGAAAAGGAGAACCTTTATGCAGGTAGCTACAAGAAAGAACCACCAAAGATGTTTTTTGGAGCTACAAGAATGGTGAACTTCTTTGAAGCTTAGTTTCTCTTTTCCCATTCCAGAAGATAGATGTTGTATTCAATGCGGAAACCCAACAAGGCCGTTTTTGTATACCTCAATAGAATTTGCCAAGTTTTCAACCCAATGTGGAGACTCTGTCAATGTAAATCATGGCCCTTTTGAACTTCCTGCAAGCAAGTCAGCAGAGTTACCAAGAAAGTTTATGGTATATCCTTGACTGCCAATATGATTGAAAGATACACAAATTATTTGCATATAAAGGTTACGAACTTTTGGTCAACTTCTTCATGCACATATCTATTAGTAATAGGTACAGAGCAATGATTTGATTTTGCAGCACTTATAGAAGTAAAACAATATATTAGAAAGAAGAAAGATGAAGCACAATTAGTGGGAAGGATCAGAAATCCTCCGGGATAAAAAAAAAAAAAAAAAAACCTACGTTAAAAACATTAAGTAACACCAAATATTGAGACTCAAGCTGTTAAATACCAATATCTCCGCATATTGGAGATGAAGACTCCTAATAAAATCTACAAGAAAGGCACCAAATAGAAGTAAATAAAAGATTCCTACCAAGCAATAGATTAAGGGGCAAAGAGATTTCTTTAAAAATGAGAACACTAAACTCAAACGAAATTCACCAGAGAACAGCGAAATTTGGGGGCCTGTGATTTTAGCTTCCTTACCTTAACAAAACCATAAAATCAAGTTGAAAGAAATTGTTCCAAAGTGGCAAAACCCACCCAATGTTCATCAAGACCAGTAAACAAATTATTAGTCCATACATAAGTGGCTCACTATTTCTGAAGTAGATCTATGTAGAAAACATACCAGGGGAAACAGAGTGTGGTACGATCCCGAATCTGATTTCGGAAGAAGTCGACAACAAAATCTATCAGAACAGGAATTGAGAAGAAGATATCAGCCAGTTACAGTGTTTCAAGATGCAACCTGTTTTATGTTTGTAGGGTAAATTATTTTTTTCGTACATTCCCGTGTTATCCACGCGTATATTTATAAAACTGTACAAAATAAATATATATATATATAACATTATATATAAAATTAATTATTATACTAATAAATATAAATTATAGAAGTATAAAAATTTTAAATGTTGATTAATGAAATTATGGAAAACAAAAATCTTCTTTATTTTATTTGAATAACTAATTAATGTATATTATAGATTTATTTTCAATTTTTCTTATAATCATTTGAGAGAAATTTTTTTTTCATGCTTTATGTTTGATTAAGTAAATATGTTTGAATTTTTTTAATAATTTTGTCATTAATATAATTTTATTCTTCTTGATGTTTGAAAATTTAAGTCTATTATTTATATTTTAAAGTTAAAATACTTTATCATTTTTATCAATTATTTTTTAATATATTTAAATTTATATAATAAAAAATTATTTATTTTATTTTTCATATTTTAATTATTTTATAATAAAATAAAAATTTAAGTTGGTTTTTTCATATTTGTACATTGAAAATTGATAATACTATCTATTTTATTTTGCACATTTATAGTTTACTATTGAAAATTTCATCAAACACATATTTTTACATTTCTCAATCAATTAGGATTCTTGAATAAAAAGATATCTTGTCAAAATTATTTATAAAAAATTCATTAAAATATTTCAATTTTTATAATATAGGTTAATAAATTATAATAAAATATATGAATAAAATGTCTAATGATTGGACAAAAATAAATAATTAATTAACATTATGTAAAATAAAATTTATTATTTAGATCTTTCCTTAATAATAAAGATAATCAATTTATACAATAGTGTAAATAAATTGAAAATTTTTATGAATTTAGATCTTCAATCTTATAAAATATATTAATAAAATAAAAAATTTATAAAAATAAAAATAGATATAATTTTTGTAATAAAATAAAACTCTTTTTTTTAAGTAGAAAATTTTATCTATCTTTTATTCTTTATGATTATGCTATTTATATTTGTATAATATAAAAATATTATTACCAAAATTTTAATAGAATATATCAATCTTCAATATTAAAAATTAAGAAAAATATCTAATATTAACATTTTTATATTTCATGACCATTAAAAATTTTTCATCTGACAAATCGCAAATAAAAACAACCTATAAATATAGAATTCAAAGTGTGCTTTGGATTAACTTATTTTGAGAAATATTTTTTATTTTACAAGTTATTGACAAAATTTTAAAATAATTTTTTTAAAAATAAACTAAAAAATATTTACTAAATTCATTATTTTTATCCACTAAAAAAATAAATGAAACTGCACAAATCACCAATAGTAAAAGAGAGACATCCACCCTCTCCACCATCTTTAAACTTCCAAATCACTACTAGCAACATTGCCACCAATATCCAAGCCTGTATCTAGAAATTCGAAGCCACCTCTTAATCACAATTAGTGATATTTTACATATCTTTCAAAAGTTAAAGTTAAATTTAAGATTTTTTTCTAAAAATTATAAAAAGAATATTCGCCAATAACCTATATTTAGAAATTCAACCCAAAAAAAAATATACTATGACTGCGATGAAAATACCTAATCATAGGATAAAAGCATTGCTATAAATTACCACCAAATAAGCACCCCTAAAAAAACCACCAAATATATATGTACTGAAAACAAAATTACCCCCAAAATATCCGTTTGTCATGGAAAGTATATTCAAACTAGATTCTCAAGGTCAAACTTATTTTCCATCGTTGAAAATTTAGTTTTGTTATCTAACATTGTTGGACTCCCATATTCAGCCCTCCTTTTTCGGATTTGAAACCACTTCAATTCTTTTTTCATCCTTTATTTATGACTCATGTTTCCTTCCCTATTGTATTCAATCAATTGCTTTCTGATTCTAGTATCAACAATTCAAGCTCTTCTCCATGTATTTTCAACCTACCCTATAGTACAATATCTTACTCTACCAAAGAACAAAGAATTTGATTTAGTTTCATTTTCAAAAGGTGAAAGAGATGAGATCCATTCCGAATTGGGGTGAAGTTGCACCAGCCCTCGTAATAGCTCACTCTCGAAGTCGGAGATCCTCAAATTCTCATAGATTAGAGCCTATTATGGAAGAGGAGCCACAAGGATCCACCATTAAGTTATTGTACAAGGGTGTTGTTTCCTCCCCTTTGCTGTTCTCTGGGTTGTTATACATTTTATTATACAGAGGATTGTTTTGATTTGGTGTTAAGAGGAATATGAAAGCATCGATCTTGCTTACATTTTATGTAACAATGAACAAAAATTACTTAAATAAATTACTGTTGCTTATATAAATTGTTAGTTCCATGCACTCCATTGGCAGTAACTATAAGATGTCATTGCTTAACTTCTAAAAAATAAGCACCTTCCATTATAGGTATTTTCAGGACAAAAAATTATTGATTAACGAACCTAATTTTCCCATATGTTCTTAAATTATAAGAAATGATTTTAGCTATATGTAAAGACACAAGTTATTTTAAATATAATTAGTAAAATTCATAAATTATTATTGCTAGTCGTTATGCTAAAAACTTGTTTTTATCTTCTTATAAAAGGCTGGTCTTGAGATTGAAATTACTTGTTAAAGAATTGAAATATAAATATTAAATAAACAGTAAAATATTTAATGTATCAGTACTTGAAAAGAAAATATTTCTATTTTTACATAATGAAAGTATACTATATATAGACATTAAATATTTTATAATTAATTTATATTTTTAAGGTACTTATTCACAAAATTTTAATATTTTTATAATTTAAATATATTTTATATAAATTACACAAAAAATCCATTAAAAGATATTTTTTTACACGATATTTTATTTTATTTATATTTAATTAAAAAATATTTTACTGTATATTTTTTGTAATGTACAAAATTTCATTTCATTTTGTTTTGTTTCCTATTATGATAACTCAAATTTAATATGAATAACTTATTAAAATTGAACATGTCTTATTAATTCTAATGTACAAAGTAAAAGAATTAATTTCACAAAGTTATTAAAAGTTATATATTTGATGAAAAAAATATTTTTTTTAAAATTTTTTTTGTATAAATCATTTTTTATATATATTAATTATTGATGTAATTAAGTAACTATATCTATTAATAAATAAGGATGGAAGTAAGTTAAGTTGAGTTAGATTTTAAGTATTTAAATATTGAAGTAGGTTAAGTTGAGTTAGACTTTAAAAAATCACTTATTTAAAAATTTTGAAACCTAAATCTATTATTTATTAAAGAATTTTTTTTTATTAATATCTGACCTGATGTAATAAAAAAAATTCATATTTTAAAAAAGGATAATAAATAAACTTAAAGTATATATAAATAATTAATTAAAAAAATTTGTAAATTTAAAAAAATTCATTAAATAAATATAAAATATATATTTTTTATAAATAAAATTAAAATAAATATAAATATATAATATATGAAGATAAACAAGCTTCTGAATATGTTAAATAAATATTTTTTATAAGCAAATCTGGTTTGTTTATCTAAAAAAAACTTTAAAAAATCAAAACTTATCTATTTATTAAACAATTTGAACGATTTTATTTACTTTTATCTATATTAATAAATGATAAAATTAAATAATTAAAATTTTAAAATATTATCTCTGAAAAAATTTTAATAAATAAAAAAATTAAAATAAAATTAAAATATAAGCAATCGCAAACTAACAATTCAATAAAAAATAATTAATTTATTAGAATTAAAAAATAAATAATATGTTATAAATTTAAATTTTATATTAAAAGTATTTATAATAAATAATTGAATTAATAATATAAAATATAAATAGAAAAAATATTGTTAAAATAAATTTAATAATAAATTAAAAATATGAAAAAACTAGGTATTTATAAATTTTAAAAATATTTATATTTTTAATAACTGTAAAAATATTTTTATTTTTATTAAAGAAGATAAGATAATATTGTAAAGCATGGCCATTTTGGTTTTCAAAACTACCTTTTTTGGTTTTTCTCCTGTGTTCGCATCAAAACTTCTTCTAGCATATATTATTAAATTTGATGAGACGGTATTAACTGTTCATGCTTTTTTTTCCCTGGTCAATATTCAATGGATGCGTTATAATTTTGTTGCAAATCATGGATATTTAATTTGGAATTTACTATAAATTTTTTCTATGCAGTGTATAAAGATTGTATTTGATAATAAAGTAATAATATAATAATTTTTATTTTTAATACATTATTAATTTAAAACATTTAATACTTTATATTATTAATCTACATTTTTAAATAAGTTTTATCTAGAAGGTTTTTTTTTTCAAAAATAGTTATCATTTTATAATATAAAGAACGCATTAATTTATAATCAACATGGATTTATTTGACAAAAGCAAATAATAAGCTAACTAGTTGAAATATATAAAAAAAATTAGTTAAAAGATAAAAAATAATTTTCCCATTGAAAATAAAAGATATTAAACTAGTTTATTGAAATGAAATATTCAATAATTAGTTGTTAAAAATATAATCATTATTTAGTTTTTGATATGTTATATTAATTTGAGATAAAATGTTACAACTGCATAAATAATAATGATTACAAATAATTAAATGATTTAAATAAGTAGTTATTAGATTAACTTTAACTTTTTTACAACATAAATATACGATTTGTAATTATTATATTGAATTTATATACTAACGGAGATCCTATAATTTATATAATATTTTAAATTTATATTTTATTATAATTTTTTTAATATATAAATATATTATTATTTTATATTCTAAAAATTTTGAATTGTTACTTATTTTAAATTTTTTATATTAAATATTAATTTTTTGTATTTTAAATTATTACATATAAATTTTATGATTTTGAAATGAGATGTCTATAATATCTTTTCATATTAGTTTATGATAATTTAATATTGTTAAAATATAATCATTTAAATCAGTATTTTACAATAGTATTTGCATAAAAAAATTAAACAATCATTTCACGTTAATAATTAGATAAAAAAATTTAGTAATAACTTATATTTATTTTATTTTAAAAAATAATAAATTAAAATTAAAATATTAAAACTATTGTAACACAATAAAAAAAATAACTAAACCATTTAATTTCAACTAGACATCTATCGATAATCTCCTTTTTATTTTAGGATGCGATGAAAGATGTTTGTGGTACACTTTGATTCGATATTAAGTAAAAAAATTATTCAAATCGATTATAAAAAAATTTACAATTTAGTTCAGTTTGATTTAAAAATAAAGAAAATAAAATCAAATTAAATGAATTTTTCTATTTATTTTGGTTTATTTTTTAATTTTTTATTATATTTTAAAAGAACTTAACAACAAAGATAAGTAAATAAAAAAATTAAGTAATAAATTTTAAAAATTTTAAATTAGTATAAATTAAACATAAAAAATAATAATATTTATTTAAATATATTTTAACATAAAATCTAGATAAATATAAAATTTTATATAAAAAATTAATTTTTAATAATAAAAAAATATTAACAAAATATATAAACTTTACGGTTTTGATCGATTAGATTTTGTAAAAAAATCGTCGTAAACTAAATTAAACTGTAAAAATTTTAATTTTTTCAGTTTTAAATTTTTTATAGTTTTTAATTAAACGATTTAAATCGGATTCGTTTGGTTGTTGATTAACCTAGACACGACGGCTTTATGTTTCTGGAGAATCTAATAAGTCGCCTGCATATAAATGATTGATTTATGCCATTGTGATTTTTTAAATATTCTTAATTACTTTTGAAAGGTAGAATTCTTTTTATAAATGCATTTGATACTAATAAAGCTATTGAAACAAACTTATTCTCACAATAGTGGGTGATTGTTAGATTTATAGATAAATAAATTAATTTTGATAAAATTAAATTGAAATTATTAAATATGTTTTAAATGTATATATTGTTAATTCAAATCATGCATTTTAATTAACATATACGTTCTGTATAGAAAAATATAAAAATTGATTCTTTAACTGTAGAAGAAAGAAGCATTAAGTTGAAAACTTGTTGAAACTTCAACAATATTAGTTAATTTGAATCACGCATTTTAATTAAAATATACGTTTTAATAGAAAATTACAAAAAAAAAATTGATTCTTTGACTGTAAAAAAAAGAAGCATTAAGTTGGAAACTTGTTGAAACTTTACAAGGTAAACTAAACTTGATGCTTAGGAAGGATTCACAGCAATCCAATTGAGCATCTGGGATTCACATCAAAAGTCTATTTAATTTCCGGAAACCATTCCTTGATCATATATACTTAAATGTAAGAAAGAGAGAGAGAGAGAGAGATTCGTAAATTGTAAGATTTGCATTATTACCATAATTAATTTTTCTCCTTGCATTTTTTAATTTCCGGTTTGAATATTATGGCTGATGAACCGAAAGAGAAAAAAAAATTAACAATTTGTTATTTAAGGTGGTGCCTAGAAAGTTGATATATTATATCAATTAATCTAATAATATAATATAATTACACATCCCCTCGGTGTGCAAAGCACTTAGCTAAACTAAATATTTGGTTCTTCAACCTTTTTTCAGGCACCAATGGATCTGTACAACAAGAAGTATGTGACAAAAGAAATGAAAGCAGGAACAAGAAACAGCATCCTCTTTGGCATAACGCACTGGAAGCTTACTTCAGAGCCTTCTTCAATGATGGGTTCCAATCTTGGGAAACCAGTGGAGCATTTTTGAGGAGTTATGAGGAGTGCTGGTGCAACCTCTCCACAGTTTTGGATGCCTCTCACTTCCTTCACCATATTACACTATTAGTTTAAGAAATTAACAACCAAACCCTTTGATTTCCTTGACCCTTCTTTTGATCAAAGAAACTCAACCTTACCAAGATGATAAGAATGGTAGGGGTTGGGTGATAGCAGAGATGATTTGGGGAGAATGGCTAATTCAACCTTATATATACAATGACTTCAAATGAATAATATTTGGTTGGCATAGCTATTAGAATTATTGGTGCAAATTAGTGGCACCTCATTAATGCTTGAAATGGTCTTTGCCTTTGTTTAGGATAAATCTCACAGCGAAGCGTTTTACCATTCTACAAGCCTTCACAAGCTGCCCTAAAATAGAAAAATAACGTGCACACAACCACCACAAAATCAACGTTCTAGAATTGAAGATTTTTTTTTTGGCGTATAATTTGTTAATTTTAGACTTGTGTGACTTAAAATAATCGTGGTTCAGTTGGGTCGTAAACGTGCACATGTGAAAAAAAGGGCCAGGCCTTTTTCTTTTCTTAAATTCTCGACATCTAGAAGTCATGTTAGTTTTATTTTTTTTGTTACAAGAAGTCTTGTTAATTTGAGTTAAGACAAGTAGATTTTTTTTAAAAGAAATATAAAAATTGCTTCCAAAACCTTAATTTAGAGAAGGATTGACATATATAGCCACGACCTAAAAATTCAAAGTACTTGTTTTTATTATTGAAACTTTAATTTTTCTAATTTGAAACAAGTTAAAAATTTTATATGAATTTGACATCTGATCGGATCCTCTTTTAAACAAAAAGTCTATATTAAAATTATGTAATTTTCTCAAATTCTAAGCTCCACTCCTACAATTTTGAACTATTTATTTACACAAGCAATGTTAAAGAAAACCTCTTAAATTATTTTAATATTAAATCCTTATTATGATAAAATGTTATTATCAAAATCATAAATAATATAATAAGCGGCATGGGTTAAGTGTAACCTTGCATAAGGTTCTCAGCTTCAGGTTTTCTACAGATTCTTTACTCTTTATGGTCTGGCTACAACTTCTATGGAGGCTTAATGGTTATTGAATAAATTTTTGTTTCTTTTAAATATAAATTATAAATAATCATAATTGATATTATAAGCACAATAATTACAAAATAATAATAAAATAATATAAATAAATATTATTAAGATCAATAACATTTAAAATAATTTATATATTATAAGGGTATAAATAAAAACAATAATATACTATTATAAAATTCAAAATAATAAAATAATAAAGGATAGATTAAGCTTTTCATACTCTAGATTATATGTACATTTCAATTTTTTATGTTTTAAAAGTTACAGTTTAGTCTTTTAATTTATTTTATTTTATATATATCCTTTTTGTTAGGAAATTTAATAAAATACATTTGAGGTAATTCATATGTGGTAATTAACAACGTTAAAGGCATTCATCATTAAATTTATGGTATTTTAAAGAAACAAAATCCAATTTAAAAAAGAGGAATGTTACAATCTAAAATTTGTAAATCCTTAATTCCTCTTTTAGCTAAGTTAGGGTTTGAAAATTTAATATGTGAGAAGAGAGAATTGTTCATAAAGTTTTCAATAAACTCTCAATGGTTGACATTTCGATCTGGTGTTGGAAGAATTGAGACACCTATGTGTCATTATCACTTGAGAGTTGTTCATCGCATAGTTGGTAACTATATAATCCTAGGTAAGGGGTTTGGGGTGAATTAACTTTGGAAATGAGGTAAACAATGATTTAAGGCAAATTTGTCTGGTTTATTTGTAATATTAGTGCTTAAGTTGTAGAGGATGTCTCATCTAAGCTTGTGTTATTATCATTTTACAGGAAGAGAGTTGGTGCAATTTCTTTCATTGGATTCAAGATGAAGGAGTTTCTGATAGTGGGGTTGCAATGTCGAGACAAAAGAGAGACATTTTTCATATACAAAACTCACTTAAAGTCAATAGCAGAGGTTTAGGATTCTAAGTTGTATTTTGAGCATTAGTTTGGTTGTGAATGTTGTGATGATGATTTTGTTGTGTAATGAAGGTGGTAGCTAACCATCATCAACTAAAATATACCGGGAAAAGTAGGGATGTGTGCGAGGTTAATTTGTATTTTGGGTATGATGAAATATTAATTTGTAATAACTATTTATTTTGAATGAAAACCAATTTCTACTTTAGAAGAGTTGTAGTTCTCTAAGATTGATCTGATCAGTATAGTTTTAATTCAATAAGTATTCTCATGTGCACACAATAGTAGTTAAATGGAAAATGACATTCATCAATGAAAATGATTAATAATTAGTCATAAAACAAGTAAAGAAGAAATTATACATATAACACTAGATCCCACCAAAAAGCGTCTATATCCCAAAAAAATAAAATAAAGAGTAATTACATCTCCCTAATCAACCTATTTATATAATTTGTCACAAAAAAAAAATAACACTAAAGAGATGATTGATTTTTACCCTTCTTTCTTATAAACAACTTTTTTTCTTTTTTTCCCTTATTGTATTTTAGGTGTTAAAGTTGGAGGTGCTAATTGAACAAATACATTTGCTGGTGTTATGTTATTTGGTGTTGAAAATTTTATGTACCAACAAATGTAGTTTGAGTTAGCTATGGTACTGCTACTTCTATCTCAGTTGGTTATGTACATGTAGGAGATTTGCAAACCCTCTTGTTGTGGCCACTAACAATTGCTACATTCATTTGCCAAACCCTTCCTACTTGCATATTTTCTTTTGGACCTACATTTTTAGGTCTGTCACGTTATTTCTTAATTGGAGGGGCAATACATCAAGATACTCTATAGCTTTCTATATGCTAAATTCATATGCCGGATAAATGATGGGGTTGCTATATTACAACAGTGCCCCTTTCTATAATACCTTGGAACAAAACTTGATGGCTTTAAATTCACATGATTCATGTAAGCAATGGAATGGCAACAAGGTATTCGAATCAACATCCATAGTCTATAAGTGTATTCCTTCCTCTTAATGTTCGTCTCAAACCTATCCTCAACATGTTGATATGTTTAAACTCATATGTACTCGTCAGAAAATCTTGCATAGATAGTAATAGATATTGGATAATTAAAGTGGTAAACGATGAAGGACTATATTGTCATATATTTAAAACTTAGAGGATTGTCCGTAGACTTTAAATAAAATTCCTACTTCACAACAAAATTCTCACCTCTGAGCTCCAAATTTCACTCTTAAAGGAGAAATTTTTTCCCTCTCAAAATAACCATATTAAGTGAGCCACAAGGAACAACAACATTATGTTATTTCACAAGCTCTATTGTGAACATATTCAATGTTTAACATTGTTAATTGTCACATAGGAGCTAGTGTCTTTGTTAACTTTTCTAACATAGTTAATAAAAAAGATAAACATAGGACGAAATTGATATAAAGAACTAAATTAAAATTTTTCAAACTTAAAGAATTAAACTGAAACATGCTTATAAATTAGAGGATGAAAATTTTAATTTAGCCAATAATATAATATAGATAAAATTAGTACTTTGATCTTTAAAGTTTTTTATTTGGCCTTCCAACTTATGTTATTATTTTAATTAGTTTTCCAAGTTTCAAATGTTCAAAAAAAATATTTTTTATTAATTTTGTTAATAATGTATCTTGTATCATTATTTAATATCTTTTAGAATAGAAAAGGGTTGAGCAAAAGAAGTGTGAAAATATGGTGGTGATTGGTGTTATGTGCGAGTTATGGTGATTTTTTTTATTGAGATTTAGTGAAGTGTAGAAATAAATAAAAGCGATAATAGGCTGTCAATTGCTCTTGCATAATTGTTGCAAAAGCGAGGATGAAGCAACAAGATATGATGGCTAATGTTGACCCACACAAGTGATGGTGTCTAAGCAACTTGTAGTGGTTGGCTTAGAAAGGTATTGTTCTCCACTCAACTAATTCAAAATCATACTCTACCCTGTTTTTCTATGAAAACTAGTGGCAATAAGAAGTTACCGTCATTAACAAAGTTATTAATGAAACTAACGGGAAGGATCAAGTTATTGGACATTAAAAATTAAAAAATTAAAATGAGTCAAGTAAAAATAAAAGAACCAAACTAAAAATAAAAAAAATAAGTTAGAAAAATAGTATTAATTTTGTCTAAATTGTAGTGGTAAAATTTAAAAATACTAAATAAAAATATAAAAATTAGTAAAATAATATGACAATAATAAGAAATAATAAAATAATTTTATAAATAAAAAATTAAATTTAATACTAAATATTATATTATTTTAAATTTTGACAATTTTTTATAATATTTTCTATCTTTATATAATTTATCCTTTATTTCATTTTATTTTCTCTTTCTCTTTTATATTATAGAAATTATGTAAAAATAATAATTTTACTCTACTAGAAATAAGCATAATTGAACTTGCTAGTAATAAGTTTTAGCTTGAATAAAATGTAAATACCAGCACCTAAGAAGTATATAGGTGGGCGTGCAAGTCGGCTTATCATGCACTAAGTTGATAGTTAAATGAATAAATGTATTTGAACCCAAATTTAAATGCCTATATTTAATAAATCTGTATAGGCTCGCAGATTTACAATTTGATCTGTAGATAAGTTATATATATATATATATATATATATATATATATATATATATATTAAAAAATATTTATTTTTTAATTTTTTACTTTTATGATATAAAATTTATTTTCTTACAAATTAACAAATCAATCACTAAACTCGTGAATTATGCATACAATTAAATAAACTACTTATCTTTAGACTCAAATTCGAAAATTTATAGCTATTGAAGTAAACCTCCGATTCAAAACGTGCATACTCAAGTTTTAAAGAAGCATATATATTTGGTACATCTAATAATATATAATAATAATAATAATTGATAATAAAATTTTATTAAAAAATTATAAAATTGAATATATTAATAACATTAAATTTTTATTATATATCTTCAAAGACACTAAGAAAAACCGTCTTGCTATTACCGGTTAATTTGTTTTTGAACACGTTAATATCTTAATTTGCTAAAACACCCTTCATCATGGCCCTTTTATTTTCTCCCTCCTTTCCCCGTTTCCAATGAATCCCAATTACAGAGACACGGACTCAGCCCTCGTGATCGTACCCATAAAAACCAATTTGAACATTCTTGTTGGAGCTGCCTCCCACTGACTCCTCCTCCACTTTCTAGATTCATTCAATTTTTGGTTTAAATCTATTGGTTAAGAAAATAAATATAAAAATATTTTTATTAAAAATTATAGAAAAACATATTAATAATATTTTTAATAAAAATTCAATTTGTACAATAAATACTTCCAAGAAATAATACCATTTTTCACTTTTGATAAAATGTATATTTGAATTAACATTTCTGTCTTCCAGATGCACATCCAATTAATTCAAAGTAGCTTTCAAGCTGAACACGTAGATATGCTACTTTTTGACACAAAACAACATATAACTTGTTCAATAGGTTTCATATATTTAAAATTTGGCCACTTTTATTATGTTTAATAGTTATATATTTCACATTAATTTAACCAATATAAAAAAATAATAGTTATATATTTCACATTAATTTAATCAATATAAAAAATATTTTTTATATCAGTTGTACAGAAAATTGATATAAAAAATATTATCATATTTTTTTTATATCAGTTAAAAAAATTAATATAAAATTTTGTTATAAAATAATATTTTTTACTAATATATCATAATTATACACTGGTAAACGATTTTTTTTCTTATACATACAAAATTAAGTATCGTCCCCAAGGTGACATATTCCTTCAATCATCAAGGATATAGATTAAATAATAATAATAATAATAATAATAATAATAATAATAATAATAATAATAATAATAATTGTAACCGTTAATTAAGGCTTTGAAGTCGTCACACTAATATTAAGTTGAACATAAACCATGAAATTTAAAAAGTATTCAGGCTCATGGATTACATTAGAATACTGTATTAACCAATCACCATGGTCTATGCGCACTGGTAGTTATGACCAAACAACAGCAATGACCCTGTGATTTGAAATGAGCATGTTGCTGCTTTTATTGAGAAGATTAATGGTGGTGAAGAGGAGGCAGGTGTCTCTGAACTTTGCTCTATCTCATCATCATCCTCTTCTTCTTCATCTTCTTCGTAGATAGTTTCCAAAGTTATTTGGATTTGTATCTTGGAAACAGGGACCAATTGCGGAGCAATTGCACAAAATGGTGTTAGTGATGAAGTTTCAGTGTTTGATAAACGCAGAGTTGTAGCAGTGATTGATGAAGTTTCAGTGTTTGATAAACGCAGAGTTGTAGCAGTGATTATCGGTGGCAGAGTATTCATATCACCCATGCTAGCTGCCGTGCTTCTGCTTTAAGAGAAGGATATAATTATGTGCTCATATGTCTGCAATTTATATATAGTGATATATTGTAGAGGAATATTCCTCTCACTTTTTTTTCTTTTTTATATTATTTATATTTAAATTTTACACAATTTTTTATTTACTAAAAGAATCCTCACACTATAAATATTTATATCTGTATACTATATTTTTGGTTGAAGTATTTTTGAATTATTAAACATAATATATATTTTTATTTTGTAGTTGTCCCACCTGTATTTGTTATTTGCAAGATAATTTGAGTGAAACAGAGTTGGCAACCATCCTTATGTGAAGAGAATCAAGTCTCTAATTATGATATATATTAGAATTAATTTTAACTAAAAATTTGTGTGTATATATATATACATTATTACAAAGCACACAAATTAAATTTGTAATGATAAAACAAATAGGCACTATGTAGCACCATGACGAAGAACCCACTAGAAGAGTAAAACAGTGGAACAAAAAATTGTGATGATAATTTTGCCAGTAAATTCTTTCAATGCAAAATTGATGTTAATGTACATGATAAGCTTTTGTATTTTTTTCTCCGAAAAAGTGGTTGTGATCTCTCATTCTTTTTTCTACTTTTGATGTTGATTCTGGTCACCATTTAAAGAGGATAACCCTACTTTTGGGTTCAAGTTCCACTTTATGACCAAGGTCCCTATGTTTGCACGTTTGAACATAAGAGTGGTGAATAAATTATAACAATTCTTATATTTCTATCTATAAATAATATATTCACTTATTTATATTTTTTATATAATGGCTGATAATTTTTTTTTAAAAATAAAAAATAAATTTAACGACCTACAAAAATATAAATAAATATATATTATTATTTCAAGATAAATTATACACTTCTTATCTAATGATATGATAATTTTTCAATTTAAAATGACTATTTCGAGATGAATTATACTTATTTATAAGTCCATTAATTAGTCGTCTGATCAGTAGTGATGACAGTGTAATGTTTCCTTATTTTCAGTCAGTGAATGAATATTCCGGACAGGTATTTATATCTGTAATATATCTTTAAGTTCTATAGATATTAATTAGGAATATACATCATAAATATCTATTATAAGTTATTAAGAAAAAAAATACAGCAAAAGGAGACTCAAAAAATAAAATTAATAGAAAGAAGTTCTATTAATAATTAGATCAAAAGTGTATTTAATTTAAAAACTTAATAAAATATTTATTCAATAAATTTTATCATAAATTTAAAAATTGCTTATTTTGATAAGTTACACTAATAATTTCATTTTAAATGGTTAAAAAAATTAAATTACATAAAAAACTTATCAAAATAAACTAAAATATGTTCATGAGAATTATATATTATTTTCTTAAGATATTCATAAATTCTTTTTAGTATTCCTTAAATTTTTTTTGAAAATACTAATGAATTAATTTAAAGGTGAAAGTTTTATTAAAAAATATTATTAATGTACTTTTATCATATTTTTCAATGTAATTTTTAATGAAAATATTTTTATTCCTTAATTAATGTGAGAGTGCCTTAGAAAAACTCATTATATTTTTGTTTAAATTGTTAAGAGTGTTTGACTAGTAACTTCAGTAATAAATTTTGATTTATGCTGATAAAATGTCAATGAAAATGGTACATGACTCAATAAGCTTAAGCTTAGAAATTATGCTGTCTCACTAAACCCGTTTTTGTGAGCTTTTAAATGAATATGCAACATAAATCAAGAAAATAAAGCCATTTTCTAGTTGAAGCACCGATAGTCTGTTTGTATAATAAATGAAACCCAATTTGGAGGGCGAGTCTCAATTATTTCCAAATTGAAAGTATCTTTAACACTGTTTTGTCAAGCCAAAAAATCTTACTTTTGACAAACAAATGTTGTAATCCAAACACTAATACTAACTCAAAGTTTAACATTTATTGAGTCAAATCTGAGTTAGATTTGATTAAAGTTTAACTTGATTTATTACACTTAGGCAATAAATAAATGGCATATGAAAAAAAATTAATTAAGTGTTTTTTTGTGTAAACAGGAAACAGAGTTTCATGAATTCCAAGACATGAATAACATGATTTTTTTAAAACAAAAAATTTCAATTTTGAATGAAGGAAGTTTTAGGTGATAATATAAACAAACCTTAAATCTTAAAAATTTCTCTTCTATTATAAAATTTTTTACAATCTTCTTTGTGTGTGTGTAAATTACACTTTTTTAAGATGATTACATCATTTTTCATAAATGTATATTTTTATTCCTTAATTAATAGAAACATATTGTGTTTTAATTTATTTTAGTTTTTTAAATAACTGTAAATGACTATGAATGAGTCTCTTAATGATGCTTTTTTACTTTATGACTAATTTTTTTAGTTAATTTTAAACTATATATATATACTTAATTTAAAACTTTAGAAGGTGGTATAAAGTTTTAAATACACTTATCCTGAGTTTTGGGAGGTTTTATCCAAGTTTAAAGTCTTGAAGTCGCGCGATAGAAGAAATTCAAAACAAGCCTTCGATAATCAATATGAAGAGAAGGGGAAAGAGAAAAACTATTCCTAAAATATTAATTTTTTATAGTGAAATGAACTAAGATGTAATTAATACATAATTTTTTTTTTATGAAATAGATATAAGAATGATTTTTAAAATAAATGAAAAATAAATAAAGCAATTTAAGTATATTTTAAGAAAGAGGAATATATTCACCCCATATAAAATTCAAAAGCATTGGACAATTTTTCTCATTTTAAGTAGGATATTTTTTTTCTTTTCATACTAATTGATATGTTATAATTAATATTTTTATTGGGAGGCTAGGGAAAATAGAATGAGAGAATATATATACGTTAGAATATGTAGTTTTTATTTTATTATTCTAAGACATGACGTAAGAATGATGTTCAAAGAACGTTATCGGTTATAATATTAACTTTCGAAAAATTAAAGTAGTTCTCTCCCACTTTTGCTGGCATTAGTACAGATGTTGCTGGAGAAAGTAAATGATACGGATCCTCTCCCATGAACAATTTCACTGCACCTTGTTTCGTGAAAAATATAACCATCCATTTAATTAAAATAATAAATATAACCATTTTTTAAAGGAAAAAAATTATATATTTAAATGGTTGAGATGTGATCCAGTGATCAAGTAACCGAAGGGAAATTTCGGAGTGATTGAGAATGTTTATAAACTTGATTTGTGGATTAAAATTTAAGAAAAATACTAACCAATAATGGTACTGGGTAAAGAATTAAAGATATTAATTTTTATTAAAATATTATTAATATATTATTTTTAAAGTTTTTAATGTATTCTACTTTTAATAAAAAACATTTTTTAATTTCTTAAACAATATTTTTACAACATGAATTAGTAAGGTTTAAAATTTAATTAATCTTCTTTTGCACCCAATTTCACCATCTATTTAATTACTCCTACTAACTAGGATGTGTTCATTGGGTAAAGTTAACTATAAGTAAACCAGCACTTTAACTTTGAATTATAATATCCAATTATTTTAATTTTTCACTTCATAAAATATATTTATTTTGATCCTTCGACCAGATATTGTAAAATATTATTCAGAATCATTTTTAATGTCAATAAAAAATATAAGATTTAAATAAATGATGCATTAAAAACATGTCATTTATTAATAGAAAAATGTTGAATGTTAAAATTATTTTCATTAATTTGACCTTATTAAGTAAAAATTAAACGGCTAGTATGAATATTATATTAACAGTATGGTGTATTTTTCTAATATACGTAATACATTGATAGTATATATTATTTTTTTAGACAGGGTAATTGTTGGTTATATATGTAATGTATTATATATATACTTTATTTTAAATGTGTGACATTTATATTAACAGTTTAATTTTTAAAACAAAAAATATATTAATAAAATTAACTTAATGTGTCTGCATGACTTTTTTTTATAGTGAAAATTTGTAATATTTGTAAATAAAAACTAAAATAAAGATTCAAAAAGATGAAATGTTAAAATAAAAATATTATAAATTTTAAAGATTAAAACGAAGATTTACTCTATTGAAAAATGCCATCGACCTCAAGAATATTTAGGCAAATTGGTATAATATATATATATATATATATATTTAAAAGTTGTTTGATATCTCTTTGAAGTGAATAAATTCATTTAGAGGAAGATAGAAAAGAGGATAAAAAATAAAAGATATAAGGGTTAAATATATTTTTAATCTCTCTAAAATAGTTAAATTTTAATTTTGGTTTTTTAAATTTAAAACCTTTAATTTAAGTTTCTATTTTTTAAAATACATTGATTATAGTTTCTATATTAATTTAAATTATATTAAATTAAAATAGATTAATCATGATTTAAAAATTATAATTAAAACATTTCATAAATAGTCAAAAAAATTTTTAATAATAATTGATCTAACTTGATTTAATGTAATTTAAATTAACAACAAAAATTATAATCATGATATTTTAAAAAATAAAGAACCTAAATTAAAGGTTTTAAAATTGAAGACCAAAATCAAAATTTAAATATTTGAAAAGAACTAAAAATATATTTAACCAAGATATAATATATGATAGTCATAATAAAAAAAAGAAAAATTTAAAAAATAATATTAAAGATAAAAAAAAAACATGAAAGAGAATAGTTTGAAGCCATGCTTTTTTTTAACAGGATCCACATTGATTGAGATGTTACCAAAAATAGCTTTCACATTTCAAAAGCGCATGTACCCTTTTTGGACGTGCATTTAGAGAAACATTTAGATGTGAGAATAATCAAACTTGTATTAATTTATTTTCATACCAATTTAAGTCCTTAGATTCCGAATACATGCATGACAATTAAGCAAGATGACCGAGGCATGTGTCTACAGCATACATAAACAAGAAATATTATACATCTAAAAATAGATGAATTGATATAAAAATAAAAATAAAAATAAAAATCTAATATATGTATATATATAAGATAAATTAAAATGTAATATTATTAAATGATATAAATCTAAAATTTGAATGAAAAAATGTTAGATAAATACTATTGAAAAGGTAAAGCGGCTAGACGGCATGACTTGCTTTATGAATTAAATGTAAAGTTTGGCATTATTTGGCGGAGATGACTCCATTTTTCCACTCCTGATTGATTGCAACGATTGCTTATAGGAATAGATCACACCAACTAAAAAGGCGCAACAAGAATGCGAATTTTTCTTCATTTTGTTTAGTCTTTTTCTCTCTTCTATACCCTCCCTCATACGGCACACATATGATGTTTATGGGGCTTCTTGGTTGAAGGGTCAGGTGCTTGTGCTTGCTAGCAAGGAAGATAGATGCTTCTTGTTTCATCCCTATACTCTTTCCTAGAAGCTGCATTTTAATATAATATTCTTCGTGATGTTAAGTAATGCTGCTTTAATAAATACAACTACTAATTTATACTATTTCAGTTCCGAACAATTTTAAATCTGTCATGTACGTACTTGAAAGGGTATAAGAATTTATTTACAGTTACTCAAGTATTTCAAGGACCTAAGAATAATTTAACTTATTTATTTCCTCATTTTAAAGAAAAAAGATACCTAACCCATGTTCTTTGAAGATGATTCTCGTACTCTCCATGTTTGAGCAAGGGATTTTAATTAATGCTCCTGATTATCAGAATTTTTTTACGAAATTTTTTAATGAGTTCTTGATCAAGAGGTATATACTAATACTACCCTTATCCCAGGCCTTTTCTCCTCCATACCTTTCCTAATCCAATTCGTAGCAAAATATTCATATCGAATACACTTTTATTATTTCAATAGAAAAAACTAAATACTGTATATAATATATAGACACACACACATCTTAAAAATGCATTCCAAAATTAAAGAGACAACTTTTTAGTGTACATTTTTCTTCTTTATTTTCGTTAAATCTCAAATTTGCATAATAAAAAAACGTTTCCCCACCAAATAGCATAACTCTTTCGGTCAACAATGTTTTGCTAGTTCTGAACTATTAGCCTGTTCTCATCTTCTCCAAGCATTACCTTTTTGTGACTTGAATCTCGTGCCTTTTCTTATTCAACATGCATATATATGGATAAATCCTATCAAGCACGTAGAATCTTTAAATAAAATAAAAACAAAAGTGTACATTAATTCTGACCTATTCTTTTAAAATGGAATTGAACAATGGTCAAGAGACAATAAATCTTTCTAGCTAGCAACCAACACCCAGTGTAAGACAAATAAGCATGTTTGGCTATTCTGCATCCTTATCCAAAATGATCAAGGTATGTACTTCAACATTCTTACAATATACTGCCACTTCCGTTCCAAATTAACCAAGCTGCCTATATTTGGTCCACCCCTTCTCATCGATCCTTTTCTGTGTATTCATCTCCATGTGATATGAGAAGCCAATGAAAGAAAAAAAAAAACTGAAAATTATTCTTATTTTCAAAATATTAGATCAATACTAAAAGGGCTTACGCGAGTTTTTTTCGGAATATATATGGTAGATGTATAATTTTTCAATAGAAAATAAAATAATATATATATATATGTATGTATGTATGAAGTTGTTAAACTATATATCCTGCAAAATATTTTAACTTAGTTTGATATATAAAATTAATTAATAAATATAATATAAATATAAAAGTGATGGAATTATTTGTGTTAAGGATTGTACTATTATTTATGTATTTTTTGTTTAAAAAGTTTGAAAGGGTAATTAGTAGAGACAACCATGTATGTTATGATGGTGATTGAGTGAGTGTAAGTGCCTTGGATGACACGCTATTGGAATAAAAACGGAAAGGAATTCAGTGGACAGTAGCTACGATGGAGAAGGAAGTGATTTAGATGTTGCGTTATCCTTAACATCATCATCTCCCACATGCATGGCTTTATCCTTAGCATCATCATCTTGCACATGCATGTGACTTATTGAGTCCTTCACAAAGTAATCAACATCACCCCTTTCTCTCCCCAAAAAGTGTGTTTATCGCAATCCCATTTAAAGGAGGCTTTTAATTAAGATGAAATTGAAAGAGATGGTAAAAATATAGAATTTATTTAGAAAGTAACAGATTTTGAAAAGGGGGAGTTAAAACATAAACCCTGTAATTTTAATTCTGAAATAAATGAACGTTGGTTCATCTAATTGATAATTTGCTCATAAAAATGACATGCCTTGAATTTGATTTTGATATATTGTTAATTAACTGGTAATTTATAACGTAGTGGTTGGAGTAATATTTTTAAAGCTTAAACTTTTAGTACCCTATAAAGTCAAAATTTAAAATAAGCGCTTTAAATTTAAAGTTAAAGGCATTTAATAATTCTATAGTTCTGTTAAGCTTAGAATTACTTTTAAGATTTTTACATCATGAAAGGCTTTTGAATTTTGAAATAAAGAAAAAAAAAAAGTGAAAGAGAAGCCAAACACTCTTAAAAGTAACTATTCTGAAAGTTCTTATTATTTAAGTTTTCTTTACTTAAAGAAGTTACTTCTTCAAAAACTCTTTCTTAAAATTTTGTTTGACCCGAAGAAGAAATTCTTAATTAAAATTTTGGATTTAAATATATAGTAAATATAGTTTATTTCCATTATGTTAAAAATGTAAATATTTATGATTAACATGTGACCAAATAAAATTTAGATCGGATTAACTCTAATAAAAATATCCAGTTAATAAAATAATATATATTATTAAAAAAATATTTTTTTAATGATAATTTTAAATAATAAATAGGAATAATTTTAATTTTTATTAATTATTTTTACGAATCTTTATTTGTTAAAAATTATTTATTAGAAGATATTTTAATATAATTTAAATGATATAACCATTAAAATTTAATATATTTTATATTGATTTAATATATTTTATGTAAATTTATATAATTGTAACAAAATACTTATTAAAAAAATTATTTTTTATGTATATATATAATATTTAACGAATTTGAAGAGAAAATTAGAGAATTCCAAACTTTTCATTTAAATAAATTACATGCATATATAAAATAGTTCTTAAAAAATTTGAATATCAAAATAATTTTTTAAAACTATCAAATATCATCACAATTTTTTTTTTAAAAATTATTAAATCAGTTTCTTAAAATTTTAAAATACCACCATATATATTAGTTTTTATAGAATGTTAAAAGTATGATATGAAACAACTAATTTTGTAACAACAAAAAATAATTTTTTTAACTATTGAGTATTTAGATCAATTAGTAAAAGTTAATTTAATTTAATAAAAAATTTTGAGTTTGAATCCTAAATATATAGCTGGGTTAAAATTTTGGGGGGAACTGTGTCACTTATAATGATTTTACGCAGCTTAAATAAAACTATTTTGAGTAAAAAATATTTGTGATCTAGATAAAAATATATATAAATTTGATGTTAAAATTTTTGTAGGGATAAATTTAATATAAAAATAATGTGAAAATATTTTAAATTTTTAAGATAATTACATTCAAATTTTTTAAAGATGACTTTAGTGCTTGCTCTGAAGATTAAACAAATAAAAAATCTTAACAATAATTTACAAAGAAATTAGAAAGGTAAAATGTATTTTATTCCCCTAAACTATTATTTCACTTGCACGTTCTATTCTTATGTATTAAATTAAACATAAAATATCCTAATTTATCATAATCTATTACAAATATTAATTTCCATTAAATTTAGGATAGGAATTAACTCTAGCAAAGTTGAATATTAAATTTTTACTAAATCATATTTTAAAAGAAAAGAAAAATTATTAAGAATTAAAAGGACACCATTTTCATAGCAGTCATATGCTTTACAAATGTAAAGAGTAAGCCAAATCTAAAGGCAAAACTAATTCGATTTATAAAATAGTAATAATTGTTTTGCATACAAACAAGGATAGAATATAAATGAATGTATAAAAAAATAAGGTAAATATATTTTTAATTTTTTAAAATAATTAAATTTTATTTTTGTTTTCTCAATTTTAAAAATTTTAGTTTAAATATTTATTTTTTAAATATTTTGATTAAAAATTAATTATTTTTTTTAAAAAAAATTATTTTATAAAATGTTGTAATTATAATTCTTTAATTATGATTAATATATTTTAATTTAATGTAATTTAAGTTAATATGAGAAAATATAATTAAAAAATTTTAGAAAATAAAAATTTAAATTAAATATTTTAAAATTAAGAAACAAAAATTAAAATTAAAATATTTTAAATAAATTCAAAATATATTTAATTCTAAAAAATTTAATGTAAAAAATGGCAGTCTTAATGTTCCGTTTTAGCTCGTCAAAATGTGGGCCATTTGTCTGATTGTTTTAAAAAATAAGATAAAATATATTTAAATATATTTATTTATTAATTAACATATATTAATTTATATGGTTTAATATTTTTTATAAATTTATATTTTAAAATTTTTAATTTTTTAACTGTTTTTAGGTGGATCGGCCATCAATCATTCAATCCACTTTGGCCTCTTGATTTCTTCAATCTTAGGTTGATTAGCCCGCCAGTCCATCCTTATACGGTGCGGATTAGGATTTGTAGCTCACTTTTAAATGTGAGTCAAATATTGGTTGACTTGTTTGCCCCATCAAACCAGAAAGAAATTAGAAAACATCCGTTTAACTAAAATGGAACAAAATAACCATTTTACAATAAGAAGCTTTCAAAAGATATTTATTAATAAATAAATACTTATCAAACGTTATAATTATTTTTTTAGTGTGACCTACATAAGAATACTTAGAAATTGTAACATTATAAAATACTAAAAATAAAAATTTAAAATTTTGTTTTTTTAATTGATAATATACACTTAAATATGGTCTCATTTAAACTATGGCAGCATTCGGCTAGATTAAATATAGAGTGAGATCATATAATTTAAAATTGGATATGATAATAAAATTTAAATATAATTAATAATTAATAAAATAATAAATTATAATTTATGGTTGAGTAAAGTACATAAATATAAATTTAAAATATTTTTTAAAAAAATATGTATTTTATATTTTATTTTTAAATTTATAACGAAAAGAAGAATATTAAAAAATATCTTTATCAAATATAATATATATATATATATATATATATATATATATATAAATAACATAGTAGTAAATAAAATGTTTAAAGAGTAAGTTTACAAGGTTATACTACAATATATTCTGTTACAACAATATTAAGAAGACTAGTTCAAATATCACATTTGTTTATTCAAGCAACTAGGATCAACCTTATGTTCTAATACTATGTTTTTAATAAGCCTAACTTCTATTTCATTATTTTAATTTTACAGTCAATTTTTAGATATTTTTTATGTTCTTTTAATAAAAATTTGGAAGTTTATTCAATATCAATATTAATCATTTTAAGTTGAAGGGTTCATCATAAATTAATAACTACTCAATCATATACACTATGTTATATTATACTTTTTCACCATTTAAAAAAATATTATAAAAATATAAAAAATATTTTCTATTAATTTTAGTAACATTTTAAGAAGTGTTACATTTTATTCATATTGCAAAATATTATTAGTAACATTTAAAAAATGTTACAAAAATATAAAAAAAATATTACCTATTAATTTTAGTAACGTTTTTAAGAAATGTTGCATTTGATATATATCGCAAAAAGTGTAATATGTAGTAATTACATAGAAGCAAAGAATACAACTACACAAAAATAAAACAAATAAAAATACATTTCATTGTCAAACATAAAATGAGATCAAACAACAAGAAAGTTATAATTTTATCTCAAATGTATAGGAATAGTGTAGGCATGTATACACAAAGAGATATGAGGCAATAGACAAATCTAAATAATCATATATCACATAAAGGAATACATAAGCCTATATTAGAGAGTCTATGTCCATGCATTTATATACATCATTCCACAATAACAAGGATGCAAGATACAACAATCATCAAATATCAAAATATATATACACATGTACATCCAAGGTCATCCACATCAATCATCACATCTAATGAAATTAAGAACAACCGACAATCTATGACATAAAATCATGCAACACATATATACAAGTACAACTATAAATTTAATCCATCATTCTTTGCATGATGACAAATCCAAAATTGGTTCAAAATCTAAATGTGTCAAAATCTAATGGTTCAATATTAAATTTATCACCTTTGTATCATATGTAATGTAAGTGGGTTCAATTTAAACACCAAGATCTTCCAATCCAACACATAATTTAGGTTAATGTAGTTTTTAACGTTCTCTTTTAGTAATCTAATCTAATTTTTTGGTTTCTTAATTCTAAGATGTCTCTCAAGTTGATTAATTAATCTTCTCCTCATTGATTATTCTCTCATAATTTTACTTAAAAATCAATTATATTAGTTAATTTAGGAACTAACTTAGATAAGTTATCAATGAAAATTGTCTTAAAATATGCCTTAGTAAAATTTTCGTTTTGTTTCATTTTGTATTTTATTTCTATAATTTTATTTCTTATTCAAATAGTAAATAAATTGAATATTTATATTAATTTAATATTTTTTTATAAAATACAAGATTTATTAATATAATTATTGATTTAAAAAATTTTACCAAATAAATTATGTTTATAAAATTTTATACAAAACAAAAATTAATAGATACTCTATTGTATAATTTTATTTTAATATCTAATATATTATTTAAATATATATAAATATTTGAATAACATATTTATAAATATATAAATTATTTAAAATTTAATATATATGATTATAAAGATGTTATAATATAATTTAACGAATAGATTAATAATTTTTATATTTTAAAAAAATTATTAAATTTATATAAATATTAGATTTAACATCTAAAATTAATAGATTTAACTTATTTATATATATATATATATTATTTTTATATTTTTTAATAAAAAATAAAATATTGAAGACTATCTTAATATATTATAATTATGTAGTAATGTATATGATGATATAACAGAACAGAGTGTAAATACTATAAAAAAAAATTTATAGATATTTTTTTATAATTATATAAATTAATATAAAATTTATTAAATTAATATAAAATATATTAAATTTTAACAGTTAAATTATTTAAATTGTTATTAAAATGTTTTTAAACAAATAATTTTAAAAAATTTATTTTTTTTTTAAAATCTAATATAAATTAAAACCTTCACTAAAATGCAACTTACAGGCCGGTGATGTCTCTTCTCTTATTTTATTTTTTTCAATGACAACTATTTTGATACATAAACACTTTATTTGAATATCATAAACGTGTTTGGAATATTCAAATTTTCAGTGATAAATATAGCGAACAAGTAAAACCGTTGAGCCAATTTCTGATGAATGTATGCATTTGTTCAAGTATATAAATGAAGAAAACGTGTCCATTAGTTGAACCGCCATTAATCACTTCACTTCTCATACAACATAAAACTTCGCTATTTAATTATTGCTTTTTTAAAATTTGATTTTCTAATGTGTTAAAATAATTAATAAATAATCATTTTTATTAAAACTATAATATTAATGTTATAATACATTAAATTTATAACTTTTAATAAAAATTTATTATATATAAATTTTTACTATATAAATAAAAATTTATATTAAAAATTATTTTAATATATTCAAAATATATTTGTTAAAAATTATAAATTTGATATAATAATATTAAATATTATATTTTTAATAAAAATATTATGTAATACTTTTTTATCATGTGGTGTTACGAACATGTAGAAAACCGATTAATTATAAGCCACAATGTGAACGGTTTGGGAGATATTTCTGATAAGATACTTAATGCATGGCTGCGAAGTTTAATGCAAACGGTGACCTTTATAAAGGATTTTTTTTCTTGTTTTTTAAAAATATTTTGTCAAAAAATTATTAAACATTATTAAAACTAACTATTAAATTAAACTACTCAAATTAATCTGGTGATAATAAATAGAGATTAGAATAATTTTACATAAAATTCTGAATTAAATTCTGAATTTGAATCTAATCTTTTTTTTATTGTATAAAAAAATTTAACTATTAAATTGAATGAAAGAAAAAAGTTATAATAAATTTTGTTAAATTAAAATGTATCATGCTCAATTTTATATATAAGGGTAAAAAGTATAATTAAAATAATAATTTAAAAAATGAAACGTTTTTACTAAAGTTATAAATATTAAAAAATATAAGAGTTCAAATATAATAAAATGTCAATCCATTTTAGAATAAATCAACCATAAATGTGTAAGTGTGATATCATTAATAAAATAAATAAATAATAAATTTTAAAAAAATAGATTAGTGAATATCAAAATAATTATCCCTCTATCTCTTTAGAATATCTCTCTCAAATATTTCTCTTATAGTTTGGCTGATTGGCATTATAAAGAATTATAAAATTTGTAATATAAGTTTATTTAAATAATTTATATAACATTTACTTTTTATTACATTATTGTATTACACGTTTTCTTATTATTATCTTTCTTTTTTCTGTACATTTTATTATATAAAAGTATTGTATAAATAATATTTCTCCACTAGCTATAAATAGGTTAAAGTCAGAATTCCTTCTAAGTTTATAACAATTATTAATGTTTTAATCTCAATCAATGACTAAGTAAGATAAAAGCCTATGTATATATTTTTCCTTTTTCTTGGTTACATGAAGAAAGAGAAAAACAAACTACAATCTGAAATAAGATACTTCCGCAACATCAGCATCAATCATGATGGATATTATGAACAAAAAATCACCAAATTTTGTGATCCTCCCATCTTTTTCCATTCAGTAATGGATACGTGATGCATTCCTTTGCCATTCAAACAGAGCACATGTTACTGGCAACAAAATAACAATAAGGGAAGGAGAAAATAAATAACACCAAACTTATTTATCTATTATTGTATTGAACCTTCCTAATCTCAGTCTTTAATAAAATAAGAGAAATAGAAATGAAAATAGATCATGTTATTCATCAAAGAGTTGCAATCTAATTTATATTAGATTCAAATCAGCCCACAAAAAATCTTTGAAGTCTAATTGCAAGTTAATCTATCTAAATAATAATAATGTAATATTTAGATCTAAATGATATATTTATTTTATTCAAAGATTTAATTATATCATTTTATATAATTTTAGTTATACTAATTTATTTAAATATAAATGAATTTTTAAATAGATTTATTGATTAAGTTAGACTGTTAAAAAAATCAAAATAGATAAATAAGATAATCTCCAATCTTAAAGTTAAAAATCAGACTAGATTTAAGCCTCCTAAAATGTAATTCAATCTAATCGATTTTCAATCTTAAAGAAAAGCAAAAGATTTTTAAAAAATGACAACCTTTCTTTAATGGAATGAGATAAAGAGATACACATAAGTGGGAAAAAGATAAAAGAATTTAATATTTTATTTTGATATTTTAATTAAATATTTTTAAATTAATCATTAATTCATAGTTTTTATTTATTTTATCAATAACTTGACATATAAATATTTATAATTAATTTTAAATAAATAATTTGAATTTGTATAACTAATTTGTACAAAATAAATAATAATAATAATAATAATAATAATAATAATAATAATAAAATAAGAATAGAAGATAGGAAAACGTGAGATAAGACAAACGATGTAATAAAAATACAGAAAAAAAATAATTGTTATAAAAATTTATAATACAAATATTATAACCCTTTAAACAAATTAGACGTTATATTGAAACTCTGCTATATTGCATTTAGCTATTTTATAAAGTAATTTTTGAAAATTTTAATTATGTTAGAAAGATAATAAATGAAAGACCACTCGTAATCAAACAATCCTGCAGCTTTGCCCCGAACAAACTGGAATAATCATGCAAAAACACAAGACGCAACATTGGTTTCGTTAGAATAGCACTAATGTTCCAATCAAATTGCATGTATATATATAAACTAACTTTGTTTTTTTTTTTTAATTATATAAAGTTTATATAATTTAAAACATGTTTAAATATGTTTCAAGTTAATACATAACAACATGGTAAGGACTTTTACCGATTATGTTATTTATTTATTTAAAAATCTGTAATAAGATTCTTATTAATATTAATAGAATACTATTCTATCAATTTATTTTTATTTATTAAGATAATTAACTTTATTGTTTTGTTTTAATTTTAATTTTAATTTTTTACTTTTTTTTAATTATATATAAACAGAGAGAAAGATAGACTATTTATGATTGAACATTTGGTAATATTTAAAAAAGATAACATTTTCAAAAAATAATAATTTATTTTAATTTTTAATTGATAAAAATAAACAATTTTTAAAAAAGTGAATGTATATTTATTTGAGATTATTTTTAACAAAAGAATTCTTGTTATTGATTAATTAATTAACAAATAAATAATATTTAAAAAGACACTAATAATGCATTAAAAACATAACAAAAATTTATTTTTAACCCTTTAATCAATTTGTATAAAAAATTATTTATTTTTCCAACACTTTCTGAAAATGTTAATAAAAAAAATAAAACAAAAAGTTTCTTCAAAATTAAACTACCATATATCAAACCAACACATTCCGATTCAATATCTTCATTGATAATTTTGACAAAAATAATAAATTTGAACAAAAGCGCTAATAATACATAGAAAAATATAATAAAAATATTATTTTTAATTAAAAATTAATTAATTAATTTTCAAACAGTTTCTCAAAAAAGTTAATAACAATAACAATAACAAAATGTTTCATCAAAGCAATATCTTGAATTCTTCATTGATATCATAAAAACATTGGCCCTCAACCTCACATCAACGTTGCCCAAAGCTCACCGCCAATTAACTCCAACGCTACACTTGGCATCAGTTTTCTACGTTCATCTAAACGCGCTTCTCCAATATCTAAGCATTATACTGAAGAAGAACCAATCTGGGTCGCTGAAAATTGGGAATGCAAAACCAACCACCATAAAATTAACAAATGTCTGATTAAAATTTCTCCTTTGTTTACACCCATCACCATCCAAGTCTAAGTCAATTAAACGTGGCACAATAATAGGGCTCTTCACTACATCCCAAAAAGTGTAAATTTGGAAACCACTGTACCCAACAAAAACCATATCTCTATAGATATCATATTTTCCATCCACGTTTTGACACATACCAAAATTGGACCCACTTGAAGGTTATCTACACCAAAGGTCCTGAAAGCACCATGCCATAGTAATTAATATCAAAAGCTGGAGGCGGCACTAGCAAATAAAATTTGATTTAACCTTCATAGATTAAGACCATTGACTCAATTTAAGCCTAGTTAACTATTTCTAACACTTAGCCACTTCTTATAAATTCAACCTTTGCCTTGTGCTTCATACTCATCCTCATTTAAAAACAACAAGTTCTTTCTTACACTTTAGTCCTCCTTTTTTCTCAAACACTTTTAATGGCAAATTCACGCATTGCAAGGTTCTTCATGGAGGTAGCACCACCACAGTATGTTACTGTGATGAGGCATAGAACTTCAAAGATGTTGGACACAATTACCGAAGATGAGAAGGAAATTAGCTCAAATGATTCTGTCATTTCACCTCCTAAAAACTCATCATCAGTGGCAGCATCTTCTTCAGCAGCTGCTGCTGCCTCTGCTGCAATTGCAAATGCTAATAATAGCAGGTGTTTCCTGAAGGAAGTGCATAGGTCCCTCTCAATTTTGAATCAGTGAAGCACTTGAGGAAGGTCTATTAATGAAACAACAACTTTGGTGGGTGTTTGCATGAGTCATGTTAAGCTTCTAGCTAGTTATCTTATTGTTCATGTATTGCCCCTCATGTTAGGTAAATTATTGTGTCCTGTTCAATGATGGGTTTGATGAACAAAAATAGTTGAGAGTGTAAAGACGCATGTACAGCCTCATGATTTTCTATCAATAAATTCACCATTGCCTCAAATATTGGCATAATATTATGTTGCCATATCTCGAGGCATCCACTTTTATGTTTTTAATTCATAGTCACTCTTGTCTATTGTACCTGCTCAAAAATAATAATAATAATAGTAAGTCCAGTTTTTAATTTCATGACTTCGTCAATTTCAAGTCTTGTACTTCATTATCAGTGCTTAATTCAATATGTTTCTTCAACTATTATTCTCCAAATTTTAGCGATTTAACAATTTCCTTTCTAGAACTATATATTTTCAAGCATTAAAAATGGCAATTGATCTGTTGGTGATCCTGTTAATACATGATTTTTCTAACATGTGGACTAGGATGAGTCTAATATCATATTAACTAATTTAATCTAGTTTAACATTTTTTTCTAGTTTTTTTCTCTCTTACTTTCAACTATTTTAATCATTTTGTTGTATAAAGAATAATGACTATATACATCATTTGCAATCACATGTCTTCAGATAAAGTGGCAGTGTTACAGTGCAGGTGCAGAGAAGCTCTGAGTAGATCCGTTTTTACAAATGAAGAAAGATAATGTATGTGGAAGTGTGTGTGAATATAATCACTGTAATTTAAATAAATTTAAGAACAGAACTGATTGCGTGAAATGTTATTTCAGTTACCGAGAAGTAACCTAAAGTCAAGGGCATTCCATTGTAGGGTATAATTTTTCTTCCAACTGTTCAATTATTTATATTATGATTTTTATTTTAGAATTATCAATATTTAGATAATTGGATAATAAATTACCCTTTTAATTACTGCATAAAATCTTCATCCAAAATATTATTACATGCTCTTGGAATGTAACATATTTAATCTTCACATAACATATGATAAAATTATTTATTTTGTGAATTAAAAAAATTACGATATATGTTATATGAAAATTAATTGGAACCATAGATATATAATGATTTTCAATTATACCATAATTTATCGCAAGCTACATGAGAGTACCATCCTAATTAGTTGGAAGTGCTAAAAGAAATAGGAGAGTAAATTAGTTGAGTTTTTAAATGATTTACAATATTGATATTGCTTGGAACTTTTGTGAAAATCTTCAGTGCAATATCAAATTGGTAGAATCCTGATGTGCTGGGTGCAACAGTTTCCACGAAATATGGAGGCACCGAGTATGAGAGCCTTAGTCATGAATCCAAGAACATAATCTCATCCACCATTAATATGTTACTGAGAGGTTATTTATGGCACAAGTTTTACCACTCAAACAATATATTAAAATACATCACATTAATTTAATCTTTTACAACACAGGAGTGAGAGTGAAAGGAGTTGAGGATGAAGATAAAGGAGGAAGAAAGTAAAGGGATAGAGCAAAGGAAATACTATAAAAAAATGACTGTTAGAATAGTTTTATATTCGAACTTTATTTTTTTTTATTGTACTTAAAAAAATAAGAAATGATCATTAAATGACTAAGCTAGGGAAATATTTATGGTATCGTAACACTATTAACCGAAAATAGAAATGGTAATAAAAAATGGGAGTTAACAGATAATTTTTAAGAAGTGAGATACAAATTTGCAAGTTAGGGAAAAATTTGTGGATAAATTCTCTAAAGTTACTGAAATTCTCTAAAATTTGTGGATAATTTTAATTTTTTTCAAAAAATTTCTCCAACAAAAAGAAAGTGAATGTAGTCTATTACTAACATGCTAAGACCATAATGTGAAAGTACATATATTAAAAAAAAGTAAAAAATGAAAATTTCTTTCATTTTTGTCAATTTATGAAGAGTTTTTTCGGTGTAACATTTCTTTTAGCCGTGAAGCATTACTAAATATAACTCTCCTATGTGTTAAGTATGAAAGCCAATCATAAAAATAATTTCATTATCAATTATCATCCATCCCAATACTTAATATATCTTTCCCTTGCTACATGTGTTAAATTTGAAAACCAATCTTAAATTTAAAATAATCCCTATTATTATCTATTTCAGGAATATTTTCATTTAAATATATTTTTTATTTTTTTTAATTATATTGTATTTTTTTTCATCCAATAATTGTTTAAATTTACTCTCAATATTTTTCATCGTAAAATATGCGTCGAAGTGGTAATTATGTACCACCTTGTCAACTATTATATGCTAGTTGTCAATCTTGAGCTGAAGTTTACGTATCCTGCCAACTTAAATCAATTTCTTAGTTGTTTATTACGGCAGGATGAGATGAGGCAGTTTTGCCATGGGGCTCATACTATCAAATCCCATGGATACACACAAGAAATCACATAGTAATACTATCTTTATTTCTTTTTATTTGTATACTTTTAAAAGAATTTTTTATTTATCAATCTATTTAAAAGTTTAGATAATATTAAATACAAACTTTTTGAATTATACCTTTATTTTTATCTAATTTTTAAAATTTTACACATTTATTATAATTGAAAAATAATAATGGGGATTATATTAAAAATTTAATAATAATTTTAACATAAAATAAATATATTAATTATACCCTTTAATCTAGATATTATCTTTTTAACCAGACAAATAAAAAAGGGAAAGAAAAATAAATTTGATAAACTAAATAGTAGAATGATAGCATGGAATTTTAAGAAGTTCTTGGTAACTCATCAAATGATTACGTGACGATCACTTCACTGGACTTGGTATCAATTTTCAAAACATTAAATTTAATAAATTATATTATGAATCAAAATTAATTGCATATTTCATATCTTAATACAATATCATTGGAATGCTAAACTATCATATAAATGTAAAAGATATCATATCATTTATCATATTAATATATATATATATATATATATATATATATATATATTATTTACCTTGATACTTTATTATGCATTTTTTATAACACAACTATCATTTTTTTTAAAATAAATATTTTCGGTCGTTAAATATATGATATTAAGCCATCCTTCAATGATAAACTCCTATATATATAAAAAAATTATTTTTACAATAATTTTATACAATACATTTTTTTTTCTTTATGTATTTCATCACATCTTACATTTCTTTTCTTTTTATTACATTTTTTTGTTATATATTATATTATATATAATGAAAATAACATTTCTTTATAATGTTAAGAATAAATTGCATTCATATTTTTTTAAAATTTAATAAAATTGCACTCGACACCTCTTTTTAACGTTACTTTGGCATTCCTGAATCTATAGAATAGTAAACAGAATCGGGAGAAATTTATGCTAACAGATAAAATATTGTTATCATACATATTTAAAAAAAGGTTTGCATACAGTTAAAAAAAAAATAAAGTACAATTTTGTCAAATTTTAAGAGTTACAAATATAATTTATCTTAAAACTTATTTATCAATATAAAATTAGCATTGATTTTGACACATTCAAACAAATAAATAATAATATTAATATATCTCAATCAAATAAACCTACCCGGTTTCGCATTTATACTACGGAACATTGACAATAAGAAATTAAATCAACCCTAGGTACTATGAAAATATTGCTATTCTTTCAGCAATACACGATAATCTTATGAATTTGTACATGTTCCACAGTGCAGTCACTAAAAAACTAGACATTTTTCTGTCTCGAAACTAAAAAATTAAAAATAAATAAATCTTATATATCTGGATTAATTCCTGCCATCGCCATCCTACAGAATTTCTGCTTTATCTCATACACCTTCCCCCATCAATGATAGAATCAGATAGTACAAGGCCACAAGAAATAGGAGAAAACAAACACCTCCAAGTATTATGTTCCAAAAATTACAGGAGTTGGAGCCATCAAGACCGTGCTTCAGCTTGTTACTCCCATTATACAATTTCCATTAGTTGATTTCCAGCGATATCTTCGATGTTCTGAAAAGTTAACAAGCTATATTCATTCCTTCGTGTGTCCGTTAATAAGCAGCTGTTCCTGTGAATGTATTTTTTCTCTCTTTGATTGATTGAGAAGAATCTAATCCTTGGCTTTCTTCCGTGCCTCCGAGATTTTCTCCTTAAATTTTGTCAGTGCTGCCAACAAAAATAATGGAACATGACTCAGATTTAAAGAAACATCTAATGTAAATCCAAAACAACATGAAGGAAAAGAATATCTCAGTTCATTCAAGGTCTATGCACAAATATATCGGAACCTTGACACTAACGACATGAAACATCTAAGGTACCTTCAAAATAGCATAAAAGGAAAAGAACATCTACAAGCTTTAGCTCGTCTAAAATTTATCCTACTTCAGAAATTTTCTTGTGCGAACAAATGTAACATTTTAATTCCATACCCTTCCAAGGTATCAAATATGATTTCAGAAGATCAGAATGCTGATTAATAGTAGGGAAATCAATTAATGAAAAATGTTAGCAATATAGTCTTTTACACACTTTTTGTATTTGGCTGAAATTTATTGAGAATCACAAAATTATATGTCTCCATTCTTAATGAGCACTATTCATGATTTCATAGTTTCCAATAAACCTCAGCCAATAATAAAGTGTATTAAAAAGAGTGGGTTGATAACACTCATCAATTAACTAGTTAAAATACAATAAAGTATGTTTTAATCAGAAGATATGGCATCCAGTGCGAGGCAACTGATCCACAAAGACAGGAACAACACTGAAAAGTGAAGAAATTTTTCCCAATTTTTGATCATGAAGATTTAGCAAAGCCGCAGGTTACAAGCAATGCCAATAGCCTGCTGAACCGATGTCTGGTCTATCCACGGACAGTAATGGTTGAAAAAGGTGTTTGTATATATAGTATACACCTAAAATGGTATTTAACATATTTACCTGATTGGTAGGTAGTTTGAAGTGCTTCAATCAAACTGGATGGAAGAGTATGCTCAGGACAGGAACTAGCCTCAGCCTTTTGCATAAACTTCTTAAATTGTCGAACCTGGAATGAGACAAGAGTTGTCAAGAATTTAAGAATGATTCAGGTTCCAAATGTCAAAAAGAGAACACAAGAACATTCATACTCTTGTATTGATAAATTATATTGGTGAGTCAAAGAGGAAAAGAGAGCACCAGCAGATTCTAACGTCGATTAACTAAACTCAACTACAGAATGACCATTACTCAAACCAAAACAGAAAATTTAAATTATTTCTTTTGAATAAAAGAAGAAATTCATTATGACATACTCCTTAAATTTATTAATACAAAGAGTCAACAATATAAAAGATCCTCCTTAAATTTATTTTGAAAAAAAAATAAAAATAGGAGCGAACAAATTAACAAACTAGAAGAAAGAAAGCATCAATGAAGCAAAATTATCCAATTCCTCAACAGATTTGTAAGGACAACCCTTTAAAAAATCATGGGATTTACACCAAGCAGGTGCGACTCACCTAATTTTATATTAGTTAACATCCGAGTTCATTAACGATTAAAAAGTTTTAAAAGGAAAACAAAAAATATCATTACTTTATGAGCTCACATTGTAGCTTCTTCATCAGCTCAAATGACATAAAACATTATCTTGCTCTTGCAGAAAAACAATGACTGGAGTGAGAGAAGAGCAACTTATACCTCATCTTTAGACATCAATGTGAAGCAACGCCCAGTCTGGCCAGCTCTTGCAGTCCTACCAGCCCGATGAACATAAGTCTTAATGTATTTGGGCATGTCGTAGTTAATGACATTTCTTACCCCTTCAACATCCATTCCACGAGTCATCGCATCAGAGGATACAAGCACTTGAAACACCCCTTTCCGAAATTCATTCAATGTCTTACTGCCGAAAAGTAGCATTTTATTTTTGTCAAGGACAAATGCAAGCATGTTTAATTTTCAAAAAATTTGTGAGAACAATTACTTTTCTTTCAAAACTTCCCTTGATTTTATTAAAAGTTGTTTTTAACATGAAATAAGCTTCATCAAACACACTATTCATTCAAAGCCTAAAGTTCATATGAAACAAGTTTTGTATTGTTGAAACTGGAGTATCCACAGGACAGAAAATAGAAAATGAAAAAAAAAGTTGCCACTAAATTTCATTAAAAAAATCATGGAAAAACTTAAAAAATGATCTTCAAAACCAATTTCAGATTTGGAGTAATTGTATGTAGGTACAATGCCTGTCAAAAATGTCACTTTCTAATTCATTGTGCAACATTCAAATACTTTGAAAATATTTTATTTCATTCTAAAAAGATAACTTATTTTCTATTATTTCAATTTTTATAAGGAATAATATTTACAAGAAACATCAATTTTTCGTTTTCAAAATAAAAGCAAAAAAATTTCAAAAACTTCATTTTTGGAACAAAGGCAAAAAGTTTGAAAATGTTTGTGTTTGCCTTGATGATTCTGGTTTGTTTCTACGTATTTTCAAATGTAATAAAGAAATTAAAACAAGGTTTGAGTAAAAAATGGATTTGAATATTTTAAATTTTAATGAGATTTTGAAAAACATTTTTTTTTGTTTTGGAGAGGTTAAATTTAACTTTGAAAATCAAATTTAAAAATATATTTTTAGTTTTTTGCAAAGCTTGATATTAATTGCCTGAATGAAATATTTTTATTTTTTGGAACTTTGAAAGGAAAACATTTCGGATGTTTTCAACATGTTGATTTAATTTTAAAAGGAAAATATTTTTACATTTGAAATTTTTGAAGAGAAAATATTTTTTATTTTTTAACACAAAATATTTATGAATTATGAGAAAAAGAACTTTAATTTTTTGAAAGTAAATACATTTTAAAATATTAGTTTAAATGTTTTGAAAAAAACATATTTTAATTTATTAAAAGAAGTATTTCAAATTTTTTAGAAGAAAATAAATTAACTTTGCATAGGGTTCAAATTAACAAAATGGTTATTCAGTAAAATGCTACGATCCAAATAATATCAAAATTAGATTCATTACTCAACTAGCATCAATTGGTTATTGCATGGATTTTGGAAAGGAACAAAAATATGTTTACAGTTAAAATTAATCCTTTTAAAAAAATATTTTCCTTTTCCATATTCTAAACCACTAACTTCTAAGATATAATACGCACAATGGATGCAATGGTCAATCTGATATTAATTAAACCTTTGATATCATTAGGATCTGTACAGAGTGGATTGTCTCCTTTTTAAAAACTAAAAATCAACCAGTAAAAAAATAAAAAATATTTTTTCCAAAAAAATTCTTTCCAAAAATTATAAAAATTAAAAAAAACACACAGTCTTTTCAAAATTAAATCAATATGTTCACAAAAATAAAAAAATTCCTTTCAAAAAATAAAGTCTGTTATAAATATTTCCATCCTTTTATAAATTAAAATAACAAAATTATTTTCATTTTGATGTTAATAATATTTTCATTGTTTTAAACTTTGCACAATAAATTAAAAGATATTTGTTTTAACAGACTTCATAAGGTGCAAACAGAAGTTTTCTTATGCATAAACAACTATCAAATTCAAAATTGGTTCTAAAGATCATATTCTTAAAGTTTTTCCAAAGTTTTCTTTGATAAACTTTAGTGATAACTCTTTTTCTTTGTTTTTCATTTTGTTGTCTCATGGTAAACCCAGCTGTGACATGTATAATATGTAGTGTAAAAGGAAAGCATTCAGCAGCATACACTGTTTCAAATATTTATTATTTGTTTATAATGAATGAATCAAGATTTACCTTCTTACACGTTGATGTTGAAGACCAGAATACTCCTTGATATCAATTTGCAAATCTCCAAAACAATTCAGCAATTTACAAAGACGATGTGTTGAGTCCACAGATTTTGTAAAAACTATGCATTTTTCTTCTCCTAGAGATTTCAAAAGGGCAACCAAATACAAGGGTTTGACCTTTCTTTCACAGATCTACAAAAATAAATAAATAAATAAAATTACAAGGGAACTTTTATTATAAGCCATAAATTTTTAAATCAATTGAAGTAAATTCAAACAAATAAATCTGGTCAGCTGCATATATACACATACATTCATGTATATATGTATACATATCTGTGTTGGGGGTGAAGGAAGACTCGTGATCCCCATCCCACCCTCATTTTTGGTGATTTGACTGTGTTTGAACTTTGTATAACAGGACTATTTTATCCACCAACTGTTCTCACTTTATCAAGTCAGTGTTGTAACTAGTTTACTCCATGGGTTTGTATGACTTTCCCAGATGTTACAATCATAAGAAAAAGTAAGGCTACAAATGGTGACATACTGCAAGAGGGGGGTGGAGAGGGAGGTTGAGACTTGAGAGCAACGTTGCTGACAAGTCATCACCATCCAATTACCATCCAGAAGTTAAATGGTAAGTAACACCATAAAATAACTCACTAATTGACCAAGTCATGCAAAAATGCAAGCATACAATATGCTATTTTTACTGCTCTCTTCACAGTTCCCCCAAGTTAGTCTCCTGCAATGCCACTCAACTGCTTAAGCCTGTTGTCATTGTTCAATTATCAATATAGAAATCAGGATCCACTACTAAATCAAACAATTTTCCTCAATTTCTTAGACAAAATGAAATAATGACCAAAGATCTTAAATTATAATGGTCAGTGAGTAAATAAGATGAAAATAAAAAATGAAAATTCTAAGAGAAAAAAAAAAGGAAAAATAAACTTGAGCACAAATGCTGAGGTTTGATAACCTAATCACAGTATTGATTACCACTGTCCGGATTCTCAGTAAACAAAAATCTGAGTGAAGATGGGGAATTAGACCTCTTCTATTATACAATTTTTTTCATGTTTAAAAAAGGTTTAATTAGGCATAAACTATAAATCGGTGTTAATATTATATATTTATTTTTATCTCACCCTTTCTTGTAAAATTAGTCATGGCATCCAACAATTCCAAGAGAAACATGCATACATATATCATGAAATGGTGACAATTACCAAAGATTCTTAGGATTTGTTTGGCCTTTACAGAAAACCATTTGTGAAAATCATTTTGGAAGAAAATAGCTTTGTAGAAAAATTCACTCGAAAGGATATTTTTGTGGAAAATATATTGTTGAAAATAACTATATAGAAAAATAGTGCATCCTCATAACTTTCATGTGTTTAAACCTTCTGAAAAATGGCTTCTTTTTCCACTCCTTAAAAATGTTGTAACAATTGATTAGGGGTTATGTATGAAATTTTCTTAAAGGCATAATTAAATTAGGGATTGATGATTAGCCCAGCTAATATTTTAGTTAATCACCAACTTGGGTTATTCCTCCCAAAATCAGAAATATATTTTTCATGATTTACTGTATCAATGCTCTCTCAATCTGGGCTTTTATAAAAATAAAGACATATTTCCAATCACCAATTGGAATTATAAGAACCAAACAAGTGGCTGCTGCAAAAGAAAATTGAATCTCTCCGACATCAAAAGTCCAACTCACAAACATAAATATGTTTCACCAATCAATCATTAAGAGTTGTTAGAAATTAGGTTTGGAATTTGAACATTTGGAGCATGGAATTTGAACATCTGCAGGTGGATAAATTGCAGGATTGGGCATCTGCAATATCCTAATAACAGATTTAGGATAAGCTCTTATACCATATTATAAATTAGACTTGGGGTTAAGTTAGACCCAAACCTAATTTCTAACAAGAGTTAACCACAATATTTCATATTTTAAGCCATATCGGTTATCAAGTTTCTACATCAGAGTTCACTATGATTTTTGAAACATAATAAATCAAAACTTTTGCTTTGAGAAAACTAAGGGCTCAAACATGTTTAAAAATTGATAAAAATGCAAATATATAAAGACAGTAATACTTAATAAAATAAAGAATAAAATCCTAAAATCTTGTAAGCTACCTTTCACAAAGCTAAAGCATTTCAAGTCCAATAAACAATAAATACACCACATTGAGTAAGGTTCTTGAGTTACCAAGTCAGGAGTGTAAAAGGATGTATGGCTTAGGGAGCAAAAAAAGGGTTCAAAGGTAAAACAGAAAAACACATCATTTTTTTATGTAATCTAGTATAATCATAAAAATCTGATAGAAGTAAAAGCATTTTAGCTACAATAATTTCTAGAAATTAAAAGAAGCAAAATCCCCATGCAAAGCCATACCAGTTTATAAGATTCCAAATTTTCTGGGAGACGATAACGCATTTTCCCAGCTCTCAAGAATAGAGGATGATGCAAGTTAAGCTGAACAAGCCTTCCTGGGTCCTGAGTCAACGTCGCAGATAGAACCATCTTTGCCAGCCTAGGGTATGGCTTATCCTTGAACCCCCTCTCAACTCCACTACAGAAACACACACTCACACAGTAAGAATTCATTTCTCTATCAAGTGAAAAGATAACAGCAAAAAGAACTAAAAAAGAGACTGACCAAAGATCAATTTAGGTCTCAAAACTATAATTTAATTTGATTATTAACACTGCCAAAAGGTTAAATCTAGAAACCAAAAACATATAGTATTACAATACTACTGTTCCCAATAGTATTTCCAAGAATTGAATGCTCTACTAAGACTATTACTTGAAACAGAGCAAAGTATAAAAATTCATAACCATAAAACTGGGCATAGATTATTATAAAGTTGTATGTGTATGCATTATATAGTTAATCTTACCAGAATCAAATAATTTCTCGGGGAGGAAGTGGCATTTTAAATTCCATCATTTGAAAAAAATCAACCAACAAGTTAATCCCATTATGTTATCAAGGATAAGCAACCAAAGGAGTGTAAGTGACACTAAATCTAGCAGAAAAATAAAGCCTTGTGTCTGTCTTTCTTCAAGAACAGAATTAGAGGCACTGACTTCTAATAAAGGGTGTTCATTCATTCTTTTCTCTTAGTCACTCACATGTTTTAGTTCCTTATTTCTATAGCCTACATAAAACATAGACTAGCCATGAAACTAACATATATAGCATCTTTTATTTTTAAATCAAGAACAATAATAAGTAATGATTGTGCATACATACAAATAATTGAAATTTTAATACAAACACATTTGTCATGTGTAATGAATATATAAAGACACAGCAACACAGGAGTATTTCTCATTTACACACGGTTTGGTTCAAAAAAAAGGGAGGAGAAGGATTTTAATGGAGGGGAGGAGAGGGAGGGGGCAGGGGGATGTTAGTTCTTAACATGTTTGGTTTAGTAGGGAAGGAAATGGAGAAATTTTGAAACAAATTTATGTTTATTACCCTAACTTTTAAAAGATCATTTTACTATTAAAAGGGCATTTTAGTTAACAAGCTATTTTCCCTCCAAATCCTTCATTTTTGGAGGAAAGCCAAACTTCAAACAGCATGCTATGGTTGGGTGAGAGTAACAAAACCCACTCCAAGTGGCAGTTTTCTCCTCACACTAACCTGGGTACAGGAGCGAGTTCTTTTTTAACATTCCATTTTATCAGCTCTACCCAAAGGAACTAATTTGGATGGGGTTCAAGAAGGTAAGGTAACCCCTACTTATTAAATATATTTTTAAAAATTTCTTCTATTTAACGTAGTCATTAGCTCATATTATCAAAATGTGGGTAATCAATAAGCAGCACTTGTCCCCCGGATAGACATATCATAACCATCAGCCAAGACATAATTAATCTTTTCATGATATAAACATGTGAAGGGCAAGGTGAATGAACCTTCGACCTTGAACTCACCATCTTCTTCTGGTTCTTAATGCACCACGAAGAGAAAAGGGAGGAAAAGAATCAGCCGGTTGAAAAACATCATCATCCTTAGATTGGGTCAATTCAAGAACAGTAGGCAGCCAAGACTGGTAGGCCTCCCGGAGCAATCGATCTGTTTCATCAACCACCTGACATTATTCACCTCGTTACCCCAAATACTCCTAAAAACACGAAACTCTCAAACTAAAAACAAATCAACACAAGCGAGTCTAATTAACTCTGCAACTTACAAGATAATAAAGATGTTCTAGAGTGAAGCCTTTAGTGGTATTGATGTGATCCATGAGCCTTCCAGGGGTTGCTACCAATATATCCACCTTGCTTTGGAACTGAAGCGAAACATCTCGCGGATCGTAGCACGTGCTTGCCTCGTGTCCCAGCACGTGAACGAGGCTAGCAATCTCATCGGCTACGGAGGATTGACCAACGGCCAAGCCAACACGCAAGCCTAACGGAGACGCAACGGCGTCGAAGACTTGTTTAACCTGCAAGGCGAGGTCGCGGGTGGGGACCACCACGAGGGCACGGAGACACTTGACGACGCGCGTGGATAGCATTTGCACGATGGGGAGCGCGTAGGCCAAGGTTTTGCCACTTCCGGTGGGTGAGTTTACGCAAATGTCTCGCTCGAAGTTGCCCGGTCCAACCGTCTCTTGCCAAACCGCAACCTGAACCGGGAACAGCTTGGAGATCCCCATGTTCTCCAGTGCCAACTTCAACCTGCTCAAAATTGTGATTGAAATTTGAGAAACAATAACGAAATGCATAATGGTGTGAGTGAAATAGAAAGGAGAGAAGAGGGGAGCACGTGGGGTGGAGGCAAGGGACGGTATCGAGGGGGAGTTCGTGACAGAGAGTGACGTCGATGGGGTCTCGCATCCATGGCAAAACCGGCACGCTCCGTTGCTTTTCTTCCCCCATTCTCCAAACTCCCAAAACCCTCTCCGTGTAGCATAACCATCAAGCAAGGGTTTAAGAAAAACGCAACAGTACTTTTGCTTTTAGTTTTTGGGCCTTCACATTTGGCCCATTTTGTTATATTGGGTCATGGGTTTCAGTTTTATGTCTTTTAAATTAATAGTTAGTGATTCATTGGCAGAAGTTATGACAAAGAAAAAAGTCTATATATTCTCTCTTTCTAGTCTTCAACTTCAAGTCCTCTCAATCCCCTGGTGAGTTCAAAAAAAGTCTTTTTCCGTAAAATCTTTGTATATCAAGATTTCCTGCTAGCTCACTTCTTATTCTTGATTGAGTCTTGGACGTTGATATATATATAGATTGTTAATTTCTCTTCTTGATGAAACCCAAGAAAAAAGGATAGTCTACAAGGAGTTCAGGCCGGTTCATTGCATTTGAATTGAAAAGAATGAGACTTAAGAGTTTTTAAATTAAGTTTTAGATTATTTTGATATTTTTTTTGTAATAAGAAATTGAGTGTTTGTATCTCCTTAAACATGTTTTTTTTTCTAACTTATCTTTAAGTAGTGATGCAATTGGATTGTCTTGGGTTATGTCTTTTTTGGGGTAAATTAAAATACCAAGCCTATTTGCTCTTTTAATTAAGGTTGAATTGGGCTGAATTGAAACTCTAACTCCGTTCGACATTTTCTTTAATGGTTGTTAGATCTTTTTTAACGAGTTTTTCTTTTATAATAATCGCCACACATATAAACAAAATTTTACATTAAAATTTAATAAAAATTAGAATTTATTCTTTTTGGGAGAGTTTTGTGTCTCTTTAACAAAATTTTATGAACCATCACTTTATTTTAGTCTTATGAAAAGCATGATATTCTTGGGATGATGTCGGTTGGTTTCATTGCATTCTTGATTTTCAAATATCGTTTGATTTATAATTTGTGTGCTTCTCTAATTTTAGAAGACCAGGTTTCATGCTTCTTACAGTTGGGATCACATTCACATCACTTCTTTTGCAAGAATCGAGAAAATAAATAAAGAGTTCTTTATAGTTGAAGGAACTAAACTTCACGAATTTAGAGAGTAAAATTACGAAAGCATTGATGTGATCACGTTTGGAACATGCTCTTGGTAACAGAAATAGTGTGGGAAGATATCAACTGGATCAAACCCTGGGTGAGGGAAACTTCTCCGGGACATTTTCACCAAGAGAATGTTGACGTACAAAGACTTCTCACCAACAACACCACACATCTCGTCAGTATTTCTCATTTCAACCACTTCTCTAAGACCTGCCATTTCTATTGCTGACTTTTATTTATTTTTTAACAAATAAAATAAATATTTTAAATGAAATTTGAATATAAGTGTTATAAAATGTCTGTTACGATACTGACCGAGTTTTTTATGCATTGAAATAATCCAGGTATGATGATAACTTCATTTTTTTTTATTTGTTCTTTGAATAATGTGAATACCATATGGTAATGTAATATTTTCTGGTGTTTACTGTTGTGCAGATACTACCAGAAATATCAATAATGAAAAGGATTAGACATTCGAATGTGGTACTTATATATAGGAGGTTAGAAAGAATGGTTAATCAATTGCTTCCGCATATTTTACGTTTTCATGAGCCTTTTTTAAAATCAAGTAATTTTATATATATGGAACATTTTATATTTAACAGATAACTTTTTTAAATAAAAAATAGAAAAATAAAACAGATCTAATAATTTACAGCTAAAAGTAAATAAATATATATATATATATTATTATTTGTATGTGTGAAAAAAAAATTATATATATATATATAAATATCCCTAACAAGGTGTAAAAAATATATATTGAAGTAAAACTTGTGACTGGTTTGAAACCTTTTGATAAAATTGTAAGACAATTTACCATAGAGACTTAACTTTAAGTCATAACAGAAAAACTGTTCAAGAGATCAATCGGAGAAATGGGGGTTCAGGTGGCGCTAGTAGTGTTGAAACCTGAGATTCAGAAAGCTGGAAAGGTTCATCTCTTATATGTCACCAATGTTGTTCCTTCATTTCCCTTTTCTAAACATTTTTTTTCTGAGTTTTATTATCTATTAAGAGTCGGAGAATTTGTTGGTGTCCGCTGATTGAATGCTTAAAGTATCTCCAACTTTGTATATTGAAGCACCTTTGTTATTTAAAAATGTTTTCTGCTTTAATTTATTATTTTTTACTTTTATTTATAAATATTATTTTATTTTTATTTTGTATAAAAAAGAAAAAAAAAATTATGATTTTTTAAAATAAAAAAATATATCTTTACAAATTAAACCTCATCTAATTTTAAAAAATTAAAAAGAACAGTTTGATAATTGATTATATATTTTAACTTTTATTATTATAATTAGAAGATGAAAACTTCACAAGATATGGTAGAACAACACATCATACAATCAAAGGATATATTGAACAAGATTTAGAATGTTTTGTTTGTAAAAGTATTTTTATTTATTTTTTTATAAAAATATTATATTATTTTTATTTTTAAATTTTGGTATTAAAAAAAATAAAAATAAAAAACATTTTTTTATTGTATTCTATAAAAAATGTTGAAAATTGACAATAAAATAAGATAACATTTTTATAAATAAAAATAAAAATATAAAATATTTTTATCATCACTTCAACTATTTTAACCCTGCCTTTTAATTTCATGAACTTTAAATTCAATATCTCTCCCTCTCCTATCTTCTTTTATTATAAATTATATATATACGTATACGAATGAAGATTAAAATTTTGTTTTCATATATTTATTAAAATAATAACAGTATATGTAGCATTCTAAAACATTAGTAAAGTATCTTACATTGCACAAATCTTTTAAATAAAATATTAAAATATAAAATTAAAATTATACTTAAGAAAAGATTGATAATTGATTAAATTTTATAAAAATATAATATAAATTGAACTAAGTGATCTCTTTAAATACTTTATCTTCATATAATTACGAAATATTATTTTTTAATTAAAAAATAAAAACTATTTTTAAAAATATAAAATTTATTATAATTAAATTTATGATTATCAATCAAGCTTCTATTTGTATCATTAATAATTTTTATATTTACAAATATAATTTTTGACTTCTTTTTAAAATATAAATTTTTTTTATTACATAAAAATAAAATATTTAAAAATATTATTTGCTTCATTTTATATTAGAGAATTAAAATAGCAGAATAAGTTAAGAAAATTTTAAAAAATAATTTTAAATTTATTATGAAGATTCACAAATTATCAATTTTTTATTGATATTGATTGTAAGTAGTTGATTTTTTTCTATAAATAGAATAGGTAATACATTATATTATATATTTAAAAAGTAAAAATTAGAGTAAAAAAAAGGTAGAAAGAATATATCTGAATGAGACTAAAAAGAGAATATAATAAGAAAACGTGTGGAGCAATATGGAAGGAGACAATTTTAATTAGATGTGTAAACTATCACAATTAAACTTAGGATGATTGCTAATTATATGGCAGCAAAATAACTTTACTCAATGATGAAATTTTTGAAGGGAATTACTTCATAAGGCTAAGGGGAAGATGTGGAAAAGACCAAATGGAGAGGTATGCATAATAAATATGTAGTGCACTATGTGAGTTGTCAAAAAAAAAAAACATGTGATAAGAAATCTAACAAGTAAAAAGAAATAAGGGTGAGGATCTTTGGTGTGTAGTAGAAATTCCATAAAATCAGACAAAGAAAGAAAATGAAGCATTGGGTTTTCAAGAAAAAGGGATATGTCAGTATTCAAAAATTTCATTAGAAATGCTGAAATATTAGACTTATCAATGCAAGGAAGAAAGTTTACATAGTACAACATATGCCGGCAATATATGAGTCAACTGGATTGTTTTTTACTATCACATGGGTGGTTTGATAAATAGAGAAACAATCTGAATAAGGTCTGAACAAGAGATTATCTGACCATGACCATTATGCAATTTTAATCAACGATGAAGATCTTAATTAGGGGTCAAATCCGTTTAGATTTCTCAACTGTTGAAATCAACATTCACAGTTCAAACAAATTGTAAAACTCGATAGGAAGGAAACACAGGTAGATGGACAAACTACTTACATTCTAAAAGAAAAATTAAAATGCATCAAGAAGAAACTCAAAATGTGGAACAAAAAATGTTTTAGGGACCTAGAATCATAAACCAAGTTAGCAAAGAAAAAGATACTACAACTACATATAAAATGGGAGGAATCAGTTTTTGTCTAAAGAAGAGGTACACACTAAAAAAGAAAACACTATTTCTCTTTGTAACCTGTTAAACATAAAAGACAACTTGTTGTTTCAAAAATTTAGATCAAAATGACTACAACAAGAAGATGCAAATACAAGTTTCTTCCACAAATATATAAATAAAAGAAAAAAATTTTCAAAGATAGTGTACTTAAAAAATGACAAGGGTTTGGTGTATGGGGTGCAAAATATAAGGTAAGAGATACAATCATATTTTGAGAAAAATTTAAAGACACAATATAAGGGAAGACTAGTTCTACAGGGGATACAATTCAAAAAAAAATTTAATGAAGATTTAAAACAACTTGTGGTTCTTTTTATTGAGAAAGTAATACAAATAGTAGTTTGAGACTGTGATAGTGGTAAGAGTCCAAGATTAGATGGGGTGAATTTTGGTTTTATCAAAGAATTTTGGAAATGGGAAAGAAGGAATTCATAGCTTTCATAGCAGAGTTTTACCAAAATGTCAAATTAGTTTGAGGGTCCAATAACTCTTTTGTGGTGTTGATACAAAAAATGAGCATACACAAAAGATTGGTGACTTTAGACCGATTTCGCTGCTAGGATGCATGTATAAAGTACTAGCAAAACTACTACAAAATATGCTAAGGAAAGTCATTGATAAGGTAATATTTGGTACACAAACAACTTTTTTGAGAGGAAGGCAAATCATGGATGGTGTTATTATAGAAAATGAAGTAATGCAAGAAGCACAGAACAAGAAGAAAGAATGCATCCTATTCAAAGTTGATTTTTGAAAAAGCTTATGACTTGATAAGTTGAAAATATTTGATAGACATGCTGCATAGGATGGACTTTCCTCAAAAATTGAGGGATTAGAAGCAAAAGTACTTAAAAACTGTCAAGGTGTCGATTTTGGTAAATGGGAGCCCAACAAAGGAGTTCAATATGGGAATAGGACTAAGGCAAGGAATCCACTGTCACCATTTTTATTCTTAATTACAACAAAAGGGTTGAGTAAGATGATAACAAAAGCAGAGGAAATCAATTTGTTTTAGAAAATTAACATTGGTGAAAATCAAGTTCATATTAGTCACCTACAATACGCAGATGACACATTGATCACTGTTAAAGCAACATAGGCAAATGTAAAGATTATGAAAGGACTATTACAACTCTTTAAATTGGTCTTTAGCCTTAAGGTTAATTTTTAGAAAAGCCAAATATCAGGAATCAACATACAAGAGTAGTAAGTCCAATCAATAGTTAGTTTTCTAAATTGTCTAATTGGGAGCATATCTTTTCACTACCTCGGGATACCTATTGGAGCAAATCCTAGAAGACGATCCACATGGCAACCGATGTTAGGTAAGATAAACAAAAAGTTATCAACATGGAAGAGTAAGACACCGTCCTTTAGTGGAAGAATCATCTTACTTAAGTCTGTCATACACTCCCTTTCAATCTTTTTTTTTTCTTTCTTCAGAGCTCTTAAAGATATCATCTATTCCATTGAATCATTCTTCAAACATTTTTTTGTGGAATGAGTCTAAGGAAGAAAGAAAAATATATTGGGTGGCATGGGAGGAAGTTTGTAAAGACATTGAGATAGGTGAGTTGAGAGTGAGAGATATAAGATCTTTTAACTTGACACTACTAGGAAAATGGAGATGGAGAATTTTAAGCGAGAATAGTAGCTTGTGGTATAAGGTTATAAGATCAAAATATGGAAATGTTGATACAAAATAAAGAGAAAAATTCAAGAAACGGATCACAGTAGTGGTTAGACATAATAGGTTATTAGAGAAATAATATGGATCAAATCAAGTACATGTGTAAAAAAAAAGTAGAAAACAATGAAGATACATCATTTTGGCATGATGTGTGGATGAAAGATGATAAGCTAGCAAATATTTTTCCAATGTTGTACAATATCTTGGACTTTAAAGAGGTATAGGTAGTAGAAGTAGGAAATTGATCAAGTGGTATGAAGGAGGAATTAGGGCTGGAAGAGAGATTTTTTATTATTATAAAGTTGAGCAATTAACTATATTGTAACAATTGGTTTTAGATGTGCATTTACAGAAAAATATAAAAGGTAAGTGGTGTTGGAAAATTGACCTATCAAAAAACTATTATGTTAAATTAGCATATAAGCTAATAATGAGTAATGACTCAAATTGGGATAAAAAGACTTTCAACCGTTTCTGGCTCAAATAAGCTACTGTCAAAGTAAATGTTTTTTCTTGGAAAATGGCAAGGTAAGGGGACAAGATACATTTTTCTGTAAATCTTGTCAAAAGAGAAATCCTACCAAACAATTATATCCTTTGAATAACATGTGGTCATTAACAAGAAGATACATAACAATTTTTTTTTTCACGAGCAAAACAGTAGAGAAAATTTGGAATAGGTGCTTAATTTGGATTGGTTACTATTATCCCTTCCAAACAACAACAAAGAACACTTTTTACAATTTCGTAACTTATTAGACAGTTCCAAAAAAGCAATAGGTAGATGGATGATGATCTGGTTCGTAGTGATTTGGTCTATTTGGTTAGCAAGAAATAAGAAAATTTTTAACTCAAAACTTTTGGATGTAGACGACATAGTGGAGCTGCTAAAATAGAGCATGAATATGGATAAAAACAAAAGACAATAATTTCATATATCCAATTTTTTGTTGAATTAATAATTTATTGATATATATACAAGAGGCATACAAGTTAAGGTAGAATAAGAAAAATTAGAAAGAATTTTAAGTTACTGTTTTTCTTAATTATAGATACAAATAATTGTTCGATTTGATGTATTTGAAGATAAAAAAATAGATAATATTTTTTTTCTATCTTATCTTAATGATAAATATTTATGTATCCTAAAAATATCCAACACGTTAAAAAATACCATTAATATTTATTTTCATTTAATACTACTTAGCTTATAAAAAAATTATATATTTAATATATTTAGTTTATTCAATGTCTTACCTTACAAAATTTAATTCTGTATATTATAATAAATATAAATTCAGCATAAAAGATTTGTTTCAATTTATTACACTAAAAAAAACATCATATTCAAGCTCCACCTTTGAATTCTAAAACTTTTTATTTGTTATCCAGAATTTATAAATTATTTTAATATGACTGAATTTATTATTTAATATTTTGGTTAAAATTAGTTAATTTATTGGCATCTAATTGCTTGTTAAAAAGGAAAGAACATTCATATTTAACTTTTTTTTAAAACTATGATTTTAACATTTTTAATCCAAATTTTAAAATTAATTTTTTTTTTATTTTTAATAAAAAAAATTTATCATCAAATCTAAATTCATCATCATTAAAATCACATTCTCATTTTACTATAATGATTATTATCATTATTATAATAATTATTTTTTTATTATTAATGAAAATAATTTAATTTTTAATAATTTAATTATTTATTTATTTTAAATAGTATTTATTTATTTATTTTGAATAAATTCACAGTAAAATGTAAAATAAAATAAATTAACTTATTTTTGTAATAATTTTAAAAATTAAAAAATAAAACTAAAAATTAAAACTTGATTTAATTTTTAAAATTAAAAAAAAACTAAAAAAACATTCTGAACGAAACTCAAAATAATGAAGAGATTATAATTGATTCTCTAAAATCTATTCACATAGTTTATTTTATAATTTTAATAATTAATAATAATATAATTGTTGGTTAACTAAATAACTATTTATTTTAAGTCATCAATATTCATCTAATTTTAAAATATTAAAAATTAAATAATTTATATGAAATTTTGGTTCGAGTTTTATTATTTTCCTGTTATAGCAAAAATGTTTGACTGTATTCGCAATGAGTGGGGCAAAAATTTTGTTTCAAGAAATTGAAAAAAAAAAAAATGAAAGTCCCAAAATATAACTTCGGGATTTATGAAATGGAGTTGTGCATGACAGCTAAGTGTAAAACACACGCACTAAGACTGTATTGCACATATCATTCATAACAATATAATAAACTCAATAGAAAAGGAAACAGTATAAAAAATATATTAAACTTGGGAAACACACAAGTTAGAATACAGAACCCACTATATTCTCTGACTTAGTTCTTGGTAATCATAAGCACATTCAAAATCATAATCTTAACCCAACAAAAGTTGATAATGAATTAAAAGGAGAGAAGAGATAGAAATGTGACTATGGTAGAAGAGCTTCAACTCCTTGTTTGCTATTTTCCTAACGGTTCCTGGAAGGGGTGGTGACCATAGGGGAAGAAAGGAATAAACGTATAAGAATATTCACTAGTCTCAAAATTTCCAACAAATGAATAAGAAGAGGTTGAGGCCTAGACCCAAAATGACTTTGAAGAGATACACGTGCGTGTTATTAAGTTACACAATGGTCAGTTTTTAATAAAGAATTTCTTTTAATATAACAAAATCAACAACATTCTTTTATAACAAAGATAGAAATAGGAAAATAGGAGAAAGAAGTGTGTGATAAGAAAGATAATATGATGGAGAGAAATTGAGAAAATTGTTATATAAATTTATTGTATAAATATCATTCTTTTAAAGTTTAGTTATATACAATTTGCATCTTTCAAATTACATATATGCGTTTTTTGTTTTTTATTTATATTTTTTAAATAATTTTTTATGTGTTAATTTTTTAATTTAAATCACTTTTAAAAATAAATTTATTTTTTTATTTTATTTTCTCTTCAATTCAATTTTTTTTTTAGTTTTTTCTTTTTCATTATCTTATTTATATTAAAACGCACATAGGGTTAGTAATAAAAGTTTTACACAAGTTATACAGATCAAATGTTTCTTTTATTTTTATTTCCTGCTTCTCAATGATAAAAAGTTATACAAAATTTATTTACAAATAAAATATACAGATATTATTTTTTTAATATTTTATAAAATTATTAAATAAACAATATGTTTACTATCTTAAAATCTAAACGAATTCATTTATTTTAATCAATCACAAATAATAATTTAAATATCGTTATTAGATATTTTAAAGAAAAACTCTAACCATGATTTTAAATATTTAAAATGATAGTTTTTATTAAAAATATTTGTTATGTTAAAAATATGAAAATATTATAATATTTTTTAAAAATTATTATTTTTAATATTTTAAAACTAACCTTAAAATTTGATATTGACTTGTAAGCATTTTAAAAATATGTATTACTAAAATTAAAAAATATAAATTTTAATAATTAAAATATAATATTTTAAAAAATTATGAATAAAATATTTATAATTATTTTTATTTCTTTAATTTTCCAATCAGGATTCTGAAAATATTATTATAAAAGTATGTGCTGATATATATATATATATATATATATATATATATATATATATATATATATATATATAAAAGAGTAACATTATGGATATATTATTTTAAAATTATTTAATATATTTTTTATGAGATAAAATGAATATTTTTTAAATTATTATTAATATATTAATTAAAAAATACCATGTTAATATTTAATGTAAATAATGCAGGCATAGGCATAGGCATCGTATATTCTTATTCGCAGTGGCGGCCACGCGCTGACACTGGCTTATATGAGCGAAGTTGCCATTTCACTCATGAACATGAATTTCATTTGCTTTGGAAGCTGAGAAAATTGTGAGATAGAGAGAATGAGGGAAGAGGTCATCAGCTCTGTGGGCACCGTTGATCCCACACCTGCTGCCAGGTACTACCGCACTCTATCTTTCTCGCAATTCTCCGAGTTCTTCCCAAATTAGGGTTTCGTTTTGAGTGTCTTTATGTAACCGCTGTTTTGAATTTGCTTGGTTTCGCCGAGCACCTGAGATTTAAGCTTGAATTCGATTGTATAACATAAGAAATTTGTTATTGCTGCTCCTGCAGCTCGAGAATTGGATCTAAGGGGGGAAAATGGTGCGTGTTGTTTGTGCTTAGTCAGCATATGCATGTTCCCTTGCTTTTTAGTTTCTTGCTTCTGCATGTATGCCCTTGTATGAATTTGTCATGTTTGATCTCAAAGGAGCTAAAGGACATTTTCTACCCCTGACTTTTCTTATTAAAGATGAAGAGTAATTTGTTGATCCTTTTTCAGCTTCTTTTCTTCATAGATATAGATATTATGCATACTCATGGAAGCACCAACATGAGCGGCTGTACTGCATTTGTTTCATTGTAATAAAGTTTATGCTTGTCTACTGCATTCCAGTAAAGTATGTCAGGCATGGATGCCTAAGCATTGGTAGGTTTAGCTGATTTTTACAAGCTTGTTACCTCTGTTTCATGCAGAACATTCTGGTATTGTTTGGTTTTCACAGTTTTAGTCATGTATTCTTAAGAGGATGCTGCTCTTCCTATTGGGAATCACACTTTTAGTGTCATGGTAGGCTTTTGGGCGAGGAATAACTCCATCAAGGCTTAGGCACCTTGAGAAGGAGTCTTCATCGTGAAGCAGTTATTAACTACCTTTGGCTTCCCTTGACTTGGAACAATAAAGAGGCATCGCCTTACTCTTTCTTTGACCCACAGAGTGGGCGATCACCATCTCCACATTTGTTGCCTGTTGACTTCGACATAAGAATTTTCATTTTAAGATCGGGGAGCCTAGGTGGTATAGCCTTGGTTATTTGTGCCCATATTTATCAATCTCGGATAACAATGCGCTGCTGCCAGCCCCAAGAAGTTTCTCTCTTGTGCCACCATGACTGCTATTTTGGCTCCGATTGCAGCCACAGCTTGAAAATAGACAGCTATTCCAACTTTGTACTGGCCCATGGCTGTTCAACAGCGCTGCACCATTGCAGGGTGCTATTGATGACTATGTGCTGTGATCACTTTGGTCTCTACCATTTTGTCCAAGCCCTTCTATCTCATCCTCTTCCACTTACCTGAAACCCTCCTCTTCCCCTAGTTATTACCAGGACAGGAACTATTGCCTCCATAATAACCGGAGACCCGCAAGAGAAAATTATGCTGTTTACTGTTCAATGGACACGAATTGCTGAAGCATAACCTTCTAAGCAGGCTAAGCTGTCCAACCAAATATTTCCATTGGGACCTCCTCTGTTTTTCTACTACACGGCTAGAGGCTAGATCCTCATTGTATTGCATCTCCTTAAACTGAATAACATCTACCCCTAATTACACTCCCTACTATCAAATATATCCTAAGACATAACTGCCATCAGTTATTTTCTATGAATAACTGTCATCAAGGCAGTTTCTAATTCTAATACAGAATAAATACAAAACAACTACAAGTTAACACATAACTGCCATCAGTTATTTTCCACAAATACCTGTCATCAAGACAATTTCTAAGACTAATGCAAAATTAATAAAGAACAACTATAGCTTATTTTCTATTTCATATCCTAATAATACATTATTTCCCTTAATTTCTAACCCATAACTGCCAACATGACAGTTAATATCTATTAATACATGACTGTCCATGGTTGTAATTATCAATTCCCATTACATATATGATGCATGACTGGTTATGGTAAATTGTGGTATTTTTATAGGGCATTCAATTGTCTTGTCTATATGTTATTCATTTGACTTTCTCCTTTACTAATTATTCGTACATTTTATCAGTTCTGCTGGAGCATCATCCCCAGCTGTTCCAATGAATGTTGGCAGCATAGATGGGTCAAGTCATGGACAAGTCTCTAAAGCAGCTTCTCTCTCATGTGTTGGTTCACAACCACCATGGACTTCCTTGAGCACAAGTGCTGGGGGTTCTACTTTCGGTTCTTCAAGGTCTTCTTGTAGACCTTGGGAAAGGGGAGACTTATTAAGACGTTTGGCTACATTTATTCCTCTAAATTGGCTTGGGAAGCCTCAGGTTTGAACTGACCATGGTTTTCCAAAAATGTATTGTAGTCACAATATGTATATGTCATTTTTCTCTGTCTTTCCTTGTGGTCTACATGTTATGGTTTCACTTATGCTTACTTTCAGTATCTGAATGTTGATTTTCCCTAGGCTTAGGACAAATGTTATATGTCTGAAGTCAGGAATGCATATTCTTCTGTTGACCTTGTAATGATTACTGTTGTGATAGTTTTTGTTTATGCTTATGAACAATGATGGGAACTTAAAGTGTTATACAATGAAATCTTGATTATGTATCATTATTTAAACCATGAATAGAAATCATGTTTCTTTCTTCTTACCGCCCTGTAGTCAAAGTCATGTTTCTGTTTTCTCTTGTTTTCTTTTGGCAAATGATAAGTTCAGCTTGAAATCAACAAGTTGAATATCTCCAAGCTTTCTGGTTAAAATTATGAAAAGAAAGAACAGAACCATTATACTGCAAGATGAAGGAAGACTTCCTTTTTCGTCACACTCTTCGATTAAAAATTTTAAAATGCATTTTGAAACATTGAAAACAACTTTTAATAAACTTTAGCTTGAATTACATACTATTTTCAGTTCCTTAAAGTCCTTCAATTATGTTTTCTTATACTTCATTTTTTTTTTCTGCAGGCTTTAATCTCTTTGTTTTAATATGCCTTGTAGTGTTACTATATTCAAAACTTATTCTTGTTTGTTGCAACTTAGCATATGCCCTTGCTTTATTCAACTGAATTGACTTTGCCTCATCTTTCTTTTCTGTGTGTATTGTTTAACAATCTTTCTCCACCCATCACATAATCTCTTGAATTGTATTGGTTGCCACCATGTCTTCAATATGCTCCCATTCTGTTTCTTTCTGCTTCCATTTTATTCGCTGTACAACTAAACCTATACCACCCTGTCTTCTCTTGAATCTGAAATTGGTTATTGTTAGTGGCAGAAACTCTCTCTCGCATTGCCTGTGCTCTTTGCTTCCGAAAAACTGCATTCCATCTTTTGCAGTTTGAGGCATTAAATAATGCATCTGGTTTCACTTTCTAATCTGAGACTGCTGTTGGCATGTTTTCTGCAGCAGTGTAAATTTCTCAATTCTTTTGTTAAATATTAAAAAACAAGAAATTGTGCAAATTTCCTTTTGAAAAGCCTGACCCTGAGATGATAATCTACCTCAACAACCATGCATGGGTGGTAAATTGACACTTCCAACTGCCTATTCACAATTCAATTACTTTAATTGCTATTTCCTTAATTTTCTTCTATTAAATTGCTTCTCCACTATTTTTAAGGATTTTACATCAATGGAAAAAATTACTAAATTTGAGTGCAATTATGAGTAAATAGTGGAGATTGTGTTAGGCAATTGGAAATGTCAATAGCCCCACCTGTCATCCATTTGTATCACACGTTGCAGCTGTTTCAGGTTTTGTCATGCCAGTTATGGTCACTTTCACATCATGTAAGGTTCAAATCATGTCATTTTTTCCAGCAAGTAAATCCATAAAATTTCTTGATAATGTTTTTATGTTTGATTATGCATGCTATAACGCATGCTAGTACCTGAAGGTTTAGTCCTCTATTTTTTTAAATAAAAAAAACACTGGTTTCCTATGGTTTGGGAAATAACATTTGTATAAACTATCAAGTTTTGGGAGGACATTTCTTTTGTAGTGGTTTTTCATTGCATATTTCTCAATTTTTTTTAGGGTTTATATCAAAAAACTGTTCTTTTAGTGCTTTTCCAATGCTTAGTAATATGCAGTGAATTTTCATATTATCTCCTAATGCTCTCCCACCTCAATAGGGGGGAATTGGTCCATTAGGGGGCCCTGGGAACTCCCACGAACCCAAAATAATAGTGGAGGCTAAATTTCTGTGACATTGTGAACTTATTATTTCTTTGATACATTTCAGCAAAAAGGAACACACACACCTTTAAGGGTGTCATTTTACCTGTAAACTTGTTATGGGATGGGATTATGTGAATGATTTCTCTTTGGTGTTCTGCTTGGGTTTTTTCAAGGAAGTCATAGCAATATCTGAATTTCTGTTATGTAGACAGACTGGGCAGCCCTGCTGCATTCTTGATTCTTTCATGTTCTTTATTTTATCTTTCATGTACTTCCCTCTTATTTCTCATAAATTTCATTCACTATCAAAATAGAAAGAGAAGTTTGTCTTTTGTGATTCTTTTTCCTGTTGCAAAAATATTTGGTTATATCTGTTTTTTAATTAAAAAAATAGATTCCTGTATTCTAAACCTTAGACTGTACATGTTGACTATATTGTTTTTTTGAGAGAAAAGGAAAAATAAATTAGACTTTGCTATTGTTTATTTGAAATTACTTTCTTGACAAGGTTGTATTTATTTCTGTGAATTTCTGAACAGATCCATAATTGTTTTAATTCTTAATTCCCAAGAAAATTTTTCTACCAAATGATTTCATGACCAGTCTTTCTGAGCAATGGTCAGGCTAGTTGACAACAAATGAAGAAAAGATAATAAATATCTTGCAGTAATTGAAAGCTTTGGCCCTAAGTGGGGATCCTGTCATATATGAATTTCCTTCTTAGTTGTCTACTGAAATTAATTTAATACCTCACATTCGCATGAAGTAATGGTCCAAGAATATTATCTTGATGTGTGGGGCATTAACTTCAACTACTGAGCATACAAATATAATATGTTACACTTTCCAAATGTTCTAAGTAGATCTGAGGCAGTCTCCAGGGATCACATGTCCTGTTTAATTTCTTCCAGATCATCAGTTCCTTGGCTTGTGCTCAAAAAGGTTGGATCAATATTGGTGTAGACAAAATTGCTTGCGAATCATGTGGTGCTTGTCTGAGTTTTACATCATCGCCATCTTGGACATCAGCTGAAGGTTGGTGATTGCAAATTTGCATTCTAAGTACTTTCAGCTACTTCATCCTGAAAACTTTCTTTTCTCTAAAATGAGGCATGTTAATAACTAGGGTAGAAACTATAAGAACAACCAATGCTTCTGTGTAGAGCAATGATATAAAAAGGCTTACTTTGTTAAGGTATCCTATGTGTTCTATGTATAGAGAAGATGTAGAAGTAGGGGGGAGTGTGGGGAAAATTCTAGGATGAAATTCACAAAGGTAAAAATTAGGGCTTTACTTTATAGGTTTGTTGTCTGCTGTTAACTTGTAACATCCCAAGCACAAATATAGTCCTTCCTACCTTAGTGTATACGTAGAACATTAAAAGCAATGCTGCTGCCTATGAGGTTCCATTTTCAAAACTATGAAATGTGATTCACAATTTAATACATATTAGTTTTTGTCAGTTTATCTGAAATATTTTATGGGGATAGGATTATATTTTTTATTTCTCTTTGGTGTTCAGCTCATTTCACAAGGGGGTTGCTATTTCTGATATTTGGAGAGTGAGCTTGGTTGTTACATACTTGGGTGATTTCCCACCCTTGTTTTTTGTGTTTGTCTGTTTTCATGTTTTGGAGTATTTAGTTATTCTCCTTGCAGAACCGGTGTATTTTTTTTGTCTCTAATACAATTTATTTTTTCTGTCAAAGAAATGTATTTGTCTGTCAGTGTAGGGAGTGAGGATTGTCCCATCAATAGTAAGGTTAAGCTTTGTGGTTTTTACTTTTTAGTTGTTGAGAAAAAGTTATTATGATTACAGTTAGCATGTAAGTATAATAATAGTTGTAACTTGTAGCTTTGTCCTGAGGTTCCTATAGGCTATAGCATGTGTAACAAGGCTTGATAAAAAATTAATAATAGAGGGACATAATAAGTTGTGCATACAAGATAAGTTATTACTCTAACATTTATGCAACTCTTATTCAGTTCAAATAATTCAAGATCTTTTTAATATATTTTATCTCAAAACAATTAGACTGATATGATCTTATTTTGATCTATATTTAATAAGCAAACTTTATCTGCTAACTAGGTTTAAGGAACTTCTCTGTTGTTGATTATATTCATCAGTTGTTTTTAACTTATTTTCTTATTGTAATGGGCAAAGCTCAAAATGCCAGCGAGTCCTTTGCCAGGCAGCTGGATTCTGGGCATAAAGTTAATTGCCCTTGGAAAGGAAATAGCTGTCCAGAAAGCCTGGTGCAGTTCCCTCCAACTCCTCCATCTGCCTTAATTGGTGGCTACAAGGATAGGTGTGATGGACTTGTACAATTTCACTGTCTGCCAGTGGTAGCCTTCTCTACAATTGAGTTGATGTCTGTTTCTCGAGGTGCACAGATTGAACGCTTTCTATCACAATCTCAGAATTTTATATCAGGAGAAGTAGACTTTAAACCAGAGATTCTATCTGAGCTTGAAAACTCTCAAGATGAGGCATACTGCATGTATTCTCGTGTAAGTTTTTCTATATTTTTTTATGTCTGATTGATACTTGTGTTGCTACTCTGTCACATGCTTATTTTCTATTAGATGTATCTTCTTTTTGGCAGGCACAGAAGCTTATAAGCCTTTGTGGGTGGGAACCAAGATGGCTGTTAAATGTTCAAGATTGTGAAGAACACTCTGCTCAATCTGAAAGAAATGGATATTCTTTTGGCCCAAGCAAGACTCAACTCCATCTTACTCAAGATCTTGGCCCAAAGGCAGTTTCTGCTTCTACTAAAATGGATGCCAGAAAGGCAAAGGCATCTCTTAAGGAGTCTAGACTTGAGTGTAGGTCACCTTTGCTTGACTGTAGCTTATGTGGTGCTACAGTTAGAATTTCTGATTTTTTGACTATTCCCCGTCCTACTCGTTTTGCACCTAACAGTATAGATATTCCCGATACTAGTAAAAAAATAGGATTGACTCGTGGAGTGAGTGCAGCTAGTGGAATCAATGGTTGGATTGCAGCTGATGATACAGAAAAAGATCAGACTGAAGACCGTGACGAAGTTGCAACAACAAATGAGGGGAAATTGTTGGCAAACACTGATTTAGATTTAAATCTTACCATGGCTGGGGGTTTTCCTTTTACTCCCTTGGGCAGGACAGCAACATCTGAAAATACTCATGATGAAGATATGGGAAGGGATTTAATGATCGGTCAGCCTTCAGGGAGTGAGATTGGTGATCGTGCAGCTTCTTATGAATCACGAGGGCCAAGCTCTCGGAAGAGAAATCTTGAAAAAGGTGGAAGCTCAGATGACCGACCTGTGCTTGGGTTGCAGCAGCAGGCTGATAGTGTTGAAGGAACTGTCATTGATCGTGATGGTGATGAAGTTACAGATGGTGGACAATATTCAGCTGGTCCTTCCAAACGTGCACGTGACTCTGATATTTTTGACACGCATTGTTCACCTCATCAAAGAGACTCATCTGGTGCTGGTCCTAGCCATTCAATGGGTTTTGAGGCTTATGTTGCTGGCAATCAAGTGTCTTCATTCCATCAAGGTAGTGACCACCCAATAGGTTTCCAATCAGCTAGGGACTCAACCCGTGCATCATCTGTCATTGCAATGGACACAATGTGTCATAGTGTAAATGATGATTCTATGGAAAGTGTTGAAAATTACCCGGGAGACCTTGATGATGTTCATTTCCCTTCCTCTAGCACGTATGGCAATGTGGACATGAATGAAACATCTGAACTGAATAACAGCAATCAAGCTCAGCAAAGCACCTGCTTACAAACAGCTACTGAAATTGTCCCTGGTGAAGTGGGTGTCAGCAGTACAAACTACAGGGAAGAACTTTTCAATGCAGAAACTGTGACTGCTCAGGCTCGAGAAGGAATTAGTTTGGGCATCAGTGGAGGAAGTGTTGGAATGTGTGCTAGTCATGAAGCTGAAATCCATGGGGCAGATATATCTGTACACAGAACTGATAGTGTTGTTGGTGAAATGGAACTGAGGATAGAAGATGCTGAAAATCAGGGACAGACTGGTGAATCTGTTCCAGATCCAGGTCTAATGGATGAGATTTTCCCTGATGATATGAACAGGGAAGATCCTATTGGTGATAGCCAGGAAATGATGTCTCACTCTGCAGGAAGGACAGACAGTGGGTCAAAAATTGGCTGTTCTACAAAGGCAGAATCTGTTGAAAGTGGTGAAAAGATTAGTCAGAACTGCAATCTACCACCTGCTAATAGTAGTCATCCATCTCGTTCTTGTAATGCCAATATTTATTCTGGTTGTGAAAATACTAAGGAAGAGAACATGAAGGATGGCAAATCATCATTCGCCAACAATTGTGCTATGCTTGAATCAGATTTTGCCATTGCAAATGGGATAGGTAAGCTCTGTACTTTAATTATCTTGAACTGTTTTCTTTGTTACCCTGTCTGTTAGTGCCATAGCAGTCAATCAAGAATAAGTACATTAGAGAGAAAGTAGGAGGGATAGCAACTGTTAGAGGGCTTGGTCACAGAGAGAAAATAAATAGAAATCCCAATAAAAAGAGTGCGTGAGATGGAGGGTAGTCATTAGAGACTTGAGGTGAGGGAACCAAGAAAAATATGCGTGAGGCAACTAAAAAGGACTTGGATCTAATACAATTGGAGGGCTTTGTTCATGACAAAATACAATTGTGTTGATGTGGTATCATTAAACTTAGGGTGAAGAAGTTTATTTTATTTATTTATTTGTTGTTGAAATGGTATCACGAAACTTAGGGTCTGAAAGGAAAGATTTGAGAAAACATTTGCTGTTTTCAGCAATAATTACTAAAATGCTACTTTATTTTTATTTTGTTACCTACATTCAAAGATTTGTATGCAAATAATGAGGACAGCTTTTGTTTTCACCATTTCCTATACAAATTTATGAAAAAGTGAAAGCAAGGAGGCATTTTTGTAATTATTTTGAGCATTTCATATTCTCTTACATTTGTACCTCTATTTTCTTAATAAAATACTTTGTTTATAAAAAAGGTAGGGTGCTGATTTTTGTCATTAGCAAATATAATTTTTTTCTCAAAGTTCAGATTGAGAATCACATTGCAGGAAAGTGGTCTATGGAAATTTCTTATCAATTAATGGTTTCAAAACAATAAAATTTTGTTTCTTTCTTCCAATTTTTAAATCTCATGTAGATATAATGTTTGAAACGGAAGGGGAAGGGGTTTAAGTTTGCAATTTAGTTTGAAGAAATTTCACATTGATCGTATGACATGACAGCAATCTAGATCTTTCTTCCTTTCAGAATGTCTAATAATATTTTACAAAATCTTTAGGATTTGTTGTGGAATCAATTAATCTTCCACTTGAGGGAGCAATCTTAGTAACTCCTTAGTTATTATGTCTCCTAATTTGTTTTATTTAACTAAGGTACAAGTTGGGCTTCGGTTTGTACTAATATTACTCTAGCACTTGACTTCATTATTAGTGTAAAATGAGTGGTAGTGCTTTGTAGATTAAAAACAGCATGTGAATCCAGGTTTCATGGAGGTCACGGGTTTAAGTCCTAGTCTTCTAGAAACAGCCTCTTCGCATGTGTGTGTGTGTGTGGGGTAAGACTGCATGCATCTACCCCTTTTACGGACCCCACTTAGTGATCCATCCACTGGTTGCCTTTTTTATGTCAATCTAATTTCATGTTGTTCATTAGTATTTCTATTATCTTTTCCTCTTATCTAAAAGCCCTATAGTTCCAACAATAAAAAAGCTTCTTCTTTCTTCCTATTGTCAAATATAGTTTTTATGAAATAGTTTTATTGACGAGGTTTTCCATGTTGGGAATTGAAGAAAGTCAAATGGGAATGTTTATTTTAAACAAGTATAATAGCACAACATGGGCTATATTTTTTCTTACGATCTGCTCACTTGATGAATGTATACCGTGCTGTTTAATAATATTCATGCAAAGAAAAGGCTCAAACATTTCTAGTTGACAAATGAATACAATTTTTTTATGACAGACAGAAGTGGCTAGGTATTATTCTAGCAGATGACATAGGAGTTACAAATTAAGAACCCCCATTTTCCCAAGAAATTAGAGAATTCTAATAATAATATTTATAAGCATTCCCTTTTCCACATATCAAGTACTTTAATCAGCTGGCAAAACAAAACTTGATTGACAAATGAACAATCTTCCAGAACTTTCTTAATGCATATAGCTCTTTAGTAAGACTTGAACCATGCCATATTATCTCTTAAAATATTATTAATTGACTTTCTCTCTCCTGCATCAATTTCTAAAATTTTGAATCTTTTTAAGCTTGCATATCAGGTGGTTTCTAATTGATTTGTTCCACAATTACAGTAATTGCTTCAGTGTTTATTTGACTTCCTATTGTATGGACCCTGGAATCAATCTATAAATATTCTTTCTAGAAAGTTAGATGTTAAGTGATAAAAATTTTGAAAATGTTGTACTCATGGTTAGTGTTAAGTTGGGAATCTTCATATGGTATTGACAGATAGTAGAGGCGAGACCAATTTCTAAAATTGCTGAACGAAGGTTGTGGCTTTTTCTTTTTCTTTTTTAATAACACCAATCAAGTTTGATCCTACTTGGCAGGATATCATATATGCCCACCCATTGAAGCCATTATGCTCTATCAAACACCAAATCTACTAGCTTAAATATTGGAAGCCACCAGGGTGTGCCTAGTTGCAAGGGGTTGGGATAGTTTACATAAAGTCTTAGGTTCAGACCTTCTTGTTTGTTTTCATTGTATGGCCAAAAAAAAAAACACCAAAATTTTTGAAAAAACATTTAGGTCTAGTTTTTTTTTAATGGTTTTTCCTGAAGTTTTATTCACTCTTCATCTACCCTTTTCACTTGAACTATCTTCCATTTGATCCACTATCTCACTCGAACCGCTTCAATATATATTTTCTTTATAAAGGAAGAATTCAAAAAGACACAGGAGAATAGAACATGGAATTTGGAGGGTAAAGGATCCTCCACAACTAATAAAATAAAATAGAAGAGAAAATATCAACATAGCAAGGCTGCTCAGTTCCACACAATCTACATATTTATTAGGGTAACCCCTTAAGAAGAACATGTGCTTTATTAGTCATAATTGATTTGTGCCAGCCATCTGACATGAGCTGTATTGAAGGTATTAAGGTAGGCTATCTTTTGATTGAAAGAGAGGAGTTACATGTAACATGGTGTTGGACTGACAAGTACAACAATCAGAATAGGGCCAGAAACTAGGAATTTTATTACTTGAAGATGAGCTTAGCCCCTTTATTCAATATCAGAATGATACTGAATTAAGATAGGTAGGATTGCCTGAATACAAAACACCAGTTCTCTGGAATAATTCAAGAGTTCCCTGTACCTCTCCCTGCTGTAGAACTGCACACCACCTATTTTCTGTTACATTTCCTCTCTATATGGCCCTATTCTTCTCATACAATTCCAACCACCCCACTAACCACTAACAGTTGACTCCAATTAATCTCTGTTAGCTCATCCTTCTGTCTCTGGATTACTTGCGGGATTCATTTCCCTCGTGTCACCCATATGTCTCCTAATAAATATCGTTGTGATGGGTCTGTTCATTGACTATATAGTGTGGAACTTGCTGCTGGATAGAAATAGAACCTGTTATGTGGATTACCTTGGGTTTGTATTGGTAGGCTTTCCTTTATTCTATGGGTTCTGAGGCCCTTTTTAAATAATTCCAGGAAACTGTTCAGCTCTTGGTTGGTGGGCTTTTGTGGTAGTACTCTTTTTTTTTCCACCTCTTGTTCTGTATCTTTCCCTTGAATGTCCTATAATATATAGGCCCAGTTGCTTGGTTTGGAAAAAATGATCAATAAGAATTTACAGGAAAAGAAAATAGAGGTAAAATAAATCAAACTTCTCTCATAATATGCTCCTCACTTTTTTTTATAAGTTTTCATTTAACTTCTCCTAAAGTTGAAATGCATAACTTGGATTTTAACTTTTGAGATCTTTGATTCATTGCACCTTTTTATTGAGATGTTTATCCCAAGTAAGCCTTACTCTGGTCCTCTTCAGCTTTTCATCAAACTTCTAATTGAAAATGGATATTCTAGTTCATTCTGTGGTCCTGTTGTACTTCATCACTTAGTTGCTACATATTTTTGGAGCATAACCACTGACATTCTTCAATTATTTAGGTCCTCCAAAAGGAGAAAGTAATTATGAAGAAGCTGTAGAATTTGATCCTATTGCTTATCACAACCAATGTTGCCCTTGGGTGAATGGCAATGTTGCTGCTGCTGGCTGTGCTAGTTCTGTTCCAAGCACTAGTAGTGATGCAATTGCTCTTTGTGGTTGGCAGCTGACTTTAGATGCTTTGGATGCTTTGCGATCGATGGGGAACAATGCAATTCCAACAGTACCATCTGAATCTGCTGCATCTTTGTACAAGGTTTGTCTATTGCACTCTTCTTTTGTTTTCGCTTGAGTATAATTTTGTTTAGCTGAACATTAAGCCTTGAATCATAACATGAGCAAACTTCTGAGTTTATTTCATTTTATTCAGATGGAAGTTTGAGTTTCTTGTAGAAATTACTTTCCACTGTATGTAACTGGACCAATACATCATTTCTTTTACCTGTGTTGCATCTTCCATTTTGTTTGATAGATGTGAAGATTTCTTTAGATTCGTTTAGATGAGAACCTGAAATTTTCTTTAGCAATTACCATTCAATCATGATAATAGTATTTGTTTTTTGTTTTCTCCAGCCTTCAAATATCCTGAGTATATCTATCATTTTGAAGCCTGCCTTTTTAAGTGGGAAAACAAAATTCTAGATAGCAAATCATCTAGGCTGTCTCAGCTGTGACTATTGTGTATTATTGGAGCATTAAAAACGCATCAGTGGTTATGATGCATTTGCTTTTTGTGTTCTTTGCCAGCAGGAGTGGATATTTGTTTAAAAAATTTTGCTCCTCTAAAGTGAGGAGGGGATGTACTTAGATAAAGTGCATTTATAACTATTGATTAGAAAATTAACACTATATTTTATTAACTTCAGAGTTTGTTATAGATGTACTTGCATATTATCATAATCTCAACCTTTAACACTACAATGCCTTGCTCTAAATTTTAGGAAGACAGAAACTCAACCTTTAACAATACATGTACAATGCCTTGCTCTAATCAAAAGTGGTAGAGGAAGACAGAAAATTTTAGGAGAAAACACACACAATGCCTTGCTCTAAATGGATTTTAGTAAACATAATAGAGCCTAATGGTATCATTGATACTTGTTGACACCTAGTGGTACAAGGCTCGGATATTATTGTTGCAGACTTGCAATCATTAGCATTTAATTCAAATGCTAGGATTTAGCTCCAATTGTGACTAGTATGCAATAACACTACTTGACAAAACTTTAAATTATGTAATTTTAGATTTTACTTGACTAATGAATGAAGAATTTATAATCATGTACTGGTCTAGTTAAAATCTATAAGTTTGGATCTCTTGATAAGTTGAGAATGACTGTTGATAGATCTACATGAAGTCCAGTACTTCAATTATATATCATGTGATGTTTACCGTTGCAGCATAAAAACCCTGTCTTGTAATGACACTTTTTTATTAGTTTTAGCAATATATGTATTGCCAGAAGTTCCTTTTTTGCTCTTCTGGTATTAGAGTCATTTCTTCCAATATTTTCCCTTTCAAAGACATAGCGAATAATGTTTGAAAGCTGTCTTTGAACTGGCTTAGGATACCATACAACTGCCCCCAGTCCTTCGATATAAATTACTTGAAGCATGATATTTTCAGAACTGTTTTGTATAGAATGTAGAAACTAATATGAACGTATGTGTTTATAATAAATTTCTTCATATGGTGTTTATTTCTGTGATTAAATCAATCCATTGATGTTTATAACATTGAATAATTTTTACATGTTCATGCTCTCACCTGAATTTCCTGAAGCAGAATGATCAGCAAGCACCTGGTCAAAAACTCCTTCGCAACCACTCTATGAGCAGAAGTCACGGTCAACTCTGAGATTTTGTTTCGAGTATTGTGTTTCCATTTACTTGTAAGTGGATAATGTTATAGCTTAAAAAATTGAGAAACGAAACTTTTGATTTGCATTTGATAATCTTGTGCTTTGCCCTGCTTTCTTTAACTATTTTTGTTGTTTTAACCTTTTCAGGATTCTAGGCGTTTTTGTCCAAACTGTACGTGGCATCCTTGGCATATTTCAGTCTCCATAGGTAGAGTTCAGTGAGGTTGTAGTAGGCGACTAGCATGTTGCTTCTCTCTTCCCTTTGATCATGCAAATGCTATAAGGGAAACCGGTTGTTCAGCAGAACAGAGATCGTGCATCAATCCGTAATGCTGTGGAAGACTGAAAAGTTTTTATCGAACAATTATTTACTTCATAGACCTGTAGTTTGAACATTAAAATGTAAATACTGGAAATCTCATTTCTTTTATGGTGGAATTTTTAAGCCTTTTGGCCCTTTTGTAATGTGTATTAATTGGAAATCTTTTATAAATTTCCCTTCTTTCCGTTTAGGAATAAAATGATGTACATTTTCACTGCTGAATTAATGTGATTTCGTCATTTCATTAGTAAGGCGATCATATATGTCAAATTCAAAAATAAATTAGACATAATGAATTGGAGATTTATAGCACGTTATAAAATATTTAACATATATGTCTTGCAAATATATTACATTAAAACAAAGTAGCTGAATAAAGTACAGAATGATTTTTATATTTTAAGTAATTGAGTTTATCTATTTCATTAGAATTTTTAATTTTTTAGTTACATTGATAATTGTGACAATAAAATTGATTTGATAGAATAATTATCAAGGTTAAATGGAATATTTTCTTTCAAATTGAAATTATTAGTTACACCAATTAGTATGGTAAAAGATTTATTTTTTCAATCAACTCCTATGTTTCAAGTATTTGAGAGTGTTTGGGTTTTTCAGAGGATGAAGTTGTAGATATGGTCTTGGGAAGTCCAGCATTGTAAGAATAGTAGCTGGATAAACATTAAACTCCGACGAGTTGGGTGGGTGAATAAAGAAATATATTGTTAATAATTAATGATATTTGATATGCCATCAAGTAGAACTGATTTGTTAAACTTGTAATGAATTGAGTTATAATTGTATAATTGAACTTAGTTGAAGACATTTTATTATTTTTTAATAATTTTTACTAATCGCATTTACAGACTTGTTAGGAAAAATTTATTTTTAAATTATTAAGTTTATTTTACAATACAAATATTTATGCAAGTGTTTGGATAATTTTTTATTAAGTAATTACAATCATTTTTAAAGTTGACTTGAACTTATTTGTATAAGTTGCTAAAAAAAATACATGAAAAAGTGTTTATGAAATTTATATGGAATATATAGTCTTCAAAATTTAAACGCTTATGATATAAGTTTTTATAGAATAAATATTTATCAAATAAGTTGTTTATCCAAATGACATCTACATGTATGAATGTTGGTTATTGAATGATTGTAAGAGATTAAAACATCTTGTGTATGACAGCTTAGTATTTTAAAGAATATCTTGTTATCTAGCAGTTCTAGGACTTCAACTTTTGCAGCAGAAAAGTTCTCATGTAATTGGCTGTAGATAACGAGATGGACTTGCAGTAGGGTTATATATAGGGTTCCATGTGAATAGTACAAACTAACTCTTGTTTCCATGTCATCATATACAAATCGAATACTAAGACCAATCAAATAACTTCCTGTTACTACTTCAGAACTAATACCTATGGCATCAAACAACTTATGATACAAACATAAATAAAACAGTGGATCCATCAGTAACTATTTTGTACAAAAGACCTGATGTTTAAGTTTCATGCTTTTAGCGTTTATCTGCTGCTTGTCGACAAAACACTCCCGTCATTCCAAACGTCAAGCTTGGTTATGAAGAATTAGAGTCATCCACTGGTTAGAAGGAAACATCTTGAGAAATGAATGCAGCCCATGCATCCTGTTCCAATGTGAACTTGATTTCAGCATTGATCCTCAGTTCATTCCTTATTGCCTCCAAGAAACTTAAACGGTAGAACTTATCCATATATGTATATATATTTTACATACATACCTGAAGAATGGTGAATGCCTTTTCTGCTACATATTTCTGTAGCATTGTAGCTCCTTTTTGCTGTAGTTTGTCTGGATGCAAACATAACCTTGCTTTCTGATAAGCCTTCTTCACTTGTGAGCTTTCTATTAGACTCATGAGAGGAATAGCATGCCAGCCACTCTCAGGCCTTAGAATCTGGCGATGAACAATAAAAGCAGGTCAATTCTTTTGTTATCTGGATTTGTCAAAAGCTTATAAAACCATAGAAGATTGATTTCATGAATTGTCAATAACAAGAACTGAACAACAAAGAAATTCTTACATGATGTAGTGTAGAAACCAGTAGCCGTATGTCAGTTTCCTTGCCAGATGACCACAATCTTATATCTCTGTCCAACTTCTCTGTGTCTGTCTGTTGTTTCTGTAGAAAAGCATAAACTATTAATCTGAATCTTTGTTCTCATGAAGTTGAAACACAAAAAGTAATTCAGGGTGGAACGCATATTGCTTACTCAAAATTTTAACTCATTTCTGATAAAATATTTATTATTCTCATTTGATTTAGCTTATGGATGTTTTTATTAGACTCTCAGCCCAGACGTCTGTAAAGAAGTTTTGATTGTTGTGTCATCAATCTTCAACGATTCGCTAAACCTGGAATGGTTGGATTGAAATCATTGCAAAAATGATTGGCTATTGTAATGTTCCTAGATTATTGCCTTTTTTTTCCTTCAATTTCATATTTCGAACATTTACTCAAAAAATCTGATTAAGCTCTATAAGATATGATGCTGATACTTACACTTATCCAATACAATATACTTATTTACCTTGGGAGATTGAACTATTCCGTTTCCATCATCATGGTATTCATTTGCATCATGGCTTCCTGCATTATTATAAAGATACAATCATACAAATATGAACCTTCTCTTTTCTGTTTCAGGACCAAAACGTGTAGTTAATTTTGTATGAAACTTTTTATTTGTTTCAAGACAATCACCTTCTTCTATTCCAACAGTTTGCTCATTGCCATCATTTCTCATGCTTGATTCTTCATCAGAGCTTCGTGATTGAAACTTCTCTTTGGCCCATGCAATTGCTTCATCAATGTCTGATGCTCCACAATCTTCCCTTCTGAGGTTGGAATTAAGTTCAATCACATAGGAACTCATAACTTCTTCATCATCATCACCTTCTATAATTTGTTCTGAAAGTACATGATCATGCACTGAAAATTTTGCCTCAGGTTCTTGACAAAGTGAAGAGACAACAGAAAATGGGGAATTGAGTTCCCAATCATCAGTGAACACTTTGATGCTTTGATATGAATTAGACTCAAGACTAATGGTTTCTGGGGATGAGACTCTTCTTGAGAATCCTAAATGGGAACTTTTGAAGTTCTCCTTGTATTCATTATCCTGATGTTGAATTTCAAATGGCTGATCACGGCATGGAAAAAGTGGCACCCCTTGTTTACTTGGGTGTTCTTCAGTCTCAGGCATCATAGTGGATGAGTTCCATCTCCATGGGACATTGATTGGCCTGTAGCAATCCATTACTGTGTTAGTGTTACCACAGGAAGTCATTTTTAATATTCAATAGAGTTCTTCAAAATTAACCTTATTGTGGAAACTAGAAAGACTATATAGTAGAAGAATAAATCAACATGGGACATTCACAATGCTTGCCATGAATGGTTTAGCCAACCCTTACTTTCTATTAATCTTCATCTCCCATAGCATCTAAGTGTACATTAGACTAATTTATTTTTAAAAAAATAATAAATTTTTTAATTATTAGAATTTCGAGAAAGTTTTAGAAAAGGAAAGAATTTTACTAAATATGCACTAAACTTTTCAGGTTCGATTAAAATCACATAAATACATGTCACTACTAGCATTTTATAAAAATTAAACCAAGCATGCCCTGAAATTTAAAAATAATCATGCATTAAACTTAAAAGCATGCATTGAGGTTAGTTGTATGTTAAAATAGCTTATTTATGAAAAATAATAATTTTTTAAAAAGCTAAAAAAAATAAGCAATTAATTTCTAAAATTAAGCTAAACTAAATATAGGTAATAACATATTCTAACTATTATTTTAAAATTCAGCTTTGAAAATAAATCAAGACATAAAAGCAATACTTCGCATCCTAATCAATTGTTTCAATTTCACACACGAAGAAGAAGAGTGAATTTGCAAATATAACTAACTAATAACAAGGGGCATAAATGCCAATTTGCAAAAACCAGCTGGGTTTTTAGTTATGTTTTTCAGTGAGCTTCTTAATCGTTACCGGTACCTCAACTTTGAAGCAAAACCAGACAGTGCCACATCATCTCCGATCGTCGGCCGGCGAGGGCTAAGCTCCTCCGAACTCATTGCCGACGATGAATTTGCCTTTGACAGTGAACCTGATCGCTCTCTCGATTTCCTGTCATCATCGGACCCAAAGATGTCGCTGTAAAACCCCTCGTTCTTCGCCGGAATCCTGAACACAGGCAAGTTCCGGCCAGCCTTCGGTGCCGGAGCTATGAACTCCGGCGGCCGGAAAATTTCCTCGTAGAAGGAACCAGAGTTTGAGAATTTGTGAGCGAGGAGGGTTCGTGGTGGTCCCCCAAAGACATCAGCGAAGTCGTCGGTGTCCACGGGTTCCGAATGGGCGATGCCTGCGCCGGAGAAGATGGGTTGCCGGCGGCGGGAAGATGAGCGGTCCTCAATGGATCGCCGGCGAGGGAGACCCCGCCTTAACCCCATGCCAATTCTCCATGACTCGTCCATTTCCGGCGACGTTCACCGGTGCAGGTGTCGGAATATCCACCGGAAAACACAATGTGGATTTTGAGCTTTATTTTTAATTATTATCGTTTGATATATGGTGCTTAGGCTAATATATATAGAGAGATAGTTGAAAGAGCAATTCACAGAAAACTAAATTCTTTTTTTTTAAAAATAGATTTGTGAAAAAGTCATTGATTGACTTTTACACTTTTTTCCCTACTATGATTTGTTTTACACTTGTCAAATTATTTTATTGAGATGTGAAAAAAGCATCTGTATAATATAACTCAATTAAATTTATATAAAGTATTAGCCTTCTAATTTGTCCGCATTTAAGTGAATTATTTCTATTCATGCACTGAAATGAATGACATATAGAACTGGTTTGTAAAAATAAATTAAATAAATAAAAAAGGATAAGTAAGCATCATTTATGATTTGTTCATATCCAGTACAATGATTATTTTGTTTTAGTGTGAATGGTTAGTGATAATTGAAGGAAAATGCTTGGTGGGATAAACTTGCTTTCCTTACCTGGAAAGTTGCATATGCTGGAATTGAAGTCCCCACAGACATCATCATGAGGGCTATGTTTCCTTTTCCTCCCTTTTGCACCATGCTTTTGATTTTCTTTTTGTGTGGGGTATGGGATTTTGTGTTACCCTTTCGGTTGTCTTCATGCTCCCAGTTTGTCAAGCCACTATTTTTGGAGTGTATAATTTTTTGAGCTTGAGGGAATAAAAATATATATATAATTCAAGGAAGCAGCATGGGTAAGTTAGTATCCTAAGAAATTTGTTGTCACTAATTATTATTGCTTTTAATTGGGGGAATTGGTTGAAAATGTGAGAAGTGTGGATTTATGTATATAGCTGAAGAAGAAAAGGTGGAAAAAGGTAGGCGAGGGAAAGGATGGTTTGATACCTCAAAAGGGGACAATGCATGCCTTAAGTTGATTTGAGATCAACATGACCCTTTACTTATTCCATTTGGAGATCATAATCAATGCTTTTAGACTTTGAGGTGAGGTGAGGTGAGACCATCACCAACTAACCCAGTGCCCTAAATGATTCTCTACTTTTCTATTTTTATAATTTCCTTTCTTCCTTCATTATAAATGCATATGCACAAGAGATAGACTTCTGGGGTTAAGAATTTGCAGGACCCCCATTTTTTTAATTAGGATCGAATTATACATAACAACAAAAATGAATAAATCAAAATTAATCCTAAGCAATCAAAAATCCTAATGAAATCAATCTCTTATCTTAATTTTACAAATAATTATTCTAAATAGACAATAAAATTATAGAGAATTTGACCATATTGATTCTTTAGATTTTTCTCTCATTAGTTAATCCACAATTTGAAAAATAGGCAACATGTGTTGTGATTTATCTATTTGGACCTCCATAAATTTGTATCTTGCCTAATGTTTTCAATTAGCCCATTAAAAATTCATTCAACCTTTTAGCTCTTTCTCTTATAATAATAGGTTTATTTGAAATTTGCAAAAAGGATATTGTGGAGAGCTAGAATTAACTTATTCTAATCCTTAACTTGTACCAACCTTTAACTGAACTTGTTGTCATGCTTACTCAAAAGGCATATAAATGTCAAACAATAAAAGAGAAGATACAAATATTTAAGTTACACAATGCTTGAAAAATCAAACTTTAATTATCTTGCACTAAAATTAAAGTTTAGTTGCACATCATCTCTGTACAAAGTGCAAAGAAAAATAAAAAAGTAGCTATTAAGAAGAAGAGAAAATTTCTTTAGCCTATAAGTATCCTTCTTTTATTACCATAAACCTTTTATTATATAGATATCTTTAGAGAATATCTCCTAAACCTAGCAAGTAAATCTTAATAAAAAACAAAAGATTATATCTAATATCTAAAAATAGAAAATTTGAATAATAGATAATAAAATTTTAAGTTTAAAAAAAATATACTTTCAAGATATTTATTTTCTTAAAGTATATTTTAATTAATTTTAAATTTAATAATTTATCATTTAAAATATTTAATTATTTTATGTATGGTTAAAAATATTTTAATTTTCACAATAATCTCACTTAGATACAGATAAATATGAAAATAAATCAGATCATGCGATAGAAATCTATAATTTATTTAAAATTTATTTTAGTTTAATTTATTTAAAAATAAATAAATTTAAATTTATTAAAAAATTTATTTAAATAAACAAGTTAACTTATACTTATAAAAAAATCTATTTCATCTGTTCATGTTTATTTATTTTTATATATATTATATATTTATATTTATTATAATATATTATATTTATATAATATTAATATATTTATATAATTTATTAAAAATTAAATATTTTAATTTTTAAATTTTAAACAAAATAAATTTTAAATAATTTTTTTTATTTTTATAATAGAATTTTAGACAATTTTTTTAATATATATATATATATATTTAAATTTATTTAATATTTTTTATTTTATAAAATATTTTAAATTTGTAAATTTTTTATCAATTATTTATATATATTTAAAATTTATTAATTAATATTTTTTATATTATAACCTTTTAAACAAATTTATAAATCTAATAGATTTTAAAATAAATGAAATATTAATAAAAAAATTATAATAAATAAAAAATTTAAATTTAAACTTTAAAATATTTAATTAAATTAAATTTAAACATTTAAAATTTATTTTGATTTCGCTTATTTCTATTCTTAAACATGAATACAAGCGGCACACATATTTTATATTTAAAAAAAATACCTTTATTAAACATGGATATAAAGCATATTTACACCCTAAAAATCTTGAATTTATTCAAATTCTTTAAATTAATTTTCATATATTTTTTTTCTAAGATTTTATTTTAAACCTGTTTTCAAACAAAAAATCTCCAATTTATTCCACATGACACAAATTAGAATCATAAAACTATAATTATAAACATTTTATTTGCAAAAACAAAGAATTGATATAAACTATATAAACATTTTGCATGCCCTCAACGTGAAACCTGGTTCAAAGATTGTACTAGACCTATATTATATTACGCGTGGTGGTTAAAAAAACAACTCAAACGTTGACATTTTATTCTGATGATTGCCATGTATGGAAGAGCATGTCTAATTAAAGATTATAAGTGTGTTTAGTAACGTATTTAGTTAATTAAAAGTTAAAATTATCAGTTCAAAAGATTGATAAAATATTTTATTTCAAACAGTTTTTAAAATTTTCAGTTTTTAGTTAAAATGTTTTATTTATTTTTATTTTTAATATATTTTATAATTTAAACTTTTATATATTCATTTATTTTCATAAATTTAGTACCATCTAATTCTTTCATAATAATATATATCAATTTTAATTTATTTATTTTTATATTATTATAAAATATCATATTTGAATTATTATTGTAATATATATTATTTATTTCAATTTATATTATATTAATCGAATCTTTTGATAAAAAATTAAAATTATAAAATAATTAATTTTTAAAATTTTTATTTAAAATTTATTAATGTGAAAATGAAAAAATAAATATATTTTGTTTTAAAGAAATAAAGTTTTATTTAAATTTTAATATATATATTTTTAAAAAAATAAAAAAAACATATTACTTATTAAATTTTAATTGATTATTTAATTATATTTTTATCTCTCATTTTATATTTTTTAGTTAATTCAACAACTAATTTTATTAAACAAATTTAATTCAATTGTTACCTTAACTTTTATATAACTTTTTAATTTTTATCTTTCACCATCCATTAGTTTTACTAACTACATTTTATATATGTGAGATAATTTATATAGATTAATAAAATTATCCTTCACTCACTATTCATCCATTAAATTAATCTTCAATACATGTATATGATATATTTAGTAAGAAAATAAAAATATAACAAAATATATTTAAATTTTTTATCTATAATTAATTAAGATTAAAAGTTAGTAAGTTTTTATATGATCATTTAAAAATATTATGTATAATTTTCTTTTAATTTTTAACTATTGAAATAAGATTTAATAATTATATTTTTTATTATTAATTTTTATAATAATTAAATATTTTTATTTAAGTAATTTTAGATAGATGGATAAAAAAATTTAGGTGGAAACAATTCCATATTATGAAAAATGAAGCCAATATAGATCGTTAAATTTTCTTTACGATCTTTTATGAGTATTTATGAGTACATAATAAAAACCTATATACAAAACCAATTTTTTTATTGAAAATTATAAGATTCAACACATTGATAATATTAACTATTATAATTTTTAATTTTTTATTCATTTATTTCCTATTTGTATCCTTAAGCATACATTAAAAGAATTATTTTATTTAAATTATTAAATTAAAAATAAAAATAAAAAACCTTTTCAACAATCATATAACTATTGAATAACTTTAATTTTATCATATATATATAGTTATATGATTCAGATTTATAATTATCACATCCTTAAAATAAGAATTATTTTTAACTTTTTATCAATTAAAAAACAGAGAAGATAGAAAATTGTATTTACGTACTGGATACGTACTTATGCATGTACGAATGGTCAAAGTTATTTTACTCAGTTCTAATGTTTATTATCTATTATTATTGTATAATTAAGATTTATTATTCTTCCACTTTCATCTCTCATTTGTTCACGTGAATAGGCATAGAGGGTTACTAAAGTTATCACTACATTTTCAAAAAATTCCACAAAATGTACTTTATTAAAAGAGTTTATATAACTTAAAACATTTTTAATAATTTTTTTACATTATCAAATAGTTAAAAATCATAATAGGTAAGACTTTTAAAATAATTATTATAGAAATTAATAATTTTTAATAAATCTAAAATTTATTAATAATGTAAAAATTATATTATCAATCTATTTTATTTAAATTTTTATTAAATACTTACTCTAAAAATAAGAGAATATATTATTGTCCATTAGAGCTAATATAATTTACTTTTTTTAAGAAATATTTTAATGTTATAATTTGAATTTGTTAAAATATTCTAAAAGGTGAAACTTATTAATATATTATTTCCAAAAAATTAAAAATATATTGTTAGCATCAATATATATATATATAAATATTTTTATGGAAAAAATTATCTTTATCGTATAATTATATATAAATATTTAAAGTTATGTAATTTAATTTTCTCTATCCATTCTAATTATATGGTTAAGATTAATTTTATCTTTTGATATTGTCTTCACTAGTTATATATCTATATGACTATGGGTATTATGTTTACTCTTTTTAAAATTTTCATAAAATCTTAAAATTGATTACAAGTGTCTCGAGATAAATGTATATGATGATAATGCAGAACAAACACAAAATAGAAGTGTTGTACATCTGCAATTTCCAGTGACTTGACCATAATTATACTATCCGCGCTGTAGATGTTACTCAATATTATGTAATAATGGTTAAAATAAAATAAAAGAAGATAAAATAAAAAAATATAAAATATAATTTAAATAAATTTTTATTTTATTTTATATTTTTGACGATCAAAATCAACATAGTTAAATGTAAAGAAAAACATTATCTTTCTATCAAAATTGACGTATGTATTTTTTAAATTATATTTTATTTTTTAACTTTTTTAATATATAATTTATTTTAAAATTTTAAAAATTGTAAAGGATTTTAAGTAATGATGGTGAAGAATTCTTAGATGAAAACGCATTACAAGAAATTTTGATGTTATTGACGTTAATAACAATAAAAATTATCAATAAATATAATAAATATCATTTATTAAGAATTAACAAATAAAAAAATATATAAAAAATTATGGTGTAAAAAATTGTTATCAGTGTATTTTTTTCAATTTTATCTTTATTTTTGACAGCTTAAAGTTGTAAAAAAAATTTACGACCAAAAGTCATCTACTGTCAACAAAAAATTACGTCGGAGACAGTTGATGATTTAGGTCCTAATAAATTTATATTTGTTAGGATTTAGTTTGAATTTTAAAATTTATATTGCTTTTTAATTAGACTAAACTTTTAGAATTAGGTTATATTCTTATTACTTGCTGCTTTTATTATTGTACTTCTATTTCTTCATTTTTGAGTGGGAGATTTTAATTTTTTTTTAAGATTCTAGTTTTTCTATTTAATAAATAATACTTTTAAATATTTCAAAAATAATTTATAGTTATTGATTAAATGAATCTTTTTCTCACCATTTGACTTACATAAATTTAACATGTAAAAAAATTGATTTTGATTTCATTTTTTGTATTTAATTTCTTTATTCAGTAGCTAAAAAATAAATTTAGCATATTGTGAAAAATTTAACATGCATGCGTCAAACTTTCAAGGGATAGATTTGTTGAAAAAGTTAGTATTTCAAAAAGTTTAAGTCTCATATTATTTAAAATTGAAATATTTTTAACCTTTTATATTAATGAACGTGTATTAAGCTTATATAAACAAGCTAATTAAAAAAATGATCTCATATGCACGAGGTTAATGCGATGATCAAAATATAATGTAATATGCTTTTTCTATTATCAAACATCCTAGTCTACATATATTACTTTTACAACAAGATTTAGCTTAAAAAATCACATGGTAATTTTTTTTCTAAGATATTTCAGATACTTTCCGACAATAAGTATAGACAAGAAGCCAACGTCAGTGATCTGAACGCATAATACCAAAGGAACACAGTATTAACATTGCTATAAGTTAAATTAATAATGTTGACGATGGAACATTGCCATGTCGTCCTCGTTTTCCAGACATCAAATAAGAGTATCATAATCCATATGCCCTTAACTATTTTAAGAGGTAACTGATGAGGACACTTGAATATAACATTATATTAATAATTTTGCACGTTCATATTGTAGTGGAATAGTGAACAAGGAACAAGAGAATTGATCAATCAGTGTAGGACTGAGAGTTTTACACGATGAAAATTTTGTTGCGTAAATATCTTAAAGTAGCCTCGTTTTCGAGTACTATTCAGTTCAAAGATCAATAACTATCAAATAATACTTAGACCTTTTGGTTCTTGTGCTCAATGAGTGAACTCAGTCTAATCCATGACATTGTATATATTATTGCAGTTTTGCAACCGTGAAGTGATTTGATTTTGAAGCATCAATGATCAGCTGCTATTTGAGTTTTTTTTAGTGTTCAGCAAGTTTTTTAAATTTATTTTTGACTTATTTTATTAATTTAAAATTTTATTTAATTAAATTGAACCTAATTGTTAAATGAATTTATTAGTAGTAATCTGTAGCATTTTTTTTAAGATTCTACTTTATTTACCATTTGAATTTATAAGCTTTTAGTTTTTTCATTTTTATTTTTATCCTCATTATCCCTTTATAATTTTCTTATTTTTTTATAATGGAAATAATTTTTAAAAATATCCTAATTTTTAAGATGATAAATTATTTGAACTAAAATAAAATATAAGAAATGAGAATTATTTAAAATATGTAGGCTACCAAATTTCAAGTTAAGATTAAACAATTAAATATATATCTTTAATTTTATATCATTTACAATTTTTAACTAATAATAGTAAATTTTATTAATTACTTTAATTTAATCAGCTAACTATCAATTTTTAGTTAATTTGTCAAATTTCAATTAGTTTATCTATTAATTTCACCAAATACATCCCATTTATGATATATTTGATAATCTTAAGATAATTTAATCCCTAATAATGAAACATCAATCCTTATTCTGCAAAGTAGTTTGAATACAAAATATGATTTCGGTTGATCATATAATCATACTGTTTACGTTAAGTAGTGTTTTACAAAGACCTCTTGGACATATTTGAGCGCAGGATCCATGATGGAAATTAAGAGGGTCTCCCTCATTTCATAAAAATGTTGTTCCATGTATATCCTAACTTTATTATTCATGATTTCGTAAAGTTGAGAATAGTGTAATTGGCACTACGAAACAGTGTGTATGACTGGATTAAAATATATATATACATGCAAATTGTGAAAAATGATTTTCTTTCAGTTCGTTTGGTTGGTTACCTGCAAGTGATGATATGATTACACCGTTGAGAAAAAGCAAAATCATTGGCAATTCAGCCCTTTATAAGCAAACATAATTAATAAACTGTTTCTTAAGGCCTTTGCATATGAAAAGTAGAAAAAACTTAATCATGCATGCCCTCAGTGAAATTAGCAAAAGCAAGTCAAAGTTTGCATTTCTCTCATATAATTAGTCTTCCACCTTTCCGTTTTCATTTCTTCCTTAGCATAATTTTCTTCTTTTTGGTTGAAATTTCAACATGGTCGTACTTAACATGTAATCAAAATAGTTGCTGAATGGCAAACCAAACATTTGGGGTAGGAGGCACATTGTGAATCTTTTCAAAACTATCCCCACCAAGTTCATGTTCAACGTTACATTGGTACAAAGGTTCGCGTGCTATTCATGTTCAATCATCAAAGCTAGCTTCTGGCCCCATTTCCATCTTCTCATACCGCACTTGAAAGAGAATATGCACTATCATATGCCCTACAGGATTCTTCAAGCTAATCCATTTAGGAATCTTATGCCTATATCCTACCATGCCTCTACCTCTTAGAATGCTGTTGGTTAATCTTGCAAGTAGAATGTGGTCTTTCTTCATTGTAGCATGAAATGCATGTGCTTTATAAATGATTATTAATTAGGTGGTCTCCACCATCATGTTAGGTATTGATTTTACATCCATATAGTTTGATCACCACTCCTTCGAGTGTGAAGTTTGGATCTTCTCCTGCCACTCTCCAATCTCTCTTTTGTAACACATTGATCAATGTAAAACTATATTGATTAGTATGAAATGTGGGATTGACCAATTATTAAATAATTATACTCTAAACTTTTATTACTATTGAATGTATTTAATACTCAACTTTTATTGAATGTGATCAATTAATTGGTAGTAATATCTTTGCTATACAGGGAGGATTGTTGTATTGTTGTAGATGATCCAAATCTTCAAGTGTTTCAATTACTTTTAAGATCTTAATTGAAATTTTGGAACTTAACGTGCTTCATTTTTATATTTATTAGTGAGAGGTTATATTTTACGTGATGTTTGAATTATTTCATACATAAATATATGGAGTGGAGAGTGGAAGTAACCTTTTTATATATCAAAAAATATATATTGGCTCTTCCATTGAAAGTAGTTATTTATAATAAATTAAGTTTTAACGTTAAATGTAATTTTAGTCTACAAGATGGTTTTATGTATTTTGATTTTTGATTTTATTTGTTTGTGGATGTAAATTTAATTAAAAATCTATAAGTGATTTTTATTGTGAAATGATGATGTCATTAGTAAATAATTATGTCACATTAAGTATCATAATTATCTTTTAATTATATCATCAATATTGACTACTTATCAAGAATCATTTTAAGATATTTTAATACTTATAAAGTTAAATGTTGATAAAAAAAATATATTAAGAGACAAAATTTGCATGAAATTAATATTATAAAATTTAAAATACATTTAAGTCAATTTTACCTTACACCGTCCTAAACAATAGTAATTATAGAAAAAGTTTAGGAGGACGTTAATAAGTGTTTTTAAAGTACTAATTCAGAATTAATATATAAAAAATATTATCAAAATATTTTTATAATAACTCTATTATAGTTTTTAATTAAAAAAATATTTATTATTTTTTAGCTAATAGGGTTAAGAAATTGATTAACAAATCCTAAAATTTAATTGACTCTCCCATAATATTTTCGGTATAATTAATTAAGAGATTCTCATCATATCAAACGCAGCAATTATAATTAACTCCCTCAAACCTCCCCCTCCCCCCTGAAAAAAGAAAAAGGAAAGAATATATAAATAGGTTTCAAGAGTCACGATCAAATTGACGTGTACTACTCAAAGTAAAAACTATTTATAGATAAAATCATGGAAAAGTTTACATTTCTAAACTTCATTATTGAGAAATAAGTGTTTGACAAGTAATACAACCCTGCGGGACCTGCATATCTAGGCGTTCAAACGACTTCTTAATTAAGAAGCAACTATTTCAAGGAAGGGGATGTAAATTATGATTACTCTTTTTTAAATGCACTAAAAATGCTAATATTCAACTCACTACAAAAAGGGTGAAGAAAAGCATAGAGGAGCGAGTAGAAATTTCTCACTTTTTTTAGCACATGATACAAGTTAGAAAGGATAAAAAACTTTAGTGAATCTCGTTCAAAGAGTCTATTCATAAGGAGAATTATTTTTTTTTTATGTAAGATTCATAGGAAAATTAGAAGTTAAAATATCATCTTAAAAATTAAAAATTAAAAATTAAAAATTAAAAGAAACTGATAAATTAGTAATTAAGTTAAAAATATTTGATAAAATTAATTGTTAATCAAACTGGTAAACATAAAATAACAAATAAGTAATGGACAAAATTTTGATAATTATAACAATTTGTTTTATTTTAAACAAATAATACATTAATATTAAATTAGCTAATTTTTTAAAATAATTAAAAAATAGATATCAAAATAATAATTTAAAATATAATATTTCACGATATTATAAAAATAAATATATTTAATAATATTATTTTAAAAGGATCAAATAATATTAAAGTTATAAAAATAAATAAATAAAAATTCATATTATAAAAATATATTAAATATCCAAATAAAAAATATTTTAACTTGAAACTGAAATTTTAAAAGCTACTTGGAATAAATTTTTAAAAAGTATTAGTAACTATTTCAAAAATCTTAATAGCTATTAAAAAATATTATCAAATAAAATTAAAAAATAATAAATTTTTTAATCAACAATTTCAATTTTTAACGAGTTAAATTATATTCATAATCTTTTTATTTTTATTTATATTTATTTTTTCTATTCTTCTTTGCGTTAGTGTAAAAATGCTTACATATATTTTTTTTCTATTTATTTTTTTATCTATCTAAATAAAGTATTTTTTTATTTATTTCTTATTTTTTTATTCTTTAAAAAAAACACTCTCATTTTTTTAAGCTCTTTCCTTTTTTTTTTCTCTTTTATAATTCTATATTCTCCTTATTTCTATTTATATATTCACTTAAAAAGAATACGCATCAATTAAAAAATTAATTAATATTTTTTGTATTATTTTTTAATATAATTTCTACTATTATTATTTTTATTTATGATAACTGCATAAAAAAATTAAAATTAAAATTAAAATAAAAATATGATTACAAATATAGTAAGTCTTGAACTTTTAAGTGGATAAATATATACAAACAAATAAATTAAAGTTGTACAATGAAAAAATAAAATTGATTTCTAAAATTAATATATTCCCACTAAAATTGATCTCAATTAGTATAAGATTATATAATTTAATTTGTAATTACATGTACAAATAATAATATATAATTATTTATATCCACCTGTAAGTTATTGGACTGTTTTATTTTTTATTTTACAAAATTGACAATCATTAAATAAGATATGTATATACGTGAATAATTCTATTTATATTTGTATGAAGTAGAATAATTCATAATCCGCAAATTTGATAGCCATTCTCAATCTAACTTCAACATTTAATTGACTAACATCCTTTACAATCAAGATAAAAAAAAAAACACTGATAGTTGAAGATCAAAATACCGATATTAAAGTCAAAGATCAAATTAGTAATCCTTGACGTGAGGGTTGAAAATACATGCGGTTGCTAAGTTTAAGAACTAAAACTTCATTTTTATATTAAAAAAAAAAATTAAAATAACCAGTGATTATAATTTGATGACTAATTTAACAATGTATTCATGTTAATCCTTCTTAATTAATATAAAATTTTATATAGACGCGGCCACAAGATATTTATTATGTTTGGTACTTCAGTACAAGTAGCATGTAAGGGAGCTCTTTAGGAAAAGAAAAGTATAGTTAACGAGTTGAGTAACACAATTAGCAACCTTATCAATTTTTTTAACGTGGAATAATTTGTATATATAAAAATATATTTTTTTTTATATTTTAATAAAAATTATCAGTTGAACCTGAGATGAAAACAAATGTAGAATAATTTTTCTATGAATGTGATTTGTTACTCCTTTTCCTTTTGAACACTTCAATTCTTGAGTTTCATGAAGGAACACGGTACGGTTAGGAAATATGAGTATTTGTCATACCTGTAACATCCGTGATGATCTTCGATTCTTTGTGTGTATTAAAAGATGAAGTTTCATTCCTACGAAAAAGAAAAAAAAATATTTGATAAAATAGTTATTGTAATAAAAATAACAAAATAATTTATAAACATTATTGTAGAACCTAATGATAAGAATATGACATTTTTGCTAAACAAAAAGCTGTATTTTTTTAACAATTTTATCTTTTTAAAAAAAATTAATTAGAGATGTTTATAGTACGATTTAATTTAATTTTAGAAAAATAATTATTTAAATTAGTTATAAAAAATATTTATAATTTAGTTTGGTTCAATTAGAATATATTAAAAAATTAAATCAAACCAATTCAATCTTTTATAGTTTTGTTCGGTTTGATTTTTTAATTTTATTTTAAAAAATCTAACAATAAAGATAAATTAATAAAATAAATAATAAATTTTAAAAAATTTAAAACTAACATTAATTAAATATAAAGAAATAATAATATTTATATTTAATATATTTTAAAAAATTTAAATAAATATGTTATGTTTTATATAAAAAATAATTAGACAACAAATACAACTAATAATAAAAAATATTAACTAGATATGTAAATTTAAAATATTATAGATATATTTAATCATATTTTAATAAATTTTATTTCAATATATAGATCAATAAATAAAATATAAATTTTATTAATATTTTAATTTTTGACTTATTTAATTTTTAAAATTTATTTTTAATTTTTAATATTATGTAAATTAATCATTCACTTTTAAAAATCATATAAGTTAATCTACTCATTTATTTAAAATAATATAAATTAATCGCTCAACAAATAACACAAAGAAAATATTTAAAATATAATAATAAAAGTTGAAGATTAATAAAAAATAAATTTAAATAAAAAACTAATTTATAAAAGATAAATAAGTTAAAGACTTTAATAAATTCTAAAATATAAAATAAAAATTAAAGAGAAGTCTAGAAAAAATTTAGATAACAAGTATTAATTAAAAGAATAATAATTTAATAATATAAAATTAGAAATATATAAAATTATATATGATGCAGTTTTACAGAAGAAAATTGTAAATTAAACTAAATCGTATAAAAAATTGTAATTTTTGAAATTTTAAATTTTAAATTTTTCAATTTTTTTATTCAATTATATGATTTAAATTAGATTGATTTGATTTTGAAACATAACTGATGGATTTGAAAAAACAATTCATAAACTTATGATCTGTTTATTTTAACTAAAAAAATTGATTTTTACAGTTAGATACAAAGCACATGATATAAAAAAATAATTTATATATATCTTAAAATCATTCAATTTTTTAAAATTAAATTCTATTCTAAACCTAACTGCTAGATATTTTTTGGAATGATCAACTATTCCATTTTTTTGTTTTATTCTACCAAATCATGTGTGGATCCAATGCTATTTTCATTGTTTTTTTAATGGATTTTCGTATGTTTGAGGTGAAAAGGAAATTAGATAACTAAAATCAACCATCTATTAGAGATCCAGCCTTAATAAGAATTGGAGATTTGTTTAAAATTTTAATAGAAAAACTGATCATTAGTTTTGCTCTCAATATTGTTGAAGCTGATAACATCAAATTTGAACTTCTGATTTCGTTTCATGATCTAAATTTAATTTGAGAGATGAGTTACCGGGATCTGGTCTGATTGCTTTGAGTGTATTAAGTTTGTGAAAAATACAAATAATAAATTGAAAAATACTTTAATCATGACAAAATGCATTGACAGTTTTTTAAAGTATAAGAATAACATTATAAAATAAATAAATAAAAATATTATTAAAATATATTTATCTATATTTTAAATTTTATCTTAATTAGTTGAATAAAAAAAATTATAATCAATTATATAACTATTTATATAATTAAATTCCTTATTATTTTGTATAAAGTAACTATAATATTTTTATAATTAATTAACAAAATAATATCATAATTATTTATAAAAAAATGATTAACTTAATTATATAATTAATTATAAATATTTATTAATCAATTAAAATTTAAATTTTAAAATCTATATAAATATAGATACTATCCATATGTTGCGCAGTTGAATTCGAAAAACAAAATATTTTTTTATGAACATGTGATTTAACTTTAATTATCTTATATTTATATTGACGGAAGTAATCATTAACACGTTTTGCGAATTTAAGTAAATTGATTTTTGATGAATTATGATAATTTTTTATTTTGTATTTGGATGAAGTATTTTTTTTAAAAAAATTAATTTTTAAAAAATTTAAAATTTTAAAAATTAAATTATGTTATTTGATTGTTTTTTTTAAAGAATTTTAAATTTTATAAATTTTAAAAAAATATTCTAATAAATTAAAGTAAGAAAATTTAATTTTTTTTAAAATAAGTAAAATTTAAATTTTTTTTAAATCTCTCAATTTATTCTCATTTAATTAATGAACTAATTTGATCTTAACTTATATAAATTCATAATAAATGAAACAACCAGAAATGATAGTTCTTATTAACTCAGTTTAATATGCAAATTAGTGGATTAACTCATTTAATTTATTTAATTTAAAATTTTTAAAATTAAGAAAAAAAATCACTTCCAAACCTAAAATAGAAGAAAAAGGGGATGCATGAAAATAATTAATTAAAATTAATTTTTATTTATTTAATTAACTGAAAATTATTTGAAAATATTGTCACAAGCATTTAATTACATTTCTTTAATGTTGAAAAATAGGTGTGAAAAGAGAAGAAACAGATAGTAAGGTGATGACCAAGAATTTGGGCGAAGAAAGTGAGTCTCATGGGAATCTTGGTTCCCTCCTTTTCTACTCAGTGAACTGTTTGTTTCTTTCCATTTTCTTGTATTGGCAAGTGAAGTAACCAATCCGTTGTGTTTGAGGCAATCATGGAATCGGCTTTGATATTTCTGGGAACGGGGTGTTCCGGCTCCGTTCCGTACTCAAGGTGCCTCATCAACCCTTCAAATCCTCCCTGTCCTGTCTGCGTTCACTCTCTCTCCCTCCCTCCTCACCTAAACCCTAACTACAGGTCTTTCATTCTTCTTCTTCTTCTTCTTCATCATTCACTGTATACGTACATACCAAAATTACTCTTACTCCACTCAAATTCAACATCCATTTTTTGTCGCTCCGATTTTAGAAACTAATTTGACCTATAAAATAAACATTTCTGAAACCTACGTGCTAATTTTCATTATATTATGGATTTAACTTCGCAGGTGTAATACCTCCCTGTTAATCGATTATTACTGTGAAAGTGATGCCAATCACAAATATATATTGATTGATGCTGGGAAGACCTTCAGGGAGGCTTTACTTAGGTGGTTTGTTTTCCATCACATTCCAAGAATTGACTCTGTCAGTCACTCCATCTCCCTTTTTTCTTTAACTATTTTATTATAATTTTCCAAATTTTGATTCAATTGGAATCTAACCTTGCATGTGTTCAGCTGCCTTATTTTTCTTGAAGCTTAATCTGGTAGTATTTCACTTCTGTGATGAATTGGTTAATTCTTGCTTGAATTGCAGATTGTTTTGACTCATGAACATGCTGATGCTGTCTTTGGATTGGATGATATGCGTGCCGTGCAGCCGTATAGTCCCGCAAACGACGTTGATCCCACTCCTGTGTACTTAACTCAGCATTCCATGGATAGGTAAACTCTGGTGACCTTCCCTTTTTATTCGATTTAACTTGTCTGATATTTTAGCTGAAATTGCATGTACCCTTTTCTTTATTTTCTAGACCTACACTGCAGAAATGTCACTTAAGATTTAATGTTTGGATATGCTCTATAGAGTGACCCAAAGTAACAGAGCCATGCTCAGATGCAACTGAACTGGTCAAATATCCTAGGTTAGTGGGAAAGTTGGCTTCACAAACACTCTACTGGGAGCATAGACCCTGTAGTTATATTTTGCTTTACTTTCTGAAAGTAGAAGCTCTAAGGAAGCATTTACATTAACGAACTTCAGTTTTCTTATACAAGATATTGATAAACACCATTTTTGCTATATAGTCAATTGACACAAAATACATCTTATTAATCTAATAAACAAAAAATTCTACCACTTTTTTGGTCAAGCAGTTAAAAGTTACTCTGTTGATCTGTATAGCTCTTCAATTTCAACATTGATTATTTGATTCATGTTGCTATCACAGTTTGCGGGGCAGTTGTATACAAGAACTCAATTAAATGATTCTTTCTCAAAATATGCTGTCACTGATATATGAATAGTTGCATCTGCATGAGTTTTCAAGATGAAAACATATGTTATGTGTACTTCCCAACCATAAAACTTGGGTGCCTGTATGCAAAATTCTTCTGGTTACAATTCACATCTTATGGCAGTATTATTTCCCTTTCATTTGATTTTATGGACACAGTTTGCTTTAGAGTAGTTAATTTCTTGTTTTACACATTTGCAACAGCATGGAAAATAGGTTTCCTTATTTGGTTCAGAAAAGACACAAAGAAGGGCAAGAAATACGAAGGGTAGCTCAGTTTTGCTGGAACATAATTGCTGATGATTGTAATCAGCCATTTTTTGCATCAGGCTTAAAATTGATTCCTTTGCCAGTTAATCACCGCAACCTTGTCTTTGATGGTAGCAGTGCAATATTCCTTATACATTATAAAGACTTCAGTGCTACATTTCTGGATGTAGGTAATGCATGGAGAGGATTATATCTGTTTGGGCTTTCTCTTTGGCGAGAAAAATAGGGTGGCTTATATATCTGATGTTTCACGGATTCCAGCTAGTACAGAGTATGGTGCGTTTTGAAATCATTTCTTTCTGCTTGGACGTGTTTTTACTTCATTTGTGCTATATCTCATAAACTTTATTTGGTCAGGGAGAATATGTGATGAAAGAATATGGAAGAAGAGCAAGTAGATTTTGGTGTTTTCTTTTGTTTGGATGAGAAAAGAAAAAAGTCATTGTGGGTCCACTTGACAGTTTTCTTCTTACTTAGAGTTTTTTTTTTGTTTTTGGGGGGGGGGGGGGATGGTGTCGTGAAATTACAATTATACCCAGAACTTCATATTCCCTTTTCCTTTATATTATAATAAGGGTATATAGGTCAATTTATACAACTACATTTTCTAAAACTAAACTAGAAAAATATCATTTCTTCTTCTCTTTGACCAATTTTTAATTTTGGACCATTTAATTATGATAAGGGATTATTTATCTGTCTGTTTTAATCAACTAGTTTCAAATGAGAAGTTAAAACTTTTCCAACTGTCTTAGGATTTTTATTGCTGTATGTGCAACATGTCACATTGTCATGTGTCTTTGTAAATAAAAGAGCAACAAAACTGCATAATTTATGTAATAAACAACTATACTAGTTGAGAGAAAATATTAAGGTATTATAATTTTTGTCATTTGTGGTTAAGACAAGTATGAAGTACCTCTTATTCTAAACTTCTCATGATGAGTATTTCCCTACTATTTGATAAGAATCTTGAGAGAACCATCCCACAAAAGCTAGTTGTTGTAGTTGGAGAGTATAAGACCTTATAAATCCGACACTAGAATCTCATGCCTCCAATACTCAAGTTTAGACCATCGTGCACTGTAACCCTGGTGCCCAATGTGGGACTCAAGTGTCTTACCTTGCTATTGGATCCTAACACTATTTCTTTGATGAGGAGGCTTCAATTCTCCTTTGTTGTGGAACTTGATGTTCTCTGTAGCTAAGACCACTCTAGAGTTCCTTTGAAGAAGCTGATGGGATAGTGCAACTTCAGCCAGCTATCCCCAATGTTATCCTTCTCTTTTTTCAGTTAAGTTCAAGTAAGGAGTCACAAACGAGAGGATTTTGTTTCTTAACTATTCCTATCTAACACAAGTGACTAGTAAATAAAGAGGGAAGGTGTGTGATGTTAACCACCAGGTTATAAGAAAATAACAAACAAGTTACTCGTAAAGAAAGTATTTCAATATTGATTTTTGTAACTCATGGATGTTAACATCAAGAAGCAGTAAGTAACCATTATTTATTTAACCCTAAAACCATAGAGCTGCTGAATAGCTTGAATTTGTTGCCCTGTCTTCCTTGTTGAAACAATAGGAAGGCAGCTCAAATAATGAGAAGTTTTTGAAGCATTTATACATTATTCAATAAAGTCCTTTGCCGAAATGTGCTTTTTCACATCTAAAAGAAATATGTTCTTTTTCTACAGTCATTTCGAAAAGTGGGGCTGGACAGTTGGATCTTCTTATATTGGATGCGCTGTACAAGGTCAGTGCTTCCAATTTCAATTGTTGTTGGTAACTTGGTATGCATAGTGTAAGTATTGTATTCCAGGTGTATATGTGCATTCTGCTAAAGAATTTGCTAATATACACGATGTGCCACCAAAGGATGTCCTCAATCCTCATGTGCAAAGGACATAAATGCACTTGCATTCACATGTAGAAGTATCTTGTAGAACTTTTTCAGAAAAATGACTCTGGTATGTTGCATTATTTCTTTCAGTCTGGTCTCCCAATTTCTCAGTTTGATTAAAACCAGATCAGTAAAACAGAAAAAGAACAAATTTTTTATTGAATGAATGAATTTTCCAGGTTATTCGGGAGAACCTGGGACTCTCCCCACTCTCAAAGAGTACAGTCCTTCTCCAATTGGCAAGATACCTCCTCTTAATCTCTCCTATTATCTATAGGCAACATGCCCTATTTCTTCAACAAGCAAACTTAACTAACTATCTATATAACTAACTAATGCTGATTGTAACTAATTAATATATATCTATCACAAGCCCTCTAACTCTCTCGGTAGAGAATTTGCCTACTGGCAGTCACCGAAAGTGGTTCTTAATCAGCACTTCTTTTGTATGTCTTGATATGATTCATTCTTTTGCCAATTGTTTTACAGAATGAGTTAAGCATCTTTTTTCCTGGAGTGAATTTTTCTGTTGATTTTCTTATACAAGACAAACAAAGCATCTTGGTCACATGCAAGTATAATAACTTGATCTAAGAAGGCGAATAATATGATTACTATACATGTATTTACTGGACTTGAATGCATTAAAATTTGTGATCACTCAAGTATTTCTTTAAACTCAAAATATAAATTCTTATTTCCTCTGTTACTAATTTGCACATTAACATAAATGGGATATGACAATTAAAATAGTTTCATTTTATTGTTCTTCAAGTTACATAGAGATAGAGTCAGCAGAAAACATGTCAGAATAAACTCAAATTGATGATTTGCAGCAGAATGATGCGGAAGCAATCTTTTTTCCCCACAAGTCATTGCTTTTATTGGCTTTTGAAGTATTACTTGAAACTTGTTTTCATCAATTTCTGAATGGACGTTGTGCTTGTTATGACTGTTGTGTCAATCTTCAACAAAAAATTCTATTTGATATTTTCTGCACTTGTTTCTTTCTAGATGCATCAACATTGCTATAATGACCTTTAGATTCTAGGCAAAAATGTTTAAAGGAAAAATACAAAAATGTAACTGTTGTTTAAAATATATGGATAAAAAGAAGACAAAATGGTCATTATGTGCTTTTAAGTGCTATTTTCCTTGATAAATAATTTATCAGGATTTCATTTTCTTTAATTTTCTAAAATGCTTATCTGGTTGATTTCATTTTGACATGTTTTTATAGTTCATATTATAATATTGGCAAGTAATCATGATTGTGATGCTTCACCTTTCTGATTGATTATTCCGAGTCTTGACTTTTCTGATGCATATTTACGATTTCATTTTTAGTTTTCTTATTTCTTTATTTTCTCAGAGATGGTTGTTTCATTCTTGATATTCCTCTTTATGTTACCACAGACTGGATCACATAACGTTCACTTTTGTCTTCCACAGGTTAGTTTTGCTTCTTACAAAATGATGTTCAGACTTAGTATGCCCCCTGATGAAATTTTGTTATTTGTTATTTTACAGGCTCTTGAAACTGTGAAGAGGTTGTGTCCAAAGAAAACCCTATTAATTGGAATGAATCATGAGTTTGATCACCACAAGGACAATGAGTTTTTAATGGAGTGGTCCAAAAGGTACACTTTTGTGTTTCTCAGAATAGTCAAAACTGAACTGTTGAAATACAATGGGTAATAATATTTGATCCATAACACCCATATTAACAGTACTACATAAATGTTATTAAACTATTTACAACTCTTGTTTGTACTCGGTGGTATGTTATGCATTTTAGCAAATTACAGAGTTGACTCTTCTATAATGTTCCTAGGGAAGGACAGTCAGTGCAGCTTGCTCATGATGGTTTAAGAGTCCCCATAAACTTATAGTAAGGTAATACTAGTGGACACAAATCTACCTTTTTCTCAATCAAAAGTAGCACATACAGTACCAGGACTATGAATTCTTCACTATGATCAGTAGTATGCATTTGCTTCTGAGGTCTCACCCTTCTTTGAGGGTTCACATCCTGAATTATCACATCTCTGAATACTGTTGTCTTTTGCTTTTGTTTTATTTTCTTCTCTGCTTTGTAATGTTTGCATAATAAATTGTGGACTGATAAGGCGTGCTTGTTTGAGAAGGTGAAAAATGAGAGTAGCTTGAATGTTAGATGGGAAATGAAAATAGAATGGATTAGTATGGTTTTAGTTTTCACTTTGAATTTGGAATCGTTGAAATAGAATTCATTTTCTTTGAACTAGAAATCAAATACTCTCAAATCTGACCAAGTTTCAATGAGTTTGTGTTTACAACTAAAATCAAAATGATTTCAAAATCTATTCAGTTCTTATTTTAACTTTCCAAATAAAGAAATTCTGTTATCAATTCATAGTTTTTAACACCTCAAGAAAAAATTTTCATTTATAAACAAAATCCATTTCCTAATTTTGTGGTTTCAAACAGACTGTCGTTGCTTGATTGTTAAAAAGTTGCTTTCAGCTCACTTTCATAGGAGTAAATGACCTGCACTTTACATTCGACAGTCCCATATTGTTTTATTTAATAAATTTCAAGTAACTTTTATCCTGAATTTTCCAGCTCTCCTTGAACAAGCATGTTTTTTCTTCTCCGAGTATTCCCGTTCCTGTGGGTCATCTTTTTTATTTCAGTGAAAAATTGATTCTCATGTTCTTGCAGGGCAGCCAATGCATGTGAGAATATAACCACACTGTTGATCTTGGTTAGGTTGGAGAACCCCGAAATAAGTTTAAAGATTATCTTGTGCTCCTACAACAGACTGAGGAATCAATATTTTTACCAAAAAAATAAGGCAATTTTTATTCTATATAAGAGAAGGATGATGATTACCTGTAGTTATGGATTCTCTATTTTTCAAATTAAATTATTGAAAGTTGTATACGAAGAACGTATTATGCACCTCGATACTGAAAACAAATTAGACAGTAATTAAGAGTTTAAATTATGCGAGAATAGGAGAAGACTCCCAAGTCTTCCACCTCCTGCAGTTTATCAATTTGTTGGGTTGAGGAGATATTTCATTATTAATTTTTTTGGTGGAATGGGAGGGGGGTCCTATCAAGGGAATTTCCGAGGGTAATATGGGAGAAAAAGTTTGCTTTCATTTTAAAAAAAAATTATTATTTCACCCTATAAATTTGTTTTATAAAATAAAAATATTGAGAATTAACATTGAAGCTGTATGTACACATACTATCCTTTTCCTTTCTTAGTCAAGATGGAGAAAGGCAATTTCTTGTCCGTCAATTCCATTCCATTCTCTAAAACGTTTAAAAATGGCCTACAAGTAGCCGATGTGAGCTAAGTGGGTGAAGTTATGAAGCTAACTTAAAATTGGCCAAGCTTTTGGCGGTGTCTATTATGCGTGTTGACTTATTTTGGATGGCAATCTGTGTGGAAGTGACCTATTAATTATACTAGCCCCTCATGGACGTTTAACACGAGCAACCGGTGTGTGTCGATAGTGATGAACAACTCGTGAACATGTGCGAAATTTACTATAACTTTAAAAGTTATCATGGTCTTCGGACTCATTTTGCCACGGAGTTTCTTCGGCTTCGTTTCTCTTCCAACAATTTACAATTTTTACTAAATAAAAAATTAATTTAAAATTTTAAATGTATTTTTTTTATGTTTATTAAATATTAAAATTATTTTTAAAATATTGTAAATATTGCTCATAATGTTTTTTTTTTTTTAAATTTCTTTGTGATCTTGTCTCTACGCAAAACAGAAAAAGCATTAGGCATTTGGCATTCAAGGTCCACTTGACGCGCTAGCATTTAATTGGTTGCCATACGAATTTATAGGTATCACTTATAAAGCATGTCGACCAAAAAAATAGCCCAACATTAACCTAGACCTGAATTTGTCAAAAAGGTACATATTCGTTTAAATGAAAAAGTAAATGGATTTTTTTCACACAAAAAATTATTATTTCTTTATTAATCATATGACTTGAGTTTTTCAGAAATTAAAAAAGGACAATTTTAAAGTAAAAAATCAGAAAGATATATATAATTTAAATGTGTTGAGATTTTAAAATATTTCACATATCCAATAAATTAAATATTTCCATATGTTTAAAATTAATTAATGTAAATGAACCTAATTAATTTAAAGGTTTCACTGATATCATAGAAATAAAAAATAAAAAATAAAAAATAAAAAATAAAAAAATCAGTATTTTTTGGAGAGGATTACCCATTTTAATTATTTTTCTATTGAAAGAAAAAACATCACTTTTTGACTGTCGGGCAAAGATATCTTCAGTGCAAACACACAAAAAAAAAACACAATATATATTAAAAAATTAATAAATTAATTTTTTTCATTTGATAGTTTCTATTTTTATTCCAATAAAAAATCCTTAAAGTAAATTTAAACTCTAATTAACAACATTAGCAATGATCTTAAATAAAATCTTATAGGTGAGAGGTTAACAACTGCTTTGTTTTTTAGATACAATAAAGTAAGAATCTTGAATGAGTCAAATACCCGTGAATGTCTAATTCCAAGTTCCAAGTCACCTTTTATTTATATATTTGGTCGTTTACTAGCAAGGCAAAATGAAATGGCCTATTGAACTGCTCTACACCGAAAATATTCAAGATTTGGAACAATTCTAGGAAGCAACCTTAATATTGATTTTAGTTCAGAGTATGCGTGTGTTGTGGTTCACGACTCATATTGACAAATTTCATAGACAAAATAGTATTTGTAGCCTTACCAACAAAACATAAAAAGTATTTGTAGTGAAGAAGAAGAAGAAGAAGAGAGCAACATATAAAGAAGAAGATGATGACATGCTCTGTGGATTTTAACACCAAAGATTTGGACATCAGCTTCTTTGTTTTCAAGCCAACTGTTGTAATTGTGGATCATCTTATTCATGGACTCCAACACTTTTCCTTACACACTCAAAACCTTGGTTGTGAACAAAGCTCTATATTTAGGAGCATCCATGGAAATATGGTAAGTTCTTCTTTCCTTTTTCTCTGATTTTAATTTTTCTCAATTCTTTTTTACTAATTTTTCTAAAATTATTTGTAATCTCAAGTGTATGTCTTTCTTTTCATTTATGGAATCTATATGTTTTAGATTGTGCTGATTAATTAACCTGTGAAATCCATTTCTTCTCCTGTTAAATTGTAATGCCTGTTGACTGGAATGACCATAACAGGAAGATTGCACCCAAAGTTGTTATGACTTTTACATTTCACCAGGTTCAAATTAGACCACATAAGGACAAAATATGTAGCATCAATCTTTTTTTAAGCTTTCCTTTTCCTTTTCCACATAATTTGATTTGTATTTCTATCATTTTGTGGTTGAGAATTTCTTTCTTTCAGTGATTGATGACAACACTAAGTGCCATGGCTCCATGATAGTCTAGCATCTTGATGGTTGAACATGTCATCAACTCATAGTCTTATATATATATATAGCTTAACATGTTTCAGTTGTGTTAAATTAACCCAGTATTTTGTCACGTGGCTATTTCTACACAATGAGGATTAGTCAATTCAGTTGAAATAATGAATTAGGTTGCTCTCCCTTTTTTAAGTGAATGTGTCAGTGGCAATTACTCTATTCCAATGTGTTGCTGTGTGTTACTGCTATTCCCCCACCCTCTTAGCATAGCATGCTTCCATGTTTTCTTTTCTGTTTTGAACATTGTTTTGCTGTTAAATATTTGTGTCCTGTAATCAGATTATATGGTATGGAGCATGGAAGAAAAGGTCCAGTGACGAAAAAGACAAGTTGACAGAAAATCTTGTAAGTTTGACCCTTAACTACTTTACTGGTTTCTAAGTTTCCTTTCTTGGAGCATTGAAATAGACTTTAAAGTACTTAGTAGGATAGCAGCTCAATGAAATTTAGACATCTGTAGAGAAAAACAAGACAATTTTGATGAACCTTTTATGTGAACTAAAATTAATCATTTATGTCAACCACAATTATATGCATGTGTATTTTGATAAATTGGGAGACTTGTGAAAGACAAAGTTGGAGGATGAGCAATGTTCCTAAAAGAAACAAGCGAAAAGAAAATGGATGTGATAAACTCACAATTTGACACATTCTTTTTAACACTATTGTTGGATGAAATTCCATACTATTCCCATTTCTGACCTGGCACACCCTCTTTATATGGAAGAATTCTGAAATAAAATGTAGATAAAAAAAGATTTACAAATGCATAATCATGAAGCGTCCGAGGCTCATTTATATATGTATATATATATATATATATATATATACATATATATATATATATATATATAATATATATATATATGTATATATATATGTATATATATATATGTATATATATATATATATGTATATATATATATGTATATATATATATATGTATATGTATATATATATATGTATGTATATGTATATGTATATATGTTTTCAAATTTCAACTAAAGAAATATTATTTTTGAGACAAAAAATCTAGAATTTAACTTGCAGGTCTTTATGTACTTAATAATGTCATGCGTAAGTGGCATGCTCTTGATGTGAAAAATAATTTAAAAATTCAAGATAGAAGCCTGCTTTGGTTTTCTACTTTTCTGATATGACAGAATATCTAAAACTTGTAAAGTAGCTGGAGTGAGACAAAGTTTTGTGATTGCTGTTTTAAATTCATATATTTTGATTGCAATGTGCATTGAACTCAACCATGTAACACAGACGGAGTTACAACAATTTGAACCTACTGATCTTTAAAGCAACAAAAAACAAGAACCATGGAAGAGTAGTTTATTTCGTTTATATACTTTTTCTCTATTTATCTGAAAACAGTGATTTATTATCTGGAGAGATTCATAAGTTATGTCAATTAAGCCATTAAATGACTGATGATTTTACATCTTTGAAATTTTTGTGCCAAATAATTTTCATATTGAAATGAAGATGTATTAAATTATTAATACTTTGGGTAGACTAAAGTATGTTTGGCTAAATACTTTAATTAAACTCTTATCACATTAAGGCTTATGACATAAATTTGATTATAAAACTTGATGAAAATAGTTTTAAACAAAAAACTTATTTTGACAAGTTATACCAAGAAAATTGTTGAAATAAGTTAAAAAGAGCTTATGAAAGTTATAAGCTATTTTCTAAAGTTCATATAAACTCTTCCAAACATTTCCCAAGTGTATAGAAGAATTTCAGTATTATCTGATTGTTTTTTCAATTTTGCCTTTACAGCAATCAATGCTAACAATAACCAATGTAACAAAAATGGGAGTCTTGGTTGAACATAATTTCCTTGAAGCATATGCTGGAGAATCAAGAGATGGTTCTTCAACAGTAAAGTTCAGTACTGATGACATAATCTCCATAAACTCAGTAGTGACAACTACTAAAGACCTTAATGACCTGTGTTATGCAGTTCTAGCAATTTTCAAGTCTCGTTTTTCAAAAATAGAAGGCATAACTGGAGGCATTTGCATGAAAGGCCAAAGCTTACCAAGAGTTGTATGCATTCATGTGTGGAAGTCCCTACAATTTTGTTATTCATGGGTTCTCAACTCTGACCATAGAAAGTGGATGTTGCCATATCTTGAACGTTTCTCCACTGAGATGAAGTATGATATTTTTCGAGTAGTGTATGTTAGTAGTGACAATGTAGTGAATCTTCCCTATATTTCTAATTATCTCATGTTAGAAAATGAGGAAGAAAGCAGACATGGACAGCTTATGCACAACTGAGGACACCACATATGCTGCAAACATTTGTATATTGTTGTATATTATTTGTAAGATCAATGTTTTTTTCCTCTGAAAATTGAAACCTCAACCAAAAATAATTATAAATCCATTTTCGGCTAAGATATAAAATCCTTTTTATAATATTTTTGTTGGCCATGTGAAATTTGGATTTTCTCATGTTCATCTTAATCATGTTATGAAAGAAAAAGATGTAAAATAATTGTAGATTATTTAGTAGGATTCACAATTGTTTATGTAGGATTTATTAGTTTTTTATACTGATAAATAATTGTCATGTTCAAAGTGGATCCTCTCATGTTAAAATTTAACATGATAAGGTTATGTGTAAGTTTTGTGTCTATCTCTCTTGATAGACATCACACAAGTAAGATCCTATAAAAATTAATAAAAAGAGAGATAAATACAAAATTTGCATATAACTTATCATGTCACATGAAAGAATCGTCTCCTTTGTCATGCCATGTTAGAGGATCTTGATATGCCTTTTATCCGAAGTTAAAGGCCAAAAACTATTTAGTGGTGAGGGGGTTAAGAAAATATTATGAAGAAGTGCATCAATGCATTATTGTGTTTAGGTTCACCAATTTTTATGGTGAAATATTTTTGTTTTTTCTCTCATTAAGAATGGTATCTTTTTGGCCTTATAGTTAGAATAGCTTTTCAGAATGGTTTTCAGTTTTGACAAATAGAAAGTTACACAAAAATTGTGATATAAAAGAAGCTAGATACATGGCATGGGTAAACGCTCAAATACTGAACCAAATCGTCCAGGGGAACGTATGCTTCACCCCTTTGAAATTGGAGGTAAATCTGAAGTCTGAACACAAGCTAACCTGCAATTTCACCCTTCTATATGATTTAAACAATTGGAAATAATATCGTTTATCACTTAAAACTTTGTTCTATGATGAATTGGGATTCAATTAATCCTGAATATACAGCAAGTTAGTCTATTATACAAAATTTGAAACAAATAAGCAACTAATTAATAGAACTCCAGCCCCAACTACACACAAATGGAATGCATAGCTCTGCCAGAGTTTAAGTAACATTTCTTAACTTTTTCTATTGAACTCGAATAGAGTCAAGTAAATTGTTATGTGGGGCACTTGAATCAACTTTCAGGCTTCAACTGTGATTTTAGAGAACAAAAGGAAAATGTATAGCTTTGGGTAGTTGAGTGGGCTTAATCATAAATTCTCAGTGAAAAAGATAAAGCCTATACAAATGTGTACTCATAATGTTCATTTGAACTACACATACATAGCTGGGCCAGAAATTATGGTAACATATGGGCTTTTGCTTAAACAGTACAGGTAACATTATTACATCTTTGTCTTTGAGCTTCGAATGACAAAGTTGTACCTTTTTTGTTGATGGGTCAGTGACCCTTATTAATTCATTTAATCGCAGTTTCTGACCCAAAAGAATATGAAAACAAACGAAGCGCTTCATTACATACATCCAATTTTATTTTATTGAGTACTTAAGCTAAATTAAATGCGGTTAACATTATAGTACTTCATGAAAAATCAAATTTTTGAAGAATCTTTTAGATAAATAATAAAGTTGAAACAACTTTAGCTCCCACTAAAAAAAAAGAAGATTATAGTCTTTATCATGACTTTAGATTAAAAGCTAATTCTCGATTTACAATTGAAGCTTAAAATTAAACCGCCATTATTTAAAGTAAGCAATGATATTTCTAATCATGTTAACCCGTGGCTACTTTGATTCCTTGAAGCATTATAATCAAATGCCATACTTTCAAAGGCACCATTTTAGTTGGTAGCCACGGTCTTCATTCTCTTTAAAAGTAAACTTTATTTCTATTAAATATGATAGGTGCCATCCTGATGATGATTCAAAATTTAAAAATTTCGCTGGTGTAGAATTTAGATTTGCCAAATGGTTAAATGCTTCCAAAAGTTTGTAAACCATCATTGACTTTAAAGCCAACCAAGCCAAAATCCTCATTGCATGACAAAAGGGGTATTAGTTAAAGCATGAGGAAACAACTTTCCACACCTAAACTGTTTGATTTTTCAAAGATTTGCAATCAAAGGGTCCCAAAATCAGAAAGCTGCAACTCCTTTTTCCCAGTCAAAGTTTATTAGGGTCCCAACAAACTTAGTATTCTGTCTAGTGAAATTTATTCCCACAAAGGTCCCACATGAATTCTTTCGTTTTGTGGGCATTAATTTTGACAGCAATTTGTCACTACTTAAGCAAAGATGACATTTTTTTTTTAAATATGATATTTAATTACACCTTGTTCACCGCCATAACTTGCTTAATGATGATAATTGAATAATATTTCTATTACTTCCACTGTTAATTAGTTTTCTATACATCACCTATCAGCAAAAGAAAATATATACAACTATCATTTTGTTTCTCTGTTACTTCCTTAAAATAAACTATTTTTTTCTAGTTTATATCCAAAATACATAGTAGAAACTATAAATAACATATTTTTATTAAAAATCATAAAATATAATATATGATAATATTAAATATTATTATTTTAAAAAAATTATTATATATTTTTAAACGCGCATTAAGAAAAATTAAACAAACAAATAATATGATGGCATGAAAATCTAGAGTTTCTCATAATATCACCTTTATTAATATTATATATAATAGTAAAATTTGATCAAAGTTAATGGTGTACTCTTTTACATATATTTTTTAAATTTATTTTAAAATAATATGTCATAACAATATTTTAAAAATTACATATAAAAATATATATTACTAACATTTTTCGCAAAACTTGGAAGTCATGACCCGACACAGTGAAATATCAGTTTTTAAAGCTGGTATTTTGGAAAAAATTGAATATATATATATATATATATATATATGAATATTTATTTATAATGTATTTGTTGATGAAGTATGAGTTCCGCAATCCTATGTATATTGAACAGTCAATGGCTAACTGTTTCCTGTCTCATAATTTGAGTACCAATTCCAAGAATATGCAGCAGCATCAACTAGAAAGAATTTTTTTCACATTTTAATATGTCTCTGTTTATTAATAATTAATTAACAGTGCATAGAGGGTACCCCTCTAATAAAACAAAACTAATCTCACTCTTGTGTGGGTGAATATTAATTGGATATTGTACATAAGAGGTAGCCTAAAGTATCCAACTCAATCATCTTTTTTTGTGTCGTGGATAATTCGCTTCATTAAAATCATGCATACTCAAATTAGGTTAACTATCTAAGCATCCTAGAGATAATTTGAACTTTAATATCACACTAGTCCATTTAATTCTTGGCTAATCATAACTTAATTAAGTTCAACAAATTTGAGGGATCATGTACAGTTTCTGTCCATGGAATGATCGATATAGTACAATATTTGTTTATTTTCTTGTAACTACGTGGAAGATCGGATTCCATCCTAAAGAAAAGTTGAAAGGAAAAAAAGATTCTGTGCTACATTAGATCCTATGATTCCAAGTACAGAACAAGAGTGAGGGAGAAGTGGTACATTAATGTCTTGGGTAACTTTCTTTACATTTTGTACTAAATAAAGCTGATTGAATTGAATAGAACTAAGATATTATATATCGTTACATATTACAGCATATTATTTGAAAAAGAGTTAACCAAAAAATTAATCTCCTATTTGAGGCTGGTATTGTAAATTTATTTTTTGTTTTTAAAAATTTTACAAATTAAGGCAAGGATAAATTTTTAAAACTTTTAAAAATAAGAATTAATTTGTATTATTTTAATAATTAAAAATAAATTTACAATATGTAAATAAATTATGGACTAATTAAATTATTTTTAAAAAGATTGAAACTATTTTCAATTTTTAAGTACATCAAAGCTTGTTTAACAAAGTTATATACACCCTTGGCTTATTAAAAAAAAAAACAGTTATATGCCCATATAACGTCTGAACTCTTTTCAAATATGAAACTTGTGTATCTTCAATAAAGAGTTGATGTCAAGAATAATAATACATATACATTTAATAATATTAATATTTATTTAATATTTTTATATACTTTTTATTATATATATTTTTTATTTCTCCTTCTTCTCTTTCTTAAAGTCTATACACTTAAAGGAGTGTCCATCCACTTTTTTTTCCTATGTTAAATAGAGAGTGAATGTAAATTACATAATTTATTAATTCTTGCGTTATTTCATCTCGTTTCAAGTATAAAACAGTGAATGTAGTTTAATCCCCCTCACCCCAGCACTTACAATTTCCTCAGAAAGAGATTCAATCACATATCTTTGCATTAAATCTTAAAGACTTTGTTATTTAAATAAATTCAGCCATTTAATTTATCATATTTTATGAAAGTGGGATTTTACATTAAATTTTTTTAAAAAATTATCAATTGAATTTTATTTTATTTTTTAATTAGATTAAATCGGAATTATCGTACACTGTGTAATTAAACGCAAAGTATTTGCAGAAATTTTGTTCCCTGGTTCAAGCTATTCAATAATATTATATGTTACGCTACATGCGAATTTTGTATTCAATTTTTTAAACAATTTATTTTATATAGTAACCCGTACCCCACCACAGAACTTTTCATATAAAATAATATGTAAAGATAAAGAAGGCCCACAATTTCTTTATTTTTTATTTTTGTGTGATTAATTAATTATCTTCAAATAATAATAATAATTATTATTATATATCTGTATAATATTTTTTAACTTAACATATCATATATATATATTTTTATATTCCTCTTTCTTCTCGTTCAATTAATTTTAAATAAATTATACAGCAGACACTTTTCACCTATTGGGTCCGTAACTAGGTGATACAAGTACAAAATAATGGCATGGAGATAGGAGAAATATAGCTAGGAATTATATATTAACATAGAAAATAGAAAAAGGAATAGTTTTGGTACGTTTTGAAAAGCAATCACAATCAACGCAATACCCAGACCATGTGGCTGAATCTAATGTGAGAAAACGACTTGACTTGGTTATATGATATAGTACTGACAAGTTTACATTTGCTTCATCATAACATACACACTCAATAGAAAGATAGATAACAATTCTCATCAAATCAAGTACACCCCAAACATCAATACTGTACGCCCACTTTCAATTAATGCCACATCAAAATCTAAATTAAAGAAACCTGTTAAAACAATTAAAAATACTTGTTGGTATATACTCAATTTTATTTTTAAAAAATTGATGAGTTTAAGTTTGTTATATATAAAAAAATTAAATTTCCTGTAAAATTTGGGTTTTTAATTTAAACTTTAAACAAATGATCTCTAGTAGAAAATTTATTATTTATATAAAAAAATAAAATTAAATAAAGTAATTAATGTAACAAAAATTTACAAAAAAAAAATTAGTAAAAGAATTCATTGATTGCATAAATTTATAAATAACTAAGTAATAAATAACTAAATTTGTAATTGATATAAATAAATAAGTAATTTAATTTAACATTAATAAAGGATGGTGTGATGAGACTAAAAGGGTTCTTTTGTTTTGAGCAAAGCTAGAACCAATTCTATCCGCAAGGTGGAATGGGAACCCTACAAATAAAACTTTCGAGAGATGCTGATCCAATCATGTTGTTTCCACTCATTACCTTCATTTGTTTAATTGTTGCTTCGTTTATTTTTTTTTTATCTTTGTCGTTGTCATCGTAAAGCCATTAAAAAGTGTGCTAATGTAGTGTTGTTTTTATCACTCATATTGATAATTATCATTAAAGATAAATAAATACAACATTATGATAATGGCTGGAGAGCAAACTATAGGAAAAGGTAAACAAACATATCTAAAATATACAAAACATATAACGACTGGAATATTTCGTAAATGTTAGGGAGGTCTACTCTTAAAATTTTACTATAAGTTGTCAAATATTCAATCAATATTTTACTAGAATAATATGCAATCAGAATATTTTCACAGTTAATTTTATATTTAATTTTTATTTTTACATCACATCATTTATTATATTTATTATTTTTTCCAGTTTCTCTCTTCTAATGAAAGATGTGTATACTTCAAGAAATGTCATATTATTACTTCTTAGTCCTCTTTAATGTAATATCAATATGAAAAAAAAGCTTAATTTTATCATTAAGGGTTAATTCAGCTTAATTATAAATTATGAATTTTGAATTCAATTTTTAATAAAAATATGTTAATAATAACGTGATAAAAAATTATCCATGATAATTTTATTCAGTTTAAATAAAAGTATTTTTAATAAAAAAATACTTAATATTTTAAATAATAAATTAAATAATAATAACTTTTTAAAATTGCATCTAGAAAGAATTTGAATCGTAAAATTAAATGAATGAGAATTTGTAATAATATTAAACTTTAACATTTATATTAATTTAATAATTTTTATAAAAATACAACGTTTATTAATTTAATTATTAATTTGAAAGTTTTTATTAAATATATTATGTTTATAAAATTTTATGAAAAACAAAAATTAATTAATACTTCCGTGTAAAATTTTATTTAACGTTTAATATATTATTTAAATATATATAAATATTAATATTTAAATAATATATTTAAATTATTTAAAATATAAATATATGATAATAAAAATATTATAACATAATTTAACAGTTGAATTGATAAATTTTATATTTTATAAAAATTTATTAAATTGGTATAAGTACTGAGTTTCATTAATATCGATAATTCTTAACTCTCTTTTCATATATATATATATATATATATGAATTAGTGAATTTTGCATGCCTATTAGATATTATAATATGATTTAACGGTTAGATTAATAAATTTTGTATTCTATATAAGATGATTAAGTTGATGTAAGTGATAAAGTTTGACACTTGATGTTAACGGATCTTGACTTAACATGTAAATATATAGAAAAAGAGGCGGGATACATTGACATCAGGTCAAACTTTCATACTTATATCAACTTAACAACAATACAAGATTTATCAATCCAATCATTAAATCATGTTATAATTATGTATATCAAATTTTAAAGAATTTAAAAATTTATAAGTATGTTATTCAACTATTAATATATATATATATATTTAAATAATATATAAGCTGTTAAAATAAAATTATAAGATAAAATATTTATCAATTTTTATTTTATATAAAATTTTATATTCATAATTTAATTGATAATAACATTTAAATTAACAATTAAATTGATAAATTTTATATCTAATATTCACGAATTCATATATATATATATATATATTATAACGTGTTTTTCCCTTCAAGTAAAAATTTTTAAATTTATGTATGTATATAATTTTATTTTTTATATATATTGAGTTTAGGTAAATTTTAATATAAATACTCAAATTAAACACATAAAAACTTACAAATGTATGATTAAAAAATTTATTTTTTATTACTTTTACACATGTTGAATAATAGTTTTAGTATTAAAAAATAATTTTTATACGTGTTAAAATATAAGATTTGAATTTAGAATTCTTATATTAATTTATTATAATTTTTAACTTTTTATCACTATATTCATCATAATAACTTATTTGCTATGAAATGAAGAATAGAAATGTAAGAGGAATCATAAAGCTTGTAAGGAGGTTTTCTGCATAAGCATATTTTAATGAACTTAATAATTATTTAATAAAAACACATCATATGAGGGTTTATGTAAAAAGAATTTAACATTATACAAAAATAAATTTATATATGATGGTTATTTTTTAATAATTGTATAAATTGATAAAAATATATTAAATTAAAAAAATTATATTTAATTTAATGGTTATTTCATCTCAATGTTCAGTTAAAATATTTGTTAATGAACATAAATCTATTAGAAAAAAATTTAATAAAATTAAAAATTATCATTATTTAATTTTTAAAATTGACATTAAAATAATTTTTTTATAATATATGTAAATATGATTTTCTTATATAAAAAGAAGAATGAAGGGTAAAAAGGTAAGAGACTGCACTAGGTTTATAGAATAAACTTACTTTAGCAAGTTATAATGTGAAACTTAATTAATTAATTTAAAAAAAATTATAGAAAAGTTAAAGAGTTACTTTCATAAACTAGATTAAATATATGCTTATATGTTTATATGGTAAGATATATAGAAATAAATTTAATAAAATTTTGTCCAAATATTTCATAAATTCAAAGAAAAATATGGTTTTCTTATACATGAAAAGAAGAATGAAGTATAAAAAGGTAAAAGATTTCACAAGGTTTATAGCATAAACTTATTTTAGCAAGTTACAATGTAAAACTTATTAAATTAATTATTTAAAAAAACTTATAGAAAAGTTGATGAGTTACTTTCATAAATTTTATTAAATATATGTTTATGTGCTGATATGATAAGATATATATAAATAAATCGAATAAAAATTTGTCCAAATGTTTCATATTTTTAAAGAATAAAATTTAGATATAATAATATATTTTTTAAAATAAAAGAATATCTTATCCCAATAGCTTAAATATTTAATAAAAATCAAAATTAAAAGATTGGGCAATTTATTAAAACTTTATTTTTATATTTTTAAAATAACACCAAAACATATAAGATATTAATTTTTTTATATATATTGTATATGTTTTTATCTAACTTCCAAATGTCTATACTTTTGAACGATCAAAGATGGAGATCATTTTAAATTATAAGAATTTGTTTAGTGATAAGGATTGAAAAATAACATAGTTTTACATAAGAATTTTGAATGGTTTAAATTTTATCGTTTTTTACATTATAAAAAAAATATGAAGATAAATTTAAGTTATCATTAAATTACGTCAAAATCTTTCGTTTAAATTGATCACAAGTTAAAAATATATTAATTTATAAAGTCTAATTATTTTTTTAGTTCAGGTCATACTTTTTAGTATTAATAATTATTGATGAGCAAATTAGTAATTTAAAATTATAGGAACCAAAATAAATAGATAAAATGTGTCAATTTATTTTCTTAAGTTCATCATCAATAAATAATAATTAAGGAAATAATTAATAAATAATAAAAATAAAAATTAATCAAAAAAAATATTATGAAATACTTTTCTTATATTTTGACACTTCCATTTCTTAAATTAAAAATAAATGCATCATGGAAAAACTTCATATCATCCAATGTAAAAATCAAATAAAAGACACAATTTCAAGAAAAAATTGAATATTTTATAATAACAAAAAATAGTAAATTACGAATTGTTAGTATAGAACATGTATCACCTTTTACATCTTTGTTTTTCCTTCCATACAAAGCAATACAAAGGTTATCTCTATCAATTTGCAAAAATTTACAAAGATATACATATGTGGTAAAAGTACAAAATAAAAGAAACAACTATAATTTTTTAATTTGAAATATTATGATTTAAAAAATTTATTTTGAATACGTTACTGCCAAATTTTGTTTGAAAAGGTGAAAGAGATGTTCTTTAATTCTTCCCTCGCATATTAACATCTAACATGTTTCAACCAAAAATAGAAGAAGAAAAAAAAAAAAAAATCAGAACCTTAATATGGAGGCATTCTGTGTACTTGTAAGCATGTGTGGAGTGCGGTCAAATATGTAGGCGAATGAATACATTCAGATGTCAAAATTGATGAGAAAGAAGACCAATTGGTCAAAACCCTTATGAAGAGCTCAAGGGTAAACATGATACACGTCATACCCAAAACACATTGGCCCCATGACATGAGAACACACCATGTGAAATAGTCTATCACCACAATTATCTCCTTTAATTAACATCAACCTTTTGTTAATGAATTAATGTGTTCTATTTAACATTAATAAAAGAATGTTTCTTGGATTACTAAAATGAAAAAGTGACATAAAAGTCCAATGGAAATTAAATAGAGTTCAGGTACTTGTTGGTTATTCCTTCTGTCTCATTTTATTTAAAATTTTGATAATATTTGTTTGTTAAGTATCATTTTTTATAATATTTATACTTATTAAAAAAATATCATTTTTAATCATTATCCATGTATATCTTTTAAAATAAGATTATTAATATTAAAGGCAAGAAACATAATAAAAATGACATAATTTTTATAAAATTTTAAATATTAATTATTTTCTTAATTTGTATATCAAAACTTTAAATATTAAATAAAATAAAATGAAGGAAGTAATAACTTAGAAGTAATGAATAAATAATTAATAAATATAAAATTTTATATTATGTTAAAATTATTAAAAATAAATACTTTTTACAAATATTTTTTATAATAATAAAATTAATATAAAATATATTAAATTTTAATAATTAATAATTAAATTAAATAAATATTTTTTTAAGTTGATTTATTTGGACAAAAAAATTAGTATTATAACACAAATAAATTAAAATTAAAATTTGCAAAAATAAGAGATGAAAATTAATAAAAAATAAAATAAAATTACATCTTCAATTTTATGAAAAAAAATGAGAGTAATAAAATCATCGTTAAAAAAATGTAAAAATATTTTAATAAAATTTAAGTAATAGTCCTTTTCATGAATGTTAAGAGACAAACACATGAGAAGAAAAATTTATTTATTTTATTATTGTAAACAATATTTTTTTAAAGAGAATTATATAAATATTTATAATAAAATTAAAATATTTAATGTTTAGTAATTATTAAAATCTGTAATTGATAAAATAAAAATAAATAAATCTTAAAAAAATTTAATAATCATTATGGTTAAGTTTATTAATATAATAAACTAAAACCTACTTTATTAATTATTATAATAAACATAAAATTTTAATTTAAAATATAAATGAAATAATAATTAAAATAAATTAAATTAAATTTAGTTCTTCTTTTTAAATCTTTATTTTGAATACAATGAATCAATTTTATATTTTTTTTCTTTTTTATTTTAAATTATATTAAATATAATTATGATTATTTGATTTTAAAAAATTTTAATTTTTTTTTCTTTTAACTTTGTTACATAACTTTAAAATTCTGGTAAAAGATTCTTCATTTTAGCTCCTTCAATTTTTATCAGTATCTTTTTTTTTTCATATTAACTGTACCATTTAAATGGTGATTAAAATACTTCTTAGTTGATAATTTCTTACAAATATACATGTATCAGAGAAGAACTCGATAAATATTAAAATTATTATTACTTATTTTTAAAACTATTATTAAAACAAATTTTTTTAGTAAATTATATTGAAATTAATGTATAATAATATTTTTTAATAATTCTCTTTATTTTATTTTTTAATTGTTATCTTTAATTTATATTTATCTGTAGTAAAAATAATATAAAAAACAATAATTTATCTTAAAATTTTCTTTCAAATCCTAAAATTTAGTAATGTTTAAAAATTGATAAAAAAAATTAATTGCTAAATCAATCTAAAAAAATAAAAATTGGAATAAATAAGTAATTCAAAGAATAAAAAATTATGTTATTGGTTTGAATTTTAAAATCTACTTATATTATCTAGTTTGTTAATATTATAGTTAACTTCTTTATAACAACTATTTAACATGTGTGGTAAAAAAATGTTATGTTCTACTGTTATCATCATTAATTTGATTATCAAAATTGTCTATATTATTTATTAATTTTTTTATAACTTTATTAATGTTTCTTCTCATACTCCTGTTTAGTTAAGTGAATTTTTCTTCTAATAATTAAATAAATAGCTCTTAACATGCATAATAGTGTTCAAAATTTTTCTAATATTTGATGGTTTCAATAGTATTTTTCATAATATCCATTAGAAGTGATTCTATCATTTTTATGGTTGTATTGATTGTTGTCTTTGTTAAAATACTTTTTTTATTAAATTGATTGAAACTTGTTTGGATCGAAGTAAATCAAATTTTTTCTTCACATAAACTATACTATGTTCATTAGACATGCTTTAAGAAAAGAGAATTTTTATGCTAATTATACAGCTAAAATGGTTGTGTTTAAATTCGATAAGCTATCTTCGCAAACATTCTTTTATAAGAGTGAATTGTTGGCTCCTTACCAATGCTTATTTTGTTTCATTTTTGGGTCTTAGTTGTTTTTTGCTTTCCTCATATGATTACAAAAAACTAATCTTAACTATTAAATACATAAACTAATCATGCTAAGAATTTTTTATGCTTTCTTATATCATGACACAATAATGGATAGATCCAAAAATTACAAAATAAAGAAACTAAAATTTAAATAAATTTTAACATATATAAGCACGTATTTTTTATTTATTGAGAGAATTTTAATAAAAGATACATTTGTTGTTGAGAAAGAATATTTTATTTTTTATATAAAAATAATTAAAGAGATAAGATTTTTAAATTTGAAAAAATTAAAAAGAAATTATGTGAATTAATTATTCATTCAATATGATGCATAATTTTTTTTAATATTAACGACTGGATAAAATAGAACTAATAAACTTTTGAGAAATATAGGCCAGGAAAATGTAAGATGATTGTATACTATAAATTGCATGACACATTGAGAAAGGAAATATATTAAAATATGCTTCTAATCTTAAAAGTAACGAGTAAAAACTCAAGTATATGATTATCATTTTGTGATTGTAATTGTAATTAAAAGTATATGGTTGTTAGATTTTATTAAGAGTTGGATTTCTATTTCTTTGCTGTAGCTGTAGGATTGGAAATGATGGCATTATATATGTATAGCGGTGCTTTAAAAAAAATTTGTAATCTATTTGTTTCGGTGTTACTTGTACAATCATTTAATATATTTTACTTATAAAAAAGGAGTGAAAAATTTAAATTTAGTAGATGAAAAATAATAATTTTTATATTTTGACATAAAAATTAAAATTTAGTTAAACTTTCAAAATTTGATTTTTTTTATAAAACATTTTTTCCTTTAACTAAGATATTATTGAATAAATACTATCAATAAAAGAGAAATGATATTTCTATTTTTATTATTTTTAATTGTTTAGTTTATTTTTACGATTTTATTCTTTTGAATTAATAAATCATATATTTTAACTCAAATTTAATAGGTGGAGATTAATAATCAAAGTAGTAAGTTAATAAATCATATTTTTTACATAAAAATTAAAATTTAGTTAAATTATTCAAAATTTAAATATTTTAACAATATTTCTTTCTTTAAATGTTTTTAAATAAATCATATCAATAATAGAGAAATGATGATTTCATTTTTATTCGTAGTTTTGAGATTTGTAATATTAATCGTTTTAGTTAAATTACAATTTTTATTTTTTTAATCTTTTAATTTTTTATCAATTAATTAACAAATTAATAAAATTAGATAACGACAAGTTCAATAATATTTTTTAATTTAAATTGAATAAAATAAATAGTAATTAAAAATGATAAAAAAATAAATAAAATTTATTCATTATTAATAAAATTTTAAAAAATTATTTAAATAAGAAAATTAAAATAAAATGAATTAAAGTTGTTAAATTAAATAGAAAAATTAAAAATTAAAAATTTATCAAATAAAAATATAAATTAATTCTTTTAGAAAATGAAAATATTATATATATATATACAATAAAAATATAAATAATTTTTTTAAAAATATTAGTGAATTCCTTCTAATAGTGAATAATTTATAAGAAAAAAGAAAATATATTAATATTTATAAAATATATTATATATTAAAAAATTAAATTAAAATAAAATAAATAAATAAAAATATTTCATGAAATATTTTTATAAGAAAATATAAATTTATTCAATAGATAAATTTATCATAAATTATTTTATTTAATATTTTTTAAATAGTTTAGTTTTATTAATTTAATTGTATTAATATATTTTATTATATAAATTATATTAATAAAATTTAAAATAATTTTAACATTTTATTAAATAAATTTAATATTAAAAAATATATTATTTGTTACAATAATTTTTAAAAAATTTATAAATATAATTTGTAAAATAAATATATTAATTTAATAATTAAATTGATAAAATTAATTATTTTAAAAAATATTAAATAAAATAAATTATAATAAACTTATTTATAAATTTTTTTTTTGAATTTAGCGTAAAATTTTATATGAAAAAGGTGAGTTTTTTGAGTATTGGGAATGGAGGAGGCGTGTGGAGTAAAGAAGGGGAATTGGGTGGCATTGAAGTAATGGGCCCACAAATGAAAGTATGAAAGTGGATTTGGTGATGACTATGGTCAAAGTGGAGAGTAGTCAGTCACATTATAGATTTCCGAACCCCAAACCCCTTTGCCTTCTGACACTTTTTTATTTAATTCATATTTCCTCTCCTATTAAATAAATTCCCACAACTATCTTTCACCGACCAACACCAATATATTCATCACTTCAATTATTATTTTTTACTTTTAATTTAAAGATATCTTATTATTTAATTATAAATTATGAGTTAATATTTTCATTTTTTTACAAGCTAAAAAATAATAACATTTTAGATAAAACTATTTTAATTTCTGATATCAATTCTAATAATTTTAAAATACTATTCAAAAATTAATAATATTTTTTAATAAATATTAAAATATATTACGGTTATAATGATTACTGTTAGTAATAATTTTTAATAATTTATTCTTTAAATTTAACAAATAATCTAAGTTAGCAATTTTTATTTTTAATATATATTAAAATATATAATGAATAAATATAAATATTTTTATTAAAAAATAAAGTATTTAATATATTACATTTTATAACTTTTATAAATGTTTATTTTATACAAGTGTTTATTGTATGTCTTAAAGTAAACATTAGAAACACTTGATTGTATTATTAAAAAAATTGATATAATTATTTTAAAAATAATATTTATTATAACTTTTAATTAATTAATAGAATAATTTTTTTTCATTAATAAAATAGTAAAATCAAATTTATTATTATTTTATAATAAATTATAGTAATATGTTTTTTATAATTAATTATTTTTGAGAAAATAAATTATCTTCATAAATTATTAGTTTAGAATTATAAGATAAGCATTTTAATTTGAAAAAATTTAACCAATTATAATAAATATATTTAAAAAAATTTAAAAATATATTATTAATGTTTCTATATTTTATTTTATTTTTAAAAATTAATTATAATGTATCGTCGTATGAAGTTTTTTATAACATTATTTAATTATAAATTATATTTATTGTAATTTTTAATTGATTATCAATATAAAAATATTTATATTAATATATCTAAATGAATTTTTTTGTCATGGATGATTTTATTTTTAGTTACGGTTATTTCCGGTTAATAATGGATGTAGATATTCAACATTTTTCCCATTGATATTTAGTTAGAAAATAATCGTTTTCTACAAGTTTAACATTCAAACCACATTGTCTTTATTATTTTTTGTCACGAGTTATTATTAATCATTTTCTTCTACTATTAAGAAAGCTATTCCGGACCAGCAAACCGAGATTATCGGAATAATTAGCGAGCCACCGAAGTCGACTGTCGACGGGTTGTATGATTGACTTTATCTCCCGTGTTTTGTTCTGTTTGATTTGATTTGAACTTTACACACTCACCAATTATCATTTTAAGAGGAAATAACATTACACGAGTCTCAGCCACATGTAATACTTTTCTTTTCTTTTCATTTTCATCATCTATATCATATGAATATTGTTAAAAGTAATATTATAATATATTAAAGTTATGATATTTAAATATTAATTTTTTAATTTAAACTATTTAACCAATATCTCAAAGGTATTAAAATTTTAAAATATTTAACCAATATTTTAAAACTATGTTGTAAATTTTTGATAGACTAAATCGTGTAATTACACTGTTTTTAATTATTTTTGTATTTATTTGTATTATTTTCAAAATTTAACCATTTTTTTAAAGAGTAGGAATAGAATAAATAAAAAAATAATATAAAAAAGCCTACTAAATAAGAATGATTTAGAAGGATGCAGAAATAAAAAGATCAATCTCCAGTTTTTTTAAAAATATTAAATTTATTTTTAATATTATTTTTTCATAAATAACTATAAAAATAATTTTAAAATAAATTAAAAGATTATGTTTCATAAAGTATAAATAAAAATTATTTTTTATTAAATTTTTTTTTACTCGTTGTTCAATGTTTACATGAAAGTTCATTATTTTATATAAAAATATTTTTATAATTATTTACATTAAAAAAAATTAAATATTTTTATTTTTTAATAGAAAGATATTTTCTAAAAATTCAACATTTTTAATTTTAATTATAAATTTTTTATCAAATACATTATTTTTTAAATTAAAAAATTTATATGTAACATTATATTGAGCATATCAAATAAACATACAATCATATATTTTAGAGTTTATTTTTTTTTTTTTAAGATTTGGTAACATAATCTTAGTTAAGTATTTCCACATTTTTAGATAAGTTATATTAGACTTGTAACTCTTTCATAATTTATAAGATGTTTTATCCGTTTTTATACAAGGAATTCTATTTTGTATATAGCATACATATAATAAAGCTTTATCCCAAATGTTATTAGGTGTATTAAAACAAACAAGTATAATATTCATTATTTATTTTTAATGTTTTATTTTTTTTACTACTTCTTTTAATTCAGGTAAGTAGGGAGAGTTATTTCATGTATTATATATTTTTTTTTTCATAAAATTCATTAAAAATGATATATTCTTCTTCCCTATTTGATCTAATTTTTTTAATTTTTTATTTAGTTGATTTTCTATTAAAAATCTCAATTTATTTCTAATTAAATGTAGTTTGGTATACCTAGAGCAATCATTTATAAATGTTACATAATATTTTTTACCATCTCTAATTATTGTTTGTTTTAGGTCTCTTATGTTTGTATGAATTAAATTAAGTAACTCAGTTTCATATTGTACGATAAAGAATTTTTTTTTAGTTAATTTTAATTAAATGTAAATTTTATATTTATTTAAACATGTATTTTTAATTTTAAATATTGGGCCATTAGTTTATACTATTTTAATATTAAAAAAAGCGTATATGACATAATCTAATATGCCACAAATAATAAGAGTCAATCATATAAGTAAAGGAAGAAACATTCTCATTAATAGTTTCAGAAATATTTAGAAAAAATAAATCTTGATCATAATACCCATTTTCCACAAAAATATTATTTTTTTATCATCACAATTTTGTTCAACTCAAAAGAAAAAATCTTAACCCTACTTTTTCTCAGGATAGCTACAGAAATTAGGTTGACCCTAATGCTTGATACATGGACTATATTTTGCAGTGCTAAAGTATTTCCAAATATGAGTTTGAGAAGAACTTTTCCCTTTCTCAGTATAAGAGTAGTTTAGGAGTTTTCAAGATACCTAAGATCAAGTAAACATATTTTTATTAGAACAAATGTTCCTGGTATCCCTAGAGTCTACTACCCATTTGTTCATACTGACCACGATTAAAATTTGAGAAACAACTGCAGCCATCACATCGTCTCCTTCGATTAAGTTCACCTTAACCTTAGGAGGGGCATTGTTCTTGTTCCTATATTTGCATGTTAGTGCATGATGCTCGGACTTGTCACAAACATAACATGTATCCTTTTTTTCTTTAAGGAAGTAGGGTGAGATAACTTAGGGAATTGAGTAGAAGGTTTACGATCGTACATCTTTTTTGGAGACTTGTTGGTTTGCAATAGATTTGTTCTGGTGGCCAAGTATTTTTATCTTACAATTTTAATTTCCTTGCGATTAGTGTCTTCAATTATTAAGTGTGTTATTAGGTCAGCAAAAGATACTTGCTTATTGTTATTCTAAGTTTTAGGTAGCTTCTTGATTAGTAAGTCAATGATTAGTTGATCTTGTATGGTTATGTCTTCAGTTTTGAGATTTTATAGGACTTTGTGGTACCCATTAATCTGAGTCTTAGTGTATTTATCATTTGTCATTTTTCATCAGTACAAATTGCCTATGATGAACGTCTAGTTTTCTAGTCTTGAGAGTAGTATACTTTAAATTCATCGATTTTCATATTGCCTTGCTTTTCTTATAAGAACAACACACATCAAAGAGATCGTTAGAAATTGTATTAAGAATGATATGTCAACATACCTTATTTGTGTTAATCCAGTTTTCAGCAAATTTAGGATCAATTGACTTATTGTCTCCTAGTGCAAATACAACTTCATACATCTTAAGAATGGAGTAGATCCTTTCTCTCCATCTGTTAGGTTTGTCTTTCGAAAATTTTAATCTTCAAAACATTAGGGGGAGGTTTGGTTTATGTAATAGTAGGAGTAGGTGGATTGTCACAGGTAGTAGGCATGCCATTTGAGGAATCAACATGATCGATGTTAGCAATCATGATAAATCCTTGAGATTATTGTAAATTGTTGGTTAGGACGAGGCATGTAGTTGCACTGTCCTAATTGATTTATGCATCTATTTGCGTTATCCTCTAGGTTCAACAACACCTTCTACAAAAAACAAGAACAGAACTAGCAAGAGAAAATAAAATGAGAAAGGAAACCCAACAAATAAAAAGGATTCTAAAAGGGATGTAGAAATAGAAAGACGAGTCTCTTTTATATAGAAGTGAGACTTTTCGAAAATATTAAATTGTCGATAAATGATAATAAAAATCCATTTAAAAATTATAATTAAATTGATTTAAAATTTGATAATAATTTTAAAAATTAAATAAAAAATAATAATTTAATATTTAACAACAATAATCAAATTAAATAAAATTTAGCGTGTATAAACACATTTAAAAAAAATAATTTGAATTAATAATGTAACAAATCAGTTTAAAATTGAATAATCATGTAACATAATAATCTAAATTAATAATATAAAATAAATATAAAATTTATATATATAAAATCTATACTTATTTTTATTTTAAGTAATATAAGACTTTAAATCTTATAAAATATAAATATTTTTAATATTAACAAAACATATTTAATGCAATTGGATAAATAAATCAAACCACGAAAAGAGAAAAATCTTTTCCATACCGGTATAGTGATGAAATTGACAATGTATATTCTCATGTTAAAGAAAAATACCTAACAAATGGACGATGTTGCATGCATGTTTCTTATTAATAATAAGAATAATACACGTATGATTCGATAATCGCAAATATGCTGGTTAGCTTACTATTACAAATAAACCAAAAGCATTACGCACAATAGGATATAAAATTAGATTGAAGAAGGTTATTCTTGCGTTGGATGGCATGACAAATCCCAAATTGAGGTTGCATCCTCTTGACTTATATTTTGAGTTAAGTCCACATTATCCCTTAGCATCTTTGGCCCCACTTGCAATTTAAGACTGTGAATGCCATTTTAGCAAATACCCTGTGTTTTAGTGTAATGTTTCACTCCCACCCTCAATCACTTCCCAGCTAACATCATTTAAAAGATAATCATACAAAGGAGCACGACTTTCCTTCATTTGAGAATCATAAGAGATTCATGATCCATCCTAGAGGTAATGGCCACACTTATTAGACGCTACAAAAGATGAAGAGTATGATTATAGTGACATAGTGTGGCGTATCTTTAGAATGTTCCATAGTAGGTATCTCCAACATCAACAAGGATGTGATGCTGCCTCCAACTTGGCACGATCCTGCAGCAACTAACCTTCAATACAGGTCAAAAACCCTAGATTGTTCACATGTTAGCTGCATTCTATTAAAAAAAAAAAAAGAAGCTCCTGGTATATATTTTTTTAATAATTTTTTAAATTATTAAATTTCATTAATTTAAAATTTTTATTATGCAAATAAAGTTGATCAAATTTTATAAAATTTAAAATAAATTTGATATTTCATTAAAAGTTTAAAATAAATTTAACATTTTATTAAATAAATTTAATTTAACATATAGTATATTTTTCTTAATAGATGTTAAAATAAATTTATTTAATAAAATATCAAATCTATTTTAAATTTTATAAACTTAATTTACATAATCAAATATTTTAATTTAATGATTAAATTAATAAAATATACTAATTTTAAAAAATTATGGAACAAAATAATTTTAATATAATTTTTCTATAATAAATTTCCTATATAAATAGAATTATTAATCAATGTTTTATGGTATTAATTAAATTTAACAAAGTTTTTTTATTATAAATTATTTCTAGTAGAATTTTTATCGTATTTTTAATAATTTTTATCTGTTAATTCTTTAATTAATATAAAAAATACTGATTAAAAAGAACATTTGATTATAAGCACGTTACAATTTTCTTTACCTCAATTTTCACTTGCACATGTATTCTGACCCCTTCATAACAACAAAACTTTTTTCTTTTCTAATTTATTACTTTTACCTTCGTGACTGATTGATTACGACCTACTTGCATAAACAGTTACTATACAGAGGAAATTGAAAATCCAAACTTTTGATCACGCCCACTGTTTCCACCTCGAAGGCAGATCCATTCACTTATCTACCCTTTATTTTATTTTTGAAAAAAACTATTATTAAAATAAATCTAACAAGTTTAATTTGTTAATTGTTACAGATTTTTTTTTCTAATTCAAAAATAATAAACGATAAATATCCGGCCAATAATAAATGGTTAAATGATTATATAATAATTATTTTTATGCAATTATACAATAATAATTAATTATCAATCAATGTTACTAAATTTGTTAAAATCTGACTTTTATATATCTTTCATTTAATTAAAGTTTGTATTCTTTCTATTTCTTTTTAACTGTGTAGATAAAAAATAAAAAAATTGTTTCTATATATCAGATCCTTTAAAATTTTTAAAAAGTACTAATTATAGTTTTATGTTTGTCTAATAACTAATAGAAGATACTATAATAATAAATAAGGAGAGATGCATATAAAGTTTATAAAAAATAAAATAAAGAATAAATTTTTAAAAATTAAAAATATAAGTTATAATTCTTAATGCATGTATTCTTTCTTTATTTACACAATTAAACATTTAAACATAAAAATATGAAGTATGATTTTTTAAAAATTTATATATACTCTAATGTTTTTATTTTAAAAATATTCTAATTATAGATTAAAAAAAATTGCATTCAAATTTTAATTTTTTCAACAATATTGAAGCATATTCTGATTGTGATGAGCTTTCATAATCTAACTCATTTAAATTTTTTTCAACCAGCCACAGTAGTAACATAAACAACATCAACAATAAATGTATTTGTTGTTGTAATTAAACTTTTGATATATAATATTTAAAAAATTAAATTTAATTGATCTCATTTTATATGTCAATTGTCCGGAAGACTATTACCTTGTTATTTTGTAAAAATAAAATTTTAAAATTAATTTTAAAGATGAGTAAGATAAAAAAAATAAAAATGACACAATTTATTATAAAATATAAATTTTGTCTCGTAATTCACATTTCATACTTTAATAAATTGATTTGATCATGAGATACATTTAATATGTTCAATTTAACTTATTTTTAAAAACAATTTCCTATTTTAAAAATTTAAAATAAATTTAAATAAGGATTGTTTTTTGGAATAAACTAAGTTAATTGTATATTAGATACATTTTAAAAATATTATTTATTTGTCTAAGAATGCTCTTACAAACTAAAAAAATAAAGTTTATAAACATGGGAAATGGTAGGGTGGAAGGGGTAAAAGCGTAAAAGAAGAAATATTGAGAGTGTTTGAAGTTTGAACATAAGAAGGGACCCACTCTGATGGCGTGGCGAGATCATAGTTAGATACAGCATCCTCCGTACTGCAGAGGAACCCAACTTCAACACTTTCTTTAGCAACCAAACACTTCTTCTTCCTTTTCTTTCTTCTACCATCACATTCATAACATCTCTCTCTCTCTCTCTCTCTCTTCTCTCCCTCTCCTGTTTTCATTCATTCACAAGTTACTGCTCATAACTTCCTAGCCAAGCTGCAAAATTTAACTCCTTTTCCTTCCACTTCTTCATGAATTAGAGAGAAAGACACGTAGAGAGAGAGAGATCGATCTAATGGAGTACGAGAGGATAGAGAAAGTTCAGGTTTGGCATTTAGCTTCCAATCCTCTCTCTTCTTATATCTATACCTTTTTAGCTTTTGCTGCTTCGTCGTGTAGGGTGTTCCACTTAAGCTCTTGGTTTTTATTTATCAAAATTGAATCTTTTTCCTGTTTTCCAAACTGGGTTGGTGGGAAAATAGTCCATATTTGCCTTAGAATTTGTTTATTTTAATTTGTTTCAATTCAAGGTTTCTGTTCTGAGCATTCAGAATAGTCTTCCCTTCTGTTCACTTTTGTGCCTCTCTCCATCGACTCCCTCCAAAGTGAATTTTTAACTTGGTTACTAAAATCATGCTCTTGCTTTTTCTACTTTTGCAATGGGTGGAAGAAGGCTTGGATTGGTCATAATTGTTTGGTGGATGCGTGAGAAAGGGAGTGAGAAAAAAGGCTGAAAAAAGGAAAGAAAGAAACAATTACCCTTATTTTTCTTCCGAGAAAAAAAAAGAAAAGAAAAAGTGTGGGTTAAAATGGTGGGGGTGGGCCTTTTAGTGGAAAGAGAATGGTCATGTACCGGGTATCATTGTTTATGAAGTGCCTTGCAAGTTGGATTATGTTTGAAACTCACTAATTGAGTTATTCTAGGCTTTTGATGAGAATAAATTTGCCATTTGTTCTTTTTTACACCTGCAGACTGGAATTATTTCTCCCAGTAAACTGAGGATGAAGTTATTAGGGCCTCATCATCATAGGAAGAAGGATGGATCCAACAATAACTCATCCAGAACCTCCCCTTCAAGGCTTGAGGATGCTGAATTTGTGAATAGCTTACTTGCTTCCAAAAATGACAATCTTGATGATGAAGGTCTGTTATTGCAATTTATTTATTTATTGCATTTATACCTACATTTTGTAATTTTTACTATGTATTAATCTGCATTTATCTCAGCTTGTGTCTTCCTATTGAACAATATATGTAATTACATAGTGATGCTGTATATATATGGATTTTGTATTTTGGTCTTTGTCACTTTGGAAGTAATTGTATACATATTCCATATTCCTTTCAGTTACATCTCCAAGCTTAGAAGTACTGTCATTAAAGCCCTCGGGTGATGCCATGCTGGACCGGAGACAGAGTGATCCAACTTCTTATGAGCCAAAGGAGACTATGCCTAAGGAAAATGGCGACATGAGTCGTGTAAAGATGCAGCATTTTTCGAAGGTTGACACTGGAAGTTCAAGCATAATTCACCCAATGAGAACAGCAGAAGATGAAAATCTTGATTATGACAGCAATGCTAGCTCGTCCAGCTTTGAGTTTGATAAAGGAGAGAGACCGGTGAACAATCCTGCAACTAGATCCCTGTTGAGACCAATGCCTTCTAAATGGAATGATGCTGAGAAGTGGATAATGAATAGACAAAATATACAAGCTAGCCATTCAAAAAAGAATACTGTACATAACCCTGCAAATCGCTTGCCAACAAATATGGTGAGGGTTGCTCCTGATTCTGCTGGTTATGATCATAAGCTCCCAACAGGCAAGGTGACAGAAACAAAGCGAGTTGATTACTGTCAACCAACATCTCTTATGGGATTTGAGAAATTCTCTTTTGTTCCCTCCAATGTGCATTCGGTTTCAGGTCAAGCACATGGAAGAAATCCCATGGTGGAGTCTTTTCCCCAAAGCAAAGATTTAAAGGAAGTAAATGAATTGGGTTTATCTTCCTCCAGAAATACAGATGATCAGACAGGTATGTTGAAGACCTCATTCTATCCCAATAATAGTGATATTTTTTTTATATCATCTTTTGGGAAAATTGAAAAATATACACACACACAAAGCATTAGTTGTAACTATTGCTGTTGCTATATTTAAAGTAGATTGAATTTGTCTATGCTGTAAATGTTGAAAGTATTTAGTCAGTGGAATAATCTCACAGGAATGCTTGTGGGGACACCATAGTGAAAGAACTAAAATAAAATTTAAAAATAAAAAAATCCTTTAAGGAAACCTTTAGTCCATTGCATAACTGGAGAATAGCAAATATGGGCTGACTGAAATTTATGATACACACTCGTTTATCTGGGAAGTTGAATGTAGATTTGTTAGCTAAGGTCTAGACCAAGATTCTTAATCTTAATATCCAAGACATATATTATGCAATTAGCATATGAATGATGTGAGTGATACATAGAAAGTACCATTCGGATATCGGTGTGCATATCCACTGCTTATACCACATTTAGATTCTTTCCACAGGTGATATATTCAGAGTTTAGATAGTGATATTAACCTGTTCTTATGATACAGTGATGCCTGGGATAAGATCTGTTGCCATGAGAGATATGGGAACTGAAATGACCCCTGTGCCAAGTCAAGAACCTTCTCGGACTGCTACTCCTGTTGGGTCGGCAACTCCACTCCGTAGCCCAACTTCCTCAATGCCTTCTACACCTAGGAGAGGTGGACCTGCTCCAACACCTTTGGACAACACAACCGATGAGGATTCACAGGTTCCGGCTGAAAATGGCAAAAAACATTTGTCTGAAGAAGAAATGAAACTCAAGACAAGGAGAGAGATTGCGGCCCTTGGCATGCAGCTTGGTAAGATGAATATTGCCGCATGGGCAAGCAAAGAGGAGCAGGAAAAGAATAAATCTTCTCCTCGGGACACAAACATGAAAGAACAGGAGAGAATTGAATTTGAAAAACGTGCTGCGCTGTGGGAGGAAGCTGAGAAATCTAAACATACTGCCAGGTTTGACTTTTACCCACATTCTCTGTAGAATAATATAAATCATGATTTTTAAAAATTAATTATAGAACCATGTAATGTGTTTATCCTTTCTATGTGATTATAACATGTTAAAATTTGCAGATTTAAGCGCGAGGAAATCAAAATTCAAGCTTGGGAAAGCCAGCAAAAGGCAAAATTAGAAGCGGAAATGAGAAGAACTGAGGTAGTTATTTGTTTACATGAAAACAAAGCTATTTCATGTTTAAACCTGAAAAATGTTATCTGAATTGATTAAAAAGCATTTTAGAGAGTGAGAGGGAGGCATAATAAATTTTATTATGATTATCATTGATATGTACCTCAATAGATGGCATGTCTATAGATCTGAAATAATAACCATGTCTCTTCGATTATATAAGATTTGATCAATTAGTAATATCACATCACATTCAATATAATGATGAAATCCATATGGTTGTTTGGCCATTATTTAATTGCAATGCAACCTTAACACATAAGTTAAAGTCTTAACCACCGTTTTACTATATATATACATTTTAGGCAAAAGTTGAGCAAATGAGAGCTCAGACACATGCAAAAATGGTGAAAAAGATTGCTATGGCAAGGCAAAGATCAGAAGAAAAACGTGCAGCAGCTGAAGCTAGAAAAAATCGAGAAGCAGAAAGAACTGCTGCTCAAGCAGAGTACATACGCCAAACAGGACGATTGCCCTCTTCCAATTTCATTTGTTGTGGTTGGCTTTGATATATACCTTCAACAAAATCCACCTTTCTCCAACATTGCTTACCTATTTTACACCGCTAGATATGGCTCATCAAAATTGGCATATATCATTTATACGTTACTTCAATCCTTGTAATTTTCTAGCACTTGAGTGCAAGTGATTGCTGAGTGATGATGTTTTACAAGTCACAAAACTCTGTTTTAAAAAAGAAATGAAAAAAATTGAAATGTTTGCTTTATTGTATCTGTCCTTTTTTAACTTTTCTTTCTATTAATGTAAATTTCGCTATGATTTGCATATCCAATTACTCTTTTTTTTAACAAAAAAATGGGACTGCTTTTTTCTGCACTTTTCAAATCATAAAATACACGAGTGAGAATCTTTAATAGAGGATAGGAAGGGAAATTAAATTAGGAGGAGTGATGCTATTTCTTAGGATTCGTTGTTTCATTTCTCCCCAAACTTTCTTGAGCTTTTAATTAGGCTATTAAATTAAAACATAATTAAGAATATGAACTTTTTTAGTACCCAATAAAGTGAATCATAGGCTTCATTTTGTTCATTACAAAAAATTCTTTTTCGCCAAAGTTGGAGTTGGACCGGTAAAAGCTTGTTGGCACTTTTTCTTCAATTTTCAAAAGCATGTTTTGACCCATTTGGGAACTTTATTACGGAATGCAACTGGGAATTGGATATGCGTTGGCAGCTTGCGTGCAACATGCTATAAACAATAAAGTTGGCTACGCCTCTTTATTCATTCCTATGACGACAACGGTCAAGTTTGTACAAATCACAATATTTTTTAATAAAATATATAAATAAATAAACAAAACTAATCTTTCATAACTCATAACACACAATAAAGAAGTGCTGGTCAATTTCTATTTTCTGCTCTTGTAACAACTTTTACAATAAGAGATGTGTTTAAGATTTGATTGGACTCCTACATATGGGGATATGGGAATGGATAAATAAAGGATAAAGATAAGATATATATAAAAGAAATAGAAAAATTATATATAATATATGATGTGATAAGAAAAGAAACATAGAAAAAAGATAGATATATTAAGATGTAAATATTCTATTTTTTTGTAAATATAGTTTTTTTCTCTTTAAACTATCATAAGGACTTGCTGTTGCAGTACTTTCATGACTCTGACAACGTTTGGGAAAGAGTATAAATATTTTAAAAGATTAAATCATAAATAATATTGACATGGATTAAAATAAGAAGTATACAAGTTTATTCAGGAGTGTGATGTCATAGGGCTGGACCGCTCGGGGCCCTGGTAAGCATGCTCATGTCCTTTTATTGTCTTCACCCTTTCACTAGCCACCAACCTAAGTAATGGGCCAAATAAATGCTTTGGGCTGAGTTTTTAGTACGACACAAATTTCCACAAGGCTGTAAAGGGGGAGTTACTTTTTTATCTTTATTTTATTTTTTTTATCTTTCTTTTTAAGTAAAAAGATAAAATTATCTTTATAAATAAGTAATTTTTAGAATTATAAATTTAAAAGATTTAAATTTCTTTCAAAAAATTACATTCAGAAGACAAATTATATAGTCTTCATTAACTTAAAAAATATGTATACAGAATAAAAATATAAACGTCTCTATATATGTTTTTAAAGAAGGATTGAAGAAAATTTTTGGATACACTGTTTTGAAATACTATGAAAAAAATATATAAATATATGTTTCAGATTTATGTAAGATAGCGGATGAATTTTTAGAGATAGATTTAATTATCCTTCGGATAAGTATTTTTGGAAGCTTATTAAATTTATTTCAAAAAATAAAAATTACGTTTTCAAAATTTATTAAATTTATTTTTAAAAATAGAAATAAAAAATAATTTGAAGATTCTCATTGAACTAGTATATGTGAAACCACAAAAAAATATGCTAGTTCCACTAGTTTGAACTTGCCTCTTCCAACATAGCCAAGTAAAGGGCATTTAGGGACCACAAGGAGTTGTTCACTAGGTTTGGACCATAGCAAATCACCTACCATATAGTAGGCCACTGGGGGGGTTCAACTCCACATGACAACATCTACAACACTCCAAAAAGACAGTGCTCTTAAGATATCTTAGGCCTTGAGATACGAGATCTTATGAATTTCATAGAATAGGAAATATGAATCTAAAGAACACTCAAGACCTTGGGATTTATAAGGACACGATGCTTGGATTTTCCCAGCACTTGTTTGTTTTTTTCTCTAATGACTTGTATAATTTTTTTTAAAAAAACTACCAATTTCATTTTTTGATTTATTCTATTGTTTCCTAAATCCAAAAGAAAATAAAGACTCATCACAAATGCCTTTAAACAAAAATTGACATCTCACTAGATAATAAAAAAAGATGGCTCATTATTTTTGTTTTATTTTTATTAATATGGAAGTCACTTCGTTTTTGTTAAAATATTTGATATTAGTTTTGACTCACTTAATATAGTTAAAATAATTTGTCACTTTGTGAAGTCACTTACTATCCTAGCCTATGAAAATGATTGAGTTACCTGTAAAATAACTATCCCATCTTTTGTTATCAACAACTTCAAGTAACGCTTTTTAACTATCATTTGATCCAAAAATTTCTATAAAAGTAAAACCTGAGAGCACTGTTGAACCAAAAAAAGATTACGACCTAATGATGGCTTCTTTACCTATTCCAAAACATTTGATTGAATATTCCTCCAGAAAACACCTCTAAAAACAAAATTGATAAAAAAAACCTATGAGAAATTGTTAAAATATGAAAATGATATTATTTTACATTAATTGAATAGTTATATTATTTCATATTTGAAGAGTTGCCTTGTTTCATTTAAATTAAAAACTTGTTTTGTGGTTTAATTTAAGGATTATACTGTTTCATGCAAGTTAGTTGTTAAGACATGAATTAAAGGATATGATGTGACTATTCATGATAACCCAAACTAATATAAAAGTGATTCTTCATATAAGATAACTAGTAAAATTGTGTGACTCTCTATAAAATGATATTAATTTGATAAATGTAACTTTTATGAATAGATACAAAGTGTTTATAAATATGGATATTCTCCATGCACAACTTTCAACTTGAATTTCTACTTTATTTTCTCAACTAATTTATAAAAAAAAAAATTTATCTTGAATGTGATGAAACCAAAAATTTTATTTTGTAAACAACATTGTTGTTATAGCTTGAGCTTTGAAAGTGTAAGTCATATTTAAGAATTTTTGTTGTATATGAACAAAATTCATTATCAAACTTAAGTTGCACATAAATCTCCTAATTGGTGGGGATGTGAAAGCTTGAAGAAAAATCCTTATCCAACCCTTGATAGCATGGTGCACACTTTTTTAAAAATCTTTTTTATCATCTTCTATCCTTCAGAAATCTATTTCTACGAACAACGCCAACACATGAACCACTCAGAAAAATACCAAGCAAAATCAATGAGAAACACATCCATGGTCATGAAAAGAAATACATTATTAGATCTTTTCCAATATGTACTCTTTAGAAAACCATAAATTGACTCATTTGTTCATTTCAAACCGCTTAGACCCAAAATCTTCCACCCCTCCATTTTTACATGCTTCACTAGCTTACGGATCCACTAATTTTTTTTATAATTATTATCCGTAATTTTTCACTTTTCAAATCCATCTCGAAACAAATTGACTTAAGATAAATTGATGATAATTAAATATGTATTTTTTTTTATTTTTATATAACATATTAACCAATAGATTCACATAATTATATAATAATATATACTTATATCCAATAATTTGACAACATAATTCAGTTTTATAATAGACATAATATTTATATAATATTAATTAAATACATTTTAATGAAACATAATATTAAATGGATTTATTGAAATACTATTTCTACTTTAGTGATTTTTTCTTTGAAAATAATGGTTTTTTTATTATCAATTAAAAAAAACACTTGGTGCAGGCCAGAAAAAAAAAAAAAAAAAAGGTACTTGTGGCATAATGCTTGATGCTTGCTTATGGAATCCTAGGATTCATGTTTGAGTCTCCCAGCGGGTAGATTGGAGTTTTCTTAAAATTAACGTGAATCAATTACGTGGTAGACCAATGAATTATGTAGTATGTAGTAGTTCAATATCCGCTTCTTAGATTATCGATTTCATAGACGTAATCGTATCGACCAAGAATATGGGTAACAGTTTGAACCACAACAATGACTCTGGTCTCACTCTCTACTTTTAGGGAATAAGAACTTAATTTGAAGAAATAATTATTTTTTAAAAAAACTCTCTAAAAATAATTTCTTTTAAAATGAGATAAATTACACATTTGTAAGGATAGAGAAAGATCCGTTTTGAACGATTTCGGGCCGAAGATGACGGCTTATTCGATATTTCGGATTGTGTTAATAACGAGTTATGTGAGTGAGCATAATTAATTTAGAAGCAGCAAATTAGAAAGAGAAGGAAAGGGAGAGCCGAAGAGGGAGAGAGAAAGCAAACAAACAACTCCACAAATGAGCCTCACAACACGATGCAAAATGTAAAACACAAACAGAGAACGAAGAAAGCAGAACAGAAAAACACAATGACCGTGAGATACAGTCACATGAACCACAAGATGATTATATAACAAAAAACAATCAACACATTGTCGTTCAGATGCAGAATTCGACGAAATTTTTTTGAAACTCACTCATCTCCATTTTTTACTCACAATCAAAGACCATATTTTACCCATCCGTTTATGTCAAACATGCCTGGGTCATCTCTGGTTTCAGAGGGTGGTGGATAGTTGCTCACCTCTACACATTTGTTTTATATATGCAGCATAAGAAGTTTAGAACATAGGATTCACTTCAAAAAGTGTGTGAAATGATAGTTGTTGATTGAAAGATTAATAATTGGAGGGGTAAACAAATTATTAAATACATGTATGTCATCCTAATTTCGACCATTAATTTTTCAGTTAACGATTATCACTTTGCTCCATCAGAGGAATTTTAAAAATTTACTTTCCTACCGACTGCCTGAAATTTGTTTACTGCATATACTAAAAAAAATTAAGCTTGATTTGACTGATGAGAACAAAAAAAGGGAGAGTATGATAAGTGCCTGCTTAGAATTGAAAATGAGAAAATCAATCACTTACACACATTGCAGAACAAAACACTTTCTCCTTGTGTTATTTAACTTCTATTTATCTAAAACTACTTTTAGTTTGATCAAGTAAACGACCTATTTAGCTTTGATCAACCGAAAAGAGAGGGGGGCATGATTGACCCGAGTAAACTGAAATAAGATTAGTCTATTGAGTTATATTATTTGTTTTTTATTGATTAATTGTTTGAAATTAACAAAATATTTTCTTCGGCAACCAAACTTTCTTTTATGTATGCGCAGTTATTTCTGTCTGGTCTAACGAAATCGAATAAACCGACGCCAGCAATGGAATCCGCCAAAAATAACATATTGTAAAACACAGTTTGTGTAAGAGTTAATCAAATTGACACAAAATCAATATAGATTAAAATAACCGATCACCAACTGATCAGTCTCAGCTAGCAGAATCAACTCTTCCGAAGATGAGAAATTCAAAAAATGACTAGATATCACAAATCCTTGACAAAAGCTTAGTGCTGTTAGTATTACTAAAACTGAGTTTGCTATGCAATTGCATTCACATGCCATATATCAATAATCAATATCATCAAACAATGTTTAAGGCCATACAATAACAACCAATATCTTAAATAAATAGTTTGATTAATCACTTAGAATAGAAATTTATTATGAGAACTTATTATCCCACAGGTGTTGAACTGTATAATTCAATAATGGGATCGTTCATTGTAAAGTCTTCTATATAAATTTATTTTAATACTTTTCACAGTAAAACTTATTCTTTTGAAATATGTCAACATTAATGTAAAATACTTTCTTTTAAAAAATAAAACCTTTATTACATCATGACTAACTTTTTTTTTAAATAAAATCTTATCATTTTTAAATGCTTAAGGCTAATGTTGACATTTGTTTAAAATATTATGAAAAGATCAGAAGCTAATTTTATAACCTTAACCTAACAATTCTTCTTAAAAGAATATAAAAATATCACAAGTTAATTCCATAACCTTAACCTAAAGAAACCCTATTTAAGTTGATAAGCTGAAATGTATTTTGTAAATTCATAAATCACAATGTTCAAAATTCCGAAAGAGTGAAGATAACGGTGGGCATTGGTTCCATTCATAATAACTTGAAGAAGGCCTATGCTATAGGATTGCATACCTTGTCATTTGAGAACGCTGGATTCTCCATGGAGCCCGTGCCTGCTATGTTAGTTTCATTCACACCAGGAATTGTGGGAAGAATCCACCTCATTCTTGCTTGCTGGGTTCGTCCTAGGGATCATGGATCTCTTAGCTAATATAGGGTGTCATTTTCTCTCTAATAGACAAGAACCGATTAATCCATTCCTATTATTTACTTATTCAACAATTACATCACCCTCTATCCTCCAAAACAAACCGCATAAACGAGAAATGCACGCATAATTCCATATCATAGCTCTCAAAATTAAACTTTCACATTTCATAACAAATGAAAACAACCATGTATGTCCTGGTAGCAAGTGTCAAAAAAACAAAATGAAGGCACAAATGACAAAATCTAGAGATTCAAATAAGAGAAGGAAAAGGTGGTTTATGCGCAGCATTGAACACCTTGATTACAGGTCTTGAACGCTCAAACCTGGAAACATCAAATGCCATGCATCATACAATATTAGATGATCAGCACATATACATATAACATGAAAATAGTGTTAGAGAAAAGTATAGAAAGAGTAACTAACCGGGAGGGAGAGATTGCTTCAATTTATCGGCTTTCTCAGGGTCAAAGACGCAGAGAGTATACAAATACTTGGAGCATCGAACCTTGAACTTAACAACGTCCCTGCTTCTCTTGATTTTCACGGACCTCGCATCCTTCCTTCGCGCCGTAAGAAGGAAATCCTTAATCTCGTGGATCTGCTTAGGCTGTGTTGTGTACAAACGCCACAATCATCACATAAACATTCAATATTTATTCATTCTGCAAATAAACATTGAAACCTACAAACTCAAATGCCAATTACCATTGTGGTTTGCGGCTTCTGAGGGACGACGAACGAACAAACTTACTCCGCCGCTTCTTCACTATCAACACCAAATCCTCTCCCCATTTCTCTTACATAAACCCTACTCTATCTGTCACTCCGCTATCCGGCCCAAATCCACTTCTCACCGCATTTGGGCTTCATCCAATGGCCCAAGTCTGCTCACCACTTCTTTTTAGTAGGGTCCGCGCCATTTTGCTTTAAAGTTAGTTATATTATAACCTCCAAATTTTATTTTTATTTAATATTATTCACTTTAATTTCAGTATCACTATTTATCTTTAATTTTAACTTATATTTTTAACAACTTTAATTATGAAGGATAACTAAGAAAAACAATAATAAATACTTTACACGAATTGTAAAACGTGTTTTAAAAAGATTTCTAAAACTTTTATAGAATGGATCCAAAAAAAGCATAAATTAAAAGTATTTTTTAATCATTTCAAGGAGTAGAGATTATTGAAATAATTTTTTACTCTCTCAACAATTTTTTTATATATTTAGGCAAAATTTAAACCACTGTTAATATTTTTATGAAACATAATTATATACCAGTCTATGTTAAGTTTTATTTAGATTAACTTAGGTTGTTTAACTTTAAAAATACTGTTTTATTTATGTAAGATTCAAAAATTTAAAATTAAATGATTCAAGCGAGGTGTATACCTTTCTAAAGTTTTAATTGTTAGATCAGCTCATATATATATTCACAGTATAGTCTTTACAATTTTGGTGAATAGGTACAAACTACATACAGACGATTACAGTGGTGGTGCACTGAGGAATCGGTACTTGGCATCCATTGTGATTCGTGTCTTCTATGTGGCTAAAATCCGATTATATTCTTAGAGATTCAATTCGAAACATATTTGTCAATCTCTTGAATCAATTTGAAATAAAAAATTTCTCAAAATTTTGATTTCAATAAAAATCAGAAAATGAGCAAAGAGAAAATTAAAGAAATGAACGTAGCAAGGAGAAAATAAAAAACCTGTGAGGCGATAACCACTGAGCAATAATGAGAGAAGAGAAGCTCTAAGACCACTAAACCAGCATAGTATGCGATGTCTTCTAATCCATGGGAACAAAAAAGGAAGAGAATGAAATGATTTTTCCCTTAATTACAAGTTTGCCACATTGTTTTCCCTGTTTTTATTTTAAAAAAGTTTACAAAGAAAACATTGAAAATGAATTTTTTTTTTTTTCAGAATGGGCCTGATTTAGAAATGATTTTTCACTTAATTACAAGTTTTCTATCATGTTTTCCTCGTTTTCATATTCAAAAGTTTACAAAGAAAAATTGAAAATGAATTTTTTTCAGAATGGGCCTGATTTAGACAATATTTTTCTAAGAAAACATTCTTTAAAAATCAAGCAAACATGTTTTCAACTTTATTTTCTGCTTTGAAGGAAATAAAAAAAAATAGGTAATCTAAACAAGCGCTAAACTTTTCTAAGAAAATAAAACTTTTGCTGAAAATTAACATATTATTCCTAAAAAAGTTGATTAATAGCAATCAAATGTAACCTGTAAACTTCTCCAAAAATATTATTTCTAAGATCGCCTAAAGACTTTCCATTAAGGCTTGTGTTATTAAAAACTAAAACTTGTTTATCCATGTTTACTTACATCACTTGCAAAATTGCCTTACGGAGGAAGAATAGACAATTTATTTAATTACTATATAATAAAATTTTCTGCTAATCCACATGCGCTGAATTTTCGCTGACGTCTTTTTCCACTCATACCATTTCCTTTTTTATTATTTTTTCCCTTTATTGTTGGTCAAATAATGGGCCACTAAAAATTTATACTGAAAAGCCTTTTTTTAGTTTCATAATTTTTTCTTAATGGAAATGTTTCTCTAATGAAAAGCACACAAGATCAAAAGTGTGTTATTTGTTTTGTCCATCGGTTAAACTAGAATAATAAAAAAAGTACATCCCATAAACAGATGGATCACAATGGAGTGCGTGTCAAATATGGTGTGGGATTAGAAAAGGTTACTCCTTAACTTTTATTTTCTCCAAGTGCTAAAACGGGTAGGATTAAGATGAAGCTACATTTTGAACCTGCATGCAAAACGTTTTCTATTTTTTATTTTTATTATTCTGTACAAAAAATTATGAAAATAAAAAAATAATTATTTTCTGTTTTTATATTCTATTTTCACCTTCAGTATAAAAATTAAAAAATAAAAATAGAACAAAAATAAGATGGTATTTTTATAAATAAAAATAAAAATATAACATTTTCTGAAAGAAAAGAGGGCCTCAGATGCTCACTTTATTCAATGTTTTAGAATATTTTGTTCTTTTGAATGCCCTAAATAGTTTTTAATCTTTTGAAAATGCTCTCATTAGAAACTTCAGAGCATAGAGGATTTCAACACTTCTAAATGTAAAGCTTTTATTTTTATAAATAGGTGCCCCAAACAAAATTTTGATCAATTTATGAGAATAAAAAGGGAGACAAACTTTCAATTAGAACGTATTATTTGCCATCCGTTTGTAATATGTTCCAAATTATCTTTATAATGAAAATCTAGCTAGGAAAAAAATATTTAATATCCAATAATATGTTTCAAAATAATATTTTGATAATTTGTTTTTAAAATATTAAATTTTTTACTAACTAAGAATATTATTGGTTCCTCAAGCTTCCCTTCCTCTCTCAGATTATACTCATCATAATTCTGGCATGGGAAGACATGCGTGAAAATGAACTATTACCACTTTAAATGTTGAAGTGCTCTTTGTATTAAAAGTAGTATCCGATAGTATGAGGACCATTACATGAAGATAACGGAACAAATATGATAAGAGCAAGAGTAGAAACCCCAACAACTGTGATACTATTGTGTGTTCATCATCTTCTGTAGCTACATCAAACAAGGAACCCTAGAGGACGTAGCTTCACATGCAGATATGCTGCCATATTATTAAAGGCTAAATAATTTTTACGATTTGTATTAGTATGTCAAGTTGTTAAATAATTGAGTGCTTTCACTTTCAACGCCGGAAATCAGGTTAAACCATTGGATGCAAATTTTGAGTAATTGGGCTGTTTTTTAAATTCCAAAACTCTATACCTTAAATAATAAAATAATCACTGCAAGTTCTTCTCTTTCTTACTCATTCTTTCATTGTCTCACTTACTCACACACATATAAAGAGACACATACATATAACTCGGTTAGTTATAATTCAAGTCACACTTACACTTTGTTTAAATAAAAAGGAAAAAAAATACGAGAATAAAAAATAAAGTAAAAATAAAATAAAAAAATAAGTTGTTTATATTAATAGAAATAAGAGAAAATAAGTGAAAATTTTTATTCGCTTATTTAATTGAATGAAAAAAAGATATATTAATAATAAAATTTTTGTAATAATAAAAAAATTAATTTAATATAAATTTAAAATTTTTTACAATACTTTTATAATTTTTATATTATATAAAAAAATTATTTAAAATAAAAAATTTTAAAACAAAACCAAAAAAACCCTCCTCCCTTTCTATCTCTCTCCCCTTTTCTTCTCCCTCGTCTTTGACAGAAAGTTTTATTTAGGGAAGTTTCATAACTTTTTATTTTTACTCAAACAAATAATTTTTTATTTTCATTTCAAAATCATCTATTCTACATGATTTCCTGCTCTCTTCGATACAGAAAAAAAAATTGAATTGAATTAGAACCAAGATCACATATGCCTACTTATTATTAACACGACAAAAAATATTATTTATTAATGATTTAATATAAATTATTTTTTACAAATATAAATTTTTAACAAAAAATATATTATTATATATAATATCATGAATTTATAATAATAGTAAAATATATTATAGTGATAAATAATTTTGTTAGTAACTAATATATATTATCAATATTTCAAATATTATTATGCATTGGCTATTAGTATTGACATTCAAAGTTTATACTAATAATTTGATTTTGTTAGACAAAAATTGTACCGAGAAATATTATTCTGTCATTTGATAAATTTTTATGATAATGAATAATTTATATATATAGTATCTACATATATTCCTTTTTGGTAAAATAATATTCACACTTATTGATTACAATTGTCAAAAAAATAAATAACCCGTAAATTATAATAATGTATGAACCTAATTTAAATTGACGAGAGTGAATAGTTAATCACCCAATCTTAATAATTAAGATTCTTAGTTTTTCCAAGGATAAAAATAATAGTTTAAAATTAAGATTTTATGTAAATCTCAATTTTTTTATTATTGAATCAATTAAGATTCTTAATTTGATAAATTATAATTGTTCAATATCAGCAATATATTGAATTTGGAAATTCATTAATAAAAAACAGTATAATACATATTTGATAGTTAACATGAAAATTAGGCACAACTCCATATTGCATAATGCATTTGTAGCGTTTATGAGAAAGAAGAGAATTAATTAGTAGAATGGAAACAAGAAACGACACGATGGATGCACGTGTTTAACAAGTTTGCCAGTTTGCTAAAACATTTTGGGTCATGTTGTCGGTGACAGAGAAACGCCAGAAACTTAAGTACGTAAGAAAAAGAGAAAAGGAGAAGAGAGTGAGATTAAGATGGAATGTAAATTATGTTGAACAATAAAGGTGGGGTATAGGGTTGTTGGGTTGCCAACCCTACCCTTTTTTTTATTGGTATTATTATTATGGTGGATAGTGCCTTACCTTGTCACCATTCCATACCCAGAAAAAAGCACATACCTAATTAGGCAACCCCACAACATGCATCGAAAATTTGCACATTTGAACCCTACACTCAACTCCAACTTTATCCATCTAGTCCCACTATATACCTTTACCCTATATCTATACCCACATCTTAAAAGGAGCCCTCCATTGCCCTACTTCTTATGCAAGACAAAACCCCTAGATTTCAACTTTTTGACTCATCCTTAACCCAATCTTTGACACTAATTTTAGACTCACTTTTTCTAATCTAATCATAATATAATAACTAAACTATGTTTCTAAAATTATAATTTATACGATTAATTACGGTTAAATACTCCTTAAACTAAATTAATTAAATGAAATATAAGACTACGTGCACTAGCAATTTTATTATTTAAATATTTAAATATTTGATTTTGTATTTATTCTTATGTATAAATATCTCTATCACTCATAATAGGTTAAAATTAAAGAGATTATTTGTTTGTTTATTTATGGATAATAGAAATAATAATATTTAAGAGTTATACAGACTACTCAAAATTTTATCATTAGACCTTTTCTAATAGATTAAAAAGCTTATTTTGTTTTATAAAAAATTAAATTTAAAAGAAGCATAAATAATTATCATCAGTTTAAATATGTCTTTCTAAATTTACAAAATTACCAACATACTCATACTCTTTACTCAAACATACCAAATAATATAATTATTATTTTTTGAAAAATTAATATTATAATTAACAATAAATGTTATAAAAAAAAGTTTCAGTGTCCTTGAATTTTAACTGCAGTTGAAAGTAAATTTGACTACTTGATGGCTCCCAACTCATAATTTTCAATCTCAATAAATTTAAACCAATAATAAAAATTATGTTAGAATGTGGTACTAACATTTTAGAAAAGTATTTATGAAAATAAATGTATAATTTAATATTTTTATTTAACAAATGAGAGAATTAATAAAAAAGATATTAACAGAATATTAAAAATCCACTTGTGTCATTAGGTTATTCTTATATATCGACCTGTCCGTCCCCACGTGTATCCAATATTAATCAAAACCTGTAGATTTTTTTTTTGGTCAAGAAAGCTCTACACCTTGAGAAAGAAAAAATATTAACGGGATTAATTTAAGTAATACATGTTAATTATCTTTAAGTAAGGTTTTGGGTTGAAACCTTTTATATGAAAAAAATAACTGTTGGAAAAAATAACTCTTCCAAGATATAAATGTTCCAGGCTCCAGCAATATTACCTTTTATGCAAGATACGTGTAATCTAAAAAAATATTAAACAAAACCTGTTTTGTAGGTAAATGTCATAACAACTTAAAGATAACATTGTCGAATTTTATACTACAATTAGCAAATCTCTTAAGTTGCCATGAGATAATTAATATTTCCCATGTGATCAAGCTAGAACTATTTTGGATAAGATCAAAGTATCTTTTATTGATGACAATCATGTCCAAATCAGTAGGATTATTATGGGTGACAAAAAAAAATTTAGTTTTTATTAGTTAAACTGGATTAACTTCGGCTAGTTGATCCACATGTTAGGTAATGATGAAACCAAAATTTATTTCTAAACTAGCTCTTCAACTTTGCAGATTAAATTAATCGATTTTTTTTTATTTAGAGTGTGCTTATTTGTAATTTAACAGAATATTTTTGAAGAATTAATATTGTAGGAATTAAATTTTAAAAAATAAATTATACTCTTTAGAAATAATATTTTTAAAGTGAATTAAAAATGAATTTAATTCAATAGTCAAGTAAACTTTCTTGTAAAATGTAAATATAGATATATTTTTTCGACCTAATAGCCAAAATCATTTCTTATTAATAGAAAAGTTAAATATTTTGTTATATCTCAAAATTAATTCTACTTACCAATGAATTGATAATTGATTTTGAAAACCAAGAAGCTCGCCAAACTTGAGCGAGTACTGTCTGAATAGATTCTGTTTGCGGCAATCGAGCTTTTTGATTCAATGGCAGCACGTTTGTTTTATATGCCTCCAACCACAAACACAGGTTGGGAGAAAAGCAGAAAACTGGGTCTTTCATTCATCGTTTTTTTAATCTGTGTTTAAAGTAATCTCAAGCGTTTACTTTGCTTAAGACCGTGTGCCACAATGAGCTTAATCTCATTCAGATGCACACTATGCTATATTAGACTCTACTTCTTTTTGTTTTTTATGTAAACTTCTTTATTTCATTTTAACTTAGAGTTTACTTCTTCAAATAATTGATCTTACATTAAAAAAAGTTGTGATCTATTTAATATTATTAATTTATATAGAGCTAAACAAAATGATAGATCTACTGTATTTTGGAAACAATAGAAAATCTATCTATTATACACCTTATACGTAAATATTGGCAATGATTTTTTTCTTTTCTTTTTTTACGGTAAGCACGGTAAAATATTAGGAATTGGAAACTAGTTTATAATTTATCACTATATTTAATAATTATTATTATAGAATATTTCTTTGAATAATAATACTGGTAGATAGCATCAAATATACTAGTCAAGATTCTCTTTAGTTATTGGAAAGGTGCATTTCCAAAAAAAAAAAAAAAAACTGGTACATCAGCATCAAATATACAAGTTAAGATTCTCTTTAGTTACTAGAGAGGTCCATTTGTGTGTAGATCCTTACATATATATAAAAAAGAAAAAAAAATAAAAAAAGATAAAAATAAAAGAAATAAAAAAAAGGAAATGAAAAAAGATCTTTATTCCAAATATGATAAACATATTGTGGGATATATATTAATCATTTTCTAATCTCATTTCTCCTTTTCCTATCTCATTTCTCCTTTGGCTCCTTCTAATAGTTAAGCTATTACTTTATAGAAATTGTACATAAACTATTGTATCTTAACCAAAACTGTACTTTGTAGGTGAAGATTTGATGAGTTCACTCCAGCTGTTGCCATTAGCAGTGTTTCTGTCCCTCAACGTTAGGTAGTGATTTTCAAACATGACGGAAATTTGATGCTTTTAAGATTGCAAATACTTAGTACGTGAAGGAATAAACAAGGATCGAAATGGACAAATACACAGTTTTCGCTTTGCTATTCATGAAGCAAAACCATCACAACTAAAGTGAAAGGGTGCATGGCCAAAACGAAGAAGAATACAAAGTAGGCCACTTTCACATTTATGAGAAGCACCAAGTGATGTGTTCGCCGTCCTTGTAATTGTAGAGAGACACATCACATGGGTTTGGTGTCCTCTTCATGTTCTAAGTGTCACATCAACCTTTCCCCAAATGCTTAGTTATCAAAAAGGTCAAGAATTCCATATCAGCTATGTCCTCTGTTACCATCCACTTAACCTTCATGCATTAAAGGTTTTTTACCAAACAGTTCCCAGCACTTGTAAAAGATCAAGGAGTCCATTTATCATCTTCAAATTGTCTGGTATATACTTGGTCAAATACATGCCCCAAATGATTTAGCCAAGACAAGATTAAAATAAACGTACCAATATAACTCCGGTATAATATTTCATTAGTTTTTTAACCTTACATAGACTTTCTTTAATTTATATAACAATATATCAATTATCATCACATTTAGTTGTTTATGCAAATATATGAATAAGAAAAATTAAAATAATATAATAAAAAAAAGAACAGAAAAAAATTTAAACCTTAGGATAAGAAAATGTAACTTTCGCCAAACTATGGAAATATAGGGAGAGATATGTTCAGGCATTGAGTTCCTAACAGATTGAAGTAATCAATAATATATTGTAGATAACACAATGACAAGATGCCATATAGTTACAGTGTTTAGCTTATGAATGGTCCTAAGCAGCAAAAACAGGAAAACAAAAACAACAGGTTTTTAAGTAGAGACTATAAAACTACAACTAGGCAGTACTTCCCACCATTGACAAAAGGATCAAGAAGTACGGATAATAATACAAAAGAGAGAAGGAATTCATAGTATTGAATGTCACATTGTTCAGTAGTTTAAAGACCCCACAGTTGTTATCCCAGTGCTTAAATTTCTTGGGTCCTCACGGCCAACATAGTCGTCACAGACGCCATTAGAGAGCCTCTGAATTGGAACCGAGTTCAGAAGCTCAAGGCCACTGTTGCCCATTTGCTGCACTTCCTGAGGGGAAAGTATCTTGATGCACCCTACACTATTTACAAATTCCCTGTCACACCAAAGATCATGTAAGAAAAAAATGCCATCACCACCATTTGGTCAATTTGGTTTTTTGCTTTCACAAAAAACTCAAGGCCATCACCACCATAAGGATAAAAACAACCGGTAAAGAATGGATTATGTAACTTGGTTATTCTTGTAAAACGGGATTTCATTTAAAAAAGAAAAAGAACAAATAATACTTACGGCCAGGGGCCATCACCGAGGAGAAGAACATCATTCTCTTGGTCAACGAATACAAGCTGCCAGCCTGATCTCACAGGGTCCTCCAACTCACCTTCAAGCCCAAACATGCGAGCAAGCTCACTGCGTAGCTCGTGATAGCTGGTGAATTTAGTGATATCCAACCATCTTCCGAAGGACCCTGACTTGTAAACCTGTAATTTAAAAAACAAAATCATAGATGAAGATCCAAGACTTGAATAAGCCGAATTTTAGTATGTATCACAGCATAGTAATGAGAAAAAAAAAATTAGCGTTTAAGCTGAAAGAGATTACTTCAACAGGAAAAGCTCACCTTCACAAAGGTTTTGTTTTGTGTGTTTCCTTGGCCCCCATTTTCGGGAGTTTGCAGGAAACCTGATTCACCGATATTGTGTGTCATTCCAGGATTCAATGAAGTATCAGTGCCTGTGGTGTTCAGGTAATTGGATGATTGAAAAGGTATGGTTGGTGAGTCACTGTTGCTGCTGACTCCCTTAAGGCTTGACATCCCATTATGCACTAGAAGCGATGAGGGCTCTATATTAACACCAAACAAAAGATGGTTTTGTGGATCAGCGCTCCCTTCTATTGCACACTCCCTACCAGGAAAGGGTGGCAATGTAATGGCATTTTGGGACATGGTGCTCGGTGGCTGCCCTAACTGCTCCACTTGAGGCAGAACACATTGAGATGCTCCGGAAGAAAGGAGAGGATCCACTGCAACACGCTTGGAGGGCCATGTAGTTGAAGATTGAACAGGAACCCAAGAGCTAGTTCTAGGAAGGTTGAGAAGGTGAGATGTCTCATCATGGGGAAATGAACCTAATATGCCATGCAGGGGAGAAACGATAGCAGTAGTTGCAGGGTTCCCATTTGAATCAGAAAAACTTTGCTGATGGCCCAGCGAAGAGATAGCTTGCATGGGTGGTGGTTGAGATTGAGGTGCTGAAACAAACTGAGACATTGAAGAGACAGAACTTGAAATCTGCTGCAGGTGATCTACCACATGTGGTTGGGATTGTTGTTGTTGCTGCAGAAGATGGTTCTGATTTTGATTATTGAATGAGTGCTGATGCTGTAGATACTGCTGAAAATGTGTTTGAGTTTGAGCCTGAGATTGAGATGGATGAGGATTTTCTTGACTATTTTGAAAACCCTGCTGAGGTTGAGACTGCTGCAACACTTGGGTCTGCATTAATGCAGAAGTCCTGTTGGGGAAGTTCTGAGGTTGCTGAAATTGAAGTAAGGAAGAAGGATGCTGTTTGGAAGGATCTAAAGTCCTCATATCCTGAAGTGCAGCAGCAGCCATAGCTTGGTACATATCTGTTTGCAAATTCACCATGGAGGGATCAAGCCTTGGCTGCATCCAAGGACTAACACCGATTCCCGGAAAATTAAGAGACTGAAGCCCTCTATCTGCATCTCGAAGCCACAATAGTGAAGAATTCATACTAAAATCATCATCTTTCAAGCCTGCTACGATTCATTATGGAGGATCAATGAGAATGGGTTTCCATTGATGTATAAATGAAATTGACTTGGAAATGTAATAGCATTCTAAGTTTAAAATAGATCAGGTAGTCAGAATGTTCAAAAATATTTTTGACTCAAAGGTGGCAAGAAGAATACCATGGAATGAAGGCATCCCTGGAGGCCATGGTCTTTTAAGCCTAAGGGGGAATGGAGATGGATACATCGGAAATGTTGTTAATGGCTCAATTTCCCACAAAGATACTCGAGGTTGCCTCTCGCCAGCTGTGGATTCATCCCAGCCAACCTGCAACTCAAGTCAAAGCCATATTTAAAATTCATCCTCAATCCTTTAATGAGACAAATTGATTCCAAGCAAGATAATATTAATCTTACTTCTGAATATAGGGGTAACATTCAATTCAATAATAGAAAATCAATGAAATATCACAAATGTTTCAATACAGACCTTGACTGAACGCCAATGTGAATTTGGCCACCGGACAGAATCCAAGTCACTAATGCCAGTTATTGTACCCATGTATCTGCATGAGCATATATACATATATCAGTGGTATAAACAAGTATCAAAAACACTAAAAACGGACTGACCATATTTATCCGGTCAACTAAGAATTTAATCATGCAAACTTTTTTTTATGACATTCAACAGCATAATTGACGATAAAAATAAGCATATATTTGAGTCCAAGTGTCTACATTTCGCAACAAATTATAGATCATCAATAAAAAATAAATATAAAAAGGTAAACTTTTGTTCAGGAAATAGATTTATGACATGTTTAGATTAATGAAATAAAAAAATATCTGTATGCTGTATTGAAATTAGGTACTGATAAATAGTCATACAATATGGTGCCATGCACCTATATTTGATATGACATGGGAGACCAGATTCGAATATCAACTTAGTTTTAGAGTCAAATTTTAATGTATAGATGCAATACTTAGAATAAAGCAGCCTATTTCTTTATTAAAATAAAGCATAAACTAAGCACAAAATGAAATTCATTAATCTAATACTTATGACGCGTGCATAATAATGCCCAGATCGATGTTTTATAAGCTCCTAGAATATTAGGGTCCATCATGCACAACAGAACGAGATCTAAAGCACTTCACGAGACAAAATTATAGGGACCATTCAACACAAGCCAAGATTTCTACAAATGTAGGCTATGGCTTACAGCAGCTTTGAAATTTAAACCATGTTTCATTTCTAAAATCATATTGCATATTAACCTTAATTTACCAAAATATTAAACATAAAATGGGAAAAGCATTTCCACCATCAATTTCAACAAGTTTCAAAACCTACCGCCGCACACTAGATTCCTCTGTTTCAAACAGCATCCTGAAGCGCATACCAACTGAAACTCGAGTATGATACACAGCTTTAACATATTTTGCTAAGGGTATGACAAATTCTGACGGGCTAGCACTGAATTGAAAAAAAAAATTGTCAAATGACGTATATATATCATAACTTGAATCTCTACAAATGTATGACAGTCGTACCGTGGGTTATAAAAGATGGTGAAACGACTATTTGTTGCAGCTGCATGAGCCGCAGCAGCAAGAAGCCCCAAGTGCATGCTATCACTTGACAATACTGATGAAGGCATTGCAGGTTGAGGTCGATTAGCACGCCGAATGCCAAGAAGCAACTGATTCTTTTCATTCCTGTTGAAGAAAATACACTTTAATTAGACCATTTATCCAATTATTGAAATCACAGAATTACGAATGAAATTAACTATGCTCATATAATATCTTTAAAGCCTAGATGAAAAAGCGAGTAGCAAGGAGAAACAAGAAGCAACAACTCTCATAAAGCCCGAACAATACGGTAGCACAACAAACAGGAAGGCCATACTTCAATAGCAACCCAATTAAGGATTCATGGTTCAAAATGTCAAGGGCAACATAGTGCTACATTCCAAATGGCCAAATGTACAAATCAAACCGCTTGGTTCGGGGAGACATGTCAAATCAACATAACTGCCAAACGTCAATTTCAAAATACATAATGAAAAATTGGAGTGAAAGGAGCAGAAAATTACTTACCAGATAAAAAGCACCGAATCACCAGCAACTAGTCTTTTAGCACTCACAAAGACACTCCATCCTGTTGTAAGTAGATGCCTTTTGGGCTGGCCTGCAGAAAAAAAAATCAAAGATAATAAATGGAAAATGAATTTATTTTCAGCACCCCAGAAAAAAAAAATCCAGAAGTAAAAAATTAATTAAAAAAAATCAAATCCTACATTTGCAATTAAAAAGGGGTAAAGGATCTCCACTTTATAACTCACCACGGAAGATATGTCTGAATTTCCATTCATTACCATGCAAATCCCTTGCAATTAACTCTTGAGCAGGTGGCTGTTGTGTAAAGTCCTGTAGATCAGAGTTATGAAGTTCAGAAATTCGGAGATTTAATGAACAAGACAACAAGTCAGAAGTTTTAGAGCATGACTCTAACAAAATTTTACCAATGGAGGAAAAACTTTTTCAGCTGCTCTGCGAGGAACAGAGAATCCCCCATGAGTGCTAGTGTCACTGGCAGTCAAAATTTTACAAAAATAGTTTGTTGGCTGTTTACTGGGAGTGCCCAACTCTGCTGGAAGGTACGCCTCCTTTTGTTCTTGCTATAAACATGGGCATAGTCAACAGTTGAAATTTGAATATAAACATAAAACCCACACAACTAGTCATCAATTAAGAAAGGGAAACCTACAGGACTCAGAGGTTGCAAGGTCATCTGTGCGTATACTTCATCTGTCTCAGTGTCTGCCTGAATCCGAAAGAAATGAATTAATTAAAGAAAAAGAGAATGCAGAAATAAGCAAATGGGGGAATGTTAAACCAGGAAACCATAATGAACAAGCTTACTGCTGTCAAAAGAATAAATAAATAAACAAGTCTTACATGCATTGTCACATTATGAAGTTGACAAATAAGCTGTGGTGGTAAGCTTGGATAGTTGGGTATATGGCCATCCACTTCCCTGTTGGTAGACACAGCAACCTAAGCAGAAAATTGCTGATACAGGTTATGCATGCATGGAGATGTTATCAAATATAAAAAAGTTCATGTGCTGCTTTCTCGGTGGTTATATTCCATTTCTAAGTGCTAATTCATTAAATTAAAGTGCAATAGTTTAAGACTAAAGAATTGTGCTCAAGAGGAGTTAAGCATTAGCATACACAAGGGTCACCATAGTGAAAGAATAAAGCCAGTTTTGTTCTAAGAGTGAAGATGTAACCTCACCCTTAGATTAGCAGCCCACTGCCTCAGAAACCAAAGAGACAAGAATATTTGGTAACTATACAAAATAGCATCTTCATGTCAAGGAACTGAAGATTCAGATTATTACTTAATGCATACACCACAGTAAAGAAAAATCCACAGATAGCTCCCACAAGGATTTCTTTCAGGGAGCTAAAATCTAACATCATGTGTAACTCACCTGTTCACTGTGGCCTTGTGGAAAGTAGACCACACGGCTTCCAACAGCTGGTAAAGAAACCAGAGGACCAGCACACGCATGCCAAAGTTCTGAATCTAGAACTCGTTTTTCTCCTGCAAAAGTCCATTCCAATGTCATGAATATGGAATAGAAAGTTCATAACTACCCCCATAAATGCCTCAAAAGGCAAAATGATTTTGGCATATTTAGATCTTGAAACTACAAAGGAAAAATCCGAGGAGGCAGGTGCTCAGCAAATTTAGCCAAAATTACTTTTCTGATCTCTGAGCTACAGCAGAAAGAAGAGAAACTGTAGCCACAAGAGGTAAAACTTCCACATCCACACCTCAAAAGAACATAAAAAACATGGGAATACCACCACCATGTCAGACATAAAAATTTATATCCTAAGTAATCAGGGTCCATCAAGAATCAAAAAGAATAGTAGCATTATAATCCCTTAGGAGTAAGGATGCAAATAACTAATCCCACCAAAAAAACAAATGGAGAATAGAAGAGAGATGAAATGAGGGAAAAAGAGTATAGAAACAAGAGTGCACATACCTTCCTGGGGTGGAGGACTAAAACCAGCTGAAGAAAGTTTCATTTCAGCAAAGTTTCAGAAATTTCAAACCGAACCCAAAGTCAATGATTCAAGCACACTCTTAAGTAGACCAATTGAGCGGCAACAAAATTCCCACGAGGTGAACACCAAACCCAAACACAATAATCCCTTCAGTCTCTTCCTTCCTAAACCAGAATATCATTCTTCCTATCTTTATCCCCCTTCACCCACCAAAACCTATTTGAATCTAAACAAAAACTCAAACACCCCAGATACTGAATTGCCTTAATCATCAACGAGAAAATGCAAAGAAGAGGCTCAGAAGATTCCCACCCCTTCAATCCTCAACCAAAACCAGTTTCACTACAAAAGACAATTGTTTTACTCCTACCCTTCATTCGCTCCCAATCCTCCTAAACCCCCACAACCCCAAGTTCAAATCTTCAACCCAAAACTTCATGATACAACGTTTTCAAAACCAAGGGCAAGTAACCCTCTCCAGTATCTTTTTTTATTCACCACCGAATTTGGCAACAACCAGAAAAACCAAGCACGACCAAGGAATCAGACAACCTAAGAAACTTGGAAACCAAACAGATCTCAGCAAAAGGAGCAACGAATCCCAAAGGGTAGCGGATCTCAACAAAGAGAGCCAGAAGAAAAGACCAAAATCGACTTGGGAATCAGCACAACAACTCACTGCAGAACCAGAAACTGAAGCAAACGTTGCAACGGAAAAAAGACCACAGTTACAAACATAGGTACTTGTTCTTCTCTCGCGGAGGGGACAAGAAAACAGTGTGCTGAAGCCTCCTTTTGAAAAAGAAACCGGTTCGGGTCGGGTCGGGTACTTTTCCGAATAATGGAAAATGGGTAACAGTTCCGGCGGCGACTGTGACCGTGCTACTACTGCTGCTTTACCCGTTTGATTCTCTCTCTCTGTGTTTGAGTGAATGAAGACAGAACCGCCATTGTTTTTGGGTGTGTTTTTTAAGGAGGAGAAAGAGAGCGTGTCCCTGTGTCAGATGATTTCTTTTTTTTTTTCTAAGGAGAGAAAGAGAAGGTTTCACAATTTCGCATTTTGCATTATATATATTTATACATATTAGTATATTACCTTATGATGTAACTTTTTTCGTGCCCACGATTTCATACAATCAAGGAGGGAAAAGAAATTAATGAAAAATATACATCAACCTCATCATTCACTGTTTTTACTATAGCTGCCCTCAAGCACTTTTTTTTTCCCTTTTTTCAATTTTAATGTAAAAATAATACTTAAATCAATCAGTTAATTCTTATAATTTTATCATTTTTTAACGAAATTCTTATAATTTAAAATTTTAACCAAAAGTGTATACTTAATTTTTTGAAAATTAACGAAATTATACTTTTCTATTAACTTAATTTTTAATAAAAATTATTAAAATATTATATAAATAAAAAATATTCCACAAGTATATTAAGATTCCTTTAGCATTGTTTGAAAGAAGAGAGAAAAAAAAATCCCGCTATGCTTTAGATATGTTCTTCAAAGAAAATGTATCCTTCAATTAACATTAAAGGTACCAACTTTTTACAATCCAACACCAACAACAAAATTAAGCTGAAAACTTTTTTAAAAAAATTATTATATGAAAATATGAATATTCGAGGAAGAGGATTTTATACTTATAAAGGTTGACGTTATTATTATTAGTTATGTATTTGTTATCTTTTTATCCCTATCTCATGATAGAGTAAATGGTCTTATTCACAGCTGAACTAATGCTTCAAAATAAAAATGGAATGTTACTATAAATATAAAAATCTAATGGAAGTGTGACTTTGTTATTATTACAAAATTTAGTAATAAAAATTTTAAAATTATAAAGAATTAATTAAAGTGTTTTAATTATAAGAATCTAATTAAAAACATAGTAAAATTATGAATTAATAAATTAATTTAAACTTGTTAATTAATAATGTTTTATAGAGCACCAAAACACAATTGTTTCTGATATTATATATAAGATTTATTTCAGTAATTTATAAAAATTAAGAATTTTACTTAATTTCTTAATTATAGTAAATTTATTATTAATTTTTAAAATTTTTATTAATAAGGCATATCAATATTTTCAAATAATTAATTATTGTATCTTTTTATTTAATTAAAAATATATTTATAACAAAATTAATGCAAGAACCATATAAATTGGATTGTATAAAAGTAAAATACTCAAACTCCTCTTCGTTCTTATAAAAAAAATCTGAGGAATTGTCGTTGTTGTAAAATTAAAGATCTGTTTATTTAGCCGTTGGAACGAAGAAACACGCTTATCCATGTATTTTTTTGGAGCAATTTTTTTTCTCTCTTCCAAATTAACCTCGTTTTAGCTTCATTTATTGTTTCACAAAACAAAATCGTTCTTTAATAATACAAATTAACGGTAGCCATAATTGATGAACGAAATATTCCACTATAGTAATAAATATTTACTTATGCAAGAATTTATTTTCCTATATACACAAACAGTTAATTTGAACATGTTTATATTACTAATGCTGTAACGGAGCTCGAATCACGGGATATGATTACAGTTCAAATTAACTGTACACGAATTACAAACCACATTTTATGAAATTGATTTTTATTTCTAGGTTAAATATATTTTTAATGTTTAAAAAAATTAATTTTTATTTTTTTTAATTTAAATCTTTTATTTTTTAAAATATTTTAATATAATTTTTAATATTCATTCGAATTATATTAAATCAAATTAGAATAATTATAATTAAATAAATTAAAATATTTTAAAAATAACTAATTTTTAATGACAATTAATATAATTTATTTAATCTAATTTAAGTTAATATCAAAATTATAATAAAAATATTTTAAAACATACAAAATTACACTGTAAATTTTAAAATTAAAAGATAAAAATTAAATTTTTTAATTATTTTCAAAAAAATTAAAAACATATATAATTCTTTATTTTTTTTCAATTCCGACAAACGGAATTATGAATTACGAATTACGATGGAATACAAGGAATTTGGATGCAGCTGAAAGAGTTTGGAATGATGAAACCCATTTACGTCATCTGGATCATTTGAAATGCTTGAATTTGATTGAGTCCCACCGATACATTTTCGCCCCCAAGGAGCAGAACAATCTCCAACCGTCAGATTTAAATTTTTGGAAGATAAATTGATAGTTTTAAAATTTATTTATTTTTCCTATTTTAATTTCTCTAAATAAAATATTATATTTTTATTTTAACCAAAATAAATAACACAAAATTGGCTTTGAAAAAATAAAATAACACAGGATTTCATTCAAAATTTACTTTTAATATTTTTTATATTTATATTTATATTTTATTTTATTTCTTTCAATTTCTATGTAGGAACATATACAAGTTAAAAAAAAAAGCAAATTTTTATTACTCTAATGTTTATCCTTCGCAAAACAACCTTTGTCCTATTTGGACTTAAAGTTTCTTTTAAGATGAATTGGTAATTTAAATTTTAAGTTTATTTTTTATATTTCAATCTATCTAAAATAAAATAAATTATTATTTACTTTTTTATTTCAACCAAACCAAATAATATAAAATTTTGACTTTAAAAATATAGCACAAAATTTTATTTTATTTTTATTTTTCTATTTTTTTTACTTTATCTGTTTATTATCGATCTCTGAATAAAAAAAATAAGGTTAAACAATTTTGTTGCTCCAACTTTTATCCTTTGCCAAACAACCTTTATTCTATTTGAAATTGATTTTTTTGGGTAAACTGATAATTTTAAAAATCCTAACTTTTTTTATTCAAACTTATCTAAACAAAATTTAAAAACTATATATTTTTTCTTTTCTATTCAATCCATTCAAAAAACATCAAATTTTACTCAAAATTCACTTCTATTCCCTTTTTTCTATTTCAATACACCATCTAAATAAAGTGTAGTATTTTTACAAACTTAATTGGAACATGTTTGAGAAAGTTTTTTTTAAAATAATCTTTTATATTTAAACTTTTTAGGAAACTGTTAAAAATAATTAATTAATTTTTAAAATAAGACCAACCAAATACTTATTTAATAAAATTTTTATTTTAGATAAATTTTGCAAAATATTGCTTATTTTAATGCTTTTATTATATTTTATACTGATATAAAAACGAAAGTAATTAGTATTTTATAAAAGTAAAATAAAAATAAAAATAAAATACTCACAAAATTAGAAACTAAAATGAATTGTATTACAATCACATGTCAACAAACTAGGGGACCACTTACTCTTGCTGTTGGTTGTCACGTTTATCACAGTTGATAAACCCAAATTGCGTCAATTAAATTAATTTGGAATGAGAGAGTTATTTTTAATTTAATTTGATATTTTACATAGCAAGAAAATATTATTGCATAAGATGGCATTAATAATAATTATGAAAGGAAAAGAAAAGTGGGAAGTGGCCACTAGGGATTTTGAATTTAACATGCATGGAAGGATAAGGGAGTAGTAGGATCAAGAATGTTCAAAATTTTATTGCATCATTCAAAACCCAACTTGTTCAACAAGCACTCATGCCAGCGTAGAGTTGCCCAGCATGTAGATCTACTCCTTTTATTTCTAAAACTAAGGGAAAGTTTCCATTTAATCTTTTAAGTGTTTTTTTAATTAATTATTTTATTATAATAGTATTAAATGTTATCCAAAAATATATAATTTATAAAAAATATGATATTATATTTTATAAAAATGAAAAAATAAAAAAAAATATCGAATATTTTTCGATTAATCTTCCAAATAATATCAATATAATTAATTTTAAAAAATTATGATTTTTTGTTATAAATGTAACATTATTTATTTATTTATTCGATGCAATTATGTTCCAACTTGGGATTTAAGTCTCGGTTCCTAATAGGCAACCTGGGTGTTGCATAAAAATGATGATTTCTGATGTATGGTAGAAGATTGAAAACGTGGGAATTGAAAAAAGGGGGGAAATAGTGAAATATAGAATCTATCATGTTTCTTTTTCTTATCGGTTATGTGGATCTAGTCAGAAGAGCAATTTATAGAGTTGGGACAAGTGTGTATATATATATATATATATTTATATACAAGTGTAGGAACCTGGGATCCAGATATTTCCTTTTTGTTCTCTTCAGGGGAGAATCATACACTCTTTTCTTCACGTTGCACACACAAATGCTATACTATATATTCCGCTCATTATGCAATTTCAATTGTCTCAACGTCCTTTTTGTCAAATTATTTTTCATTCATATATTAAAAATACAATAAATTTATGGATTAACCAACACATTACTACGTTATTAATTGCTTGCTAAGCTCCGAGTAGTTCTAGATAAGTTAAAGATTTTAACTAACTTGGACCTCGTCATATCTATTTCCGGAAAATGATTATTGTGATTAGTATAAGTTTATTGTCATTTTTAAATAAATATTTTTTATTTAAAGTATTATTCTCTCACTCGCATAATAGGGACAATAAACCTGTAGGAGAGGCAATAGTCATTCTCCTATTTCTGCGGCTAATTTCTGGTGATGTCTTAATGTGTGTTTGTTATAAAATTATAAAATCAATTTTTATATTTTTAATAAAAAAAATTATAATTAATACTAATTTATAAATATTTTTTAAAAATATTTAATAATTTAAAATTAACTCTATTCAGTTATATATCAAACAAACACTTGAATATTTGTAGTTACATGCAGCAATTGGTAGCTAAACGATGCATTTGGCATTCTGCAACTCGCGCGCAAGTAATAATTTGTGGACATCTTTTATTTTGAATTTTTTTTTTTGAACTGATCAAGTTTATTATGTACAATTATCTATCATTTAATTAAAATATGTCAACTTAAAATTTTATTTTTAGCCAGCCATAATTTTAATTTCAAAATTATTGATCAAAAGTTATTTTTTATTAATTTTATTTTTAGTTAATTGTTAATTGATTCAAAATTTAATTTGACAAATTTTAATTAAATGGTTCATATAAATTTAACCCACTAAAAAAAATTATCTTATTCTTAACTATTCTATGACTGTTTGATCCCTGTTTATTATTAGCCATGTCAAAACTAATTCATACCTCTTATTTGTAGTTATTTTTTTGATATGCTAACAGTACATAATTCATCCATTACTGATATTATTCTTAACTAACTAGTCCTTGAACAAATCTGTATGTGATCAATTTAAAATGCTAAATGGTGAATTACTTTAATGGTGTACTTGTGATTCGTTTACTCGGAGATATTAAAATGACCAAACTTAAAAAGGGTACTTTTGATTTATGCCCATAAAAAATACTTGTATTGATTTATGATTAAATGAGTTTAAAATTGGACAATTCAACTTACTTATGTGAGTCAAATTTTGACCAATTCAACCCAATTTATCTAAATTGTTAGATTAAACGAATTAACTCACCAAAGTAAAGGAGATAAAAAATAAAACTAAAAACATGAAAAAATTCTAAAAACATAAAAATTTCATCAAACTTGTGAAATAACACATGTGCATAATAATATTAATTGAGATGCGTTATTTATTATGTATTTATACAATATAACTTTCCTTTTTGTCATATTGATCTATTACATGTCATATATATTTTTTCTTTTTTTTTTTCCTTTATCTTATAAATTGTTACTCATATTTATGATTTCTCATATTAATTCATCAAATATACCCTAATCACCATTTCAATATTGTTTGTTGAGATGTATTTTTGTATTGAATTTAATATTTTGATTAGAAAAATGGGATTAGCCCAACTAGACCCACCTTCGCAGCTAGACTAGATGAGCCGAGTCCATATAACCTAGCCAATGTTTTTACAACCCAACTCACCTATAAACCAGGTTGAGTCAAATAAATCAAATTATAATTATAACACGTGTTGATAGCTTTACATCTAATCGTATGTTGGAGAAAAAATGAAAAACCAAATTTTATGTAGGCCCTTTACCAATAAAAATTTTCCAAGAATATGAGCTAATGCCATACATTATAAAATGTGGAAAGTATGTGAATTGCATCAAAGGCATAATCACTAAGAGCACGCATCATGGGAGACACGAACCCAACTATTGGGCTAAGCGTTGAAGAAGCCTAAGGTTATTTCTAATCAATGCAGAATAACTTTACCATCGAGAATTTTATCAACCCCTTTAACCACACAAGAAATTTCACCTAAACCATAACTAAGTTCATACCAAACTAATTTAATACTTACCTAAACCTTATGATCTATAAAACCCAATTATCTTTAATTAGATATGGACTTACAGGTTTCCACTAGGTCTTAGCCTAAAGTCACATGGACCAACCCTATATGATTTCTAACTTTGGGAGCCTCATATATATTTAATTATATTAATGTATATTAATGTGATTGTATGAGGAAGTTCATACACCCTGAATTTAAAAAATATATAAATATATATTCTTATAATTGATATTTATTTTTTAAAAATATATATATTAAATTAAAAATACTTGATAGAATTTTAACTAATATTTAAGTATAATATATTTTATAAACTTGATTTACACACGTTTATTTTAATATATCTAATAAATGTCCAAGATTTTAAACAAGTCTATATATAGTAAATTTGAATTAAAAATTATAAGATTTAATATATTAATAACATTAAATATTATAATTATAATAAAAATTATTATTTATTACTTTTTTTTCTTCTATGTCTAAGAACCCACATTAGAAAAAAATTTGTATATGCATAACAAATGAATCAACTTAAGCCGGTCTAAATTACACCACTCTTACGCAAAGGATAATTTTATCCTAAAATTAATCTTTAAATTAAAAGTTCCATCATATAAATTATGTTTGAGAAATTTTAGATTAATATAAAATTATTTAATACATCATTCATCAGTTTATATCAAAATTCAGTAATTTTTATTTTAACAAATTTTGAAACAAATAATTAACGTAATATATAATTATAATAAAATGATAAAAATAACAAAATTCATATCCTATATAAAGTTACAAATGGTATAACATTTTATATAATCTGTATCGATATAAATTATACCAATTATTACCTTGTTAATAAATTTAAATAAAATGTGAATTTTGTTAATCTAATTATTAAGTTATAACTATATATTATATTTATTATTTATATTAAATTTTATCAAATTAAACAATTTCATGTGTATAATACAAAATATAAAATCTATACATTTTTAACATATATATTACATTAATTTTAACGTACTTAAATGAATTATTAAATATTTTTAAATATATATCAAGTATATATAGAGATATATAATTCAATGATTGATTATAATTATTAATAAAATAATATAATATTTAATATAAATTATATTAATATAATTTAAATTAATATATATATATATACGTACTATTAAAATACGGTAATCTCTCTCCAATATATTAATATATATATATATATATATATAAAATATTAAGTTATTTAAAAAATAGTTTTATTTAAAATTATTTTGCTTAATAATTTTTACAAATAATTAAATTTTATCAATTCAATCGTTAAATTAATAAATTATATTATATAAATTATTTTTATAAAATTTTAAAAAATTTAATATTTTAAAAAATTAAATTAACAAATAATATATCTTTAATAATATCTGTTAATTTAAATTTATTTAATAAAATATTAAACTTTTTTAAAATTTTATAAAAGTATCTATACAATATAATATATTAATTTATTAATTAAATAAATAAAATTTAATTATTTATAAAAATTATTAAATAAAATAATTTTAACTAAAATTATTCTTAAAATAATTTAATCTATATAAAAATATTTTATATGATATTTTAAAATAGTTATACATCTATTTTAATCTGAACCGCCACGTATAATGATCAAATTTAAATTTATAGTGTTATCTTTTGTTAACCAAACATTTTAACTAAATTTGTTCACTGTATTAATTTTTTAAAATGACATTATATTTTATTTTTAATTTTTACTATTTATATAATATCTAGTGCTCTACATTCATTAATTTATCATGATAAACGAGTATTCTTATTCTAATATTCATATATGTATATTAGAATGAACTTATTCTACTTAATTTTTTTTATAAGATATAAATTTTACAAATATAATCGTTAAATAAAAATTTATCATATATATATATATATTAAATTTATAAAATTTTATAAATTTTAAAATTTATTTATTTTTCATCAAATAATTTTAATTTAATATATAATATATTTTTAAAATATAAATAAATATTAATTATAAAATTATATAGTTATAATTTTTTAACTTTTCTAAATTTTAATGTGCTTAATCATAATATTTCTATCAGAGTATATTTTGTAAAATTGTAACATGTAAATAAAATTATCAAAGAAAGTAACTCTACTTACGAGTGAGATTTGCTCATCATTGTGATCTTATATTTGTCCCCTCAATTAACTTATTGAACCAATATTTATTATTATAATTTATAATAATAAATAATTTTACGTTTAGTATATTATCAATATAAATATTTTTAGATTGTGAATTAATTTAAAATCGTTCTAAATATAGCTTTTCAAGTAACTATTAAAAAATTGATAATTTTTTTAAAGATATAATAATATATAATTAAATAATAATGTAAAAAAAATTTATACTATTCATACATCTTAATTCAATTTATAATAAGTTATAATAGTTTTATATTTTTTTAACCAATTAATGGCATGATATTATTAAAAATTTTATTAAATTAAATCAATATTTTATTTTTAAATACAGTTTAATTCACAACATTCACAGCTAATAGACAATACCTATTTGGTTAAGATATTTTTTAAATAAAATTTCGAGTTTAATTTTTTATAATAGAAGTATTATAAAAAATAATATGTGCTCATGGGTAACATAGACAAGAGTTTGAATGATGTGTTATAAATTTATCACAATAAATACAAGTTGATTAGACAAGTTAATAAAAGAAAAAAACAGAGCATAGAAAAAGCATATGAAAATGTACACTTGATTCACTGTTTTTAATTAATGGTTATATTTAGTTTCAATTAATTATCAACAAAAACATTTACTATAAAAAATTTACATATACTTAAGTTAACAAATCTTAAATATTGTTTCACAATTTTTTTCAAGTTCAAACTAAAAAAAATAAAGTTATTAGAATGGATATTTTTATTTAACTTTTCCATTAAATAAGAACAATATAGATGCACATAAAATAATAACAGATTGTGTATAGATTATCAGTAGAATCAACTAAATGTATTTTTTGCAATCATGTTGTATATCTTTCGTTTATAAGCTCCAAATTTTATATAGTTATGGACAAAATAAACGTTAAGATAGAAAATAGATTTTCCAACATCTATTGTATATTCATTTGACCTTTGATGAAGTAATTTAATTTTTTATTTTTGAAGAGAATAGTTTGTCCCTTATTAACTATACTTCATTCCTTTACACCTTTATGACAATATGAAAGTAGATGTATTTCAATTTCGTGAACTTGATAAATTTGTGAAGCATGTTTTCCTTCGTTAAATAAACTGATGTCCATCAGCAAATAAACTATAAGAACTAATAACTTATTATTTTGTTTTATAAAGATGAACTTAAAACAAAATATTTTTGACAACATTAGAATATTTGAAAGTGTTAAACCTTAATAATTTCAATCTAAGTTTCAACATAATCTTATCATAATATAAAATTTTTATGTTGAATAAAATTAATTTTTATAAAAAATACTACGATAAAAAAACAACAAATAAATTATTAAAATTGATTATGTGGAATTTTATAACAAAGTCACTCCCTCAAATATTACTTGAATGTATAGTCACAGCTCAATTACGTGTTTTACTTTGTATAAGTTCCATATGCTGACAACAATTGATTAAATTTTTATTTTTTTAAAATAACATGCAACACTACCTATGAAAAATTATTGCGTTTCATGGTTAAATATATATATATATATATATATATATATATATATATATATGAAAAACAAATGGATCAAGTTGATTCAATTTATTATTTCATAAAAAAATTGATTTCTAGAAATTTTTTATGAGATTCAACATTGTTATAAAAAATTATTTTGATGTAAAAATTAAAAATAGAAAACTAAATTAGAATAAAAAAAAATTAAAAGGCGAAATTAAATTTAACATTGTATTCGGAGGATAAAAATACTAACTTCACATTACCAAAACTTCTCTCTCATATTCCTAATATCTAATATCACATTACCGAAACTTCTCTCATCTCATCTCTCTCCTATAAAATAGTAAATTCTGTAAATTAACATCTTTAATATACTTTATTAAAAACATTTTAAATTTAACTACAAATTTTGATATAATTTAAAAATTAATTAATTTTTATCATTTTATTTTAAATATAATATACTATTTAAAATATAAACAAATAACTATTAATAGATTACATATTTATAAATATTTACATTAAATATATATATATATATATATATATATATATATATATATATAACCATCACAAAAATTTTCTAAATGTCATACATATATACATAATAAGGATCACGTAAAATTATATATTAAACTTAATAAAATAATATATTTAATATTTTTAACCAACTATCATTTATTAAAACAAAGTAAGGATTATAAAATACTAAATAATTTTTAAATTATATAAAACTTGTAGGCTTAATTTGTTATATAAAATTTTAAATTTAATAATTAGATTAATAAAATTATTTTATTATAAAAAATTTAAAAGTATATATTATGTTTAAAATTACAACATCCGATAGTGAATATATATATATTGTACAGCAAACATGGAAATTAAGAGTATGAAAAGAAAGTTGGGCAGAATGGATGGATGAGATATATTGTGTAAATGATTGGTTGATAGTTTACTTCATCTCCTCTTTCTATTATTGTTAGGTCCACCCTATCCCTATTTGCAATGTTTGGGATCAGTCTATTAGCTACATATATCATGTATGGAGCCACACACTTCAATCAAGTTTTCGTGATGTACAATTCCAGGTCACAGAATTCTTCCCGCGTTCACAATATAATACTTCACACAAAACAGAAATTAAGTCTAATACATAAAATAATAAGTTTAAATTATTATTTTAACATGTCTTTAATTTCTTTAAGGTTATGTTTGAATTAAAAAAATTAGGAGAAAAGAAAATGGAGGAAAGGAAATAAAAAAAAAATAAAAATTTCTTGTTGTTTGATGCATTTTGTCTTGAAAAGTTTTTTTTTTTTTTGAGATCCACACATTTTTATTCCTTCTATTCTCGTGAAAACATGAGAGAAGTTTTTTTTTTGGTTTTTTTTATTTATTTTAAATTATTAAAATTATTATTTATTTTTTAAAAAATAAAATAAAAATAAAAATTTAATAAATTATATTTATAAAAAAAATATAGTATAAAAAAAATATTTTAAAATTGTATATAAAATAAAATTTATACTATTAATATATTTTTTTTCCTTTTTTTTTTATTCATTCAAACAACTCACTCTTTCTTCTTATTTTCTCTTTTTTTCCTTATTTTTTTCCTTTCCATTTTCTACATAATCCAAACAATGATCCAAACAGAACATAGATATTAAATCGATATAATTCTAATAAAATTTATAAATCAAGTTCAATTTTTTTTTATGGCAGCGTTGAACTAAAATTTGTCAGAATTTATGGTAAAAAGGTAGGAGTACATATAATGCATTTTAACATTTAAATCAATAAGAATTTAACCAAAATAACAATATAGTGACAAATTTTTGAATCATTAATAGCTAGGATCAAGGAGCATCTCCATATAAAATATCTAACATGATAGTACAACCTCCAATTATTAATTATTTTGAAATTGAAAGCATGACACATATGTATCTGAGTAACAATCCCCTCGATAAGAACGTGTTAAATGCATTTTTGACATGTAAGTTTAGTTAAATATTGAACAGAGATCGATCCATTTAAATTAATTGTTAGTTGTTGGAGCCGAAGGAATATCGTTAACTCCACTGGATTAAGACTCAAATAATTTAGATCTAGAACAAATATGTATAGGATTTTTTTTGTATTTTGTTTCATTCTGACTTTTTTTTTAGAAATTAATGGTCTTTGTTATAAAACTGTCTAATTTTAGTCCATACCATTATCTTATTTCTGCTACCATTATCTTAGTTCATACCTATACTAATTTGTTCATATCATTGTCATATGTTGTACTATTGGATGATAACTGAAATACGAATCAACAAGAAACCAAAATAAAAAATAATGATACATTTATGGAGAAAAAAGAAAAAATGCACTTCAGCCAGTTTTTAATTCATAACGATCAATATTTTTTTTAAAGAATAATGGTTTTTTTTAAATAAATAAGTGAATACTCTTAATAATATAAAGTATATAAAAATTCATGTTTAAAATTAATTATATAGTTTAATTTGATTTAATTTGTTGGTCTTAACATTATAGTAAACTTTCAATTTATGTACATAATTTCATACTTATATACAATTTACATAGATAAATTTATTTGATACCTTTTTATATTTAAATAAAAGCAATTCATTTTGATAAGTCAAATCACTTTTCAAAGATAAACAATTTTTAAAAAATGCTGTTGTTTATTTACAAGATTATTAACAACAATTTACTGAAGTCTTGATTGTATAAAAATTTATTTTTTATTATATTGATAGTAATAAATACGACATTAAAAAATAAAAATTATTTTCCACTAGGAATTTGGCCATTGCTGCATTTGTGTAAAGATTCATAATAATTAATAATAGATAATTCAATTATTTTTTACGGTACATTTATGGAGATAAGAATATATATTAAAATCAATTTTCCATATATATTGATAATTGTAAATTTTATATTAAAAATATTATATATACATAAACCAGAATTTCCAATTCATTTATAAGAAAATTTTTTCTATTGCAGACTAATAAATATATTTTGAATATTATGATGTATACAATATATATTTTTCCTAGAAAAAGTAAATACACTATTTTTTTTAAATGTACCTCAAATTATATTTTTTTAGTCTTATCAATTTTAGATTAAGAGTATTTTTATGAGCAATTTTCATTCTTATTAAAACATATGGCATGTCTTTTCTTACTTTAAATATTTTTATCTATTTATAATTTAAAATTAGTTAAAATATATCGATAATAAAAAAATTATACTATCATTTAAGTATTAATTTTTATATAACTAGAAATTATTGATTTTTGTAATATTTACTTAATAAATCATATTACGGTAATTTTCAATTAGTTGACAATGTACACTTTTCTTTATAACAATATGTCAAAATAAATTTTTTTATAATTGTCATTTCCTTTAAAAACTATCTCTTAACTTTAATTTTAATTTTAAATGTTTAAAATTTAATCTTAATGTATTATACTAAACTAAATATATTTTTTTAATTAGCCAGAAAATAATAATAATTTAGTTAATCTTAATTTAAATTAAAATTTTAAACTATGATATCATTTTTAAAAAAATTAGCATGTTATACTTTTAATAAATTTTAAAAACCTATTTTAAAAGTTTTTACAATTTAATATAATAAAATATGTATTGATATTAATACAAATATATACTTATTTATTTATTTATTTTGTTTAAATTTAAAATTACTTATACAATGTATGAAAAACTTTTTAGTGGTAGTAAACTTTTAATACGAGTTTATATATTTAATGTTTACATACAATTTATAAGAATAAAAGTATTAAAATAATAGTGTACTCTTTATAATTTTTATTAATTATAATTTTGTTCTTATAAATTTAACGAGTTTAATTTTTATATTCTATTAATGTATAAAATTTATATTATCAATTAATAAAAAATATGATAAATATAATTTTTTAAATATCATTATAAAAATTAACAACTATAACAATTCTTGATTGAATAACAGTAAAAAAAATTATAAGTTTATGAAATTAATAAAATTTAATTCTAAATATTATATTTTATTATTTAGCTTATTTATATTTTGGTTTGCTAATCAAATATTAAATGATTAATAACGAAATTGATACAATTAATAGATAGTTGTATCCTTTAACCACATTAAAGTTTAAATAGCAACCTCTGTAAATAAAATTTTTCGTTCAAAAAGATAAAACCTATTTCAATATTTTTATATTTTGGAAGAACTGATTTTCAATTGGTAGTAAAAAATATCTTTGGTATAAAAGAAACAAATGTATAGAAATATAAAGTCTAATATTCAACAAACAGTTAAGTATACAAATAATATTGAAAACAAATAAATGTATGGAAATTATCTATTTATTTTTTAAAAGAAAAAAAAAAGTTACCTGATATAAAACTTAAACGTTTAGTGTTAGAAAACACTTTTCTAATTACACTTAACACCTCATTTCCGTTATTCAAATGTATTTAAAATAAAAACTGAATTTCCTAGTATGGCGGCATTAAATTAATAATTACTGTGTTATAATAGTTGGGTTTATAGTGGTTTTAGCGGATTATCACTTATATTGATTGTTTTCTATCCAATAGTCTATCTAATTTGATTATACTGACTTTATTCAATTTGAATAAAATGTTTGTTAATAAAAAATACCTGTAGTAAGTGATAAACTTAATTTAACGGGTCAAGACTTATTTTAATCACACCATCACTTGAGTAAAAAAAATTATTAATAGTTATTATAAAAATATATATTTTTAATAAAATGTGTAAGTTTTTTATATCCAGTGTGGATAAATTTATAAATAAAATTAAACTAATAAATAATAAATAATTTCTGTATTAATTTGAAAATTTATATTATATTAATATAAAATAAAAAAAATTAAAGAGATGATATTTTAAAATTGAAGAAAAAAGTATAAAAACATATCATTAAAATCAATATGCATTCTTTATTTATTGATACGATACATCAAAATTTAAAATTAAATTAATCTAAGAAATAATAAAAAATAAAAAATAAATAAAACTGTTAAAGTTACGTAATTTAATGAATGTAAGAATAACATAAAAAACAGCATCGTTTAGAGATAATAATTCATATTTATATAAATTAAGAATTAAATAATTATATTTAAATTAGAATAGATAAAAAAAATTGTGAGAAAAAAACATTGAAGGGTATGTAAATTGTTAAAATTGTAAGTTGGAAGGAAAAGACAGTAACGTAAGGAGGGGAATCTTAGTGATCCTATGGACAGAAAATGAATGGGAAGATAAGAAAAGATGAAATCCATGGATTGGGTGAAGAAAGGGGTGGATAGGGTCCCATAAGGAAAAAGAGTTCCTCTATGCGACTTGACAGCACTTTTTCTATTGGTAGCTCTCAATGAATGTCGTACGCAGAGGAAAACGACACACTAATATCACGCGCTTTATTGCTCCTTAATATGACATCGACCAATGCTTACACAAACTAACTCGGAGATACTCAAATGCTTTCTTTCTCCCACTCTTCTTCGTCTTTTTTTTTTTTTTTCCTTCTATTATTTCAACTTTAAGCTTAAAATCCTGCTTATTATTATTCAAATAAAAATTAAATAAATAAGCATCACGTATGTTGTGAATTTACTATTCTAATAAAATTTAAATTGTTAGATGCATAAAAATAATTTTATACTTTAAGTCTATCAAATTAAGTAATTGAATAACAAACTGAATTTTACTTTATAACTTTCATTTATAATATTAATTACACATTATAACTTACAAGTCACATCTCATAAATTGTAGAATTGTCACATGCACCGCCATATATATATATATAAAAGGAAAGATATAATTATTTAAAAATAATTTTAATGTTATTTTAGTTAATAAATTTTACAAAAAATTAAATATTATCAATTTAATTGTTAAATTAATAAAATAATATTATATAGATTAATATTTTTATAAAATTTTAAAAAATTAATATTTTATTAAATAAATTTGAATCAACAAATATAATAATATATATATATATATCATTTGTTAATTTAAATTTATTATAATATTTTATAAAAAATAATTTTTATAATATAATTTATTAATTTAACAGTTAAATTGATAAAATTTAATTATTTATAAAAATAATTAAATAAAATTATTTTAGATAAAATTATTTTTAAAATAATTTAATATATCATTATCTTTTTATATATAAAAAATTTAATTTAAATTAGCAATCAAATTATTAAATTAATATATTTTATTATATATATATATAATATTTACAAATTTTATAAAAAAATTTAAAATTAATATTATATTATTTTATTTTATTTTAAAGGTTAATATTTTTAATATATATTAATTTATATTTACTTAATAAAATATAAATTTTTTAAAAAAAATTATAAATATAATTTATATAATAAAATTTATTAATTTTACAATTAAATTAATAAAATTGAATTATTTAAAAAAATATATTAATAAAATAATTCATAATAGATTAAAGTAAAATAATATATATTAATAAAATGATATATTATATGTATGTGTGTGTGAGATGATGGATTTTTCTTTCAGCTACAAAGGATTAGACATGTTTTTCTTTACACAAAAATCAAAGCTTTTGTCAAACGCATTGGGGCAAGAAAAAAGAACGAAAAACTCGTTGGACATTTTGCAAAAAACACATTGACTGGAAAAGTCCGTCAGAATTGCGTTTTGAAATCAAATGGCAGTGTCGATGGAAAGATCCTTGAGTACACGTAATTTGTTCAACCATATATTTATAAATGTTGAGTTGAATTAAGTGGTCATTGGCTAGGTACAAGTGTATGCACGCCTCGGACTCCCATAATTTCCTGAAGCGTGGACCAAATGTAATTAATCCATAACATTTTCAGAAGTGGAGAACCAATCATAAACTCAATAAATCTCTTCTTCATGCTTCCAATGCACATTGAAGCTCAATGAACCAATTTACATGCTAATATCAGAGGAGCGGTCGCTTAATGAACGTTGTCTGATGCCTTGCATTACAATTGAGTATTCATGATCAAATTAGATTATATATTCTACAAATTAATTATAAGTTATAGCATCAATTAAAACTTCTAAATAGAAAAGGATATTGATTAAGTTAATTAGTGGTTCTAAATGCATAAATAAATTGTTATTTTATTGTAATTGTTTTGTTTTGTTTTTTTTTTTTTTACTTTATGCAGGAGTTTGCAATCATACATGTTTGAAAAGGTGAAAAGCGTATAATATATGGACCTCGATATTCATATACTTCATTTGGGTGTATTGAATGGTGGAAAAGACAATAGTAGAAAGAAAGAAAATAAAAATAAAAATAAAAAAGTTGACATTTAAATTCTGTAAGAATATATATTTATTATTTTCTTAATATATATACATTTAAATATTTTTGCATGGAGGAAGCCATGCTTACCCTACCATTATATAAAAGCTTCTTATAGAAAGTTAATGCATATTCACATTGAAGAAAAGATTGAGAAATCTAAACTCAGACCTATAAAATTATTTTTTGGTTAAAAAAGGTTTAAATAAATTGGATCATGAGAGTTTACTTAGAGTTAGAACATGTTTCAAAATTTGATAAATGTTTATTATAAAAATATTTGTAGATAATCTACAAACAAGATCCTCATATCAATAATAAGATTTGTACTCATAATTTGTGAAATATATAAGGTTATTTAAGTAATGGAAAATCATCTCTAAACTAATAATAAAATATATATTGTTGTTTATAATTTTGAGTGAGAGATAAGCTTGTAAAAAAATTTACATGTTAATATATTTAATTTTTTAATAAAAATTATAACCTCATTAAATTATTTAATGTCATGAATATAATAAGAAGTGATAAATCATATAAATCTTATATTATTTTTTTTAGAATGTTTAACATCATCATCAAACTTGTATACATATAAAATAAAAATTACGTAGCTATTAAAACTTTTAAAAGTCGTGTTTGTTTGGAAGAAAAATATTTTAGAACTACTGAAAATAATTTTAAGAGGAACCGAAATTAACTTTATTTATTCAATTAAAAATTTTTAATTTGAAAAAAAATTGTAAATATTTGTATGCTTTTTGGGAAGACTAATTTTGATTAGAAAAGATAATATTTTGATTTTTTAAAGGTTAATTTTAAAATTAAAAAAAAGTTTTTTTTTAACTTTTTGAAAGATAATTTATAATGAAGCAAATTCACTTTTTTCATAGGGTTTAAATTAGAAAAAAAAAAAAACTGCTCAATGGATGGTTATGATTTAAATATATGAATGCTGGATTTTCAGTCAATCAACATGATGGAGTCATTGCATAAATTAAAAGAAAGATATTTATTTAATTTAAAAATTGAAAACGTAAACTCAGTGTGAGGGTTTAGTGGGCTATTCTAATATCTAAATTGCATGGCCATTTCTGATGGGGTGCGTGTGGCTTGAGAGGTAGGTGGAATAAGGTGGCTTTCCTGTTTCTGTGATTGTTTGAGTATTGTCAACCTTGTCGACCAACCTCCAATATTCCACAAGTATGGTGAAAGGTGAAGGAAGGTGGAGAGAGAGTGTGTGTTTATGACTTGGTATGTTGCTTTTTTTGGTCTGGGTGTTTTTTTTTTTGTATTTGGTTTGAAAAGAAAGGAAATGATATTATTAATGAAATTGATAGAGAATATTTTCTAATGTGCATGTGTGTATAGTATGGTGAGAAAATGAGAAAAAATCCAAAAGTTGAGAATTAGGGAATTCATAACTTTAATTTAAATGGATGTTATATTTTTTTAATTTTTAATTAGATCAAAATCAAACAAATATGGATATTACTTTATTCAACCATTAAACTAAATAAACGATATATTTTTTTTTAAATTCCTACAAGCAACACTAGCGATTAAAGTTAATTCTAAAATTTTATTAGTTTCTCTTTTTAATCTCTAAAGAAAAGCTCCAAATTTTTGTTGGATATTTTTTAATTCATCAAATAATTAAAAAGATTTATACTAACTTAAAGATAAAATTTTATTTATTTATTATGTGGATAAAATATTAAAGTATGTATGTTTTTTATCTTTTTTAATTTTCTATTTTTATCTTTAAAATGTATTAAATTGAAATTAATTAAAATTAAACAAGTAAAAATGATTTCAGATAAAATAGCGCATTCACAATAGAAAATTTAAAAAATATAAATAATTATAAAAATATATTCTACAAGATATAACTCGTGTGTTTTTTTTCCTATATAATAATCATACACAACTTTGAAACACAAAAGTTTATATTATATGCTAACTTCTTTGTGTATGTATGTCTGCCGGATGTAAAATACAAATTATATTTTCTACAAAGCTCTATTTCAGTCTTCGAAAGATACATTTCTTTTGGATTTTATGTGATTAAAAAAATTTACGTCTTCTAAAATTTTTTAATTTAGTAAAAAATAAATTACTAAAATTTGAAAAATCACATGAAAATTATTTAGTAAATATACCTTCCATAGCTTATTTATAAAAGCATAACAAACTGTATGAATTTATATATATATATATATATATATATATATAAAAGTTATGTCTTCTTTAATTTTAAATTAAACTACATTTTAATCCTTACATGTGTTTAAAAAGTTTAAAATTAAGTCTAAAAAATTCTGATTTGAATTAAGATATAAAGATTAAATTAAAAATTATTATATATAGAAACTTAAATTAAAAATGCATGATACATAAAAATCAAATTCTAAAATTTTGACATATATGAACTTAATTACAATTTTTCAAATACAAAAATGAAATTAAATAATAATATATAGCTGTTACGTTAATGATCGCTAATCACGTTTGCAAGAAAATAAATAATATTATAACAAATAATAATGTCAAAATCAAATTATAAATATTTTTAAATATACAAATTTAATTATTTTAAATATAAAAATCGAATTAAAAATAAATATAACATGTAAGGATTAAACATGTAATTTTGGCAGGATGATAATAAGATAGTTCACCTGGCAACTATGCTGGGAAGTATATATGAACTGTCCCTATTTGTTGATTTATAAAGTTGCGAACTCTACTAACTAGCTAGGAAAATTTTGAGGTGGAAGTTCAACACAGTGCGGGTAGAAAAAGAATCACACATCAATTAAAAATACATAAATCATCTTCTCCAGCAAAAACCTCCATGTATTCATGAGTGGTAAATTAATTCATCATTTTAAAATAATATTTTTTTATACCCTTAACTTTTCTATTATTTTTGTTTCTCTGCATTTATTGCTTCCATGTTTAGCGCAACAACTATTTCTTCCTCATTCTTGTAGAGATGCGGCATCACTTTATGGTTTCCGATCACAATAAACGTTTTTTCAAGTTACAGTTCCACTGATGTTGGATCTTCAACTATTGGATCATCAACTTTAGCAGAAGAATCATTACTCTTTTCATTTGAGAGCTTAGATACTTTGTCAGAATCTTGAAATGGAAAAAGAATTTCTATAAATAAGTACAATTAACTCTAAATTATATATCTTAAAAAATAAAAAGAAATTTTTATAAAAGTATCTCATTGTATTAAATTGATAAAAAAAATATTACAAGTTATAGAAGTATGTATTTATGGAAAATTAATTTAACAACAATTAACTATATATGAAACTAACTAAGTACTCTATAACAGAATGATAATTCTGTTAAACTTGGTAGGTAGCAATGATCGGGGATGGAGGATTACCTCCACGCAAAGAGGGCATTGCAACTTCCAAGCAGGCCAAGGATGAAAATGTAATTTGGACGAACTAATGAAAATTTACCTTTTTTTTTAATAACTAGCCAGTTTAAGGATATTGATAAAACAATATTTATTAAAAATATTATTAATATATCTCTTTTTTATAATTTTAAATATAGTTAGATTTATGTTTTTTTTTAAAAATTATACTTTTAATTTTTTAGGATAGTCATTAACAAAATTTATTTTTTATTATTAAAACAACAATTAATTTGTATTGGATCGTTACAAAGTTATGGGACTATTGAAGTAATATCTTCTTTAGTTTTTAGGCTTCGTTAACATTTTTATGGTTTTTAAATTATTATGGAGAAATTTCAACGGAAACTTTTTATAATAGGACAAATTTAAAATACATTTTAAAATAGTGTAAGTTTATAATATGAAATGAAACTTTGAAAGCAAAGTCTATTTTTTTTTATTATAGACTCTTTATTTCATATAAAATTTATCATGTTTAGATTTATTTTTTAAAATTACAATTATAAAATTTATTGTGTTAAGCATTGTAAATTTTATAATTTGTTATTTTAAAAAAGAAGTTTACAATGTGTTTTATGACTTATGTTTAAATTTTAAATCTGATTTTTTATTTACAATTTTAGTTTAATATATATTATATGATAAATTTTTGAGTGGCTCAAGTTCACATGTAACTTATTTAATCGAATTTTTAAAATTTAATCTTTTAATAAATTAAATTTAGAAAAAAAATAGAAATTATTTTTTTAAAAGATAATTTTCTCTCTTCATATTAATTGATTAAAAAAATTAAATTATTGATATTTGATTAAATGGTCTATAATCTTATATGTTACCCGTAATCCACTCCAAAATTTCTGATATTATATATATATATTAGTATTTTTTTTTATCAACAGCACGCACTCACTCTTTGATACTGAGATCCTCATGCTAGAGCCTTAGCTAACCTGAGTATCAAATTGGTACCTATCCCTTTACCTCACACAGCTTGAAGACAACAGGATTGGAGCTCAACTAAAGAGAAAGAATATTTAAATTCCAAATCCCTCAAATTTGACACTTGAAATTACACTAACACCTTGTCCTAATCTATATTCTACATGTTTCGCATCAATGTATAAGCTTGCAATTCAAACGATCAAAAAGCATAAAAATAGGATTAAAATATAAGGCATGCAAAGACTCAAAACTACTGACATATGCAATTACCATATATAAGTCGAATCGCTAGTCTCATTAGTAACATTAATTTGTTAGGAAAGCCAATTAAAGATTTCCATTTTTTCAGAGTGAAAACATGGTAACAATTTTTTTAAGGAATCGATTCTTAGAAAAATGTAAGAAGCAACTAATTTGTGCTTATCTCTAAGATATCACTTATAAATTATTTATCACCTCTGTAAGTAGAGAAACTTGTGAAGAAGGTATTTTATAAGCGACAAATATCATCATTCTTTCTAATTCTCGAGTGAGAAACTCAGGTTTATGAGATGATTATAAATTATTTAAAGTTTTCAAGTTTGTGCATAAAGTTTATAACATTATTTGAATTAGTAAATTCATTAGTGAATAATTCCCCCATTAATTCTTAGTATGGGTGTGAATTTTTTCCTAACAATGTGAAGGTGAGGGGGAGCACACCAAAGTTTACTATCTCTTTGTAATGTGTATGTATTTCCATCATTGATGAGTGTTGGAAAATAATGCGAAATTTTATAATAAATTTATAGCTTTAGTTAGATATATAGTTGTTGATAAAGATACTTTGGAAAGACTCACACCCACCTAGTTTAATATAATGAGAAGGACTTAATTCGCAAAATGCCACTAACCACAAATAGGATGTGCAAAACTTTTGACCGAATCACTAACACATGCATAGTTGTACTAAAAGAATTATGATAGAATAGAAGTTCAGGTAAAGTGTACATAGCATTATGCTTTCTAGCAACATCTCCAGGAAAGCATGTTTAACTTTAAATATTCAATCAAACATTAAAACCAGAACGGCAGGAATAATTACTTTTTCCCTTTTCATAAATAAAAAGTGTATTTCTCTTTTTCTGCAAGATTCGGCTTGGCTTAAAAACACAACATTTCCTGTTTTAGGATGCATTTGTTTTAAAACTTGGAATATATATTTTTGAATTATATAAATTTAAATAAATTTTAATTATACATTTTATATTAAAACATGTATCAGAATAAAATAAATTGATTCTTATAACTTACAAAACGAGTATATAATAGGAAAAAAAGCCTCATAAAGTTTCGGTTAAGTCTGCATTTCAATATAAATTATTTTAAGAAAATTGTCTCTAAAAAGATTGATAAAAGTAAACTGTGTTTCAATATAAAATGTTAATATAGTATTTATAATAATAATTTTGTTTTGGTAATAAAATATAGTTATTTTAAAATATAAAATATAAAATATATTTTATTCTCTAAAAAGTTGATGCACTTAAAATTTTCTTAACTTTTTCTATAACAAAATTAATTTTGAGAATCTAAAAAAACTGTTAAACGATTTTAAATTTTGCACAACTCGCTCTCTGATGATTAATTTAGTTGGTAATGTTTAATTTATTTAAAATAGAAATTTAGACTTAAATATTATGTATAATTTTTTGTATTATAATAAATAATTTTATTGTGCTATAAATATTTCAATTTCAAATTAAATTACTTTTAAAAAATGTCTATCATCTAAATAAAATAAAATCGCAAAAGCAGATTTTGTGGGCTAAAAGCGTCCTTTTAGGTTCAGCCGATATTCTTGTATTGAATAGGGTGCCTAGCTAGCTGAGACCCTACTTATCTATCTTGAGTAGAGGCTATGGCAAAATGGAAAATTTATATTCTACGATGGGATTACAGAAATAAAAAATAAAGAAAAAGATAAAATATCATATATAATGTTATAAAAAATAAAATATAAAAATAATATACAAATATATAATTATGTTTACTCATGGAAAATTAACGTCTAACCTTATATAATACAGGTAGCCTGTTTATCTTTGTATTAGAAAGCTTTCCTTCCATGAAGGTAAATATTTTTCGTTTCGTTAAAATTCCTTTGCTGAACCATAGAATTCCTGCATCGCGTCTCCGAATGGCCAACCAATTAGGCTAAGAATTTAAGCATGAAAATTTTGGAGAGAAAGTGCAATATATATATATATATATTATTTCGTCTTTGTAATGCTGTTTGTTCTTCTCCATTGTTCAGAGTCTTACAGTTACAGATTTACTTTAGAGCGACTTGTAATATTGATATAACTAAAAAATAAAAACATATTTATAGTGAATAGAGGTGTATATGAGTTGATTTAATTTGATTTTATATGAAAGTTTCAATCAATTAAATTAAAATTGATTAGTTTGAATTTAAATTTTTGTATGAAATTCAAATTAAATTAATTCAATAAAAATTAGTTTGATTCGATTTGGATTATCGGATTAACAATTTATATATAATTTAAAAAATTATAAGAATTATAAATATATCATAAAATTTAATAATAATATTAAATTTATAAATTTAATTAAAATATATTCATTAAAAATTTTAATCTTAATATGTAATATAATATTTGATTTGATTCAATTTCAAAATATAAATTTAAAGTTAAATCAATAAAAATATAATTTAATTCAGAATAGATCCGATTATATAAAAAATTCAAACAAATTTAATTGGTTCAGCCGATTAATCGGATTGTTTCAATCCAACAAACATTCCAAGTAGTGAAAAAGGGAAGAGATCGTGTAATTTGATTTCGATTGTCTTGTTTGGCTGGCTGGTTGGGTTTAAAACGATAGAAGTGGAAGAAGACAAATGGGAGTGAGTTTTTACTTCTACTTTTCACATGTGATGATAGACAATATAATCGTTTTATATATATATATATATATATATATATATATATATATATATATATATATATATTCACATTGACACCGAGACTAATCCATCATTTGAGATTTTCAGTTTATATATATATATATATATATATATATATATATATTTATGAAAGTTTTCTAATGAATTCAAAATCCCAAGCTAACGTAACAGGGGATATTCAATTGCTAAGTTTAAAATTTGGTATTCATTTGAAGCCATGTTATGCATAACAAATAACTAGCAATTGCACCAGTATTTTTAATATAGGTATAATATGAAAATATAAATCAAAATAAAAATATTGAAGAAAATATTAAAAATTATAAAACAAATAGGTAAAATATATTTAGGAAGAATTTAAAATATAGAAATTAAGAGATAGAATATTTAAAATGATAAAGATGTTCATAAATAATTATTTTAAAATAATTTATTTAAAATTTAAAATATTAAAAATGACATTTGATATTCTTTATGGAAAAAAATTAAGAGATTAATGTATTCTCAATAGATCGAATGTAGTATGATTAGCAAGTACCTCGCATACATTGAATGAGTATTTCGAATTTTAAGAAAAACTTAAAGCTATAAAACAAAATAAAAAATTCAAGGATAAAATTGTAAAAGAAGTATGCAGTAATCTGTTAATTGTTATGTAGAATCTAAATATATTCAAAGAGAATAATATTTAAGATTAAAAAAAAATACATGTATTTTAATTTAAAAATTTAAAATTAACTTTTCTATAAAGATAATATATCAAGAGATTAATTCACTCTTAAAAGAGTGTACTATCCTCGTAGTTAACAAATTCAAGACTTCATTCTTGAAAGTGAGACAGCCTTGACTCTCTGTATACATAATTTTTATTTTAATGTAAACAAGTGTTATTATCATTTTATGAGACATATATTTACATAAGTTATATCAAATTAAGTTAATATTTTTATTTAAATTAATTTTTTATTTAAAAGGGTTTTTTACTTTCTTAATTTCTTTAATCAATACTAAAATCTCTTTAATCAAGATTATACATGATGATATATTTACAAATCACTAATAAACTGGTTTTCATAAATTAAATTGATTGTTAAACATTTTAGAATTAAAATTTTAAACAGGATATATATTTTACATTTATTTTTTTACTACTATCAAAGTAATCTTTTATTACTTAAGCTAACATTCTCTGAAATTTGTTTTATTTATATTTTGATGTTACTAAATCATCTTTTAAAATGAAAGAGGTTATATCATAAGCAAAAATTCAAAAAATATCACACGCTATTAAACACCAATTGATGCCTTTTTAATAATTAATGATAGAAATTTTACTGCAAAAGATATTTAAAAATAGAACATTCTATTTGTCCGGAGTGTACTATGCAATAATTAAGAAAAGTTTAAAGATTAAGTTTGGATAAAAAAAACTTCAATAATTTGTTTGATGAGAGGTGGGAAAGCGAAGAATAAATAAGAGGATAAAAAATAAAAGGATAAAAGTTAGATAAAGAGTAGGATAAAAAATACATATTATTTGAAAGAATAGAAAGAGGAGAAAAATTATTTTTTATATGTTTAAATTAGTGAAAAATAAAATAAAGTAAGAAATGTATATATATTTTTAATAATAAAAAAATAATTTAATAAAAAATTAAATATTTTATTTCCTTATTTTTAATAAATAAAATTTTAGTTTTTTAAATTATCTAAAATATTAAATTAAAAAATCTACGCCTTTCTCTCCCTAATTTATTCAATTTTAAAGGTGTTTTTTAATGTGAAGTAACGTATTTCATTTATATTCATTTTTTATCCCTTCATTTTTCTTCTTAAACAAACACTGAAACACATCATATAATTTAATTGATTAAATTACATTTTTTATATTTTAAAATTACATTTTCCTGATATGAAATAAACATGTATTGTACTTTAATTTATTTCAAGATAAATGAGAATTTGAATTTTTTTTATGTCTCCTTATAGTTTTAGGAATGATGAATCATCAATTTGTATAATTTTAAACTTTTACTACCAGTTTTGAAGTTATAAATATTTGGATAAGTTATAAAGTCAATATAAAAATTTATATCGCCATCTAAAGTTCAAGAATTAGATATATGAAAAAAATCAGTAAAAAACTTACTTATAAGTATTTTTTTTATCGTTGATAGAATTGTTTATAATAAAAATTATAGTATAATATATTTAGTATTTACTTAGTTTTAAATTTAGTAAAGTTAATTTTAATAAAATTAATTTTAAATGTTTAGTTTTTAAAATTAATTTATTTTAAATTATATATTCCTTTTAAAATATATATTTTATATTAAAATATGAAAATTCTCTAACATTAAAAAAATTATGTCTTTAATAAATCTGTGAAGGAATACATGTAGAATTTAAAATAAATCAAATTGTTGGATGAACATTTAGGCTCCTATTTTTAAGTTTGAAGTAATCTAATTTTATTTATTAAAAATAGATTTAATTTTTTAAAAAATTAAATAAACAAATTAGGTTTATCCTCATAAAAAATCATGCTAACCCTATTAAAATCTTGTTTATTTAGATTGATTATTTATAATTTATTTTAATATAATAATTAAGCTTGATAATAGCCTTTAAGTCTGCTAGTTATATATATGTATATATATATATATATATTGTATTTATTAACTTTATTATATTATAAAGTTTTATATAAGCTTTTACGTCCGGTAAATTTTATGAGGCTAGACCTTGTAAAAAAAATTACGACAACTAACATGTTTAAACTTAAGTTTAAAATTTTTAAGAAATAGGTCAGATCTAAAAATGTTAAGTCTAGCATAACCTATTCCCACCCTTTAAAAATAGATAGAGTTATTGAATAAAGATATTTTCTAGTATTCTTACATTTGAGAGGATATTGATATGCCTTCACTAGTTTTTTAATATTTGTATCATCATTAATTAACTTAAAAACAAATTAGGGATTTTGGGATTATTTTGAATCTGAAACTGATACGAAATAGGAGGGAAGATATGATGATGGTGATTGCTTTGCACAATATATGCAGTGGAAACAGTTGTTGCGAAACGAACATGGACTTTGGTTGAGGGCAATTAAACAAAGACGTGACAATGGTTTCATGTCTTTGTTTGCGGAGACGGTATAGAATTGTGTGCGGGTATCATCGATGAAAGGGTGAAGTTGTTACATTAGGAACAAGAACAATAGTAGAGTGACGGTGACGGATCTTGACGTCTTCAGTATGTAAGGGAAAGATTGAGTTAGTCAGAACAAAAATATCGATAAACATTATGAAAACAGTTTAAAAATTTCAAATACATATTTTTAATAATAAATTAATTAATTAATTAATGGGTGTTGAAGTTGAACTGATGATTGTTATTGAGCTTAGGTAGGCTTTCATTTTCACGCACTCTCTTTCATATTTTGTGTGCAAAGAAAGGGAAAGATGAGGCGGAAAAGCTGAAAGATATTAAAAGATGGAACAGTTGATTGGTTAGCGAAGATTTGTGGGTCCTTTGAATTTAAATTTCTCCCTCTGAGTCTCTGTGTGTGAGTTTGATAGATAGATTCGACGTGACGCCTTTACTTACGGAGTGGGACTCCAGCGTCAGACCACTCACTCCTTCATTTCACCCATCACTATGGACCTTGCGCCCAATATTCTCCTCCATCCAAATACACTATTATCTCTTATTTTACGGTTAATAAATAAAACAATGAATCAATGAATCAATTTCGGATTCTTTTATTTTTGAATGCATTGAGAAGAAACGGAAGGGAATGCTGCTCAATCACCTACTTAGGGAGAGTTCATGTGAATTATTCAGTAATTTCGTTTGACTTTGCTTCATACTAAAGAGTTATAGCTCACTAAAAGTTGGAGATTTAAGTATTCTTTTATATATTTCTTGATGGTAAAATGAGACTAAACCCGTGAGTGTATATTATCTTAAATAAAATAAATTGATCGTAGTTCTTTTTTTATTTCAACTCCATATAAGTAATATGATCCAACGAGGGAGGGCGACATGGGAACTCAAAAGAGGAAACAAAATAAGAATGAGATGTCTCTGGTTTTTAACATAGCAAACTCCAGCGAAGGCCCACACGACAGGCTTAGTTTAGTACAAATATATCTAGATCTAAACGGATTATAAGATGGGATCTTTATAAACAAATTAAATAATTGATTAAAATTATTACAATTTTATTTTATTTTTTTTTAAAGATTTTCAGATATAAATTATTTATCAAATTATCATAATTATTTTTGTTTAATATTTTCTTATTTAATGATAAAAGCCAATTCACGTAATCTTTGTTATGGTATTGTTAAGATTTTGTTAGTAACTAATTAATGTTTATAATAACCAGTGTCTCGGTAATTTTAATATATTTCATTGTTTCAAAGTTAAATAATAAAAAATATAAATTTAGTTACCATTTATATGGTATGAAAAGTAAACTGATATTTACTAATTAAGAGAAAGAGTTATAAGATGAGGGGCCTAATTTTTTTATAGAAAAATCTTTACCGCTAATATTAATTTTATTCAATATTTTTTAAAAATATTATAAATTAAAAACCCTTCTGAACCTAAAATAACTGCAAAAATTTTTAGAATTTAATTAAGTGTTTTGCTTGATTTATGATTTAACTAACCTAATTTAATATAAAGCATATTTATGATAAACCATTGAGATCGGGATGATGATACGAAGTTTGAAAGTATAATAATTTATGTGAAGTTTTGAAGTATATTTTATCGTTTTTATTATTGTACAAACTGATAATATATTTATGATAATTAGGTTATGTCTATATTGTTTGACCTTCGATCCGTATTAAATTTGAATTATAAATTCTTTAAATTTCGAAGGAAAAAACTCCTCCTATACATATCAAAAGTGGTTTACATATAAATGCAAACTGTTAGATTTTTTTTTTAAAATACTCAACCGTTAAATTAAGGATATAAGGAAACATAAATTCTTATTTGTATCAAAGAGTATCATTACTCAATTTCAAATCATATTAATATGCCATACTTTCTCTTGTTTGAACCAACTTTTGAAACCAAACTTCCTTTTCTTTAAAATAAAAAAGAAGAAGTTTTACTTGTATCATAAGTTTGACTATATGATACATGGCTCATTCTTGAATAGCAAGAAATTGGTATTTTAGACATTGAACTTGGGTTATAATATTCCAATTCCGATGCCCACTTATATGGAACACAACCAGGTTAATTTGATCCCATGGTTTGGCTTGTGAAATTTGCAAAATGTGAAGTATGGCTTGGCTCAAGATAGATCCTCAAATTGACCAAAATTTGAACTAATAATATGAAATTAATATAAAATATTGCACGGCCTTCTCACATGTAAACGCGAGAGAATGAGAAAAACAAGAGTTTATTAATAAATATTATAAAATTTATAAAATTTATAAATATATCATTTGATTTAAAAAAATATTTTAAATAAAAAAACGCATCATGCCCCAAATTCAATCTAATGTAGCCTGTTTACTTATGTTTATCACGTGTTAGTATTTTATTTGGTTGAAGATTCTTACAATATGTAAAAGCTTCTCTAGTTTAAATGAGTTTCTTTAGCAATGTAAACAAATTGAAACAAAGTATTAAAAAATACACCGTGTAACAATTTCTTTTTTAATTTAAGTCAATAAACAACATCATAAGATATGACTTACATATCTAATTTTTATTTTTATTTTTTTCGTTTACTTTAAAGGGATATAAATCAAAGCAACGCTGAATTTTGCTTTCAAATATTATTTATGAAACGCAAGAGAACCAAAGGATATTTGGTGGATTCCATTTGTATCTAACTTTAATGCATTAATTATCCATGTTAAAAAAAAGTACATAATCATTTAATGATACATTACCATATTATTCAATAAAGTTGACAGTACCTCATCCCATTAAATTATATGGTGATGCATAATTGAATAATAGTGTAATTTTTTTTATGAGAAATATTGATCTCTATAATTGCAAAAAAAATCATGGTAAAATTCGGATTTTACTATTATTAATTATTAAGTTTAGAAAAAATACAAGGAATTTACGGTCTGGTTTTCCCAGAAACTATTTATGAAAATAAGCAAACATGTTAAAAAAATTATAATTAATGAATATAATTAGAATCTAATTTAACCATAAAATTATTTCATAAAATAAATGTTACTTTTATATTATATATTCATGATAAGGTTCACATTTTATTGATGTGAAACTTTTTAATAAACCGATCAATAAAAGATTATAGAAATTTTTCGTGAATGAAATTAGATATCTGTAACAATTTAGGAATTATTTGTTTGGATAAATTGTACAGATGGGACCATCCAAATAAAATCGATATATCGGCCTCCAATTTAACTTTGGTTTGGATGCTATAATTACTTTTGTGGTTGGACAGGAATCGACGATCAAAATTAATTAAGCTAGTTTTATTTTTTGGTCACTAATTAAGCTAGTTTGAAATGAACAATTTTTTGTTATGTAATGTTAATTTAACGTGCAGAAAGTTTTTGAAAATAAATAAGTTATATGCATAAAAAAACTTATAAATATATTTATATTTTTATGTGTAATAATTAAAATTATAAGATTTAAACTTAAAATTTTACGTAAACTACAATAACTTTTCTTTAGTGGTTTAAATATATTTATATTTAAATACTAACTAATTAACCAAAAGATTCAACTTTTGAACTTAAATCAGAAGCTTTAGTAATAGTAACTCACTGTTTGGTGTGATTTTAACATTAGCAATTACAAAAAAAAAAAGTTAGTTTAATGTGTAAATTTTTTTCGAAAACAAATAAATTATATGCACAGAAAAGTTTATAAATATATTAATATTTAAATACTAACTAATTTAACTAAAAGATTCAACTTTTGAACTTAAATCAGAAGCTTTAGTAATACCAACTCACTGTTTGGTGTGATTTTAACTTTAGCAGTTATAAAAATAGAACTCGACTAAGGTTAGGCAAGAGATGTAGGGTTTTATTATTATTTTATATAAAAAATAAGTTATTGATAGCTTGTATATTAGTATTTTGACTAAGCTTGTACTTTGTAAGCTTTAATTGCATTGAACTAAAAAATCAATTTAAGTCTTTAATTCTTGCATTTTTTTCAAAGCTATAAAATTAAATATATATTTTTCTACATTTAATCAATCAAACCAGTACGGTTCTTAGGACAGGATTTACAAACTAATTATGGATTGAATATTTCAAATTACTAAGAATTTTCACTTCTCTCAAAATTCACAAGTATAAATTTATTTACGGTATAAAAAAAATTAACAAAACAGCACCCATTACTGATTTTGAGATGAAAAGCATGTTTGTACCTATGCTTATAGAGGTAAGCAAAAAGCAATTTTTTTAATACTTTTCATGTATTTGACAAAATTAATGGAAAGTGGGAAGATGAAAATAAAAAATTGAAAGTTAATACTAATGATCAAATTTAAATATGTTTCATAAGATTAAATATTAAATTAATTAATAAATATTAAATATTAAATAAAAATATAATCAATGAATGAATTAAAATATAATAAATGTCATATATTTTTCGAAAATAAAATTAATAAATTAAATAAAAATAATAAATTAAAATTTAATAAGTGTTATATATTTTTCTAAAATAAAAAATATAATAAAATTTTATTTTTTAAAATAAAAATAATTAATTTTTAATTTTTTCATAAATAAATTTAAAATAATAAATTTTAAAAAGATTAATATTTTTATTCTTTATGAAAAATTTAAGATACATTTAAAAATAAAATAAAGATCATATATTAAAATAATAATTTAGAATATAACATTAATAATATATCAAAATTAGTAATATTATTATAAAAATAAAATAATATTAAATATATAAAAATAGATAAATAGTAAATTATATTATGAAAATATATTAAAAAGTTAAAAAATTATTTTTGTTAAGAGTCGAAAATTTTGAATGTTATTTTCAATAATATTTTAAAAATATTAATAATTACTCAAAATTACTAACATCCAATAATAAAAGTATTAAAAAAATTAAATATAACAAAATTTTAATTGATTATTAACCATTAATTAATTAAAATATATTATAAAATAACTTTACATATATATGTTATTTAAAATAGAGATTGATCTAATAATCAAGATAAAAAATTAGAATAATTTACCTAAAATTCTAAGTTTAAATCAAAGTTTTTAAAAAATCAAATTAATTATTGAATTAGTTTATGTAGTAATTTAAAATTTAATAATATAACTATGGTTAAATTGTAGTTAAATTGGTATGAATGAAGTATTATTTTAAAAATATTTATAATAGATAATATATTAAAAAATTATATAATAATATATTAATATCATAATTTTATATTATTAAAAATTAAAAATTATATATCATTTTAAATTTTTAAATTTTTTATATATGTAAATTTAAATAAAATATAACATAATTTTATTTTTATTTTTTATATAAAATTGTTAAAATAATATTTTATATATTCTTTTACTAAATTTATCAATTTTTTTATTAAAATAAGTTTATGATTTAAATAATTTAGAAAATAATCGATTTTCAACCTAATTGATTCAAGTTACCGATTCAATCCAATTTTCAAAATAATGGTTGAAATCTAATTATTTATTATAAAATAAATACAGTAACAAACATAATCTTTGGAAAAACTTGCTTCAAGTGTTTTGAGATTCCCACAGGAGAGGTGTGAACCCTTGTACAGTCAAATTAATAAAATAGGCCGTAAGTAGGTTGATCTTGGATTCTTCATTACCATAAAAGACTTTAACTCTGGCTTTTCAATTACAGCATGAACAGAAATTGTAACAAGTTAATGAGATATAGTAATATCTGGGGGCTAAACTACACGTTCATGTAAGTCCAAAAGCGTTAGTTAAAGAAGAGACCCTTTCAATAATTTATTTATCGTAGGATCTTTGCTCTTGGACAGAAGAAGTCACATCTATAATAGCTAGGTTCATGGTTTTTAGCGTACAGAGTCAATTAAATGGGCTTCAATAAATAAAGCCAAAAATACGGATGCACCAATATAATGAACATCCAATTTTGGGAAAAATAATGCAAATTGAGGTAGCTGGCATTGTGACAGTGCGTATAAAGAAACTATACTAAAAAACGTCAAACCCTTGATAATAACCTCCTGCCAATAATGTTTTGAACATTCTGATTATTGTATTTTGTAGATGTAGAAAAAATGTGTTATAATTGAGGAACCTTTCTCTGCGCAATAATTTTGAGCATCCTGTAGAATTTGTGACTCAAATTTGACCACTCACTTTCTTTTCCTCTCCTGAGATCTTTTCATATAGCAAACATAATTATCAAGAGACGAAGGCTATTGCAAAATCCTGCTAGTTATATATCTTCAACAATATCATCTAGAAAAAAAAATCCTCTTACTTTTTTCTTTTAAAGTGATAACTAATAGTTTAGTTTCTTTTTTTTTATTTATGATGTACTCAAATTACACATAATTTTACTTCACATAAAACTGTATAGTTTCCTTCAGTCCCATGCCACCCCCTTTGCGTTCTTTATTCATAGACACTACAAGGGAAGAAAATATTAGTTTCCTTGATTGGAGGCTGCCTTTTAAACAATTAATGTCTTGATGGAAAAAAAAAAGGATCTGCAGCTTGGAAGAAATATTGTCTTAAAAGTAAAAATTAACAGATAATTTTTATATAGGATAGTTCAATTGAGTGATGCTCGTATATATGTTTTGGTTAGTTATGTAAATTATATCTTAACCTACTATCTAAGATAACTAATTAAAAAAAGATGATATACAAAAATTTAAATATGTATAACTTAAGTAATATAAGATTTGAAAGTGTGAAAATTTTACTTACTAATCGTTTATCAGCATCCTTCTTTTTGTATATATATAAACTTAACCTTAAATTTTAGTGGTAGATGAGATTATATGGATATAGATTTAAATTTAAACTATATAATTTTTTAAAATAAATTTCAAATTTTTTTTTTAAAAAAAGGAAAATTTTGCTTGTAATAAAGTTGTTTCTAGTTTTTTGGTTTTTCTGAAAGAGGATATTTCAAAACTATTTTTAAAATTTAAAAGTAAAATTTTATCAAAAAATTAAAATAGAAAAAGAGGTTTCTAAAATAGAAATCAAATAAGCTCACTATCAAGCGTGTGGATACATTGATAGGAGGTTGATTCTTCTTAATTAGAGATTTTAAATTTAAATTTAGAATTTATAGTACGTCAAAAATTCAGAGAAAAATATTATAATTTTTGTACTAACTAATTTTAATAAGGCAAACAATTTAACGGCATAAAGATCTTAATGGTATGTATCTAAGTTTTATCCTTTTAACAATATGTTTATTTTTTTCAAAGGGAAAGAAATCTTAAAACAAGACTAATAAATTCTTCATTGACAAACTAAATGAACGCTGGAAAGAGTATTAAAAGCTAACAAAAATCCAATAAAATATAATTGGACAAATTAACAGTTTCAAGGCATCATACCAGTAGTATTTAGATGGGGATCATTTGTATGCATAATTTTTTTTACACATTTTCATACATAATACTTGTTGGGGGTGGGTGGGGGGGGGGGGGTTTAAGGGGATTTACACAAAGCATGCGCAATTTTCTTATATATTTTATTATACTTAAAATTCAAATAATATTACAATCGCCAAATATAAATGGTGTATAAATATTATGATCCTATTTGAGCAAGTGCATACTTCTCATTGGATAAGTTGAAGATAAGATTGGATTACGGCGCCAGCTTAGTATTATTAATATTTAATTTAGAAGCGGAGAGCAATACAGCATAAAGGTGAGGAGGCAACCCTAACAAAACATTAGCGTAAGTGGAGCCCATCACTTAATCATGATAGATTGGAATGTCAATATGAATAATTAATGACAAAGAAAAGTTGAAAGGGTCTCTAATCATAATTATTACTAAGATCAAAAGGGTTTATCCTTAAGTGTCTCTTTTCAAAAATAAACCAAACGATCCCCAAAGAATTAGATCATAGCATTACTAGAGAGAGACGAACAAAGAGTGAAACATGTTGACCAAATGTTTGTGTTTTCACGCCCTCTTTGTTTGCCATTTTTCAAAGGTATATTGGAAGCCAGGGGGCACAACAAGAAAGCAAATCAGCAACCCTATAGATTTTTTCTTGGCCATGTTTTGGGTGACATAGGAGATTCCAACATTTCAAAAAGGAAAAATATCCCATTAGGAGTTCAGTTTCAATTTATAATACATGTTTGCTCATCACCGGACTCACTAATCATTTCTATATTATCCGGATTAATGAAATTGGACCTACTTAACCCCTACACTAAACATTCTGTCTTTCATGCATGTCAAATCTCTAATCTTTGTCATTTACATTAATAATTCAATTTTGTTAAGCTCTAATCATCTCTCTCACTCCCTGCTTATCTTTTTTTTGTCTCTTTTTTATGTACGGATGCACACGTGGCAAGATTGCATTGGGTCTAAAGTTTGTATCTAAATGACCATGTAGCAAATAAGTCACCCCAGGGTGCATGAGATGTCAAACATGTGTTCCCTTAACATAGTCCAAGATGTGGTGCGGAAAATTTTCAAGTGCCTAAACTGGGATGTTTCAGCTTTGGGTTGCATATAAAATATTCAGTCTTACATGGAAAAGGAAAATATATTCCTCAGGAGACAAGAAATGGGATCGTCAACATTTTATTTTTCTCATTGATTATTAATTGTTTTGAGAATATTGGTATTCTACTTGGAACTGGATTCAATTTAAAACTATGGAGTATCTCTGTAACATAAGTAAATTTTAAAGCTTCTTCGTTTTAAAATTGAATGTGGAAATCCATCCTCGCTTATCAATGGGACCACATTCCAGGCATGGCAAGTGGATTCAACATTTTGGAAAATGTTAGGCATTAAATGCTATTAATTTTCTAAACTGTTATGATATATTGAAAGATTTCTTGCAAACCAGTGTTTTATTTGAGGCAAAGGACAGTGATTTCAGAAAATATATAAATTGAATATTTTTATTAAAAAATGCATCGCACAACAGGTGTCAATGTGTCATGGTCGAACAGCGAAAAAATAAAAAGATAAGGAATCACTCTTCAAGTTTATTAAAAAATATCTTGAAAAAGCTTTTACTTTAAAAATAAGATCTTAAAAAATTGAGCTATTTACCTAGTTACTTTTAACTAATTGTGTAAGTTTAACTAGCTTATAAAAATATTAATTTCACTTCAAGATAAAATCCTTTTTGTATTTGAGATGTTTTTTAAATTTAAATTAAAAATTAAATTTTGAAATAAGTAGAAAATTTTTAAAAAAATCATTTTGACAAAACGAATCTAGTTTCCGCTTTTTCATATCCTACTTCAATTTAGTAAAGTATTTTTTTATTTTTTTTTAAAAGTATTGCAAGGTTTCCTTTTCTTGAAATTTGATGATAAGGCATTCGTCGATTTTTTTGGAAATTTGGGAAAAGAAAATATTTTTAAAATATGAAATTTAAATAAAAAATTTATTTTTAATTTATACTTCTATTCAATAAATTTTTATGATTTAAAATAATATTAAAAATGCATCAATTATTCAATTAACATTATTTGGTTATTACGTGAATTTAAAACGATTATTTAAGAATATGCAAGATTTTTTTAAAAAAATTTAAAAATAAATTTTGGTTTTAAAATTTGAAAAATAAATGAATTACACATAATTACTCAATAAAAATTTATGGATCTGGTGTTAATTAATTTCAAATGGTTATTGTATGAATTCAAATAATAATTTTAAAAAAATATTTTAAAATATTTTTTTTAAATGTAAAAAAATCAACTTATCTAAACTAAAAAGTTTAAAAAATAAAATAATAAATAAATGTAAAAATAAAAATATTAAAATCTAAAGTCAAATAAATAAAAGATAAATACACTTACATCATTCACACCTCCAAATCTATCTAACAAGAGCATATATAACACTTCTTAATGTTTTTTTTTAATTTATTAACAATATCCTACGTTTAAAGTGCATTAATATTATTTTTCTCCCATTTTTAAATTTTTTTAATTAATATCTTACAAATACTTATTAACACTTGCCAACGTTTTTTACTAGAACAGTATTTTGTTTATTTTCCTCCGCAGAATACTCATTGCTGGGATTCAATAATGCTATGAAGTATGATATTTTAACGTACAAAGCACTTTAATTAAGATCTGGCTGTGGAATCAGTTAGATATTGTAGGCCATAGAGAATAAATTAAGGTCTATGGGTAGAGACGAACAAACCTAGACTGGAATTAGATTTCACTCAAATATAATCTTTTTAAATTAAAATTATATTTATCAACATTTGACTGGTTTAACCAATATATCCATGCTTTATTTTTTAAAGAAAGGTTTAGTTTTAAACTTTATAAACGAAAATAATATTTAAAATCATACTGTAAATATTTTAAGTTTGAATAATATTATATCCGATAAAAAAATATTTGTATGATGCAACAACTTTATTTTTTCATTAATTTAGTTATAATTTAATTGTTATAATTAAATATATTTTAAAGATTTGTATAAGATAATAAATAATAACCTACAATACTAGTGAAATAATATACATTTGTAATCAAATAATATAGTATTATTTTCATGTTGAAAAACAAATATAATATCAATAAGATTTTAACTTCAAAATATATACTTAAATTTTGAAGCAAGACACAATTAAAATCATACTGTTTAATTGTTTAAAAGACTCAAAAACTGCATATAATCGAATTTAATTTACTTTTTTTAAAAAGAAATCTCTGAATTTTGAGCCTTTGAACCAAGTTAATTTTTCTTTTTACCAATCAAGCAGATGCATTTCACTTCTAAAAAATGATAATTTCTAATTTGGACGTGTACATCATGAGTGATAGATTAAAAAACAATAAATATTATATATAATATGGTAAAAAAATATAGATGTAAAGCATGTATAAAAATTATAATATGAAAAAAAATATATGAGCTGCTTACTTTTCTCATGATTGATGAAGCTTGTTTTGGATAACTTAGTGAATTAGTACTATGGTGTTTTTAATATTATTTTTCACCCAATTGGGATTTTATCTCATTAACCAGTGTCAATCTTGATTATTTGATTATTGAAATAAAATTTAATTAAAAAAGCTTAAAAACACTTATAACATGTACCTAAAAATTGTATGGTTAATAATGCCCAAGACGAAAAGCCACATTTATTCCTGATAATTAATATTGATTACTAGATTATCTCTAACGAGAAGATGCAAAGAAGCTAGGCTAAGAAAGGCTAGCTAATAGCTGCAATCTCTGGATGCTGGAATCACTTTTAGGTGTAAAAATATCAACAAGTGCTCATTGCATTTAGCCGACTATTTGCTTCGTTGGTGACCAGAGAAAACGGAAATTCCACGTTGAGCAAAAGTGCTTTCATATAACGACAAGTGCTGCGCATGGTATTGTTAGTCAAACATGAAATTATCACATTTAGTAGAAGCACAAACAGTATCCTATCTATAAAAGGAGACACTGAAAAATATATATCATTTCCTAACAAAACAACGTTAAATGTTGGGATAATTTCGTTCAAATAGCATTTATTCAATAGCTGGATTATTAGTATAAGTATTATAAATTTACACTAATAGTACATATAAATTAACGACTGGGAACCAATTTACTTTTAAGAAAAACTAATATCAAAATCACCCTCTTAAATAATTCCCTTTCACACCCAAGGTATGATTATTAACTTACAACACTTTAAGTTCTTTCTTTTTGAAAGATAGTTTTTTTTTCAATGTTTCATAATTTTTAATTTTTATTATTTTTCAAAATAAAATAATTATGTGTGTTGTCCAAAAGAAATGCACAGAAAAATCTCTAAAGTTCCGCAAACACTTCTATGTGTGTGTGTGTTTTCTTTAAAAACAAAATAAAATGAAAATCTGTGGCCCAATATGAGCCCATCAACGTCCTTTAATACTTTCAGTTACGACGGACTAATGTTGTTAAGGAAAGAATTCAAATGTTTTATCACAAAAAAAAGGAAGCACAGTAGTTCCTTGTTTTTTTTTAAGGACAAAAAAACATCTCTTTTTTTTTTTGTTAAAAAAAGAACACTAAGTATATTTGGTTCATTGGGCCTTATCCAACTTGCTGAACTTGTTTTGGGTCTAAAAGCTGAGCCCATATCGGAAGATGGGTGAATGGTCTGCATGCTAGGGTTCGTCTGGTGTTGCGGAGAGGGATCGAGCGACACAGTGAAGGTGCCAAATGAAAGCTCTTAGCTCTGCTTGCACTTCTTGTTTAGAGGATTGATTCGCTATCAGATCTCTAATCTCTTTTCTTATTTCTCATCTTTTTTGTTTTCAGTTTCTTAGGTGAATTACTCGAGAGATCATCACAATTCCATAAAATGTAAGTGTAAGCATTATTTTACTCGGCAATGGTTTAGTCTCATCCATTCTTCTCGCTTTTTAAAACTTCATGCCATGCCATTTGTTCTGTTTTTCGCACAGTGCCTATATGTTTTACGTCTTTTTTATCAATTAGGTTACGTTTGCCTTGTACCTCTGCAGCATAATCATTTTTTTTCTTCTTGTTTTTGGTTTATTATTAAAATTGAGTTGCCACTTTATTTGCTAACGTGTCATTCGTTTAGAGAATAAATGTGAAAAATGAAGCTTCTAAGTCTAACATCGATTTATTTGGAAAGAAAAAAAGGTGCCTGATAGGTGTTTGTGAATTTGCCTGATTGAGTTATTGTTGTTATGTGTAGAGAGAAAGAGGTTGTTATGCTATGGCGGGCAAAGGTGTTGGTTCGGTGGCAAAGGCTGTAGCAGAATATCAATACCCCTGGCGTGAGAAGTTAACGAAGTATAAAGATGAACTTGCCAAGGGTGTGTGGGGATACTGGGAGCTCGGGGCATGGAAGCCATTAAGCATCAGTGCTCGGCGTCGAGCTAGACTTCGCAAGGAAGTCCTTCTTGCTGGGGAAGATTGGCCCTATGATGCTGAAAGGAAGGAGATGAAAACTAGGAGGAAAGGACACAAATGTGATAGGATTGCCGCTGAGAAACGGGAGAACACGGCGAGGATGATGGAGAAGATGCCCGAGATGTTGCTGGATTACAAGAAGAGAAGGTGGCAGAAGAAAATGAAGGAGGAAGACAAGGCAAAATCTTGATTTTCCTCCTTCCAATCATAAACTTTGCCTTTTAAAAATGGATTATTTCCTTGTGAAATGTTGCACCTGTTTTTGGCTTAGTGGATGATTAACTTTTGTTATGTGTTTTTAATCAATCTATATTCTATAATAACCCCTTTCAAAGTATTATGGTCTTGTGAGTATCCTGGAGAAAAGGGCTTACTCCAATGGGAACTGCTGTTATATAATTTTTATGGATCTGCTCAGTTGAGTGTATGTTGGTACTTGTATTTGCTTATTAGGCATCCAGTGCTGCGTTCTCTTGTTTCAAATCCAGGTACGATGAATGTATGGTTAATCTTGTTTTTAAATAATAATAGCTTATTTTTGTAACGTTTAGGGAGATTCTTTCTTAAAGCTTTTGTTTCTCCAGATTTAAGCTGAATGAAGCATGTATTTAGCATTCAAATCTTTTCCTAATAAACTTTTGAATCTGAATTCATATCATTTAAGCATTCAATTCAGTCCTCGCATCACGACGTCGTTATTGGAACTTTTCTCATATGTCTAGAGATGTGGACCTTGGAGTACTATATACGATGCCCAATGTCCTCTCCTACCTAGTCAACGCAAATAACGAAGCTCGGATTGAAAGACTGAGTGTATGTTTCATCATGATTATTTTCTGTCATTACTTAAAAGTAACTCTAAAAATTACTGTTTTATCTTGTGTGGTAAAAATTCTTTTATAATTTTTAATTTATTTTACAAATAAAATAATTTTTTTAAGATAAGTAAAAATTGGAAATTATGATTAAAAGCTTATTTTGTAGTTAATTTTTATTTTTCTATTTTATCTTCAAAGATTTATTATTTTAATTACAAATGATAATTATCATAAATAGTTTAATATGTATTTTTATAATTTTATCATAAAAAAATACCTTGTTCTTTATAGTTTAAGGTAGATTATTTTAAAATTATACTTTATCAATATATTTAAATATAAATTTATTTTTATAATTATTTATAATAATAAATTATTTAAAAATTAATTTTCTCAACTTATTCAAACCTAAGCACATGAAGCCAACACGCTACTTTTGACATAGGAAGTTGCAAAATTCCAAGATTAGCCTATACCTCTAATGTTTTTAAGTTCTAACAAATATTACAAATGAAAAGAATAGGAACGAGGGAATAATGAAATTTGTGTTTAATTTTGATGGGTTACAACAACTAAGATTCTTACAACAATTAAGATTTTAGGCAAATAAGAGTTTAAGAAGTAATTAACCTTCTTTTAAAGGAACGTTTACGGGAGTTGTCCAATGTTATGATTACGACACAAAAAGAGAATCTACCAATTATCAGTAGAGAGTGTGCGTAAAAAAATCACATGAGGAAATTAGCCTAAAACATGATACCAATGAGTTATTGCGTGTAGAAATCAAATCTGAAATTTATATTCAACATTTTTTTAACTTTTCTAATTAAATTAATCTTTTTTATATACTATTTCGATCTTAGTGGATGTACTCATTTTAAAAGAGCACACATGGTAAGATGTGGCAAAATGATATCAAATTCGCAAGAAATGTGTTAGATATCTAAGCATTTAAAATCAAATTCATTCTTAGGATGTATAATCTTCACCACTACTATTCTAATTAAATCATAATAATCTTCTTATAAGGTTTTAGTGGACTTGTAAATTCTTATGCTTGAAATTAAATTTTAGTATGATTGACATGCAGAAAAGATAAACCATTCACTTACTTGAATATGCCATTATTATTTTTTGATCTTTCTCTATCTCAATTCCTTCTTTACTTATTGTTTTTATTTTAAATTTTTTTCAATAATTAAAAATATTTTTGGAGAAAAAAAAACAGGCTAAGAGTTTGTCTACGTATCTTTCACTACATACGGAATGCATACGAATGCTATTTTAATACGTTTATTCACTAAATTTGTAACTAATAAAAAAAACACACACATTGATTTATTAACGATTTTATCATATACAACTTCTCTAGCTTTATGAAAATAAATAAATAAAATTCTGTTATTTTTTTCAAGGATGTCATAGCTAGGTATTGTTGAGTTGTTACTTCAATTGACGTCCTAAATGAATATTATACAAACTAAGAACTTATCATATTGTTGTACACATGGAAACTATCTAAAGATCAGGGATGACACATGAACCTTAATCTAATAAGTACCTACAAATAATATTTATAATAAGTAGAAAAATTATCCCGAAATAAATGTAGCTTAAGGCTTGACTATTTATCCAAAAAAAAAATAATAATGAAAATGAATGCAGATATAAGTATCTTTATATCAAATTTATGCATCCACATATTTTTAAATATATTAAATTAAAATTATATTTAATAAAAATAAACATAGCCCCTAATAATATACACTTAAAATTAAAAGGAGAAACTCATCTTAATAATAATTTTATAAATTTTTTATTTTGAATTGAACTTATTCAAATTATTTTAGTTGTTACAAATATTTGATGTATTATATTATATAGCTTAAATTTAATTAATATTGATATACTTAATATTTGATATAAAATAATAATTTTCTTTAATTTAAACGTATATAATGAATTTGAATATCAATAATTTTTTAAAATACAAGTATAAAACTAAATATTATAATATCCCATTTAAACATGTGCAGGGTGCCATCCTTGCTGAAGATAATAGCAATGGATTAATAAAAAATTGCCCAGACGAGCAAAGTATAATAATCAAGAGACACTGTTTAATAACATGTTAGAGCATTCAGTTTTTATGATTACTACATGTATTGTTTCATGAGAAGGGATTTGACGCAAGTGTTAAATATTTAACAAATTTAACAATTAAATTGGATAATTTTTTTTTATGGTTATACATATTAAAGTTTAAATAAATCAAATATTTATAAGTATATAATTTTGTAACTGATATGTACGCATATTATTCATTAAAATTAAGATGATTGATGAAATACTTATTAATTTTTAATTATATAAAATTTATATATTTAATGACTTTGAATCTAATAACTTACTGAGGGCTTTTAACTAAATGGATAGATTAATGAATTTAATACCCATAATTGTAGTTTTGTATCTTTAATTTATATGAAATTGATTTTCGGAGACTTGTATATTTATTTATTTTATTGAATTTAACTCATTCTTTCTAGTTTAATTATTTAAAATATTCTCGTTGTGAACTGCGTGCCAAATGACCTGGTAGATGGATGGGCTCACTTGTTCTTTTTCCCTTCTTTTAAAAAATTTCTTCGTACCACAATAATAATATAACAATTAACATGTATGCAATGTTGTATAAAATTATTAAATTTCTATCATATTGTAATATTGCCATAATCCTATGTTAATATAGTATGCATCAACATTTTAAATATATTTATAACTTAATAAAGCTTGTCAAAATGTATTCGTCCCTCGAACCTTTTTTATTGTTATTTTTTAACAAAAAGTTTCGTCTAATATAAGTAAAACTAGTCCAAAAAAAATAAATGTAGAAAACATAAAAAATAAGCCGAACCCATCTGGGTCAGTAAATTTTAAGGTTAAATTAAGTTGCGCAAAATTAAAATTAGGACTAAATTTCCGGAGCCCATTCATCATTATATATCATCCTTTTCAATTCAGATCATTAGATTCAACCAATTGTGACATTATTGTACATGATGCTATCGACTCCAATGGGTCCTCTAACACGGTTAAAGGTTTATTTCAAAGAAAAAATTCTTAAAATTTTTTCAAGCATATATGTTATAATTTAAAGAGTTCAATTTTGATGCAATATTAATATGAAAAATTTTATATTATTGACCAATTAAAAATAGTTTTAAATATAAATAATTATAATTTTTTAAAATTATCAATATTTTTTATTAAGTTTTGATTTAAATTAGGTCATAAACTTTACATTCTCTTAGTAAGAATGATTAATTCTATATATACTTCACAGTTAAGAAAATAAAGCTATTTGGTAAGATCTGATGAAATCGACACTATTTCGTTAAATTCTATTCTACTCTCTTTTAAAAAAATCAACTAATGCCAGTTATCCCTTTCCATCAATCTAAATATCACATAAAAGAATAACTAGACAAATATTGAAATGAAAATATACTAGACGAACTAATAGCAACCTATTACCTAACTTATTTAAAACAAAATTTAAATTTATTACTTGTATATTTTATTAATTATAAAATTTCATAAAAATATTTAAGCATTTTCATGTGACATACACTTTTAAATTTCACAAAAGATAGGGCCGTATAAAAGACAAATCCACAATACATAAAAGATCAAGTTTAAGTTAGCATCAAACTTTAAACTTATATAGGTAAAGAATAACTCATCAATTTGCCAACTAGAAATCGATGGAGAAAATCCAGCTAATCGATATTTTTCATTATTTCCTTTTGTTTGATGCAAAATTCTTAGATACCAAGAAACGTAGGCCGGCAAACAATGAGAACGTGGTTGCCTTAACCTTAACCATTATAAAGTTGCACAAGCTACGAATACATCACAAGCTAATTAGTGTTGAAGTAAAGTATATATGCCAAAAATGATGGAAACAACAAGGATTTTACCAAAAAGATATATAATCAGATTATCAGCCAAAGGAAATATCAATTACAGTATAAATAAATTTTCAGCTAAATAATGGAAAGGAACTCATATTTTCTGTACATTATATCTCCATTTGACCAATCATACTTTTTTCCCATTAAATGATTTTCTTTCTTGGTGCTACAATAATTTCAATTAAATAGAAGCTCTTCACCTCTTGCGTTCATTTTCCCCTATCTTAATGAGAAGTAAAAAAGTAACTACTTTATTGAGAAAACAACATTAGAAATATGAAGTGGTGAAAAAAATAAACTGAATCGAGAGAAATATATCCTACCAACGCATGGCTTGTGTTATCTTGGAAAAGATTTTTTTACAACACAAAAAAGAAACAACGAAGTTCCGAACCTAAAATTTTAGATAAACTATTCTAATATCAAATTTTCTACTATCAATACTAATAATTTATTTTATAAGAAATTTAGTAAAATTAATAAATAAAAATAATAATATTATTATAAATATCAATACATGATTAATAATTTTAAAGGTTACCATTTAATTTAACTAATTGTGTTAAATTGTTGGATTACATTTTTATTGTTAAGTAATAAAATATGATTGTATTAAAAAATATTTATAAAAATTCATCATAATTAGTTATAAATTTTTTTAATTATATTAGATATAAAAACTGTTCTTTTTCCTCTCTAATATATCTACGTTATGTGGTTGAATGACTAGAAAAATTCTACATTTCAAACTGTATTTAATTGAAAATAAACTTATAAATGAATTTTATTAGTATGTGTTCAACAATATATAATAATATTTTTTATTAAAAATTATAATTATATATATATGAACAATATTAAATATTATAATTTTAATAAAGATTTGTTAGTTATTATTTTCTTATTAAATAATAATAGTACAAAATTCCTGATTCCAAATAGTCTTCTTAAAGACATGGGAGTGTTAATATTGGAAATTGAATAATGAGAAAATAAATAATAGAATAAAGCGACAAAGATCCATTTTTGTCTGTAATTTTAAAAATTGGTGGCCCACTGGTGTTGATTTTCAAGTGTCATCATTCCATTGTAGTGTTCATTCATTCATTCATTCATTCATTCATTTTGCAGACCCCACAGCCATTGATTCATTCATTCTCGTTACACACTCAGATATCCCTCTGTTGTTGTTCGTTAATCTCAGGGTTGTGCATTAGGGTTCAGAGTGGAGATCGAGTTTTCTTCGGAGTTCTGCCTAAAGCTTCAAGCTTTAAGAGTCCTCCGGCTCCAATTGAAACGGGTTTCTTTCCAATTTGTTGATGCCTCGTGACATTGGTCGATTTCGGAAGCTCGATCTCTTCCTCTCATTGAGGTTTGATTCTTCATATTCTCATGAAAATGCTAGCTTCTATAGCCTAATGCATAACCATGTTGTTTGTTTTTGCTGATACGTTTCAAAAATTGGTCTTGTAAGGAGAGGAAATTGTTGCTGTATTTATAGAGTGTGTTGTAGTGTTTGCTGGGTTGTGTTTTGAAGATGAAGAGAACGAAAAGTGAGCCTCCCAACTCAAGGAGGTTTAGATTCTCCCATTTTTTGTTTGGCATTGGGGTGTTGTATTTGCTGTTTATATCATGTAAGTTTCCACAGTTTCTAAGAATTGTATCAACGTTAAGTGGGGATGAGAGTGATGATAGATTGGATGGGGCAGCTGTTGATGTTTCTGAAGATTCAGATTTAAGCAAGTCTTTTGTGAGTTCTGTGTATAAAGATGCCTTTCACCGGAGATTAGAAGATAATAGGGATCAGGGTGCCCCCCTGAGGCCAAACAAGGAGCCAATGAAGGAGGAAGAACATCTTCCTGAATCTCCAAAGCAGATTCCACTGCAATACGGTAGGATAACAGGGAAAATAATGCAGGAACAGAAGAGGACTAATAGTTTGTCTGTGCTTGAGAGAATGGCAGATGAGGCATGGATATTAGGGTTAAAGGCTTGGAAAGAGGTGGATAAGGTTGATGAGAAAGTGTCTGGAGAAAGCTCCATCTTTGAGGGAAAGCCCGAGTCATGTCCTTCTTGGATATCGATGAGTGGCTTAGAATTGCTTAAAGGAGATAGTTTGATGTTTCTTCCTTGTGGGCTAGCAGCGGGTTCTTCAATCACTGTGGTGGGGACACCCCATTATGCTCATAAGGAGTATGTTCCTCAACTTGCCAAGTTGAAGAAAGATGATGGGTTGGTTTCAGTCTCACAATTCATGGTTGAATTGCAAGGGTTAAAGTCGGTGGATGGGGAGGATCCTCCAAAGATCCTTCACTTGAATCCTCGAATAAGAGGGGATTGGAGCAAACGACCAGTAATTGAGCATAATACCTGTTACCGGATGCACTGGGGAACATCTCAAAGATGTGATGGTCTGCCATCTGGGGATGAAGAAGAAATGCGAGGTATGATTTCTTGTTCATTTTGAAGCATGTTATTTACAAAAAAAAAAAGTTTGTAGGATCGAGTCTCCACTCTCCACCATTGTCATTACTGTAAATATATAAAGCTTTTGATATTCTGGAAGGTTGGAATAAGAAAAGTCAAAAACTGATCTTGAAAAAAGGAAGCATGTTACTTGGTTATTGCATGGTCAACAAAAAGAAAAGATTTACCTTCATGGTTGGTGAATTTTATATAAAGTGATAACATAAAATATGGTTATGGCAGTTATAAGTCATGCAATTAATATATATCATGTACTCACTAATAGGCTCTTATATCTTAATATTTAGTAGTTATTTTAATATTTTTTCTTTTATCATCACTATGATATTCCAGTTGTTTATGTTGAGTCTGGTAGCATCCAATATCCATCTTCTCTTCACTGTTTGTATTTTGTATCCCTATTATTATTATTATTATTATTATTATTATTATGTTTGGCAGTTGATGGATACAGACGATGTGAGAAATGGACGCGGAATGGCATTATAGACACTAAAGAGTCCAAGACAACATCATGGTTTAAGCGCTTTATAGGGCGTGAACAGAAGCCAGAAATGACCTGGCCATTTCCTTTAGTGGAGGGTAGAATGTTTGTCCTTACACTGCGTGCTGGTGTTGATGGATACCATATTAATATTGGGGGTCGCCATGTAACTTCATTTCCATATCGGACTGTAAGTTTCTTGATGTAATATATGTGTTTTCATCAAATGCCTGTGCTAAACATCTAGATGGTTTGAAATAGCTTATCTAGCTTCTTAACAACTATAATATGGTGAGATATATATGTTTCTTAATGTATTTGCTCTTACTTTACAGTATTTGAGTTCAAAAATTTCCATCGAATTCCTTTTGCATATATTATGGGTTATATGTATAGAATTTTGGTTTACCCTCAATAATTTATGGTAATGGGAATATCTCTTGTTCTACATGTTGAAGGGTGACTCACATAGCTTAAACTTTGAGAATAATTGGAATTTATTTCCATTTTTTCTATAATTTTCTGCTGTGGTCACAGATTTTTTCTGGTCTGACTTTTTCTTTCTACTTTCTCTTTAGGGATTTACCCTTGAGGATGCTACAGGATTGGCAGTTAAAGGCGATGTGGATGTTCATTCAATTTATGCTACTTCTCTTCCTACTTCCCATCCAAGTTTCTCACCTCAAAGAGTACTGGAAATGTCAGAGACCTGGAAAGCCAGACCTTTACCCAAACATCCTATTAAACTTTTTATTGGAGTTCTTTCAGCTTCAAATCACTTTGCAGAACGTATGGCGGTTAGAAAAACATGGATGCAATCAGCTGCAATCAAGTCTTCAGATGTAGTAGTACGATTCTTTGTTGCATTGGTATGGTTTCTGTCTGTCTGTCTCTCTCTCTCTAATCTGGCATAGAAGCATATACTGATTGACTCAACATGAGCTCAAAGGGATGTATGATACCAAGAATGTCATCTGACCCAGTAAAAACTTCATGGAGAAGAGAAAGCCAACATTCCTAGTTTATTTTATGGAAGTTTGATGGTTAAATTTTGGGTTTAAATCATGATGGGGGAATGACATAATCTCATAAGCTTCAAGGGGGGCTTTTGAGGCTCTTAATTTGTTGGCTGTAAAGATATTGCTAATAGAATTTGGAATTATCACTTTGGATTTGGAGTTTTGAAGAGCTTGTGTCAGATTTATTTGTTGGGTAAAGACATGTCTTTCAGATAAAATAAACAATTCAGGACAAAACTTGAGCCATTGTTATGAGTTTTTCACATAACCAAGCACGTTAGTGATATTTCTTTGTTGGAGTTTGGTGCTATTATTGACATTTTGCTAGGGAAGGTATAGAATTTCTGATTTTCAATACTTGATGAAATATTTTGGGTCTAATAAAGCCTGAATTAATGTGTACTGTTGAAATTTATTTTAGAAAATAAAAGGGAAAATGGTACTCTAGGACCAAGGTTCCTTATGCAATGTATGCATCAGTCTTTATAGATTTTGAACATCTTGCATCCCCATTGTCAAATGGCAAACGGAATCCATTGGGTTTGGTGCGTTACTTGAGCATGCCATGTCAATGCTAAGAGACTTTTATTGAGTTGCTATCACCCTGAGTAAGCTATTTTGGGTTCCATGAAGCTATCCTCTTTTGATAAGATGTCTACAAGTTTGATTCTTCCAATCTTCATCTCATAATGCTGTTGCTATAAATCAATTGCCATTGCATGACATTGACATATTAGGTTAAACCACAAATCATTAAATCAGCATTAGATATACAAACCATTCATTTGCTTTCACTCACCTAACAACTTAAGCTTTTTAGATATTTAGTTCATGACATGGTATTAGAGCCTTACTATGTGATATAGAGTTCAATATCCTTGTTGCCCACGAGTCATAATAAAAGCTAAATTTTAGTACAAGGTAGGTATGTCCATTGTCCAAGCTTGAAGTTCAAAGGGATCTTGCATGAGGGGACATGTTTGATATAAAAACCATTTATGTGTTTTCACGCAATAGCTTAAGCTTTTGAGGTAGTTAGTTCATGAAAAATTGATATAAGGGATCTTGCATGAGGGGACATGTTAGATATAAAAACCATTTGTGTTTTCGCCCAATAGCTTAAGCTTTAGAGGTAGTTAGTTCATGAAAAATTGATATAAGGGATCTTGCATGGGGGGACATGCTAGGTATAAAAACCATTTGTGTTTTCACCCAATAGCTTAAGCTTTTGAGATAGTTAGTTCATGAAAAATTGATATAAGGGAGTCTGGGCTGCTTCTGCATAATACTTTTGTAATCCTCCAATATTGTTTTGTCAACAACAATTTTCCACTTTGGGATGAGTGATAGAATTACAATATATAATTATATACAATTAGATATATACATGAAATGTGCATGAATGTGTGAATACAGAAATTTGAGTTTGGGCTTGTTTGGAATTCTTTGATGGCATTGTATGTATTTTTGTTTCCTTTTTTTAGTAATGATATGGTATGGCTAAATTTCTGTTTTTTGTGCGTGTTATAAATAACAATTGAAGAATCAAAGGAAGGAAGTAAATGCAATGCTGAAGAAGGAGGCAGCTTACTTTGGTGATATTGTGATTTTTCCCTTTATGGATCGCTATGAGCTTGTTGTGCTTAAAACTGTGGCCATTTGCGAGTTTGGGGTGAGTTCAATTCTTTCAGCTTCTTACAACCACTTCCCCTCCAATTCTTGTCTCTCTCTCTCTCTCTGTTTTTGTGCTCTCTTGACGATTAAAGGTCATTTTTCTTTTATGCAGATTCAGAATGTGACTGCTGCATATGTTATGAAATGTGATGATGATACATTTATTAGGGTGGATACTGTCTTGAAGCAAATTGAGAAGGTACCCAAGAAGAAGTCCCTTTATATGGGCAATCTCAATCTCTTGCATCGGCCTTTGAGAAATGGCAAATGGGCAGTCACTTATGAGGTATGATAGTTCCAGCATACATGAGTCTTGTATCCTTTTTCTTTTGTTTGTTAATGGTAGCAATAAATTGTCAACTCTCCTTAGGATTTTAATTCCCTGTATATCTGAATACACCCCTAACATGTGCAACTGAAGTTTGTTTTTCCCTGCATAGGATCTCAAATCAGGGCATAATAGAAACTCTAGACCTTCCTGTTTGATCCCATGACCCCTAGTGTGGGTGATGTTTGTTTTGCTCGTATAGGGTCCTAAAGGGTGGGGTAAAAACTCAAGCTTTTGCACGAATGCTGATTACTAGTTGGTAAGCATAGGGATTTAAAATGTAAATATGATTTTATTTGTTTTCTATATTTTTTACTGGAAACATCTGTGCTCCTGAGCTACTTTTGATCACAAATCATACTTTTGTGTATATGGCATGTGGTAAGAATGTGTAAGATGCAGTAGTATTTCATGATATTTCCATTTTGTAATTGAATTCTCTTTTCCTTGGTTATTGTGCTTGTCTAAAATTATATTTGGTAACAAGTAGAGAGAATGCGAGGAATGTTATGTTTGTTCTTGTTCCATTCTGAGGTGTTGTATTTTGTTGTTGTAGGAGTGGCCAGAAGAAGCATATCCTCCTTATGCAAATGGGCCTGCATATGTAATTTCCAGTGATATTGTTACTTTCATCCTGTCTCAACACAAGGACAGGAGACTAAGGGTTAGTTACCTTGAAGTTTTTATCTGGTTTTTTCCCTTTCAAAGTTGCCACATGAATAAAAATTGTAAAGTGACTGAAATATATTCTGGTACAGCTCTTTAAAATGGAGGATGTAAGCATGGGAATGTGGGTTGAGCGATATAACAATACTGTGGTGGCAGTCCAGTACTCCCACAGTTGGAAGTTTTGTCAGTATGGATGCATGGAGGGCTATTTCACTGCACATTACCAATCACCAAGGCAAATGGTCTGTCTATGGGACAAATTGTCAAGAGGTCAAGCTCGTTGCTGCAACTTCAGATGACTGCAGGAATACCTTTGCCACTTTGACTCATCACTGTATCTTTGTATTCTTCTACCCTTGTGCTGATCTTAGTCCACCTAGGTTAATATTTGGAGAAAAAACTACGATGATAACAAGGTATTACAAATTCAATTTGCAAGAGATAGAATTTTGCACCAATGTTTCCAAAGGAGAAGGAAAAATGGAACTCAGACATGCATTCTACAGTTTACACTACTTTGGTGGGTGGGGGAGGGGGTTGGTGCTTGTGCATAGAAGAGGCTGAGGGTTAAATTTTGTGCATATTTCCTTGCTTCGAATCTAGTGTCCTTTCCCATGATCTCTAATGTCATTCACTTAGATGGTTGAACAATTGAACAGTTTGATTGTTCTTTGTGATCCCAAACAAACTGGCAACTGCAATATACATATTATTAGCAAAATTTAGGGGAGGGGAAGGGAAAGGGAACGGGAAAGTACCTTATTTCATGGCTAATGTATATGCCTTATTCAGGGCTTATACCAATGAAAGTCTAGAAGTAGAAATTGTACCTCATACCATGTTTTCTTAATAGTTCAACCTTGCTGAGTCATGAGCACTGTTATATACTTTTATACATCTTTGTGCTTAAAACATTTTCTTAAATTAGTCGGAAGGAGACTTTTGCTACTCATAATAATCTTATTCAATTTGGGTAAAATTGTTTCTTGTAGAGGATACTATTATTAGTTTAGAAAAAAAAAGTTTTCTTAAATTAAAAGATATGTTGACAGATGAGGAGATAATGTTATAAAAAAAATATAAACTGATGTTAGATCTGAATTAAATTTATATATATTATAACTGTATCTATGCCTTTTCTTTTTAATTTTAATAAAAAAAACATAAGTTCCACTCTCACCATGCAACTTCCAATTTATGTCTTTTTGTATTACAAAAATAAATAGTTTGACTTCCAGCCTCTACCATAGGTAGGTTTTGTTATATTTTTCTTAAAAGAAAATATAAGTTGCACTTTACTATAATAATCAAACAAAAATAAAGTATAAAAATGAAAAATTATATTTTATAAAATGAGTAAAATATTTTTTTGTTGAATTTTTTAAAATTTATTTCTTATTCATTTTTTCATATAATAATTTTTATATGAATTATTGAAATTATATTTCATAAGTAATTAAACTATTTTTATTATAATATTAATTTTTTATAGTTATTTTAATAATTCTTCTATCAATGGTAAGTCGAAAAAGAAAACAAGTTATTATATTTTGATGATTTTTAATCCTTTACACTTCTCATAATATTATTTTAATAATTAAATTTTCTAAAAAATAATTATATTATAAAAACAATTAAATTATTTTTATTGAAATACTAAAAAATATAAAATGTAAGAATAAAAAAGAAAAGAAAAAAGTTATCCTATTTTAATTTGTACCTGAACATCTTCCTTAAGATATGAATTTGAATTATGAGGATAGATAGCACAACTTAATTAATATGTTCAAAATATCATATCATGTGATGATTCAACAAATACTAAAAACTAAACAAGATAAGAATAATAATTTTTAAAACATAAAAAAATGTAAAATTTTCCGGTAGGACTTCAATGCAACTTTATAAATAACATGGTAACCTGTTGAGAGGGTTTTCCAAATTAATGTCATCTATTGAATATTTCAATTATTAAATCTACGAACTAAATTACTTGCATCAACAATGGTCCAACTCATGCAACATTGTAGAAAATTCCAAAATAGAAAAGGAAGAACAAAGTCATAAAAAAATTGAGGTAATGATAGTGTTGGCTCAACTTGCAAATTGAGTTAAATGAATTAAGGGTGAGAATTCAATCACTAAAAAATTTGAGGCGAAGGTTCTCCAATGAGGTCGAAGATTGTATGCCAAAGTTTAATGCATTCGATTTGATTTGAATAGAAATGTAGCACTTCAGAGAAGTCAGGTTTTCAACTAGGATCTTGTTTGTTTTGAAAATTTGAAAAATCCAAGAAGTAAAATTGAAGGTACTTGGAGTCAAAGATCCTTTGGATCCAAAAAAGATGTAAAAAAATGTGAAGATATCAAGAAACTAATTTTGACTTAAGATTAGGAATAATTTTTAGAAGTTATCTAGTTTTATATTTTTCGAAACACATGAATGTACAAAAATAAAGACGGGAATACATGTTTGATATATAATATTTTATTGTTGTAAATAATCGCCTATAAATTGATGACCTCATCTCATTTTACACACGCAATAATATGAATTTATTTGCATACTTAATTACTTCTGTGCTACCGGTTTAAGAATCACTTGAATCACGGTTGAAATGATAATTTTCAGAAAAAATCTTGAGGATACTTTTATTTTACTTGTTTAATTTATTTATTTTTCTATTTCTTCATTTTTTTAATTGGTCATAATAAAGCCTAACCACAACGTTCATATTTAACTGTATTCGAGCGAATAACGATATATTTGGATAACTAGATCTTCAAAAAATAAAGTAACTTTAAGTTCAACTTTTATGTCTAAACAATATAGGTCTTGGCAGATAAATTTTCATGATTGGGGATGCTAAAAATGCTAAAATGATGATGAGTTTGGGATGGTTGTATACTTGAAAATGTACCTTCCCCCCCCCCCCCCCCCCCCCAATTCATACATGAGAATGGTATAAGCTGCTGGATTCTTGTTTGTCTCCTAGGATGATGTTTAGTATCTTACAGTTTTTACTTATAAAATATGCGATTTGACTTGTATCTGTATGGAGGTGTATGTCAATGTTATTCTATAAACACATTGGATAAGGGTTGGGTTGAATGAAACGCTTTTTCACACACTCTTCTCCTCCAGTTACTGTTCCTTTCCTTTTCCCTTTCCCCAGTCTTTAGTTGACTTAGACTATGAATGTGAAAGTTCACACACACATAGTATTCAGTTCCATGAAAAAATCAGTACCAGTTATTTTATTTGCTTATCCTATTTATTAATCAACAATTGGGACAGAATCAAATTTATCAGCAGAGTTTATTTTGACAACTCCTAACTCTTAAGTGTATCCAGCACTCTGTTCACAGCCAATTCCTACATGATGCTTTAGTTGTTGAGAGTTGAGACTCAGTTACTTAATACTTTATATCTATATACTAATCCACTTCTCTATGATAAATTTGAATCCTTCTTTAAGCCTAAAAAAGAAGTTAATTTATATGTAGAAACCAAATGGCTTGACTTTGGATTTTGTTCTGAATCCAGATTTCTTTATCAACCAAAAAGAAATAATTTTTATTCATTTTTTATATTTTAAAGTTGAAGCATACAAAGGGAGAAAAAATGAATAGATAAATAGAGTGTGAACATAATGCACGGTTGCGTAGGTAGAACATCATCAAAATTGGCTTCTTCTTGTGAGTCCAATCTTTAGTCTCAATTTGGCCACCTTACCAATTCTTTCTCCAAAACTGTATTGACTTGACCTCTACACATCCCAGCTGCCTGAAAATTAGGTTCATCCTAAACTCTTTCTAAAAAAAATTATCATTATGTATATATCAATGTTAGTTACATCTAAATACACATTTTTTTATATATATATTTTTATCATATTATGTATTACATCTAATTTCTTATTTTTATCATTTTTTACTTTTAAAATAGGATGCAAGTATAAAAATCTTTTTTCAGTCATGCGAGATAAGTGTCTGTATATTGTACTATGTTCCCATGGACGCGGTTCAAAGTTCATGTGCAACCGTGACCCACAGTTTCTCAAAGTTGTAACACAGTTATTTTTATTGTAATTTTGTATTATAATTTATGTTTCATTAAGCATTTTGTTTCGTTTCATGTTTCATGTTTAATTTTAATTTTAATTATATTTAAACAGTTTTAGAATATTTTTAAAGAAATAATTTTACAAGATTGTTTAAATTTATTATTTTGTAGATTTTATCATGATATATTATTTTTTTTATTCAACTGTACAAAATCCATTAAATAAGTCTCATAAATTATTTTACACCTATCTTTTTTCTTAAGAATCAGTTGTTTAAATAAGCAACTCCTAACAAATTAAGTAATAGTTACTTAATTTGGAGAATTAGGTAAATATCTTTTATTAAAGATGCTCTTAGTTTCTTCTTTTATAAAATTTATTAATTTTGGTTTGTCAATAAAATTTTTTAAAAAATAATTTAAAAAGATTCCGCATGTAATTTGATACTTCAATTTATTTATTTGTTCTTATTTTATCTTTTTAATTAGAAAAACATTTGATTAAAAAATATTGATTAATACATTTTGGTCCAGAAATATACTAAGATTTTTACATTTTGTTCATAATTAAACAACAATATCATGTAGAAACTAAAAATATAATTAAATTAATATTAATTATACATACCAGAACCTTTTAGAAACTAGAAGTAACTACAATTTAACTTTAACAGGTTAAATTGTATGTTTATTTAAACAACAATATCATTTAATAGAAACTTTTGGAAATAAGAGTCAAGGTCAACATTTTTTATAAAATGAGGAGATAAAATTATAAAAAGAACCGAAATAAAAATAAAAGAGCTACACTTTTTTTTTTATTAATGGTAACAAATCGAGAATATATGTTCACCAAAAAATATGTTTACCAATAACATTAATTACTCCTTTCCATTTTTTGTTTGATATTTAAAATTATATATAAAAATTAAGAAATATGATTGATATTTTAATTTTAAAGATTATTATTTAAGTTTATTATATCTTTATTTCATTAATTATTTAACATTTGTTTAACAAAATACAAATTAATTATTAAAAATAAAAATAAAATAAAAATAATTGTTAATTAATTTTATGAAATGATAATTAAAAGTGAAAAAAATAAAAATGTTAAAATGTCAAACATGAAAAAAAAGGAATTTTATAAAAGGATAAAATCAAATGATATTAATGGTAAAATTTAATAAAATAGCACATTTAGTAACTTTTAAATTTAATTCAAATATAAATTTTCTACATTATCATTTTATTATAAATTTTATAATAATATTTTAAAAATTATATTTATGATGCAATTTTTATTTGATTGATAATATTTAAAATATTTACAATGGCAATGTACCAAAACTAAACTTATAAAAATTTTACATGATTTAAATATTTTGAAATAAATTTAATATTGATTCTTTATCAATGTAATTATTTTAACATCATCAATAAAATAAAATTCACAGATATATGACTTTTAAAGTAATTAGCATGTTATTCGAATAATACTTAATTATTTAAATTTATATAAAATTTATAAGTAAAAATAAATTAAAAATAGTCAATAATTTTATTATTGTTGAATATATTTACTAGAAATAAAAAATAGTAAATGATATTAATAAGAAATTAAATGAATAAAAATTTTAAATTTTAAAAATTATATAATACAAAATATTTATTAATTTGATATATTAAGTATAAAATTTATAAAATTAAATTCAAATTAATATCAATTAAGATTGTAATAATTTTAAATATATTTTATTAAAAAAACAACTTTGTATTTTTTATAATATTTAATTTTTAAAATTTAAATTAAATTAATATTTAAAATAAATACATAATTTATGAAAGATCATATAAATTAACAAGAAAGAAAGGGACTCCTAAAATACTTCCCTCGAATCATGATTCTAATTAATATATTGAAGTACATTGTTATAAAAGTTAATAATTTTTTAATATTATAACAATTTATTATTAAATAAAAGTGTGAGAAATTCATAATGTCAGTGGATTTTAAATAATTATTTTTAAATTTATTAAATTATATGGTTTCAATGAAAAACTTCTTATTTATAATTTTTAATATGTATTTATGAATATATATATAAAATTATATTTTAATATATTACACATTAAAATAAATAAATATATATTAATTAATTATTGAATTATTTATATTTTATTTTATAATTTAATTTTTTAATTAAAAAATTTAATATATATATATATATATATAATTTTACTAAATCTAGAATTTAATATAATTTAATTTATACATTATATAAAAGATTGACTTAATATTCTTTCTAAATCAACTACTAAATTAATGCTACATTTTTAAAATTTCAAGACAAGATGTGTGTTTTTAATTAAAAATGAACATAATAAAATAGTGCCGCGTTTGTCAAGTCAACGTGTTTTGGTGTAGTGTGAAAGAGATTTAAAATATTGAACAGTTTTAGTCAAATCAAAAGATTCAAAATAGCAGAAAGCCGTGATGCTAAATCATTTCTATGTTAATGTAAATTAGGTTGCTGTGGATTCATTCGGAGAGTTTTTTAAATATGTTTTTAATAAAAATTCTTAGTATAATTTCGGTAAAAGATTGAAGTTACTTTATGCTTGAATGTAGCCATTGAAAAATATAATATAAATTACAAAGATATTGCATGTAAAAATGTATTATGAATTTTTATTTATAAAAGAAATTATATTTTTAGTTTTTGTTTTTATTTAAAGTTTTAGTTTAATTTATTTTAGATACCGTTTGTTTCTGTGAAATTTTTTTATTTTTAATAAAAAAAAATTATTTTTTATTTTAAAAGTTTATCTTTAAAATAATAATTTTTTATTTTTATACAAATTTTTAAAATTAAAGTAAAATGATATTTTTATAATTAAAATCTCGTTTGAACATAATTTTAAAAGGAATTGGTGTAATATATGTTTGTTTTAAAATGATATAAAATTAATTTTAAATGATTTAATATAAATAAAATATATATATGTATATTTAAATTAGTTTGAGATATAAATTTTATATTAAAATATATACATGATGTGAAAAAATGTTTTAAAATATTTTTCAAAGTGTCATGGATCTCGTGGTACGCCAAGTTGACATTGTTATAGCTTCTTTATTGAGTAAATTTTTATTTTTATCCCAATCAATTTAATTTTTAATTTTACAAAATATTTACATTGGTTATTAATTTTAATAAAATCCTTTATTTTACTTATTTCATATAAAAATTAAAATAAATATTATTTTATAAATTTAAAATAAAAATAGAAATAGAAATTTTATAAAATTAAAAATTAAAATAATGAATACTTACAATTTAAAGGCGATATTTACTTCTCTGTTTTTTAACCTTGTTAGTTGTTATGAAGGTTGAAAGAAAAGTCAGTAGGCTCCTACATGGGGTACCGCATCCCGACTAAAACCTTGAGAGGGTCCATAATTATTAATTAGACATCAAAATTAGAAAGTTCTTAAAGAGAACCATTGATTATCACATTACACAAAATCAATATGTATTATTAAAATAGTATCTAATGTCCAATTCACACTGCACAAAGGACAATCAGACCTTTTGATTGAATATAAAAAAAAGACTTTAACCTTTACCTTTTTTACCAAAGTCATCTTAAAATTTAATTAATTTTTATTTGTTATTAAATAAAATTTGTTTGTATTGTAAGGATAAGTGATCTTGAACTAATTAGGAGCATATAGTGATGGATTCAAAAAAATTTAAATTATAAAAACAAACCCATATATATAAATTTGTGAAAATGATATAAATACATGTAATATTAAAAATAGAAAAAAATATTATTTTTGTGGGGAATTACCCCTACAAATTTGCATGTATAACCGTTCAAGGACGAAGTATCCCTTATTATTATTTGACTGGTTAGAGTGTTAGACTATATTAGAAGCAAGGGACTTGACTTGTGTCATCCATTTGGAATTAGACTCCTTTCGTTAACGTGTTGAAAGTCAGAGTCAGATCAGATAGAGACCAGTGATACAACATGGAAAATGCTGTTTTTTCAACATCTCTAGAGTATTCGTAAAAAAAATGTGCTCTCATATCTTTAATTTTTACACTCTTCTTACATTCATCCTTTTATATAACAGGGAAAAAGAAAGGATGAAATAGAGGTCAATGAAAACTCTCTTTCATTTTTTTTAACGTAAAAGAGTGAACATCAGAGTAATGTAAAGAATAAAAAAGGTTAAAATATTTTTTTTTGAGTCACGTTTCTTTTTATCTTGAATTTTTTTTAGTTAGACTTTTTGGCTAAAATATTAAATTAGATATTTATATAAATTAATATTATACTTATAGATTCTTTTGTGTATTTAACATAGTCAAAATAACAAATATAATATACCAGTTAACTTGATTCAAAAATATAAAAAAAATATGTTCACATTTAGATATTATTATTAGTATTATATAAATTTTTTAACTATTAAATTCTATTTTTAAAATTTATAGTGGCACTGTCATTTGCAGTATAATACAATTCTTTGTGTCATGGAGGTAATCATGTTAAAAAAAAAAATTGAATATTTTTTCGTCCGGGAAAAAACAACTTTCTAAAGGAATTTTAAATTTTAATGAACTAACGAGAGAAGTATGTAACAAGGAATCTTAAATTTAATGAACTAACGAGAGAAGTATGTAACAAAATCATGTATTTATAAAATAGTGATAGGATAGAATTTTTCTTAATTATATGTAGTTTTATGATCTAATTATTCAATTATTTATATTATTAATAAATGAAAATTAATAAATAGATAAAATGATATGCAGTTAACTTATAATTACTTAAGACTTGGATCTGGATAATGATAGGGACCATGTAAGTGAGAAAAATCAAATGATGAATATTTTAAACATTGAAAGAGCGAAGGAGAGTTGTTTAAATTATTATTATTATAACAATAAAATATTTTTACTGTATTTAAATGAGTTATTTTAAGGGAAAAAATATTTTTTAAAAAATATATAATTTTAAATATTAAAATATTTTATTTAGATATTTAAAAAATTAAAATTTTTATAAATTTAAAAAAGTAATTTAATAAATTAAAATAAAAAAATTTAAAATTTTTAAAAATTATTCAACTTATATTTATGAATAAATAATTTTTTATTTTTTATGCTATTTTTTATTGTCCTGTTATTTTCTTATTTTTTTATATTTTATATTTGAACATAATATTTTTAATATTAAAGAATATAATTATATTTTTTTATTTTTTAGTTATATAAATTTATTAAGTTATATATTGTATAATAAAAATATTTATATATGTAAATATTTTGATAAATAAAAAAATAAAAGTAAAAATAAAAAGAATCTATGAATAATTTAAATATAAAATTTTGTATATAATAAAAATTAAATTATTTAATCTAAATAAAAATTTAAAATTTATCATTTAAATAAAAATTTAAAATTTTAAAATATTTAAATTTATTTATAAATAAAATAGTTTTAAAATAAAAATATTTAAATTAAAATATTAAATTTTAAATTATTTAAAATTTCGTGAAACTTTGAAATAGTTAACGATTGAAGGATTGCTACGAAGAATCCACGAAGACTTTGGAAAAGAAGGAAAGGACACAATCACACGTGATCATTATTGGGAAAGAACAAGGAAAAGATACTCTTTCTGTGATAGGAAAAGAAAAGTAGGAGAATGTAATTGGGCTGAAAATAAGTTAAATTAACTTCCGCTTTATTTGATTTAAAATTTGATATTTATTTTTTTTAATTTAATTTGATTTAACTTAAGTTCATAAATAATTTGATTTGTTATCTCGTTAATTTAAATTACATAAACTTTAAATAAATTAAAAGTTAAGATAAATTAAATTTAAAATATTTATAATTTATAATTTATTAATATATTTTTAATAAAATGAATGTTTAATTAAAAAATATAAATATATTTACAATTTATATAAAATAAATAGATATTTATATTTAAATTATTATTAATAATTAATAAAATAAATAATTAATTTTTATATTAGATATTTTAAATTTTTATTTTGTTATTAGTTTTAAAATTAAATTTTTTAAATTATACCGTTTATAATAATATATATTATAATTATGTTATATATTTTATTTATTTTATATAAAAATAAAAAAAGTATATAAATTTAATTTATATATATAATGATTTAGTCCATGAACTAAACAAATTAAATTATACATAATTTATGTTCAATCAACAAATTTAATTTTTAGTTTATTTATTTTATAAATTAAATTTAACAAATTAATTATTAAATTAAATTTTAAACTAATTTTATATTAATTCAGTTCATTATTAATCCTAAAAATTATATGTACGTATAAAATTTATTTTTATCTTTATAATGGATTCTTTTCTATTAGTTTCATCATAGAAACTTAAATCAATAGAAATATTAATTTATATTATTCAAAAAATTAATAAAAATATCAAAATCAATTAAAATTAAATGAGAATGAGTTGAATCAAATTAATTTGAAGAGTGTCTCAATACTTTTAAAAACATATTTTGATAAATATGATTTTCCAAATATAAAAAGCATGTTTTGTTAAAAAAATAAATTAAAATCAAATCTATATAGCCTTAAAAGTATGTTTGAGTAAAAATAAGCTTTTGCAATGGGAGAGAATTGCATATTGAGTTTTCTTATATATACACTCACTCTTGACATAAAAACTTCTAAATCAAAAATCATTTAACTTCAAATTTAAGTTTAATTAAAACTAGTTTTATAATATCATGATTATGCCAAACCAATTTTGTTAATACTTATGCAAATACACACTAGATAAAACTTTAGAATGATTTATAAAAAAAAAAACAGAATACAAATATGTAGAATCTTTGCAACAATCAATGCAATTATTTAATGAGAGTAGAAGTCAGCAACTTAGAAAAATAATTAAAGACCATGGCCCTTGTGTGTGTTCAAGTCAGCCTTTTAATATGTATTTGTGTACTACCCCGCGTTACATGTGCTTTTCACTACCTAACCTCCTTTAATATATATACCATATGTTATAGTGCTTCAAATATTCAATTCTCAACCCTTTCTCCTTTGTATCCAAATATCCAAGCTTGGAAATTGGAATTTGGAGCTCCTTCACCACATCATGGCACTTTCTACAGTGACCCGCAACCACCTTATGGTCCCTCACCAACCCATCACGAACCGGTTCAACATGGTTCAAGCCCAACAACATGCGGTTCTTGATCACCCAAAAAGCAAGACCCCCAACAGGGCTACACGTTTGGCTGAATCCCTCTCGCACGTGCTTCACCTTAACAATGTCCCGTCCTCACGTGCCAATCACAAAAACTTCAACTTGGACTTGCTAAGGGATCATGAACAGAATCACTCAACTCCAACCATGTCCCCAAGAGAAAATATATCAGAAAAATGGCGTGAAATTCAAGGATGTTCCGATTGGGAGAACATTCTAGACCCTCTTCACCCTTGGTTGCGTAGAGAAATTGTCAAGTATGGGGAATTTGCACAAGCAACCTACGATGCCTTTGACTATGATTCTTTCTCGGAATATTGTGGAAGTTGTCGTTACAACCGCAACAAGCTATTTGAGAAATTGGGTCTAACTAGAAACGGTTACGTCGTGACTAGGTACATATATGCCATGTCACACATTGAACTACCACGTTGGTTAGAGAGGTCACACGTGGCTGACACGTGGAGCAAAGATTCGAATTGGATAGGCTTTGTGGCTGTTAGTGATGATGAAGAGACACGTAGGATTGGGAGAAGGGACATTGTGGTGGCGTGGCGTGGCACCGTGGCACCATGCGAGTGGTACGAGGATTTTCAAAGGAAATTGGACCCAATTGGTCATGGGGATGCCAAAGTTGAACATGGGTTTCTTAGCATTTATAGTTCAAAGAGTGAGACTACAAGATATAACAGGTCAAGTGCCTCTGATCAAGTCATGAAGGAAGTGATAAAATTGGTGAAGTTTTATAAAGAAAAAGGTGAGGAAGTTAGCCTTACAATCACAGGACATAGCTTAGGGGGTGCTTTGGCATTGCTTAATGCTTATGAAGCAGCGCTTACCATTCCTAACCTTCCAATAAGTGTCATTTCTTTTGGGGCTCCAAGAGTTGGCAACATTGCCTTCAAAGATGAATTGCATCAAATGGGGGTTAAAACGCTGCGTTTTGTGGTGAAACAAGATTGGGTGCCAAAAATGCCAGGGCTTTTGTTCAATGAGAGTTTAAAAATGTTTGATGAACTTACGGGGTTGGAATGGGTTTACACTCACGTTGGGGCTGAGTTGAAGCTTGATGTTCATTCATCTCCTTATCTTAAAAGTGGAATGAACTTGCCTGGATTTCATAGCTTGGAGACATACCTTCATCTTATAGATGGGTATTTGAGCACTGAGACACCCTTTCGTTCAGAAGCTAGAAGGGATGTTGCACTTGTTAACAAGTCATGTGATATGCTTGTTGATGAACTTAGAATCCCACATTGTTGGTACCAATTGGCCAACAAAGGAATGGTTTGTAATACTCATGGAAGATGGGTTAAACCCAAAAGAGACCCTGATGACATTCCTTCACATACTAGTGAAGTATGTAATCATGATTTTGGATTTGAAATGCCAACATATAGGATGAGTTTGGTCTCCCCTTAAAGATAACAATGTAAATTTAGGAAAATGATCTTACATGAAAATTTTGTTTGTGAAATTTTCAAACCCAACTTTAATGGTATAATGTAATTAGACCCTCTATGTAGTGCATAAAATTCGAAGTCTGTTGCAATGAAAACTAAGCTCATGAAAAGTTGAACTGAAATTGAGAGATAGATTCACTTCTGTTAGATACAATAACTATATAACATTCATCTATTTTCTTGCCAATTTAGAGTTAGGGGTGAAATTATAATTGTTAAAATAGGTTAAATTGAATTTGATTGATAAAATGTAAAATTTGAGTTTTAAATTTAACTTTAAATTGGAAATTTTAACTACTTTAATCTAATTTAATCAAGTCTGATTTTGACTTAATCGGTAAAAATTTTGAATTTATTTTATCAGATTTAAATATTATTTGGGAATTGCTTTTTATATTTTTATTTTATTTTTTATAATTCTTTTTACGTAAAAAGATAAAATTATTTTTATAAATTTAATTTTTAGAAATATAAATTTAAAAGGTTTGGATTTTTTCCAAAAATATGTATTCAGAAGATAAATTGTACAGTATTTACTATATCTGAAAAGGTGTATCCGAACTAAGAATATAAAATTTTGAATATTTATTTTTGGATAAAGACTAAAATAAATTTCAGATTTATTATTTCAAAACATTGTGAAGACATATGAATATATGTTTTGGAAAAACGTTTATAGAACATAGTGAATGAATTTTCAAAAATATCTTTTTTAAAATAGATTTAATTATCTTTCTGATAAACATTTCTGAAAGTTTAATAAATCTATTTTAAAAAAATATTTTCGAAAGTTCATCCCATTCTAAAAAATTATTTTCAAAAATTTATTAAATTTATTTTAAATAATAAAAATAAAAAATAATTTTAATATTTAATTTTATCAAAAAATAAAAAAGTATAAAAAATAAAAATGAAAGTGCAAAAACAACTTCCTGTTATTTAAAAGTTCATTTAAATCTAGTTTTTTAGTCAATCCATTAAAGCCTATCACCTGCATCAGACTGGCCCATTATAAGTTAAGTAGTTTGTTTTACCAATTCTAATTTTAATTGGGTTGGTTTGGTTTAAGTTTGGACGAAAGACATGTCCAAATCAAATAAATGCCTTCGGTTTAGTTTGGTTTTAAGTTAGATGTATTTTTGCATTGTAAGAACCAACTCATCTTAATCATTATCGAGTTGGTTAGATTAGATAATTGAGTCTAAACATTATTAACTAATAAAATAGAAAAATGGGAAACTAGAAAATGGTGTGAGGTAATTACACAACTCTAAACTCTTGCAGAAAATTGAGCATAAAATCAATGGAAATGTTATTATCCTATAAGAATGAATGAATGGAAACATTATTTAAATGGAGCAATGAGTGAATAAATAAATCATGACAATTAAGCTTGGTTTTATATAATAAATCCTAATAGTTTTTATACATAATTTTTTGGTCGCTTAACAGACTTTTCCATTTATACTCGAATTAATCATCATTGGATTTATTAGATTTTGAATCAAACTGAATTCAAGAACCGAAATAATCCATATTTTATGTTTGGTTTGGGTTAGTTTAATTGGGTTGTTGAGTAGACTTGTGTCCACTTATATAGCTTTATATACCTACATAGAGTAAAAAGGTAAGCGACAGTTCCTTTATAAGAGAGAAGGTGTAAGTAAGAATATGCCAATGTGTCTCTTATGGACTCTTTCTTCACTTATTTTGTCTTTTAAAAAATTAAACAGTTTATGAAATTTTTTAAAAATTTGCTTATCAAACTGGTGAAAGTATTAATTCATTGATCCAGAGTTAAATTTGAGATAATCATATATGATTGAAGAGTAACTTACTTCAGAGCAATATTTATTAAATTTATTTTATTTAATAAATTTTTAAATATATTAAATTCCATCAAAAAATTATTAAATTAAAAATATATATTATTGAGATCAAGTATAGAAAGTTTCATAAAATTTTAAAAATATTAGTAATTTCATTAAATAAATTCAATTTGACATATATTATATTGAATTTATTTAATAAAGTCCCAATATATTTTAAATTTTATAAAATTTTATATACTTAATTTTAAAAATATAAATTATTATTTTTAAAAATTATTAAGCATACTAATATTAAAAATGCTTCTAAAATTAATTATTTTTCACCCATTATGTATTATAATATATTTCATAATTAATTAGATTACATTATATGTATTTTAAGATAAATGACATTCACTAATAAGTCATTAATATCACATATACTAAAACTAAAGAATGATAATTATAATATGCTGAATATATAACTTGTATAAAAATAATAGAATAGTGTGCTTAGAAGTTTTTGTTTTTTATCAACATAAAATAATGTGTTGAATATTTAGATTTACAGTATATTAAGGATATGTTTATTTTAAATTTTAACTGAAATTTATTTTAATAAATTAATTTTATGTTATTATATTTAATTAAAAAATATATATTCAAAATAATTTTGATTATAAATTTATATCGAAACATGTATCATGATAAAATAAGATTTTTTTAATTATTTTAGGATCAAATAAAAATATATTATTTTAAAAATATAAATTAAAAAATATTTAATTATTTAAGGTTAAAACATTAATTCTTATGTATAATAATGAAACTTAAATGTATGACCCATTTTAATGGTATTGTTGTCACTGTTTTTAATTTTAAAGAGACGATACAATTTAGGATGTGATTCATTCTAAAAAAAATCACCCTAAGGTGTAACTCATCTTGAAGAGGTATCACAACCTAAGATGTAGTTCACTTTGGAAGAACATCATAATTGCTGTCTAATTTGAAAAAGTAAACTAAATTAAACAAATTTTTACTGATTTAATGAGTCCATATGCATTAGAGAATACACGTGTTACTCATGTTGTTATATATTACATGTATGTATAAATTTATAGTTATATTAGTGATACATCTCTATAGTATAGTTATATAAAAAAAACTAGTTAATGTTTTGATTTTTACTTGTTATGAAATATTTTTTTTAAATATATTTTTGAAAAATTATATATTAAATGTTTTTGTTCTAAAACAAGTAAATATTTTAATTTATTTCAAGTACAATACAAAATTAACTAAAATAAATTAAAATATTTACTTACTTTAAAACAAAAATACTTAACATATAATCTTTCAAAGAAATATTCAAAACAAATAAAAATGAATGTATGAATACTTCACAATTTTCCTTAATATAATTACATTGCAATCACATAACATCAACATAACCTCAAATTTATATGCATGTAACATATCATCAACATGATTAATCCAAATGTATTTTTCAATGCACATGAATTCATCAAATTGATAGAACTGTCTAATTTAATCTGCTTTTTAAATTAGGCATCCACCGTGACGTTTTCATAAGATGAATCACACCAAATTAAGTTGTAGCTTTTCTTCAAAATAAATCACATTATGGATTGTGGTACCTTGATAAATCATATACGAGATCATGACATCTTCTTAAGATAAGTCGTACTAACGTTAGTCTCATGCTAGTATACTTTGATTTTATAATGATTAAAGAGTTGTTAGATTAATTAAATTTGGAAAATTAAAATTTTATATCTTAAATAGAATATATTGGATGAAAAGAAGAAAAAATTTAAAAAATAATATAATAAAAAGATAAATATATTAAAAAAAATATTTATAAAATATATGATAATAAAAATATTTAACTTTATGCGTAAACCGGATAGGCACCCGCTAGGGACAAGTCATCTAACCTTCCCTCCTTATACACGTTAGCTACAGGCCTACATACATGGGCTTTTGTAACTTCCCATTAGATATTCATTTGCTTCAAAAATGTCTCGGTGGAATTAAAATCCTTTTAAACAAAAATAGTTGCCACTAATATTTCCTGGGTTTATCTACTTTTTAAGGTTGTTTTACCGGATTGAATGGACTGAAAACTTGATTTTCTACTCAAATTTTCCAGTCTGAACTTTTTTATCAATGATTTTATGACTAAAGATATATTTTTTCATTAATTTTGGTGATAAGTACGTGATATTGTACCCTTAAATGCCCCTGGCTACAGTTGGATATGAATTTTTTTTGGTGTATTTTGGATATGAAATTGAAAGTTGTACTTGGAATTAGAACTTAAATTTTAATAATGATATTTGAAAACCTTTATAAAATTGAAATTACATTTCTAACAAAAAAAGTTTAATGAAATTATAATACAATTAAAATTAACACTTCTCAATATCTAACCGCTACAATCTAAATTACAATTTTACCAACGAAATTCACTATAAAAATGTGAAATTTCATCAGTCATACAAGTCGATTGTTTTAACATTATATATATATATATATATATATATATATATATATATATATCAATTAATCCTATATATTGAATTTGAACATTCACCCTTAAGAAAGGTTTTTTTCGCCTCTCTGTTTTAAGTGAGTCATGTGTCTCTTTTTCAATATTTTCAAATATTGTTTTCTAAATATAATAAATCTTGCTTTAAATTTTGATACACTATCAAACTAATAAACATAGATTGTATCTTTGATTCACACCAATTTAAATTTTTTTTTATCATTTTTTATTGAATCAAAAATTTAAAATTAAAATAATTTATATAAATTTTTAATTCAAATCTAATCAACATTATTGACAAAAATAATGTTTAATATAACCTTAAGAATTATTAAAACACTTATATATACATACATTCCAGTGTAATATAGAGAAAACCTGTTTTTAAAGTTTGTAATGCGCAACTGTACAATATAATCTTTTCTTCATAAAAGGAAAAGAGCATGATAGGACTTGTTTGATTGGTTGGATATGTCAAATTTTCAAAGGCAGTTGGCGCCAAATGTAAGGTTCACCATTATTCCATGTAGATAAATTATGAATTACAGTATTTATATAATTAATTCATAGAAAACTTTTTACAATTTTCTAAATAAATATTCAATTTAATCCTTGAAAATTTTCACTCAGCCCAATTTAATCCCCAATAAAAAAAAAAAGTCATCAAAGAAACTTTCAAGATTATAAATAAGATATTTTAGGGCTTCTATAAAGACTAAACATCCCATATTCATAATCTTAAAGGACTAGTTAAATTCCTCTTTTAAGCATCAAAAGTGTCACTCAACCAAATGTTCAAATTAAATATAAAAATTAATGTCTTTACCGGTTGAACGGTTAATCCAATTCTAAAAATATTTATCAATTGGGCTAATAGAAATTACAATTAAAATACTAGGAAAATCTATTGATAATTTAATAAACAAACTGCAGAACAGGAAAATCATTTGTTGCCGCATTTCATACATAAAATTGACAGTCTATGGTTCATGTAATCCTATCCTCCCCCTGAATCCATTTACTATGGAAACTTACTTCAACATGTAGGAGAGCCAAATGGTAATCAGAACATGTAACGAGAGATTGAGGGTAGATGAGAGCACCAAAATGTTAATTATCACAAAACACACTTTACTGTCAGGTTCAAATTCGGCATCTCATTGTCTTGTATTTAATCGTTTGCAAACAGAAGGATCATTGCTTGTCTCTGCCCTCCTTTTCTGAAAAAGTAAATGTTAAATATGAGATAAAATTGAGATTTGGTGCAATTTAAGTTGCATATAAATAGCATTTATTACTTCTCGTCACGAGTGTGGAACACAGTCGTTTAAAGTGCTCCCAAGGACAAATAACTTATGTATCCTCTCATGTTAAATTTCAAAAAATTTGGCTCTTTAAAGTAAGAAATACACTGATTCTCTGAGATGAAATTGTCATGGATTTGTGCTATTGCACTGATTCTCTCAAGAACAACAATTCTCAAGGTAGTTTCAAAATAGTCGGTCTCCTACTAGTATGGGGTTTAAATAATATATTTTAAATTATCACTGTTTAAATAGCATAATTTTTTTGCTCCTGGATTATGCTGAAATTTAAGACAGCTTACTATGCTAGGTGATATCTCATTCATGCACTTTCTCTAAGGGCATCTCAATTAAAAATGATAACCTCAATAATATATTACTATTGTGTCAAATCAAAATCATGTATTAGCTAATAAGGCTAATGGTTTCAATTCCTCATTCAAACAGAAACAATGCAATATACCAGCTACAGTATGCAAACAAAACAAGGTCCATAAAATTATAGAATACCCTACCTCTTCTAGTATTTGATATTTTACAGGGAAACAAAAATCATGTAAATAAAGTTAGCATTTAATTTATCATAAGACACAATGCATAACAATGGGAAGAAGGACTAAAGAGCAAACCTTGTCTTGTTGGTTCTTCAACTGCAAGGGATGAGAATCATGGGGTCTAATTCTGTTGTTTTCTATACAACTTCCATTATTTACTTGATGTAGTCTGTGCTTCCTATACTTTTCACCCTTTCTATCAATATCTTTGACCTCTATTTTCTTTTTCTCATAATCTCTAGATTGGTTCTCCAACTTGGGCACTGCATTTGGTAGCCCCTTCTGAACCAGCGTATAACATATCAGCAAGACACATCTTTTTAATATAGCAATCAAATGTGAATTTTAATTGTTCAGTATTCTTTAATGTAAAGGATTAAATACACAGCCACCCAGACAAAACGATTAAAAATATTACCAAAGAAATGCAGATTGGGTCTGTTTCCCTCATATGGAAAGCTTCACTTAGCACGTCCAAGTCAAAAGGACATAAGCTAGTCTTTTTCTCGCTTGTGTGCGTGTTCTTACAGAGCTGATCCAGTTCCATTCCTTCTCCCTTCCTGATTTTTGTGTCACCCACCACATTGTGAAGATAATGTGTCTCTGAAATTGATTTTGGAAGTGACCTCTTGCAGAAGAATTCGTAGTATGGCCAAAGCCTGTATTGACTAATGAGATCCCGAGTACCTCCAAGTTCTCTATTGCCTGATTCCAAGAAATAACCTTACTAAACAAAATATACCAAAAGAAATATGAACTTCAAGCATTTATGACAAGTTTTGAAAAGAAACTGAAGCCATGACAGGGAATATAACATGAGACAATTTAAAAAGTAAATCCCATCAAAGTACCCAAAATGAGCTTCCCCTGAGGTCCAATATTCTCAAAGGGACTGAGAGAGGAAAAGCTTTTCACCTTGGAAAATCCCCATGCAGAAAGGGAGAGCCATGACAAAAAGGGATTCAGTTGCAATTAATTTTGATTTTCTTTATATTATAAATTTTAGTAGGAAATACTTTTTTGGAGCATTTTTAAATTTAGGTCACATGCTGCATAAATGTGAGATCTGATCCTCCCTAGATCCCACAACAGAAGGAGCCTCATATACCAGGTCACTTATTTTATTATATAGGTTATGTTAGGCTACTTGTTAAAGAATCAAGAGTCAAGATCAAGAAGAAAAGGCAAAAGAAACAAAAACTCAGAACAAGATAGATGCAATACAACATGTCAATCTCTCTGTAAATTCAACACCCCCCAAAAAAAAGAAAAAGACCATTAGTAAAACACAACAAAGAAGGTAGGAGAAAACTACTAGATCCCAAAATGAACTTAAGAGATGACAGGCAATGAATAAAAATTCTAACATTTCTTTCCAACCAAATACCAAAGAACAGCACCAAAGCATATTTTAGTATTTCTGCTAGCACCAAATCCTCTAAGATTGACACCCAGGAACTACTGAAGATCATTGGGGGCTTGGGGTAAACCTATTTTCACTAGAAATACCAAATAAATTATCCCAAAGAAGCGAAACTGCCAAGCAATACAAGAATAAATAAGAACCAGTTTCAAAACTTGATCTGCACACAATACAATAATCAGGTGGAATAGGAACTAGAGGTCTTTGAAATTGAAGTAAATCTGTAGTACCAATCCTATTTAGAACAGTCCAAACAAAGGATTTGACCTTTAGTAGGAGGAATTGATTTCAAAATAGACTTATCAAAAAGGAAAGAAGCACTGTTTGGAGACAGAGATAAACTGAAAATAGAATTAGCTAGAAAATAAACCCAAAGTGTCAAGAGACCACTCCTCTTATCTAGATTAGAAGGAAGATGGAATGAATCCGGCAAGCGCCAAAAGAGACTGTAATTCAGAGAACTACCTATCACGCAAATTTCTTAAAAACTGAAATTAGGAAACAATAAGGTGAGATGAGAAATAAATTCAACAACAGCCTTCTACCGAAGTCTCTTGGAAGAAAACATTTGAGGATGATACCCAAAATCAGAGTCCTATTAGAAAACAATCATTTGTCAAATAAGAGTTTCAGGCAAATTCAAAATTTTAGTAAAACAGATAATTTGAATGAAACATTTTGACTACTACATAACAGGGTTTTAATGCCTGAGAGTCATAATTACATGGATTTTCAATCTGTTCCAAATTTAAATTGTTATGCAGACTCAGCAAAATATTTTAAATTTATTGCTGAATTACCATACTTGGATTTAAAGCCTGTGCATCCTAATCACAGAAATGTATTGCCTAATCATTGTAATTTATTGCTTAATTTATTGTATGGTATTGATGAATCTATTGATTTTATTTAAGGTATTGAGAAATTGGTCCCAAAAAAGATCAAGCATAGTTTGTTTGAAAAACTTAAGCCTATCCAATCAAGTAAAACCAATTATAAGAAAGGTGGAAAGTGCTGGGTTTTAAGAAAGAAGGTGAAGCTGCATACTACTCTAGATTGCAGTACCATAATTTGAGAAATGAATCATCCATGTCAAGTGAAGCATCACAATTCAGTTACAGGGTACCAATAAAGATAAAGGTTTGCATTTAGCATATGGCAAAATGCTTTATGTTGCCAGCTCCAAAAATGTCTGGTCACATGCATAGAAGTTAATCGTACACAATAGTGCCACTATAGCAGGGTCATGCCACGGCCTCCTGCCACTTCAATACAACATATTGCAGAGAGGTTCTGCATTGCACTTGTTGTGGCACTATCCGAGGGCACAATTGTGGGAAATCATGGCCATTGTGGCACTGCTAAGTGATGTTCAAAAACCCTAATTTTTGGGCTTGAAACACTGCAGTTTTGTGAGGTTTTAAGGGGGAAATTTGGAATTTTGCCTCCCTTTTACATTTAATAAAAAAAAAACCCTATTTTCCTTTCTCACATCTTTTGTGCAGCCAACAGTGATGAATCTAGTCCTTCTCCCCTCCGATGATGACCCACCTATGTCCAGTGTCATCCAGTTTAGACCCAGCATTTTCTGGCCATTTCCCAGTCAATTTGTCACTGTTCCTGTGAATCTGTGACATGTACAGCAATGGCCTCTTCCACTCAGCCACAGGGAATGACACCAAGCACTGGTTCCACCTGTGAATTGGTCTGTTTTTATTTCATTCCTATGCATTTGTTGTTATTGACGTGTTTTTAACTTTCAAATTTTGACCTTCAATCATCAATTATGATTGTCCTTAATTTCAGGGTTTTTTTTTAATTGTTTAGCATATATGCATGTGCAATATAATTTATGATATGCATATTCGAAAACTTAAAATTATTGGGTAGCCACTTTGCTATCCGCTATCTGCTATCCCACTATAGCATTTTCTGGGGTCGGCCACTCCATGCCGCTATTTAGGATTGACCATATGGTCAATGAACATTATTCAAAATCATTTATTGATGCTTAAGCATATTTTCTGCAGTTGTGGAGGTGTCTAGAGCTTTCTCTAGACTCAAATATGGGTTAGATAGAATACAATAAGATAACGTTCACTCCTTTAACTAACAGAAGGATCTCCTAAAAGATTAATTTTACACTTTCAGTTTTGTGGTTTCATTTGGAGTATATTTAATTCTCTCTTACTTTTTCACTTCCACTTTAACAATATTCATTTTTTTATCTAAAAAGAATCTGACAAATGAGAATAATAAAGACAAAACACTTTTGGAAACAATTTAAATTAGTTTCACAAGTCAATAAGATATAGAATAAAAACGTATGTACAGTTTTACCTAACCATCTAACTCTGTTTAGATGGCCTTTTTCCATACATGATTGAGCCGCACTCAAGAAAGAAAAATAATAAAGAAGAACAGAGAAAATATGTCCAATTGTGCAATAGTGAATTACTGATCTTAAAATTTTTCCTATCAGTGTTAACAGAGAGATATCTTGCTAGAAGATAATTACTTCATCCCAAATTTAACACATGGAAAAACCCTAAAAACATTGAAGAAAGAAATCAGTCTAATATCTGCTGTTGAGAAAAGAAGTATAATTATAAAGGGGGAGGACTGGGAAAAGATATTCAAACTTCAATCATGACAATCTACTGAACAATTCTGAAGTTTTTACAAGAAAATAAAAAATCAAGCATCATACTATCTTTTACCCATATGCACATAGTAATAAGAAAAGGGAATATGGGGTGCCGGAAGTTTATCTAGTCATGAACTTCGGCAACCAAATGTCAAAAGAAAATGGGGAATTCACACTTTTATATGTCAGAGCAAGCCCTCAGCAGGAATTTTATAAATGATCATCTCATGATCATAAGGTCCATTAAGCTCCGTTTGCTATATCACTGACTTTAAACCTCACGAAATTCTCTGAACGTGAGGCTCCGATAAACAGTGAACCAAAAAATTGAGGAAGTTCTTCTGTAAACATTTCTGTGGTTGAGAAATCTTGGCTAACTACTAATCTTTTGTTTTTAACATTACATTGCCAATGAGAATTATAAATGAACTATAATTTGCATTCTGTGAATAATTATGTTGTGTATGCCCCGCAGTAAGTCATATGCACAGTGTTTCAGTTCAACTATTCTAACAAAGTGATCACAAGAACAAGCAGAAAAGTCCATTTTCAGAGAACATATAGTTATAATGCACATTCGCATTATCAATAAAATTAGAAAAGCAAACAATCAATAGGCTACATATCAAGTTCTTACCCCTCCCAAACTTTTTGCCATCAAGATCCATCTTTCAGTTGACTTCACAAAATGCACCCTAGATGCATCAACCAATAACAACTACCAAATACTCCCACCAGCCGCTGGAAATTACTGTCAGAAAATTTGGACAACTGAGGAAGTTTCTAAGCAATGAAATTGTACACTCTCAACAAAATCTGGGACTACAGTATCATATCTAACACATACATGATATTATAGTAAAAGCATATTCAGACAATAAACCCATCTTAGAAAAAGGCTTTCCCATATATATATAAGAAGATCACCCCAATACCCCAAATGCATGATTATCTAATAAGGTTAAAAAATTTACACGTTTAGGGTGAAACAAGGGTCAAAAAAGATAAATCCCATCAGATACCATCGGTAAAACAAAGCGCTGAAAATGAATAAGAGAAAATACCTGAGAATGAAGCAGGGCTAGGAATTAAGATGATGTAAGGTTATTGCTTGCAGATTTTGAACATAAACAGGAGTTAGACCTGGAAATACACAAAAAGTTCCCAGTTCTTCATTTGGTAAGTGTTAAAAAGGTAAAAGACAAATTTCGAAGGTGAAATGAGAAACAGCGGAATAAGATGAAACCTTACCAGCTTTCAGAAACGGTCTTAGCTGAATATTATTAGGTAAGGGTGCTGGTCGGGGGAGACTCCATAGGGCAAAATTTTTTACCTCGGTCAATCCTTTTTTTAATGTTTCAATTTCTAACATAATATATTAAATTTATGGATTAATATATTTTTAACTCTTATAAAATAATTTTATTTTATTTTATTTTTATATACAAATATTTTATTTATATTTTAAAATATTTTGATGATAATTTAAATATTAACTTATATTATATTAAATTAAAATAAATTAATTATAATCAAAATATTTTAAAAAATATTAATTTAATATATAATAATAATTAAATTAACTTAATTTAACATAACTACTTTAAAAAATAGACAATATAAACAAAATATTTTAAATGTAAAACATAAAAAATAAAATTTGATTATTTAAAACAATTAAAAATATATTATAATAAATATTAAATTGAAATTTTTAAATAAATTAAATCAACTATTTAAAATAGAATTAAAAAATCTTTTTTTGAGCCCAATAAAATTTTTTATAATATTTTAAATAATTATAATTTTTTTCTAATTAATATTAATTCATTAAAAGTAGATAAATAATTTTTACAAAGAGAAAAATCACCTATTTTATGATTCAAACCTTTTAAATAAACTATAACAATTAAATAAAACTTGATATGACTATTAAATAATCATATTTTTCAAACATGTTGACAAATGGTTGAATTCTATTTATATATAAAAAAATCGATTAATAAAGATAAATTTTATTTTAATAATTTTTATATTTAGAAAGAATTCATTTTTTATGCTCAAATAAAAATATATTTAATGCATAACAAAAATAAAATAACTATAGCCATTAATTAAAAAATTATAATTAAATACATGCATATATATAAAAGAATTATATAATTATATAAATGTTGACTTTTAATAATATAAATTTTGTATAAAAAAAATTAATTATAAGCATAAAAATGTTGCATCACAAAAGTTTATATTACAAAATCATGTTTTAAATTGTTTCAAAACATAAATTGGAGATATATCTTTAAATTTTATCAATTTTTGCAACAATAATCAGTCATAATCATTATTTTTAAAGGTAAATTATGAGATTGTATAATGTTATAACTTATATTATTTAAATATAAAAATTATATTAAGGATTTAGGCAACATTATCATACCTCTCACTGATATGCTAAAAAAATAACTTACAAGATTAGGAGGCTTTTTTAGTTTTCTTTAGTTCTCTCAATCAACCACTAATGTTTGTTGGATTTCAAAATGAACTTTTAAACAAAATTTAATTATTTTAATCTATTTCTATTTTCATAAAATGTATGCTCGTAATTTTGAGAAATATTTACAATTTGATTTGGATAGATTTTTAGAAAAAAAAAATTATATAATTTTTAAATAAAAATACATTGCAGTTTAATTTAAATAAGATTTTAAATTAAATTAATCTTGATCTGATAAAAAATGTTTTTCAACTGATCGATTAAATAATTTTATTTATATATATTTTTTTAATTTAGTTACAAAGTAATAAATAAATTTTATTTTATTATGTTTTTATATTAATTTGATATGAAACATAAAATTTATATAATAAAAATATAAAATATAAGAAACATCTTAAATTAGTTAAATATTATTAAACTTATAAAAATATTGAAATAATAAATATTTTTCTTAAAAATGATAATAAAATTTATAAAAAAATAAGTAAGCATTATAATTTGATAAATATATATATATATATTTATATTTAATTATGAGTAGAAATGAGAAGTTTACTATATAAATTATATATATATATATGTTTAATTTTTATTATATTGGTTTAGTTTTAAAAAGTGAATCTAAAATATAATCTAATCATTTTTTACTTTTACTGTTTTCATTTATTTAATTACTGATTTTTCATTTGATTTTTACTATTTGTATTGATTGGATCGGTTTATCAACATTTTCAATAAGTTTGCTAATATTTTATTGTTTTCACTGTACTGTTTGTATTCATTGTATCGGTTTGTCAAAGTTTTCAATAAGTTTGTTAATATTTCATTGTTTTCTATAAACATGGAAGAAAATAAAGAAAATATATATATATGAGAAAAATAGATAAAAAATTAATTTTTTATTTTATAATTTAAATTTTAAATTTTTTTTATTTTTAGTAAAAAATTAGGTTTAACGTTAAATCAGGGCATGATTGAATTTGACAGAAAAAAAATAATAAATTTAAATTCTTTCAACTTTATAAGTTGGAGTAAATTTGTGTAAAACTTATATCGTATTATTTATTTTTATAAGTTTTATTAACTAATATATATATATATATTAATAAATTATAAATATGTTTTAATTTAAAAATAAATATAAAAGATTTGATAAAACAATTATATATTAATAAATTATAATTATAATTATTGAAACAAATTTCAACAGAAATATTAAAAAATCCAACATTACACTTACAAATTACATTTAAAATCTTTTTAAATATGTCAAAAAATACAACTCTTTTATCAAAATTAAAACCAAATCCAATTAATACTCATATTTTAAAATTTCATTATCATGCTAAAAAGGTTATACACATATATAGACAAGGATATGATTATAAGTGTATATTAAAACTTTTATATACTAACACATTTGTTATTTTAAAATTTTATTTTTTATTATTTGTTTTTTCTATGAAAAGAGAATAAAAAATATTTAAGTAAATATTATCGTAATTTTAATTTTTTTATTTTTTAAATTAAACAATATCTATATCAATCAAATTTGATATGAACTATATAAGGTGAATTTACTGAAAAGAAATTAAATTTGAATAATTTATAAATGATTAATCTTTAGGATAAAAATAAAAATTATTTAATAAATATTTATAGTTTGATTTATTTAAAATTAAATTTAACTTTTATTTAATAAATTAATTAATTTATATTTATTAAAAAATATTTTAAATAAATAAGTAAAATTTAAATTTATTAAAAAATTTATTTATTTTATTTTAATATATTATATTTATATAATTTATTAAAAATTAAAATTTTTAATTTAAAAAAAAAATAATTCTAATTTATAAAAAAATTAATATTTATTATAAAAATTATATATGTTATTTTAATTTTAAAATAAATATTTTATATTTTATTTTTATTTTTATATTTATCTAAATTTATATATAAGTAAGTGTATATTATATGTGTGTTTTATATAATTAAGTTTACAAAATTTTTATTTTATAATTTTAAGATTTTTATTTTTTAATATATAAAATTTAAGTTTATTTATTAATTTTTTTATTGTATATATATGTGCGTGTGCTGTATTTGTACATTTTATATATATATATATATATATATATATATATATATTATTGTATATGTATATAGTTAATATTAATATGCATGCACTTTGTACATTATATTTATATATATATATATATATATATTATTGTATATGCATATAATTAGTATTAATATATATGTTTTAAAATTATATAATTATGTTTAAGAATCTTATATCTTGTATTTTAAAGTTTATATTTTTTTAATAATTATTTATATAAATTTTAAATTTATTTATTAATTTTTTTTATTATAAACTTGTATAGCTGGTAAACTTTAAATAGATAAAACTTTGATAACAACAAAAGTTTATAATAGTTAATACATTCATACTGAAGTTTTAAATTTGAACACTTAAAATTTAATTTGATTTAATCTATTTTTATTTCTACTCTTAAATAAAATAATTAAAGTTTGAATTTTAATTATATTTATAAAAAATTATTAAAAAATAAATTTTATTTCACCTACTTTTATAATAAAATGTATCATATTTCATTTACAATTTCAAAAAAATAATACTTCATAATAATACCAATAATAAAAATAAAATAATTGAAAATATCAACCTTTTTTTATCTCATTTTCTTTGTATTACTAATAATATTTTATTTATCATTAAAAAAATTATTTAATAAAATTTCTCCTTATTTTTGGTCTAGTAAATTCTTAAATTCTTAGCAAACCCTTCATTATTGCGTTTTAACATTTTAGTTTATTTTCATTTAATTATAAATTTTAATTAATTATTTATTTATTTATTAAATAATTAAAAAATAGATAATGATACCAAATAATCAAGTGATAAACATGTTTGTGCTAATGAGTTAATTACTTATTAAAAAAAAACTTATTACAAAAATAACTGGAGTTGAAGGTATTTTTTGCAAAAAGTATGAAATTTAAATCAACATTATGTACCTTTTCTATTATTCAATATTATATTTATTTTTTATTTATAGATATGATTCATTTGGTTCTTAAATGATAACGATTAGTAGTTAATTTTGACTTTTAAAATGTTTTAGCTGGCTTAAATTTTTTTAAAAATTTAAAATAACCCAGTTGGATTAAATTGGTATTATTTTGAAAATGTTTACTGAAGTGATATTATTCTATTCACATAATGGAAAACTCATGAATAATTTGTTAATTCAAATTAACCCAATCTTATCAAATTGGTATTCTTTTAATAAATATTCACTAAACGCTGTCATCATATATCATTTTTCAAAAATAAAAATATGATTAAAAAATTCATAAATTTTGTTGATTCAAATTAATTGAATTTGATTAAATTGGTATTTTTAAAAATATAAAATAATGTCATTTATTATTATTATTTTTAAATATGATTAACAAGGGTTTTTGTTTTAAATAATGAATATATATTTTTTAGTGATATTTTTTTAAAAAATAAAAAATTAAATATAAACATTTAGTTATTAGATTGAACAAGTCTACGAGTTCATTTGAATCAATTTAGTTTGATGGGACTGACTTCATATAACAAACACTATGATGGATCATCATAGATCTAGACTTAGCACGCAATAGTATATTATTTTTGAGTTTAATTTTTATAAAGTTTCTATATTATTAATTAATTAAAAATTACTGTGAATATGACTATCAAAGTAATTATATAAAATTAATATTATTAATTATATAATAATAATATATTTATTTTATAAATAAAAAATAATTTGCACAATCTAGTTATTTTAGGCACCAATTGTATTCTGTTGTGCCAATCTTAAAATATCAACTAAAACATAATTTAAAAAATGACAAAGAGTCTGTCTTAACCAAACAAGAAGTATTTTGCAATGTTATATATAATTAGGATAGGAATTGGAATTTTTGTTTTCGAATAAATCGAATATTCCCACATATTTGATATTAATAGCAATGTATTAAAAAAAGAAAAATATAAACTAAAAATATTAATTTAATAGAATTGGAAGAATAATTAAACATTTTCCATACACGGAAAACAATGTCCTTAACCAAAAAAAGAAATTAAAATTATAAAATATTAAATTCAATATTAGAAACAATGAACCTTTTTCCGAAAGGATGTGCCTGTATAAAAAATGGTGTGGAGATAGCAAAAAGATCCAACTTAACAATTCCGCACTTATCCTCTTTTTAAATATTCTTTGTCTCTAATTTTGTCTTTTTTTCTATTTCTATTTCAATACATATTCAGTTTTAGTAATTCGCAGGAAGAAAAGAAGTGGGTGCAGGAAACACAACATGGGTCGTAGAAAGATTGAGATTAGGATGGTGAAAGACACAAACACAAGGCAAGTAACGTTCTCCAAGCGTCGCACAGGTTTGTTCAAGAAAGCGAATGAGATATCGATCCTGTGCGGTGCGGAAGTTGCTATTGTTGTGTTCTCCCCTGGTAATAAACCTTACTCGTATGGGCATCCAGGGGTTGATGCTGTTGCGGCTAGGTATTTTCAACAAGGGCCCAATGGAAATGAGGCCCAAAATGGTTCCTCCTTTGAAGTTGCTGCTAACAAGGGAATGGACAGTTATAACCAACTGCTCAATGACGTGATGAGGCAGTTACGTGAGAACCAAAAAAAGGGTCATCAACATGATGAGGCCATTGATCAACTTGTAGGGATCCAATTCTCTGATTTTAAAAAATCGCTTGCTTTACTTGCAAAGCTCAAGTCACGGGTAAATTGTATTATCAATGATAAGCTTATTGATATGGATGCAGCGGAAACTATGATGCTCTTGTCACAGAAAGCAGTGGTGGGAATAACAGATCGTCTTGCCAAAAAAAGAAAAATGAATTGAAACGGTGTGTTGTATGCACATTGTGTTGATTCCCTTTAACCTATGTAATGTACATATATCTTTTAACCACTTATCCTTAAAAACAACAAACTGTATATATGTTTTTATTTTATTTTATTTAATATTGTTATTTTTATATGTAGATATAATTCAATTGGACCTTAAATGATAATGAATAGTCATTAATTTTTACTTTTAAAATATTTTAGAATATATTTACTTTTAATAAACTAAAATAGGAAGTTATTCAATAAAAGATACAAAAATTGATTCCTTTGGATTTGGCAGGCTTAAATTATTTTTTTAAAATAAATTAATCTAATTTAATTAAATTAATATTATTTTAAAATATTATTTTATTTATTTCTAAAATATAATGGAAGAGATCGTCAATAATTTTTTAATTTAAATTAACTTAAACTAATTAAATTAGTATTTTTTTTTAATATAAAAATAATATTCGTCCATATACATATAAAGTATCTATGTGTATATATTCAATTTTTTAAATTTATGGTAATTTTAACCATCATAAATATTTATTTACTAAATAATTTTTACAGTTAAAATAATTATAAAAATATATAAAAAAATCATTTGAATGGATATATTATATGTATGTATAAATATTAACGTTTTTTTACAAATGTTTATTAAAGTTTTATTATCATATATTGTTTGTTAAAAAAATAAAAATATTATAAAAAAGTCATTAATCTTTTTATTCAAATTAATTCATTTTAATTAAATTAGTATTCTTTTCAAAAATTATAAAATAATGTCAATTTATATTAATCTTTTCAAAATATGATTAACAAGAGATTTTTTTTAATAATAAATATAAATTTTTGGGTGATCAATTTTTTAATATGTATAAAATAAAAGTAAATGTTTTTTTAGATAGAACAAAAATTATTTCTCCCTTAAAATTTATGAATTCATTTGGATAAACTTAGTTTGATGAAATTGACTTAACCTAATAAACACTATGATGAATGCATCGTCATATTACGGCAGAATAGATTTATTATTTTTATAAAAACTTAATTTTCATACATTATACTACAAAAAATATATTTTATCAATTATTTAAAATTATTATTGATATATTTTTTAATATAATTATTATACAATTATGTTAAAATTATTTAATAATTAAATAAGAATAGAAAAAAAATTATTTGTAAATGTATTTCAATTATTTTTTAAAAATAAAACACAGTTTGTACAAGATATTTACTTTAGTCAAAACCATATGTATTATGTAGTTTTAATTGTAAAATATCAACTAAATCATAACAAAAGTGTATGAGTTATGGCCAAACAACAAGAAACTCTTGCTAAGTTTGCAGTGATGATATCTAATTAAGATAGAAATTATTTAAAAAATATTTAAATATTATCATCTATTTATTTATATATCTTATTTAATAATTAATAATTTTTTAGAATAAAATAAATTCAACAATTTATATTTATATATATATATATATTAATATTTGTATATATAAATTGTGTTAAATTAAATTTTTAATTTTTTAATAAATTTAATATTTCAACATATTTAATATTAATAGCAATGTATTGAAAAAAAGTAAAATATAATCTAAAACTATTAATTTAATAAAATTAGAAGAATAATTAAACATTTTCCATACCAAGGAAAACAATGTCCTTAAAAGAAATCGAAATTACAAAATATTAAATCCAATATTAGAAACAATGAACCTCTCTCCAAATGTGCCTGTATAAAAACGGTGTGAGGATAGCAGAAAAAGCATCCTTTACAATTTCACTTTCTTTCTTGTGTGCTTCTTACTTTGGGTTTTTTTTTTCTTCTAATTTAAAATTTATTTAGCTATTAGCAGAGAGAAGGAGACGAGACGCACCAGATGGGTCGTCGAAAGATTGAGATTACGTTGGTGAAAGACCCAAACTCGAGGCAGGTAACGTTTTCAAAGCGTCGCACCGGTCTGTTCAAGAAAGCGAATGAGATATCGATCCTGTGCGGCGCGGAAGTTGCTATTGTTGTGTTCTCCCCGGGTAACAAACCTTACTCGTTTGGGCACCCAGGGGTTGATGCTGTTGCGGCCCAATATCTTCAACAAGAGCCCAATCAAAATGGCCCTTTTGCTGAAGTTGCTGCTAATTCGGACATGGATAGGTATAATCAAATGCTTAATGATGTAATGGGACAGTTGCATGAGGAAGAAAGAAAGGGTGCACAATATGATGCCGCCATTAATGGGCTCACAGGGACCCAATTCTCCGATCTTGAAAAATCGATTTCTTTACTCGCAAAACTCAAATCACAAGTAAACTGTGTTATCAGTGATAAGCTTGTTGATATTGATGCAGCCGAAACTATGATGCTATTGTCACAAAAAGCAGTGGTCGGAATAACGAATCGTATTACTAGAAAGAAAAAAAAAATTATTTGAAGCCATGTGTAAGTGTGTAGTATACAGATGGTTGTGTTGGTTGCCTTAACCTATGTAATGTACCTGTTAACCCCATAAATAGTAGGTGTGATCAATGAAATGTTTTTCTCTTTAGTTTTAGATTTATTGGAAAATTATTTTCAATCCCAATTCACACTGAGTCCAATTGAATAAAAAAATATTTTATTTAACTTTTTATGTTAATAGAAATAAGGCAGATAATGATAAATAATACTCTTACTTTAAATAATTAATAAAATTAGTGTTTTTAGTCTAAATTTAGAATAATTTTTTATTTTATTATGCATTTTTAATTTAAATTTATTTTTAAAATTTTTATTTAAATTTATTTTTAACTTTTATGTTTATCTTAAAGTAATCTTTTTTCTTATTATATAATCTTACCAGAATTTTTACCTAAAATTATTTTTTTTTATATAAAATCGTGCCCTCAAGTTCGTTTAGTTAATTAAGTTGTGGAATATGAATTATAAGTAGGTGACTTCCATTGTGTCGATGTAATCCATTTATTTTTTTAATTTCCTTCCCCATTTCCTTATAAGGTTAAATTTAATTAGAATATAATAATAATGTAAAAAAAATACTGTTATTTAATTTCGAATTATCATGTTATTAGAAATTATTAAATTTTATAATAATTATTTTGAAATCATATTTATCATAATTATAATTTAATAATATAATTTTTTTACGTAATAGTATATTAAAATTAAACTCATCAAATTTATTATAATTTTCTCCTTAAATATTTTGATGTGCAGATTTATTTATTTTTAAATAAGGAAATAACAAATTTGGTATGTTAAACAAGTGCAAGAAACTTTTTTTTGGTCATAGCTAACTTTTTAGCAATTTATTTTGAGTCAATTCCGATAAACTTTTGTCTTGAATAATCTTCAAGGCACACTTGCGCATCTTATTACATTTGAAGAGAATTGTTAATTCCAAATTTAGATAATAAAAAATGTAAAAGATTATTTAAAATAAAAATTATTAATTACAATTTTAGAAGTTTTGATTGAAAAAACAAATTCCTATAAATATTCATTAGCTTTAATAAAACCAAATTTTCAACTTCATACATAAAAAGAAATTAATAAATATTTTTTATTAAAATTATAATATTTAATATTATTAATATATTAAATTATGTATTCTTAATAAAATATTATAATAATAGTAATTTATTATATACCTTTAAATATGCATTAAATATTTTATACATATATATTATAAATATTTTCATTAACCCCTACTAGTTTTTTTCAAAGGCTTAACCCATACCAGTAGTTATAGGCTGATGCATTGCAACAGGCCTTTCCGAATTCTCAACCTAAAGTATAAACGGCATAAAAAATTATCATTTATAAATTAAGGATAATCATGAAATCTTAATACTTTCTAGGTTCATCTTACTTGCATGTTAAAGATTTATATTATAGATATGTTTAAATAAAATTTTGACCTCCCGAGTCCTTTATTTCCATTGAGTTAGAAGGTCGTAAGTATGGAAATCACACGTGTACGAAATATGATTACATAAGCATAGGTGAGTTTTGGTGAAATATTAACGCGGATGATTTTAGGGTATAATGAAAGAGAAATAATACTCTTTCACTTACATCTTCCTGTAATTTTAATATAACGGTGGGATATTTGTTTTAAAAATAAAAAATAAAAAATATTTAACAATTTATACTCAAATATAATTTTTATAATAAGATGTAGATATTTTTTTATAAATTATTAAAATTAATTTAGCAATAAAAGATAAAATTTAATATAATTTTAATTCATGTAATTTTACATTATATTTAAAAATTTGAACATAATAAATTTTTTCGATAGTAAAAAAATATTTTTTATTTATAAAATAAACTTTTTTCATAAAAATATGGTACATGCCACCAAATATTTATTAAAATTAATATTTAATATTATTAATTCATGAAATTTTATAAATTTAATAAAAATTTATTATATATAAATTTTTTTAATATATTTTTATTTTTTATAAACTTTTAATTTATATTTAAAATATATAATAAAAATTTTATATATAGTAATTTTTATTACAATATAATTTTTTATTTTTTATAACTTTTTTAATTTATACTTAAAAATATATAATAAAAATTTATATATATATATATATTAGTTTTTATTAAAAATTAAAATATTCATTAATAACATTAATTTCTATAATTATCAATAAAAGTTATTATTTATTATTATTTTTTTATTTTATATTGTAAATATGGATTAAAAATTTATTTTATATATATATAATCTTGTATCTATATCCATTTAAAAGAAGTAGCTTTTATAATAATTTAAAATAAATTTACTCATAGGATCACTATAGTATTAGAGTTCTTAAACCAAATTCACGATATGCATGATATGATGTATGATGGACATTCATAAAAATTAAACTAATAGTTTTTTAAATAGTATATTTCTATTTGTTAGTTAACTATTTTTTAAAGCATGTAGTTTATTTTATTAGTTAGTTTTATTTATTATATTTTAAAATTAGGAATAATATTATTTAAAAATTGGTGTATAATATTTGATGATATCGAATAATATTTATTTTAAACTTACGTCTATTTTATGAGAAATTTTAGGATCAATAACTAGATTGATAAAGTATGTGGATGACAAGCCAAAATAATTTTTTTTGGACAGAAATGCAACAACGATAAAAAAGGAACATATGTTTTAGCTATGACAAGAAACTTATTTTGGAAAATTGTTATAAGTACGCATAGGCGCTTCTCATTAAGATATATGAGGAGAATGAAGAATGTTATCGAGAAAACCATGGTAAGAATGATAAGAATCATTTGATATCTTTGCATGCTTTGGTGGAAAAATCAAGTGGACGAACCCTTCGAGTAAGTGTTCTGTTACAACACCAACAAATTTCTGCATTCGTAGATAGTGATTCAAGCTTAAACTTCATAAACTCACAATTAGCGAGACACATGCACCTACGGATCACAACTACTAAACCTTTTTGGGTAAAGGTAGCAAACAAATATCGTTTGGAGTGTTGGAAAATGTATGAATCGGTTCCCTTTATAATTTAAGAATATACTTTTCTAATAACTTTCTATGCATTACTAATCATGAAGTTGAATGCAGTATTGACAATCTCATGACTAATGAGTCTAAGGTCATTCACCACAGATTACCAGCACCTTACGATGATCTTCCATCTTGAAGGGAAGGAATTCTAGTTAGTTGGGGATAGAAGAAGAAAAGTTGAAACAACCACCCTCAAAGTAGTGGTTTGAGACTAGAAGCAGGGTACAAAACTATTTTGTTTAATGGTCAAGCACGAGAAAATCGAGGAAATTGCAATAACTGAATATCAATAAGGAGAATTGACGAAACTTGTAAACAAGTTCTGCAATTTTATGGGAAAACCAAAGATGTTTCCTCCACGATGTGCCCTCGATCATAAAAAACAACTAATAGATGAGTTGAAAGTTATGAATACAACATCCTACTATTACACTTATTTCCAAAAAAATGAAATTGAGAAGCAAGTACCAAAAATGCTTCGTTTAGAGTTAATTTTCTCTAGCACTAGTCCATTTTCATCACTAGTACTTTTAGTGAAGAGGAATGATGGATCGTGAAAGCTCAGTATTAATTATTGAGCATTAAACGATGTAAATATAAAAGATTGATTTTCAATCCCCCACCATGGACGATATGGTGGATAGGTTACATGACTTCACTTATTTCAATAAACTTGACTTACGATCTAGGTCTCACCAAATAAGAGTTCATCATGACGATGTGCACAAGACAACTTTTTGAACTCATAGCAGACATTATAAATATTTTGGGATGGTATTTGAATTATGCAACGTCCCATTAACATTTCAAGCTACCATGAATAAAATCTTTTGACCCTATCTTCGCTAATTCATTTTGGCTTTCTTTGACGACATTCTAATCTATAACACCACATGGGACCTCCACATGAATCACCTTAAAACTACTTTGCTTATCTTGCAAAAGTACTAATTTTTTTTTTTGTAAAACTCTCAAAGTGCCGATTCAAATAGATGAAAGTCGAGTACTTCAGACATTTTATCTCGCGAATGGGTGTTTGAGTTGGTTTGCAAAAAATTAAGTTCATGATAAACTAGCCAAGGCCCATAGCCACCACATCACTTAGAAGGTTCTTAAGCCTCACCAGTTATTATTGAAAATTTGTACGACACTATGGAAAGATTGTCAAATCTCTCACACAATTATTAAAGAATGGATGCTTTAAATGGGGACATGAAGCTGAACGTGCCTTTGAACCATTAAAAATTAGCCATGACCACCACATGAGTACTTGCACTTATAAATTTTCAAGAAGATTTTGTGATTAAGACTAACACATTAGAATCAGGTATTGGAGCAATCTTATCTCAAAATGGGTGACCTATATCATACTTGAGCAAGAAAATAAGTGAGAAAAAGAAGTCTTGGTCAACATATGAGAAAAAAAATGCTAACAATATTGGAAGTAATCCGAGCATGGAAACCTTACATATCGGGTCGAAAATTCCAAATTTAAACGGATCAGAAAAGTCTTTGACTCTTACATGAACAAAGAATCACTGTCCTAGGACAACAAAAATGGTTGACTAAGTTGCTAGATTTTGACTATGAGATTATTTATAAGCCAAGAAAGACCAATAAAGCAGCCGATGCATTATCAAGGCATCTACAGATATATTCAAATTTAGATGAGACTAAAGTAGAGGAAGCAAATTTGGATGGAGCGGAGGTTGAGTTATTCGTCATCTCACATCCTGTAAGGAATTTATGGGAAGACATTGCACATGAAACCAAGGAAGATTCTACTTTGACAACAATATTTAATGAGGCTCAAACAAATATTGATCCAGAAGATGGATATCATGTGAGAAATGATTGTCTTTGGTTAGATGGGAGGATCATTGTGCCAGCTAACTCAAAACTACACAGCAAGTTGCTGTATAAGTTCCATTCATCACCTTGGTTGGGCATTCGAGAATCTTACGAACATATAAGTGCTTCTCCCAATATTTTTCATGACCACAAATGAAAGTTGACATTTGATGCTACAACTGCCAATGTAATATGGTTGAAAATCAAGTGTTTGTGACTTGTTGGAACCATTACAGGTACTGGACATAGCGTAGGTTTGCATCTTAATGGATTTTATTGAAGGATTGCCCAAGTCACCATGGAAAAGACTATATCCTCGTGGTGGTACATAGGCTAGCAAACATGCTCACCTTATTACTCCAACTCATCAATTCTCAACAAAATACATCACAAACATTTTTGTGAGGGGAGTGATGAAGCTACATGGTATCCCTCAATTCAATGTAACTGATTAGGATCGAATATTCCTAAGCCATTTTTGGAAGAAATTGTTTAAAATGCAAGGGACTACGTTAAGAACCAGTTTGGCTTATCATCCAAAGACTTATAAGCACACTGAAGTTGTCAATCATTACTTTGAACAATATTTAAGATGTTTTGCCTTCTTACAACCTCAAAAGTGGGAAAAATATTTGGCTTGGGTAGAATTTTGGTATAACATGACACCTTTTGAACCAAATTATTGTAAACCTCCTCTTCCCTTGATCCATTATGATGTAGGTTTTGCGTTAGTATATGAAGTCGATCAATTTATACAATCTCGAGTCACTATCATTTGAGAACTCAAGGTCAACCTTGCCAATGTTTGAAATAAAATGAAGCAATTTGTTGATAAGCATCGTTGAGAGGATGAATTTTAAAAAGGAGATTGAGTTTATCTTAAACTTCAACCTTATCGGCAGAACTCAGTTATGAGACGAACACATACAAAAGCTTGCAAGCAAATATTTTGGGCCCTTCCAAGTAACACAACGAATTGGTCAAGTCGCATATCAATTGCATTTTCCCGACTCTACAAAAGTCCATCCAGTAATCAATGTATCTTTGCTTTTACAGAAGCTCAACAATCAACCTATTGTTGGAAAAGGAAAATCTTGTTCTACCTGTTTGAATTTATTAGGATACAAACAACTAGGATAAATCTACCAAATTATAAACCAACTTATGTCAGCCCTATAACAGCCCCAAGACAGTCCCAAAAATGCAGATATGAAGGCAATCCAACACACAACAAGAACACGCAAATTTTAGCGTGGAAAAACCCCAAAAACGGGTAAAAACCACGGGACACCTAGTGCCACTTAAATTCACTAACCACCAGAGAGAAATACAAAGTCTTCTCTAGATAATACTAGAGGAATACAACAACAATCATCATAATCTTGGAAGTGAACATCAAGATATATGGAATACTCAAAAACAAAAAGAAGAGGGATACCACAGGATTTTTCACAATCTGCCTGGGAACGACGCACTGACTTCCATGCCTCTAAATCCAAATCCCAACGGTCAAAACCTTCCTTGATGAATCAGGAAGCTTCTGTTCAAATATCGTGACGATCCAACGGTGGGATCTCCGGCGATAGGCAACAGATCGGAGTTAGGTTGGAGGGAACTTTTCTCTCTTTTCTCTCCTTTTTGTGCGGCTGTCTCTCTCTCTTTTTTGGGTGAATAAAAAATTGAACACCCTTCTTCACACTCCTACCTTGCCATCTGCTATCACATTGGGAGAAAAATAAATGGGCCAGAATGGGCCCTAATTTGTTGGGCTAATTACATAGGAAGAAAAATAAATCCAACACCTATATCACACACCACCTTACCTCCATATAATGATGATGACGAACCAATCATCGGACCTAAGAAAATTCTAGAATATGAATGGATTGCAAATCGAAATGATCATACCCAAGAAACATTGGTCAAATGGAGTGCGCTCCCAGAAAAGGATGCAACATGAAAATATGTTGAGACTATACAACATCATTATTTCAACTTATGTCTTGAGGACAATTCACTGCTTCAAGGGGGAAGGAATGATGAGACTACTAGACGCAACACTAGAGTCTCCAAGCCAAATCCATGATATAATGTATGATGGACATTTGCAGTGACTAGTTGATCACTTTTCAAATAGTTTATCTTTATAAGTTAATTAATTATTTTTTCGAATTGGATAACTTCTTTTATCTATTAGTTTCTATTTCTACGAGTTAATTAGCTATTTTCTTGAAGCAGATAACTTCTTTTACCAATTAGTTTTATCTTTTATTTTTTAGTTAATTATTTTTTAAAATTAATAACATCTTTTATTAGTTAATTTTATTTATTATTTTTTAAAATTAAAAATAATATTATTTAAAAAATTAATATATAACATTTAAGAGTATCAAATAATATTTATTTTAAATTTGTATATTTATTTCGTAAAAATTATTTTAATATCATAAAATCATATCATTTACCTAGTAATTATATACGACACAGTAGTTAAATTGCATGTGGTTATATATTTATTTAACTCATTTATAATGTAAAATATATGTGTTTCATTAAAATAAATAAATATAAATTTTCATGTTTGTTTAGAAGAACTTAGAAACTGTTTTGTTGAAATCTAATACTTGCACGATTACACAATAAAATTGTTTTAACAAAATGTAACATTCTTTAAAAAAAATCAAAAGAGTTGAACTGTTTAATTTGAGGTTAAGTAAAAATAATTTTAAATTATTAAATATATTTGAATCTAATACAATATATTTGAATTGGAGACGGTATTTTTTCGTTTCAAATAAGAGGTTGTTGAAGTTGCTACTAATTTATTTTGGTTTTCAAAACAAAGAATTAGGAGCTAAATAAGGTGATTTGAAACCCTTGGGGGCGTCATCGTTCTTCACCACTTAAGTCTTGAATGTATTCCCTAATCCAAACGACTTTGCCACCAAATTTAACAGAGTACAAAATTTTCTATTCTTATTTTTTATTTTTTATTTTTATTTATAAAATGTCACTTTATTTTTATTTTTATAAACATAAAAATTATTTTTTAAAACCAAACGGTATCTTAATTTTGATTTTCGTAACTTCAAAAATGGGCTGCAGGAGACGTATTATGGATTCCTATGAGTTCAACCTTTTAAGCTTTCTTTCTAATGTTGGAAACAAAGCTTGGTCCTAAATCCTAATGTTACGGGGTTTTATTTCTCGTCCTTTCCATGTTATGGCTTAAGTTGCAATTTGATCCTTTACTGTATTCAATTTGCAGTGACTAATCCTTCATGGGTTAAGGGGCAATTATGTTTTTCTTTTCCTATAAAATTCGATTTTAAATAAAAACCAAAAATGCGATGACATTTTTGTGCTGGACACATTGACTATAAATGTTACTATATTATTTAGCCGCATATAATCGATATCTAAACCCATTCAAAATTGAAGATATAGGAAGAGGAGACACCTTAAAAATATGCCTCAAATTGATGATGAATTTTGAATATATTATATATAGTTTTTTAAGTTAAAGTTAAGGATATTTCTTGGTGAAAATATTTTAATTTTTTTATTTTTATTTATAAAATTTTTATCTTATTTTTATTTTATTTTTAATTTTTTTATATAAAACAATAAAAATAAATAGAAGTTGATATAAAATAAATTAAAAATAAGATAATATTTCTATAATAAAAATAAAAATATTTTTATAAATTAAATAACATTTAACATAATATTTGTTTTTACAAAAATATTTTTTGTTTTAGTTTTTTTAATTCTATTTAAAATATCATATATATTTTTTTCTATTTTTAAAGTTTTATAAAAAACATTGAAATGGGCTACAAACATTGAAATGGGCTACAAACATTGAAATATTTATTATTTTTAACTAAATATCTTAAATCCATCTTTGATTTGAGACAAATTTTAAATGGGCTACAAATTATTTTATTTTTCCTTTTGGTTTTATAGCTAAATCTCACCGACATATATCTCAGAATAGAGATGAATTTTGGATGAAACATTCATTTGTTTTTTTTATATTTTTTAATTTTTTTATTTTGTTGAATGCTAATTTCACTACGTACTAAAGATAGGATCTAGCCTCAATGGATTTATTGACACCAAATCTGAAGCATAAAATTAATATAGTCCAATGTCTTATAATAAATTTTTAAACCAAATCTTAACCGTAAAGTAGGCATTTAAATTTAAATAATAACATTATTATTTATTGTAACAATAGAGCATAAATAGTTAAAGAATTCTTATTTGAATATTTGAAATCTATATTAATTTTAATTTTTTGATGTGTATCTAAAGCCACGTAATAAAATTTAACTAAATAGTAATTTTTTATTAAAAAATTTAACATTTAATGTTATTAACTACATATTAAATTTCTAATAAAATTTACTATTTATAAATTTTTATTATATGTTATTAAACATATGTTAAAAAACCATAATTTCAAATATATATTATTTATAAATATTTTAAAATCGACACGATTCAAATATTTAATTAAATGGTTTATTTACACGTGTATACCCTCTTAAAAAACACTGAACTTGAAAGCTTGAAACCATTAAATTAATCTGCCTCAAAAGTCCTCACAATATCATGAGATTTTTTAGTCAAAAAACTTATAAAATAAAAATTAAAATAACCCGTTAAAATAAACCTAATATTAAAAGATTGAGATGATTTATATGAAATTTTAAATATAAATTTTATCATCTTTATTGTAAAAAAAAATTAAACACTGTTTTAAAAAAAGTTGGATTGTTAAATCGTCACCACATGGGTAATTTTTAAGAAATTAAAGAACTAATAAGTTCTAAAATTTTGATTAGATGTATTTTTCTCTAAAAACTAAAAAAAGTTAAAAATAATAATAACGATAAATATAAAAAATATAGTATCATTATTTTCCTATGTCCAGGCCTTTTGGATAAAAATATGGTAGTACCTTTTTCTTTTTGATTTTGTTTGAATTAAAAGTGAGCAAAAACTTAAAAAATAAAAAAATTAATTAGTAATTTGAAAAAAATTAATTTTTTACATCATCAAATAAAAAGGAATGAAAAATAAGAAAAGGAAATAAAAAGAATAAAAAAGAAAGAAAAAGATAGAAAGGAAGAGGTAATATTAGAATGTAAAATTAACTTATATATCTCTTATCTTTAAGATTTCTTACTAATTTATGTCTCCTAAAACTTTTTATCTTTAACTTTATCTTGTTTCTCAATTAATATAAATGTTTTTCCTGATAATTTTCATTGATTTTAATTTAATTACTTAATATTCTCATTATTATATACCAAACAAATCTTTTAAAAAAATAGCAAATCCAATATTTTATAATTAGTACACGAAGATAAAATTATGTACTTTACATTTTTTAAAGTTTTTATTATTTTAATTATATTTGTATTTTATTTTTAAAATATTTATTCCTAATTTATTTTTTAATTAAATTATAACTTTTTTTACTAGCATGACTATTTTTAGTTTTAATTTAACTATATAAATATTTTTTAGTAATTTATCATTAATTTTGATCCAATCTAATTCAAATATTCATACTTATAATATATTTTTTATATTTTAAATAGCACATATATATATATATATATATATATATATATATATATATATATATATAAGTAAGGACATTTATTTAAAATTATCAATTTTATAAATACAAGATAACATTCTCTTTATAAACTATAAATTAACTCATCTGATAGTATATATAATTGTACATTGCACATGTTTTATATTAAACTTAACATAAAATATTTGTTTAATTTTAATTTTTATGTAACATAATAAATTTTTATGACAGATCCTTAAGAAAGAGAGTTGCAAAGTATGCATAAGCTTAATGTATTCTCTGGTTAAGGGGTCTCATAATCTAAACTATCTCATGAATATCTTTTATAATTAATATGAATTTTGATCTAATACCTTCCAATATGATTTGAAACAAAGTTTAGCGTATATTTTTTAAACTTAATTTTTAAACCTTACAACTTATCATTGAAACATTACATATATTTAATGCTTTTGAACACGTGCATGTTACATTGATGTGTTTAGTCTAAATCACAATATTATAGCACAACAAATCAAAATTTTGTAAATTATAATTTGTTGAAATGTGATATTATATATCTATACTAAATTGTGCAATTGGTACTTTTATGTTTTCATTTATGAATAATAAATATAGCAAATTTATTATTATTATTATTTAATAATAAAAAAACAAGAATTCACTATTATTATTACAAGGATAGAAGATTAAGAATTCTCCTAAACAAAGAAAACCTACATATAAAACATACACCAACAACACAACATTCACTTTAAAGGATCTCAACTATATATCTTCCAAGAGGACCTATTTTTTATCTTACGAACTTTTTTAGTTTTAATAATAATATAGACACGATGTTATGTCTACCTTTTAAGATCTGGGATAGGCTGCTATTTTCTTTCTATTGTATCACCTTAAATATTGTATTATATGAAGAAAAGCTCTGAAAATATTCTAAATATATTCCATGTCTTGTATAATAGATTATCAAATAGAGAGATTTTTTTAGTAGAGTTTTATAACTAATTTATAATTTTTTTTTACAAAAGATGAATTTCAATTTATGTTAATTAAAGTTTAATTTTAAATTTAATATATTATTTTATGTGAAACACGGATAATATAAAATACACTACAAATTATCTGTCCGTAACACCAGTTACATACTAATCTATATAACATATTATGTTTGCTAACTCATTTATTTTTATTTTATAAGGACAAAATCTTAAAATAATAAATAAATTAAGAAGAGTAATGACAACTTCATAGTTCATATCTTGATATGAAAACCCTATCTTGCTTCACTAATAAGAAGAGTTAGATGTCCAATGTCATATTTACTCGAGATAGAAACTTTCAGGGTATAAGCTATCTACACCAAAAATGCAGGCAATACAGTAGCAACTAAACGATCGACTTTATAAAAAAATTTACATAAAATTTATAGATGGTAGGAAAATTATTTAGATTTTTCTATAAACTTTAACTTAAAAATATGAATTTTTTTAATATGATTAGTTTATTTTAAAAAAATTAATCAATTTATGACATGAAATATGTTAAAGAATATATTTTAAAAATATTATTATTAATATTTTCTCTTACTTTTCTGTTCCTTTTTTATGAAAAATAATAATTGACAATCACTTTAAAAAGAGACATGTTCAACAAAAAGAGTACGAACCTCTTACCTGTATTTGCAATGATAAATAGAAACTTAAACATAAAGTAAAGTGGAGACATAAAATCACGGGCAATGAATCTATCCAAAAGAATAAGTCACAGTTCAATGCTTACGGCTGCATACCAACACCACCCATGTATTGAAGAGTTTCTGAAGGTTACATCTTTTTTATTTTTTTCACATCACAATTAACTGCAAAGCAGCACATTGAATTTAAACCTGTATTCAGTGGCTTCAATTCTAAAACTAAGTATATCATATATCAAATTCTAAAACTAAATATATCATGTATCAAATTTAGAAGCATCAATTTCAGATTGTAATTACTTTAGGGACAGGGAGTGGCTTGGTACAGCATGCTTTACTAATTCTTCAGAGATAATTGAACAATGAATCAAATATCAAATCATGAATCACTATCACACAATAAATCAATCAGGTCATGAATACTACAACGTCGACATAGTATTCTTAAATTGATGGAAAATGGATATTAAGTGAAACTCAGTTCATTTTTTTATTCTCTCTGGCCCTATAATTATGCCATTTCAGAATTCATTAGTGACAAAGAAAAGCACTAAGTGAAGGCAAAAAATAAGTGCTGTATCATGTATAATTATTTTCACTTTGGAGCGGTCCTGGTTTGTCCAAGTGTAGCATGAAGAGTGAAAAAAATCATTTATAGTCATGATTCATGACTCTCAAAAATGGATTCTAGGAAATATATGTTTTTATTATACTATTTGGTTGGAGAAAAGTAAATGAAAAAAAAAAAGGAAGGGAAGAAATTTTTGCAAGTTCTTTGTTTGATTCAAATATTTTAAGGAAATGGAAGGGGAGAGTACGGAATCAAAATGCCTGTAACTTAATTTTGCCTCTTCTTTAAAAATGGGAAATTTAGAAGAAAATAACTTTTAATTAAAATATTCTTCTAAATTTAAAATGATGTTTTAAAAATAAAAATAATAAAAGTAGATTTATTTTAAAATCTCTCCCCTTTCTTCCTAAATTATATAAGAGGGTTATTTTTTCTTTATTTTTCAAACTAAAATATGATAAGAATTAAAAGTTGTCCCTTTTCTTTCTTTAAACTATACAATACATAAAATCAAGCATGTATGTGTATACTCGAAAAACCATAATAGATAATAAAAAATAACAATAACAACAAAAAATGGATTTTAAAAAACATATATGAATTGAAAAGCAGGCCAGGTATAGCAAAGTAAAACATGAAATGATACGATCTTAACATTTACGAAACCAATTAATCGCATACAGTGTCATAAGTTTGCATCAATAAGAACATATATCATAACACAATCATCTACTAGAAAAGAATACTAATATTTATATTGTAGGACAACATTAAAAACTCAACACTACAAATTATAAAAAAAAAATGGGGTTCTCAAATGATTGATTTAATATCATTACCTACTAACTTCTTTGATGGAATTATATGTAAATTTAATCACACCGATACCTCCTATTTCATAAAGTATCATGCTCTTTTTTTTAGTTAATGTGTCTCAATGTTTACAGATTGCTAACTCATGATATATTTTACCATGAAATTTGAAGATGAGCTACAAATTAAGCCAAACAATTTCTAGTTTACTTTTTTAACAGGCAAAGAGTCACTCTCCAATGTTCAGAATATCACAAATATAATGTTTAGTCAAAATAGTAAAATTAGCAACTATAATAATACTTATAAGGTGAACTGGTAAATATCAAATTAAGCTTTTTTAGAATGAAGAGAATACTTTGCAGGATAAAGTATACTAATAATTTTTTATTAGAAAATCAACGGTTAAGATTTATTTAAATTTAAAAATTTATTATACATCGTAACATATCATATTTTTGTAATATTTAAAAAATATAAAAATATAAAAAAAATTACCTATTAATTTTAGTAATATTTTAAAAAATATTATATTTGATTTATATTTTAAATATTATTAGTAACATTTAAAAAAATATTATAAAAATATAAAAAAATTTATTTATTAATTTTAATAATATTTTTAAAAAATATTATATCTAATTTATATTAAAAATAAGATATAATGATATATATATATATATATATTTAATTTTTATCATAAATTTTATAATTAATAGTTTACTGATATATTTATTTTCTAAAGTGCATTTTCATTTTAAAAGAATCAACCCTAATATTATTTCAATGATTAGCATAAAAAATATATTGATTTTAAATAGAAGATATTCTTAAAAAATAAAACAAAATTATAGAAGAACGATTTCATCTTTTTAATATATTTTATTATTTTAATTATTAAGAGATTTACACTTGTAAATTTACTGTAAAGAGTTGAAATATTGTAATTTAAATATAAAAGTCTTCTTATTTCTAATAAAAAAGAAAGTATGGATAATATTTTTTATTTTATTTTATTAAAATCACTCCATTTATAGAAATAGAAAAGTTTTTTAGGGTAGCACTGAAAAAAGGATAAAGATAAAAGTGAATAAGTTGTATGAAAATGATTTATAACTTTACCCGTTTAAAGTCTCATTTATTTTGCTTATTTGATAAATAGATAGATTTAAATTTGTAAATTTTTTTTAGATAAATAAATTAAATTTAAATTTATAGAAAAGTTTATTTAACTATTTATCTTTGTATATTATATATTTATATTTATTATAAATATATTATATTTGTATAGTATTTATTTTAATATATTTTATTTATATAATATTAATATTAATATATATATTTTTTAAATTTATTTAATAATTTTTTTATCTTATAAACTTTAAGTTTATAAATATTTTTAATTAATTGTTTATATAAAAATTTTAAGTTTATTTATTAATTTTTTTTAGAATGTAGACTTCTAAATAAATTTATAGATCTTGCAAACTTTAAATCAAATCAGATTTTAGCAGAATTTTTTTTAATAAATAATAAATCCAAATTTAAACTTAAAATTTTTTAAATAAATCAAAATATTAAATATTTAAAATTTAATTTAATTTAACTTTCTTTCCTTTCACCAAGAAAGAAAAATATTGGATAATATCGTACTTTAAGTGAAAAAAAGTTTGTGGTCTGTTTTTCTTTTTTTAATTTTAAATTGTTAAAATTATTATATATTTATAAAAATATAATAATATATTAATAGAAAAATATTATAAAAAAATTAAATTTTATACTATTACTATATTTTTTTTTTCATCTCTTTTTCATTCATCCAAATAATAACAAATTTTTTTTTTCTTTTATTTTAACATATCCAAACAACTCATTTTTTTTCTGTTTTCATTCACTTTTTATCCCAAACAAAACGTAAATGATAAAAAATATAACACGTGACTGAAATAACATAAATGGACTGCATAGTCTACTTCTATTCTCTCCATCCTTTATTATATACTTTTGGGTTTAATTTTATTTTTAGTTTATTTAGCTTATATTAGATACAATTTTAATTTCTTTATTTTTAAAAATTATCAAACTAATTTCATCATGATTTTTTTCTTAAAAATTTTAAATTTATATTTTTATTAAAAATTTTTAAAATTAAATTGATTTAATTATTTTCTAATAAAGGGTGGTTGATTAAAATATCAAATTTCATCCCAAGAAAATTTAAAATCTTAATTTCATAATAAAATCCTTTAAATATTTGTTAATTTTTAATTCTAAACTTTTAAAATTATTTCATATTTCAATTTTATTACAACCCTCTTCCTCTTCCTAACATTTAAATAAAAAATAATATTTTAACATTTTTATACTAAAGCAAATTAGCAACAGAACTCAATTTGACTTAATTAGTTAAAAAATAAGAACGAAAATTATACATAATTAAAGATTAAATGACACGCTCGTCGCAAACGCGCAAAAATAATTTCTAGATTTCCCCCAAACTATTGGTATAGTATAAGGTGCAACCTAGGTCATCTCCCAAAGACCATTTCAGATTCTTAAGCAAATAAGGAGAAGGTTAGAACAAGGGGATTTTGGAAAGATTTGATATGAAGTTATAAATGCAAAATACAGAATGAAATTTGACTTAACAATAATCAACTCAAGGAATTCAGAGGCTATTTTCTTAACTAATCATTGATCACTAAAATCATGCATTGTGTTTATCAACCTAGGATCATCTGGAACCCCTACAATGATCCTTGAATTCTCTACTGAGAAACCTCTCAGAATTTAATTGATTATGATCAACAAGATTTAGTAACCACTTAATCTTTTATCTAAACCAATTTCACAATCAGAATTCAGTTGAAGTAAGTAATAAAATGAAAACCTTCAATTAAATTACTTAATTTCTACTCTTCAAACTTTTGGAAAGTGATTTACCAATCAAAAACCAATTATAAATCAATCATGCATTAATCAAAATACGTCAACCGATCAAACTTTGATTAAAGAATAAAATTGAAGAATATAGTGAAGTAGAGTAGAAACCACTTAATAAGCATGTAAATAAAGATCAAGACCTCAAAGTTAAAATGAAAATAGCTTGAATCCTCGAATTGAAACTACAAACCTAGCCTTCCATGAAGGAGGCAAATTAACAACAAAGAAAGAGGCAAACTAACAACAAATAAATCCTAAGCCTTCCATGTAGGAGGCAACTAACAACAAATAAATCTTAAGCCTTCCATGTAGGAGGCAACTAACAATAAAGAAAAGCTAAGCCTTCCATGTAGGAGGCAAACTAACAAGAAAGAAAAACTAAGCCTTCCATGAAGGAGGCAAAACTAATAAGAAAGAAAGAAAGGAAGAAAGAAAGAAAGAAAGAAAGAAAGAAAGAAAGTGGTATTGGAGTTAATCTCCAAAATGGTGTGTGTCTCCTCTTGCAAACCCTTCTATTTATAGAGGATTTTTGAGGCATCATCTTCAGAAAGTCACCAACTAGGATATTACTTTTCTACCCTTTTCTTGCTTTCACATGAGCTTTGTTGAAATTGCAAAACACTTTTGAATTTTTGCCACCAATGAGCACAACAATTTTGACTTTCTTGCACCGCAATTTCGGATGTTCACATGTCCGAATTAGAGCTTGCCTTCTGAACAAAAGTTGTAGCCCTGGATCTTAGCTGTCCAACAAAGTTGATTTCATCTCAATATGACTTCTATATCTCAAGATATGGCCGGATCTTTGCACACTGTTCAAATTCCACGTCAGCAACACTATCTCATCTTTTGAGATAATTTCGGAGTCCTAAACATCCCATTTAGAATCTTCTCTTGCTTTGTAAATATGGACACTTCTTTAAGCTTTCATTCAAGATAGATTTCATGATTTTTGGATGTCTACAACTCCTATTATGCTCAAAATACTATAATAGTGTCATTTTAATCGGGTAAGCAAAGAAATTCAATTAAACTTCATATGAACCCAAACTCATAAAATATGACAAAGATCACTTAATTGAACATATAAGAAGTCTTAATGAGATAAAAGTGAGAGATAATTATTTATGAAATCTATGCTTATCAAATTCCCCCACACTTATCTTTTGCACGTCTCGGGCAAACTTAAGTTAAGGATTGGTGACTTTTTTTTTTTTTTTTTTTTTTTTTTTTTTGAAAGAACATCAAAGTTTTGAGTTGATTTCTCAAGAATTCACAAAATTTCATGAAGCATTCTTTCATCACATTTTTGAAATTACTTAGAAAGGCAACTTTAATTTGAAAAACATAGATTGAGAAAGATAAAACCTCACATGATATACTCTGAATCTCTCAAGTGTTTGATTTGGTAAGTGTTTCTCTCAAATTCAATCCATGAAAGATGAACTATCATAGGCTTGCATATCTTCTACTTCTCTACTACTATGTACACATGCAATGCACAAATCAAGAGGTCTTTATTTTGGTTCTAACGGGAATAGAAAGATGAAATGATATATTGAAGAGATACAATGTTAGACCAATGAAAATGGTGAGGATTGAGAATTGATTGTAAGTGCAAGTGTGAGAAACAGATATCACTTCTTCAATTTTTTTTTTTATTTTTTTTTTCAATATAATAGTTTATTTATTAATTTATTGCTTCAGTTTTTTTTTTTTTTTTTTTTTCAACCATGATATTGATGAACACAACAATAATCTCCCCCACACTTATTGAAACACTTATGGTATGATAAATCCAGTATTCCTCACCTTCTATGGTCAGACAAAGTTGTTTTTTTTTTTTTTTTTTTTTTTTTTTTATTTGTGGTGAGCTAAAAAGAAGAAAAGGCTAATCGGCTCAAAGGGCTGATCAAAGGATAAAATTATATGGTTTAGTTATTTGGCCAAGTGGTTTGTTCAAGAAAAACAGTGCCTCAATTATTTTTGTACAAATCATGTGAAAATGTAGCTTCAAAAAGAATCAATGCAAGTTCTGAAGTAACATATTCCATGGATGAAAATCACACAAGAAAGAAAATAATAATAAGGCTCAAAATCTCACAGGTAATATATTTATCAAATCTAATCTATCCAGTTCAAATATGTGTTGCCAAACTAATTAATCTCGAAATGTAAATCATTTTGCTTCAATTATTTTATGAAATCTAAAGAAAAACATACTTCCACATTCAATTTTTTTTTTTTTTTTTTTTTTTTTAAATCATAAGATGCGTATCAAGAGTCAAGTGTAACTCCTTACTCAGCCATCTTACTCAAAGCAAGTTTATGAATCTAACCTAATTTTTTTTTTTTTTTTTTTTTTTTTAATTTTAGATGTCGGACCATCTTCCCCCCAACCTATCCAAGACATTGTCCCCAATGTCTTAGATGAAATTTCATATAACAGGAAAAGAAATGTAAGAAAACCATCAAAGTAAGGAAAAGTTATAACCGAAGAGTGGTATCTGGTTCTCTTTTATCTCTGCCATCCTGATTTGGTTGGTTCACCAGTTGCATTGCTTGACTGAGCTCAGATGTAGGATTTTGCAAAATCTCAAGTAGCTGTTCAACAGTTGAAGCAGATACTATGATGTTGCGCATGGATTGTGGCATGAACTCCTGCTCTACTGCATGATCTAAAAAGGATATCAAACCATTATAAAAGCCATTAATATTCAATAAGCCCAAAGGTTTTTTATGAAAATTCCGATAGGCCCAAAATATAATGGTAAAAATTTCTTCCATTGTTCCAAGACCACCAGGTAATGCAATAAATGCATTAGAATTAACCAACATGTGTCTCATTCGGTCATGCATGGTTGCAACCTTCAATTCAGTACCCAGGGTGAAGTAGGAGGTGCTCCCATTTTTTAAGCCAACACCTAAGACGTTACACCCCTTTGTGAGTGCAGATCCTGCAACACATCCTTTTAAACCCTGAATCCCTCCCCCATAAACAAGATTGATTTTTCTTGCAGCTAATGCCTTACCAAGGGTAGAAGCTGCATGTTGAAATTCTCCATCCTTTCCAAGGTTAGACCCACCAAAAACACAGATAGTATTGATCTTATCCATATACGGTGTTTCTGTCTTTTTTTTTTTTTGAAAAAATATGTCATAGAGGTGGATAATTTATAGGGACTCAATATCAGACAAGGAGATCGCTTGAATAGTGCGGGATCAGGATTTGGTAGCAAAAGTTTGAATTTTTGTTGCAAAAGTTTGAATTTTGGTTGCAAAAGTTTGAATTTTGGGTTCAAGGAAAAGGTGAATGTCAGAGGGGAAAGACTTTAAGCAGAGGTGAAAATTTCAAAAAAAACGGTGGCCCAATAAATTGAAAAGACAATGTAAATGACAAACATACACGCATGAGAATGAACAGTAGTTGTGATTGTGGCTCACATCTTCCTCTGGTTTTACGTCCAGTAACGGCTGAAACGCCTTCTAAGAGTCGAGGATGTGCTTCCCATTCAGTTTTCTTGTAAACTGACAACAGGGTCTTTTAAAGTCAGATTCCCAAGACTATAACGTGCTTTTTCCTTACGGAACAGTTCAAACAAATCAAGAAGGACTCCTTGTACATGCCCACTAGGATGCGTCTCAAGAGTCTGAATGATATCATCCAATGACTCCTTACTCAGTCCATCCTTTATGAATTGAATTTTGTCCTCTCGATTTCTTGAAACCATTCCAGGGTTCTTGCATCTTGTGTTACAGGTCCATCTTGCACACCTGTAGCAAACTCCAATTCTTTTTGCCCTTCTCTTCTTTGCATAGGAACTTCTTCCCATACCTGGCATGTTTTTAACAAATGATTCTTGAAATTCACCTGCTAAACGTACCTTAGCTTCAATGATCCAACGGACATCTTCTGGAAGGCCTAAGAGTGTTAATGCTCTCAATCGTTCAAGTCTGCAATTGTAAATGTCTTTAAGAAAATTTCTGGGGAGAGTAGGGAACAAAATTTTGATCCTGGTGAGAGCTTTCTCCATTTTTTTTTTAAAACACTCAAGTTATTATTCCTGCAAGCTCAATGTGGTGTAATAGTTAGGATGATTTAAGAGGTGAAGAAGGAAGTTGAGAGAGTAGTTGAAACTTATAAGCGAGGAATGGGAGAGAGGGAGAGGGAGAAAGAGAGAGAGAGAGAGAAAGAGAGAAAGAGAGAGAGAGAGAGAAAGAGAGAAAGAGAGAGAGAGAGAGAGGGAGAGAGAGAGACTTCTCTTGAATTTATTGCAGGTATGTGGCATTGTGCAAATGCACTTCTTCTACCGTGTGCTTTTGAAAACCTTCGAAAAATGGTTTAAGACGATGTCCATTCACCTTGAAGATTTTTTCAGTTACCTCATTTTTTATTTCCACTGCACCATAAGGAAAAACATTAGTAACTACAAATGGTCCTAACCATCTAGAGCGTAGCTTACCAGGCATAAGCTTTAGCCGAGAATTGAAAAGGAGAACTTTTTGTCCAACGAAAAACTCCTTTCTTGCCAACTTTTTGTCATGAAAAGCTTTGACCTTTTCTTTGTAAATTTTGGAGTTTTCGTATGCTTCCAATCGAATTTCTTCAAGTTCCTGCAATTGAAGCTTCCTATGGATTCCTGCTTGGTCTAGATCCATGTTGCATTTCTTTACTGCCCAAAATGCTCTATGCTCTAATTCAACTGGAAGATGACATGCTTTACCAAAGACAATCCTGTAGGGAGACATGCCAATGGGTGACTTGTAAGCTGTCCTATATGCCCATAATGCATCAACAAGGCGCAAGCTCCAATCCTTCCTGTTAGGCTGAACTGTTTTCTCTAAGATTTTCTTGATCTCTCGATTAGAAACTTCAGCTTGACCATTTGTTTGAGGATGATATGGGGTGGAGACTTTATGCATGACTCCATATTTGCGGAGTAGGGCTTCCATTGTGCGGTTGCAAAAATGAGTACCTTGGTCACTAATTAGAGCTCTAGGAATGCCAAACCTGCTAAAAATGTTAGACCTGATAAAATCTGCAACAACTCGAGCATCATCAGTACGGGTGGCTTTTGCCTCCACCCATTTTGAAACATAATCAACAGCTAGCAGAATGTAAACAAAGCCAAAAGAGACAGGGAATGGACCCATAAAGTCTATACCCCAAACATCAAATACCTCACAAAAGAGAAGTGGTTGTTGAGGCATCTCATTTCTGCGCGAAATACTCCCTATTCTTTGGCACTGCTCACAAGTTATGCATAATCTATGTGCATCACGAAATATTGTAGGCCAATAAAAGCCTGAGTCTAGTACTTTTCTAGCTGTCCGTTGTGGCCCAAAGTGTCCACCACAAGCTAGGGAATGGCAAAAGGTAAGTATAGACTGAACTTCATGATCTGGAACACATCTTCTAATGATTTGATCACTACATGTCTTCCAAAGGTATGGTTCATCCCATATGTAGTGTTTGGCATCACTTTTCAACTTGGCAAGTTGCGATTTGGTGAAGTGTTTGGGTATTTCTTTTGCAACCAGATAGTTTACCAAATCTGCATACCAAGGATCCTTCCCGTGCAAATGATAGAGATGCTCTTCTGGGAATGAATCAGCAATTGAAGTTTCTTCACAAGGTTGCTGGATCCGACTTAAATGATCTGCTACAAGGTTCTCTGCACCACTCTTGTCTTTAATCTCTAAATCAAATTCTTGCAACAGAAGCATCCAACGAATCAGTCTTGGCTTAGCATCTGTCTTCTTCAGCAAGTATTTCAAAGCTGCATGGTCAGAGAAGACAATAACTTTAGATCCAAGCAAATAGGAGCGAAATTTATCTAATGCAAACACAATTGCCAAAAGCTCCTTCTCAGTAGTTGTGTAATTTGATTGGGTTGCATCAAGTGTGCGAGAGGCATATGCAATGACATGAGATCTCTTGCTAACTCTTTGAGACAGTACAGCACCAAGGGCATAATTAGATGCATCACACATTAATTCAAATGGAAGCGTCCAATTAGGTGGTTGAATGATGGGAGTGGTTGTCAACCGCTTCTTTAGTTCATCAAATGAATCCTTGCATGCTTGATCAAACACAAATTTGATATCTTTTTGTAGTAGTTTAGAAAGAGGTTGTGCAATCTTGCTAAAATCCTTGATGAATCTTCTGTAAAAACCTGCATGACCAAGTAAAGAACGTACTTCTCGCACAGAAGTGGGGTAAGGTAGAGAAGTAATAATGTCTATCTTGGCCTTATCAACCTCTAAACCTTTGCTAGATACCAAGTGTCCTAAGACTATACCTTCTGTTACCATGAAATGACATTTTTCAAAATTCAAAACCAGGTTAGTCTCAATGCATCTGTCCAAAACTTTAGAAAGGCTTTCTAAGCATGCATCAAAAGAAGAACCATATACAGTGAAGTCATCCATAAACACTTCCATGCAACTTTCTAAGAGATCAGAGAAAATGCTTACCATGCATCTTTGAAAGGTTCCAGGGGCATTGCATAGACCAAAGGGCATCCTTCGATAGGCAAAAGTACCAAAAGGACAAGTGAAGGTGGTCTTATGCTGGTCTTCTGGGGCTATATGTATTTGAAAATAACCTGAAAAACCATCTAGAAAGCAATAGTGAGATTTTCCTGCTAATCTTTCCAAAATTTGGTCTATGAAGGGCAAAGGGAAGTGATCCTTGCGAGTAGCTTGGTTAAGCTTCCTATAATCTATGCACACTCTCCAACTGTTTTGTATTCTGGTAGGGATTAGTTCATCATTGTGATTTTTGACTACAGTCATGCCAGTTTTCTTAAGAACTACTTGCACCGGGCTTACCCAATCACTGTCTGAGATGGGATAGATGATACCAGCTGCCAAAAGCTTACCTACTTCCTTCTTTACCACATCTAGGATGGTTGGATTCAAACGCCTTTGTGGTTGTCTAACAGGTCTGGTGTTTTCCTCCAGCAGTATCCTATGCATACAAGTAGATGGGCTAATACCTGGAATATCAGCCAAAGTCCATCCAATTGCTTGTTTATGGATTTTTAAGGTTTGCAGTAACCTTTCTTCCTGTTGTGGTAGAAGGTTCTTTGCTACAATGACAGGAAGCTTCTCATTTTCCCCCAAATAAGCATACTTTAGATGTTCAGGCAAAGGCTTCAACTCCAAAGGAGGTGGTTGTATTATGGAAGGAAGAGATCTATCTGAGATTGAAATGTCTGCAACACTTGCATCTAACATGTCATCTTTCAACGAAGGTTGGTCTGCAGCATTAATCCTGGAACACACAATACATGAATCAAATTCATCACATGTGCAAGTAAAATTATCTAAGTAATCTAAATCAAAATCAAAAAATTTAAAAAGTAGATTGTCAATAGAATAATCATCCGCAAGAAGGTCTATGGCATCAAGTTGAAAGAGTGAATGATTCTCTATGGGATGCTTCATGGCTTCAAATATGTTGAATTGGATGATATCATCTCCAAATTCCATAGAGAGAGTCCCCGTATGCACATCTATCTTTGTTTTTGCAGTTTTGAGGAAAGGTCTCCCTAGGATCAAGGTTGCTCTATTGATGGATGACTCATCTTCCATATCCAAAATGTAGAAGTCAGCTGGAAAGATCAGCTTATTCACTTGAACTAGCACATCTTCAAGTACTCCGGCTGGATGTGCTGTACTTCTGTTGGCTAATTGAATCACCACACCAGTTGGCTTCAGTTCTCCCAGATTCAAAGATTTATAAACTGATGAGGGCATAACATTAATGGAAGCACCTAGATCCAGCAATGCATCACCAAATGTAGAGTTTCCTATTGTGCAAGGAATGGTGAAAGTTCCTGGATCTTTACATTTCTGAGGGAGGCTGGGTTGAATTAAGGCTGAAACATTGCGTCCCACACTAATCTTCTCATCCCCTTTGAGTCTTCTCTTATACGTGCACAAATCCTTTAGAAATTTGGCATATTTGGGAATTTGCTTGATAGCATCTAGAAGTGGTATGTTGACTTCCACTTTCCTAAAAGTATCTAGAAGCTCCTTATCCAATTCTGCATGAACATTGGGCTTGGATTGAACCATTCTATTTGGAAAAGGTAAAGATACCTTCAGATCAGCACAATTTGGGGTTTTCTTCTCATCAGATGCTTCAAGTGCAGATCGTTTATGGCAAGCTTCTTTTTGTTGATCATTCGATGTCTTATCGAAGGCTGGTGTACTTTTTTCATCAGACTTTCCTTCTGATTCAGATGGCTCATCAGAGATATCTCCAGGTGTGGAGATAAATGCTTTTTGGTGTGGATTAGTCTGATTGAAGCTTTGTTGCTTTAAAATTGTAGGGTCTGTCTGCACTTTCTTCCCACTTCTCAAGGTCATGGCATTCACACTTTTGGGATTTATGACAGGTTGAGAAGGTAGTTGACCAGAACCTTGAGATTTCAATTGGTTGACAGTGGTAGCCAACTGCCCAATTTGAGTTTGTAAATCCTGAATGGTAGAACTTACATTTTGTTGAAATTGAAGATTGTTGGTTGCTAATTGCTTCATCAAATCATCAAGAGAGGGTTCAGAAGCATTAGAGGGTACAGATTGCTGCATATGCTGTTGTTGTTGTCTGAATGGCGGTGGTTGGTATTTATTTTGGGAGTCAGATGTTTGAATCCTTTGTTGTTGTGGAGGGCCATATCTCAAGTTAGGATGGTTTCTCCAACTAGGATTGTATGTTCCAGAAGGTGGTTCAAACTTCTGTTGCTGATAATGTTGAGGAGGCCTGTATTGTTGTCCTGTGCCAAAAATACCATTTACTGCAGCCTCAGGTGTCTCACTTTCTTGCAATGTTGGGCATGCATCAGTAGGATGATCTGCAGAAGTGCAGATGCCACATGTTTTGGTTTTGTCAACAACATTAAGTTGCTGTTGTTGTCCGATGGCCAACTGTCTTACGATGGAGGTTAGTTCTTCAATTCTGTTCTCCAATCGTGTATGGTCTGTCTTGGTGGTCATTTCATGGACTCCTTTAGACAAGGAATTAGTTCGAGCATTGAATTGCTGAGAATTTTCTGCCATGTTGGCAATCAAATCTCGAGCTGCTGTAGGAGTTTTGTCCATAAGTGCTCCACCACTAGCTGCATCAACCATGCTTCTGTCCATTGGCATGAGTCCTTCATAGAAATACTGAATCAGTAATTGATCACTGATTTGATGGTGTGGACAAGTGGCGCATAGTTTCTTGAATCTCTCCCAATACTCATAGAGAGTTTCTTGGGAGTTCTGTCTGATGCCGCAAATCTCTTTCCTGATAGCTGCTGTTCTGGATGCAGGGAAGAATTTCTCCAAGAATAATCTTTTCATATCATTCCAGCTTGTAACAGATGTTGGATGTAGATAGTACAACCAGTCCTTAGCTCCATCATTTAAGGAGAAAGGAAATGCCTTCAACTTGATATGATCTTCTGGAATTCCTTGTGGCCGCATTGTGGAACACACAATGTGAAATTCCTTCAAATGTTTATGAGGGTCCTCACCTGCAAGGCCATGAAACTTAGGTAGCAAATGTATTAGTCCAGACTTCAGTTCAAATGGTGCATCAACATCAGGGTATTGAATGCACAATGGTTGATAAGCAACATCAGGTGCAGCTAATTCTTTTAAGGTTCTATCAGCCATGTTCTTAGCAAAATATTTAAAACTATCAAAATTTAAAGATGAAAAATCACTACTGTTACTTTCTTGGTTATTACTGGATGAATGTCTTCTATGTGCTCTTTTCAAGTGGTGGAATGTTTTATCAATCTCAGGATCATATGCATATAAATTTTCAGGATTGGATCGGGTCATACACAAAAAGGTGAATTCATACAGAAAATCCAAGAATGATATACCTAAAGTAAAAACAATTGTTAGAAAGATTAAAATTTTTATACAAACTCCTAAATGAGCCTAGGAAATTAAAATGGTCCCCGGCAACGGCGCCAAATTTTGACACGCTCGTCGCAAACGCGCAAAAATAATTTCTAGATTTCCCCCAAACTATTGGTATAGTATAAGGTGCAACCTAGGTCATCTCCCAAAGACCATTTCAGATTCTTAAGCAAATAAGGAGAAGGTTAGAACAAGGGGATTTTGGAAAGATTTGATATGAAGTTATAAATGCAAAATACAGAATGAAATTTGACTTAACAATAATCAACTCAAGGAATTCAGAGGCTATTTTCTTAACTAATCATTGATCACTAAAATCATGCATTGTGTTTATCAACCTAGGATCATCTGGAACCCCTACAATGATCCTTGAATTCTCTACTGAGAAACCTCTCAGAATTTAATTGATTATGATCAACAAGATTTAGTAACCACTTAATCTTTTATCTAAACCAATTTCACAATCAGAATTCAGTTGAAGTAAGTAATAAAATGAAAACCTTCAATTAAATTACTTAATTTCTACTCTTCAAACTTTTGGAAAGTGATTTACCAATCAAAAACCAATTATAAATCAATCATGCATTAATCAAAATACGTCAACCGATCAAACTTTGATTAAAGAATAAAATTGAAGAATATAGTGAAGTAGAGTAGAAACCACTTAATAAGCATGTAAATAAAGATCAAGACCTCAAAGTTAAAATGAAAATAGCTTGAATCCTCGAATTGAAACTACAAACCTAGCCTTCCATGAAGGAGGCAAATTAACAACAAAGAAAGAGGCAAACTAACAACAAATAAATCCTAAGCCTTCCATGTAGGAGGCAACTAACAACAAATAAATCTTAAGCCTTCCATGTAGGAGGCAACTAACAATAAAGAAAAGCTAAGCCTTCCATGTAGGAGGCAAACTAACAAGAAAGAAAAACTAAGCCTTCCATGAAGGAGGCAAAACTAATAAGAAAGAAAGAAAGGAAGAAAGAAAGAAAGAAAGAAAGAAAGAAAGAAAGTGGTATTGGAGTTAATCTCCAAAATGGTGTGTGTCTCCTCTTGCAAACCCTTCTATTTATAGAGGATTTTTGAGGCATCATCTTCAGAAAGTCACCAACTAGGATATTACTTTTCTACCCTTTTCTTGCTTTCACATGAGCTTTGTTGAAATTGCAAAACACTTTTGAATTTTTGCCACCAATGAGCACAACAATTTTGACTTTCTTGCACCGCAATTTCGGATGTTCACATGTCCGAATTAGAGCTTGCCTTCTGAACAAAAGTTGTAGCCCTGGATCTTAGCTGTCCAACAAAGTTGATTTCATCTCAATATGACTTCTATATCTCAAGATATGGCCGGATCTTTGCACACTGTTCAAATTCCACGTCAGCAACACTATCTCATCTTTTGAGATAATTTCGGAGTCCTAAACATCCCATTTAGAATCTTCTCTTGCTTTGTAAATATGGACACTTCTTTAAGCTTTCATTCAAGATAGATTTCATGATTTTTGGATGTCTACAACTCCTATTATGCTCAAAATACTATAATAGTGTCATTTTAATCGGGTAAGCAAAGAAATTCAATTAAACTTCATATGAACCCAAACTCATAAAATATGACAAAGATCACTTAATTGAACATATAAGAAGTCTTAATGAGATAAAAGTGAGAGATAATTATTTATGAAATCTATGCTTATCATTAAATCAAAATTTTATTTGTGTAATAGTGTCACAAGTTCTCCCAACTAATAAGCTTAATCTGAGACGCATTAATAATAATAATAATGCCTCTTGTCATATATGTAGAGGAACCGTGGAAGTGTAGAGATGGAGTTGTACAAAATGACAAGGACAATGAGCGGTTAGTTTTTCTTGTTATTTTCACCATGCCGCCTACCTCTGAGTTACATGTCCTTGGAACCGTGTCAATATATTTTCACAATTAAAAGCGAATTTTGTTATGATTTTTAAAATTAATATTATTTAAAATTTAATTTTAAATTTTTAGATATAAATTTATTTATTAAATTTTGTGATGAATTTTATTTAACATAAAAAATAGCTATTTTATAACCGTTAGATATAAAATATATACCGTGTAAATTACTAATTGATTTGTCATTCTGATTCAAAAATAGCGGTTGAGCTTGTCTTAAATGGAGCAACGTTGCTTCATAAATATACCTTAATAGTGAAGGCGGTGAGGGGCCTGCTAGCAAGGAATTGGAATGCCAAGCTGGAGCATACTTTTCATGAAGCCAAACTTAGTTATGGATTGGATTGCAAAGTATACTTTTCCATGAATAATGATTCTTTTTTAAGAGATGGACCTTATGCCCTCTGAAATTAAGAATGAATAAAAAGTATTATCAATTTTTTGGTCAAATTGGCCAGTCCAATTGATTTTTTTTTCCCTTTTAACTACGCATTTAACAATACACTGGAATCATACTATGTCAAAATACTAGACTAAACTTGTAACTGACTTGGTAACTTATCATATGGCTAGCATGAACTCTAGTATGACATTAATTTTAGAGAAATAGCTTATGTTGAAGCTGTAAAATTAGGAACAAGTTTCTATAGATGTCAACATCAATCGTTAAAATAGATGGAGCTCTTCGTCCTTACATGAAACTAATTAATAAAGATTAAGGAGAAGGAACAAAAACAGTAGGTGATGATGCATATCCTTAAAAAATGGGTAGGTAAAAAGAATTGCAATATGTTTGAATAAGAATAAGTCTAGATTCATTGTCAATTTTTACTCTCCAAAGAAGCCAAACTACGATTCAACCGGTGATGCTATGTAAATAGTTTACATATTAAAAAAAAGAAAAAGATCATGAATCTGTCCACACAATTTAAAGCTGTTCCTGAACATGTGCACCTGAGATTTACACGGGAATGTCCATACATCATGGTAATTATAGATAGTTCAATCATTATGCATTTTCGTTGTCATTTATCTTTCTTACAATAGTGCATACTTGTAGCATTTCCAAAAATGTTAATTGCACACTAAAATGGTCCATGTAATTTTAAACCAATGAATTATTATTCAATTATCAATGTGCAGAATAGATAAATAGATTAACAAATTAATATCACGTTATTAAAACAAGTTAGTAGTTTGTAAATCAATATATACACCTTGTTACCTAATAATTTGATTATTCTTAACCAGTATAATTATGATATTCACCTTTTGGTCTGAAAATAACGTGACTGTTTTCCATTAATTCCCATCGTCAGCATCATTCATCTTTTGACAGGTATTATATATGTAGACTTGACTGGCCAGTGGATCACTATATCTGAATTAGCTTGTCAGAACGCTTTAGTTAATGGAACTCAAACAACAGCTTCGAATTTAATTGTAGTAGTACTCTACATTGTCTACAATGGAGATATATCACAGGCCAATAGTGGTTATTCTGTGCTAGAATGCCAGAAATTTATCTTACCAGACTCTATTCACATTTGCAGTCCGGATTTCCTTATCTGTACATTTTTTTTTCCACTTTATATAGTAAAAAATATTCAAATCAAGTATTCATAATACATTAAGAAAAGAGCATCTGGGTGATCTTTAGGTAGGCTATTGATATAAAGGTAGAAACGCAACAAGTCCTCCTTGGAAACTGTTTCAGCATCAACAACATCTTCATCACAGGTGAGTACCCATAGATCCTCAGAATTAACTCTCCTTAAGCTCCCACGGCAAAAAGGACAAGACTCTGACCGTGTGTTCCTGCAGATCAGAATAAGGGTGTTAAAATATGATGAAACCAATTTGCACATACCGTAGTAAGGTGACTTAATGCGCATGTATAATGTGAATAGTTACCACTTGCGGTAGCATTTGATACACATTGCATGACAGCAATTAGGCAAAACCATTTTGGTGCATGGCTCTAAGCATATCCCACATTCATCTTCTCTTTCCAAATCAACATTGATTAGTTTCCCATCTCCTTCAATCATCTTCTTGCCATAACTTGAACCACCTATGCTAGAGTGCCCTTTCTTACAAATGTCCAACTTCTCCAAACTACCATGTAGCCGCTGGAGCGATGGCAGTATAACGGCTAAAGTCCAATTTTTGACCACAAAAAACAGTTCAGAAATAACCAGACAAGGCAGCCACAAAAATGTGCACTTTTTTTATGGAAGTGAAATAACTAAAATAAAAGGTGCTTTTTGAAAGTCAAAGATGCACGCACCATAAAAGTCCCGAATGGTAGCTTTCCTTCCATGAGAAGTTATGTTTGATCTACCATCATTGGGTACCTTTGGTAAAATCAGAGACCAACAACAACAAGAACAAAAGAAAAACAAGGGTCAATTACAAGCATTGGAAAATCTATAACAAAACAGAATATGAACTTGACAAAACCAATTTTCTTGAATTCAAGAGCTTATTACAAGAATTGGAAGTATGAAGTATGAAGTATCCATCCAGGAACTGACCTTGTATATAAGTATGTGGAAGAGGTCGAGATATCTATGTAGAAAGCATGTACAAGAACAATCCATCCACTGTAGCAACAACAAAAAGAGAGGAGCCAAGTGGTTGTAAACCAATTTCATTTGAAGAAGAGTCCCACCCTTGGCTCTGGGAATTGCAGCAGCCCTAGAGAACACATAACCAATATTGAAATTCAGAGGAGGTTTCAAACAAAGAGTTTCACAATCAAATCAAATAAAATTAATCACCAAATTCAAGTTCGAGTAATAAATTCAACAAAGATGCATAAAATCCCCTACTTTATCAACCACCAGAAAACAATTAAAGATGCTCAATCAAAATCAGTAACGGTCCATTTCAAGTCCTAAAGCCTTTAATTAGGTCAAACCTTGTTTTCTAGAAAGAACTTTTTTTTTTTTTTTCAAATTTCATAAACAACAAAAGTATACATAAGAAGAAAAAAAAAAGTGATAGAGAATATGGTGAGCGAGAAATAAAACTGACAAAGCATTAGCGTGGTGTATATCAGCCTCGAGCAGTTTGAGGGAATCCTGATAAGGTAACCGGGAAAACTGGTATGCCATCATTTCCATTTTTCTTTGTTATCTTTCCTCTGTCTTCAAAGCAGAAGAGTGATAAGATAACAAGTCCTTATGAGTTTTGTCTCCGTATTTGAGGGAGTAATTGATGAGAAAAAAAAAAAAAGGGTTATGGATGTTTGTCTGTTGAAGCTTTGGTGGTGGGTGAGAGAGTTGAGAGAAGGGAAAGGAAGAAGAATGATAGGAATTAGGAATTAGGAAATGGAATGCCGTATTACGATGTGTTGTTTTGCGTTTCGTTGTTTTCTACGATTATGTGGAATGCTGAGTCATCAGATGATGAGACCGAGACTAGACGAGTGTCATAATGTTACTGTGCTCCCGCAAACACACTATCTTTCTTCATTAATTAATTACTGTTTACTTTCGTCTCTTCTCTCTCACAACTGGGAAACCAATCAAAAGGGCCTCCCATTGTATACACCAATACACTAGGGTAGGTTGAGTTTCATTTTATAAACATTTATTTTGTAATTTAACGTTTTTTAATTTTTATTTATGATTAACTTTTTAAAATAAGTTAAGAGTTTATCTCAAATTACTAAATTTAAATTTTTAAATAAAATAAATATATAATTTAAAATATTAAATTATTATTATTACTATTTTAAATATAATATGATTTATTTTCTTCTTAATTATGATTAAGTAGTTAGCGATAACTGTTATATGTGTCGCTTGTTAAAAAATAAATAAATTATTTATTTTATTAAAATTAATTTAAATTTATAATTTAATCCATTTAAAATATTTAATAAGATATATTTGATATCCGTTGAGCAATCAGCAATGTAACAATAACTATAGTCAAATACTAAAATTAATTTTACCAAAATATATAATCGATCCCAGAGCCTAGATTACTTGAATCCTTAGAGAGTTTTTATTTATACAAATTAATTTCTAAAGAATTTTTTATGTGAATTGACAGCTTAATAAAATAGTTTGTTAACAAATTAATATTTGTTTAGAATTATTTTGTCAGAAGTTATCTTTAAAATAAATAATATAAATAATTATTTTTCATGTATTAATAAAAACAACAAATTTATAATCTTGAGTAAACTATTTCAATTTTTTATTATTAAATAAATTCTATTAACTTTATATACATAATTATTTAAAATTTAATTCAACTATCAAATCTTATATTATAAACCAAGTTCTAATTTTTGGATAACAATTTTAGTATATTGTATTTTTTCTCTATGACACGTAATATACGATAGATTATATTGTAAATTTTACTATAAAATTTATTTACACAAGGTTAAAAGAGACTTTGAATGGTGACCATCATCTAATTCTACATCATATTATTCAGAATTGCAGGTAGGTGGTTTTTCTTTTTTATTCTTTTATTTTTATTTTTATTTGTCAAGAAAAGAACACAATTAATAACAAGTTAGTTTCTCTCATAAATATTCACAACATTTTTGTGGGATCTCTTGCCTAGTTATGTTGTTCTATAATTCTAGTCAATAAAATTTTATTGTCTTTGAAAAAAAAAAGGCTTTGACAAATTTTACTGAAATAATTTTGTTTTTTTAAATAAGTTTATAACTGTTATAAATTTTTTATAAGTTTTCAAAACCTTTTTAAATTGAGATTACTTATTTTAAACTTCTTTATTTCAATTAATTACGTATACTTATGATATTATTTTAAATTTTTACCTTATTTTATGTTGACCCCTTTAATAAAATGAATACCTACTTTCAAATGAGAGAATTTTTAGAATTTATTATTTTTTCAGCATGTCATGTGACTTGTTTTTTACGATAAATAGGCCATATATATTTTTTGAAATTTATCTTAAATGTTTATTTAAATTTATTTAATTTTAATAAAAAATATTTTAAATTTTGATATATCATATTAAACTGATAGAAAAAAAATATTTATTTCATGATTTAAATATTTTATTTTTTTAATGTAATGATTAATTTTAATATAATTTTTTTTATATTTTTATTTGATAAAATAATATCTTCATTATTATCAATCCATATATCTACTATTAAATTTACTTTTATTAAAACAACAGTTTTAATTTGTTATTATTAAATTTATTTATATTTAAATTTAATTTTAATTAAAAACATCCATATAATATATAAAATATATATTTTTACTATTTTCCGGGCTATATGTTGCTATCCATATGGCTTTCTCTCTCCTCGTCATTTCTGATGGAACAGTGGCAATTGCGCGAGGACAGGTTGTAAGGTATTAGAAGGTTCCTTGTTTCAAGTTGCCAAACCAAGTCATTTTGCTTTGTATATCGAATTTGTTTTAGATTATTGTCTTATCATAGATTCCTGGCTTTAATTTTTTTAATAAACTTATAAAAAAATCTATATAAAAAATGTCATTTGACTTAACCAATTATGTATAAGAATCTTTCACCGAATTAAAGCGAGAAAATATATATGCAGCTTGTGGTAATAACTTATATATATATATATATATTAGAAAATAAAATAAAGATGAAATTAAAAACAATGACAAAGGCAAAACTAAAGTCACCAAAATAATGAATTAGGAAAGAAAAAATATATAAACAAAATATATTTTTAGCCCAGCTGTGTTTTACACTGAACAATGGCTACCATAAGAGTTAAAAATGGCGGGGCATCTCATATTACATTATCATTAAAATGATTTAATATTTATCAATAATTGAATAAGTACTGAATTATTATTTTCGACTTGAAACATTGGATTGACTTTAATTTGTTTTCGAAAGATAAATAATATTCACATAGTCTTTTCAAAATAAACAAGGAGACATGTCAATCATAAAAACTAACATTAATTTGGTCTCTAGATAATAAAATAATCATACTAATTTACTTCTTTAATTATAAAAGTTCATATTAATTAGTCACTCAATCTCATGATTGGGCACTATATCCATTTGAGGCACGCGTACGGGACGTCAAGTCTATCGAATTTAATGATTATGGTACTTGGCTTGTTAGAATTAAAACAGTGTCAACTTATTTTTTATGGATTAAGATATTTAAAGAAAAAAATTTAATTTTAATATATTTTAAATATAAAAGTTTTAATTTTAACTAATTAAATATTAAGATTAATATAATTTTTAAAATAATAATTATAAAAAATACTCCTTTCATTTTTTATCTGTAAAAAAAAAAATACAAAGGTTAAGGAATGCAATTAATATTGTTAATTTTTTTAAATGTTTCTTTATTTTTCTAATTTATATTTATATATAAACTTTATTTTTATTTTTATTTAATATTTATTATAGTTGATAAATATAAAAGTATATATAAAAAATAATTAAATTTTTTAAATTAAAATAAATAGTTAAATAGAAACGAATTTTACACTTTCTTTTACTAAGTTTTTATCCTTTAAACTTGTTTTTTTATTATTAACCAAATATATTTTATAAATTTTGTTGTTGTGCAATATGTGTCCTTGATATAACTCATCAGCAAATTGAATCTTCAACATTGTCTTGAAATTTACATGAATTTTGACTCTATCTATTATTAGATATTTTGAACCCTTAACAAGTAATATTTTTCAAGAAAAATTTTTAAATTGTCAATTCGGTGAATCAACTTTTTTCATCATTAGAAAAAAGAAAAGGTAAAGTAATAAAAAGCATTAGAAATTAGTTGGAACACACAGCTTGTCCAATTTTGATTTCACATGCAATTTAATATGAACCGGAAATTTCAAAGATTGGTTGACTTACATAACGTAGCAATTCTATTACTAGATATTTTCATAAACACACAAAAGGTTACTAAATAATATTATGAATCTTTCAATGATTAATTGTCTCAGAAGGACATCCTGCATAAATAGTAGCTAATGAATCTAAAACATCCTTGAAGTGTGGTAAACCTGCAATGTAAATGACACAATTTCTTCAAAGAAAAGAGATACCAAGAAGATACTAGGTAATCTTCCATAGGAGGTAAATGATAACATAGATCAACAACTTCGTATTTTCAATGAAACGACCTCAAAAAGATTTATAACTAGCAAATTATGAAATTTCATTAAAACCTATAAAGATGAGGAAAAGAAACTAATTTGTTGTTGATAATATTTTTGCATATACAATTCTAAAATTATTAATGACGATGAACCAAAACTTCAAATAATTGAAGAATGTTAATATGCATTATATCATAGGCTCATTAGGATATGATGATTGATTAAAGTATTAATATTTTTAGATCTATAAACTTCCGGTGCTTTATAATTTGGCTCAACCATTTTTATTTTTGTAAAATATGATTTTAATGAGAAATTTAAAAAATTTCTCTAATATTAACTTTGGATAGAAATGTTTAAGGTAACGTAAAATTATTTTAAATCTTTTTTTATTTAATATGATGATAACTATCATCAGATATATCTTTAAAACTTAGTAGATTTTTTATATATTAAAATACAACATATATCACATATAGAATTTTTGTTCCAATTAGAAACATGATATAAGCTCTTATAGCCTTAATTATATTTGTAGAATCTGATATATTACCAATATTAATTTATAGTTATCATTATCATTAAACGTATGTTATCCTCTATATTATTAAGATTATTTTGTAATATCAAGGTGATATAAATATTTTATAAAAATTAGAAAAGAAAAAAGAAAAAAGTATTACTAATAAATTTTATTAAATAGAAAATAACCCTAAAAATTATTTTAATATTAAAAATTTCCATCATCGATCAAATGTTCAATTATTAGGATATTTTAAAAAATATATCAAAAACATCAAAATCAACATAAAAAAATTTGAAAAAAAATGTTTATTATTTTTACCCTTTTCTATTAAATTTACTTGATAATTTTCCCAGAACACAACTTTACCTTTTAACAAATTGGTCTAACTTAAAAATTTTAAAATATTTTTATTATTATTAATGTTACTATTACTATTAATATTATAATTTTTGTTATCTTTATCATAGTTGTTGTTATTGGTACTATTAATTCATGTCTTATATCCTTAACTTAAGCTAAAATGAAATGATATATATATATATATATATATATATATATATATATATATCATAAATATATTATTTTAATTTTAATTTTAATTTATATAATTATATAATTTTTATATATAAATTAGTTATTACTATAAACTAAATTTTATAAGTTAAATTATAAAATCATTAATAAATAACATAATTTATTATTATTATTATTACTAATATTTTATTATTATTATTATTATTATTATTACTATTATTATTATCTTATTATTATTATTGCTGTTATTATTATTGATATTATATATTCTTAATTTAAAGCTAACTTCTATATGATCTAAGTTATAAGTTATCATCAAACAACATAACATATTTTTATTTTTATCATGCAAAAGATATTTTTAATAAAATATTAATAAAAATTATTATATCATATAAATTATATATAAAACATTTTTACATAATAAAACTTCGTTATTTTTTTTAAAAAAAATAGCTAGAGACCGGATGAGTTTATGAAAAGATAATTAGTTTTAGGATACATATTTACTATATTTTAAGTTAAATATTAATGTAAAGAAAAGAGTTTGATAAAAGAATCATTCTATTATATTGTAAATAAAAATTTTACTTTAAATATTATTTTTCATAAACATATTTTTGATTAAAAAATGCATAGAATTATGGTTATAAATACTCTATAAAATTGTTATATATAGAAATAGAAAAAACATATCATATAAAAAAACTCAATTAATTATGATACCATTGATAAAAAAATATTATTCACATTAAATATAGCCACCTTTTCCATGCACATAAAGTGTCACAGACTAGATGAAACAATTCCAAGAATAACTTGAAAAAAAAATTATAATTAGAATTATCACTATTGAAATCCATTAAACATAAGCATACACGTATTAGTAGTTAGTTTTTAAATAAAAAATACTTCTAATGCGTACGAAATCAGAAAAACTTGCTGGTATATTATAAATATAAGTTCTCACTTTTAAACGATATTATTTTTCATAGTTATTTTATTCTCATTATTAAATTACAACTTATCCTGTATTAAATATTTCTGTTTTTTTCTTCTTCTTTAAAATATCATTACTTAAACTTAATAATATATTAAATTAAATATATTTGTCACCTAAAATAAATTTCAATATTATTGAGCCATTAATTAATATTTAATTTTATTGTTAAATTTTAAAATTTCATGTAATATGTTAATAAATATTTTATTTTTTGATTAAATCTTTTTTATAATTTTATCCTTAATTTTTCAAAAAAATTATTTAACTTAGTTTTATTTATAATCTCTCTCTCTCTCTCTCTCTCTCTATATATATATATATATATATATATATATATTAAATTCAACTTCTCATTCTTATCAAGAATGCATTTAGAGTTTATTTTTGTTTTCATTGAATTACGCGACTTTTTCTACATTAAATATTTATTTTAATTTTAATTTTCATCTTTTTTAAATATTAATTTGATTCAAATTTTGAATATTGATGTTTGTAGAAAAATTTAAAATATATTTCTTTTTTAGATAAAATAAATTTTAAGATTAATTCAATCTTAATGAATATTAATTTGGATTTATTTTTAAAATTTAAATATTTATATTTCATAAAATAATAAAGATTATATACTATAATTTTAATGTATTTTTTAATTTTAACGATTTTATCTTTTTAATTTTTCAATCAATATCATAAAATATTCATTAATAATAATTATAATACTTATAATTATTTATATTTTTAATTTTAAAATACTCGTATAGAGACAATGTACTAGAATATATTAAATTATATTTTTCATTCTTGAATAAGAATATTTTTAGAAGTTATTCTTATTCTCATTAAATTATGTGGTCATAATTTTTCCTACTTTAAGTCTTTAAATTTAACATTATTCATAAACTAAATTTTAAGATTATTAAAATTTTTAATTTTAATATATTAAACTAATAATATTATATATCATTATTTTAATATCTTAATTTTATATTTAATTTTAAGAGTTTTTATATTTTTATTATATTATTAATAAAAATAATATTCATTATTATTAATAAAATATTTATTAAATTCTATTTATAGATTTTTTTAATTTTAAAAATATTTATACAATACATAAAAAATAACCAATAATGTGAAAAATATTTATTATTCTCTTTAATTTATTTTTGTACAAATTTTTGTTTTAATTTAAGAATATCTATACAATACAATTTTTTTTATTTGACAATACATAAAAAACTTGTAGTCCCTATATATATAGGACATTTAGCCGATAGAATTGTCAGTGATTATAACATGAAACATACAACTCCCACCCATTCTTAATTTAATTTAGATAAATTTGTTTTATGTATATTAAGAATATTCCTCAGTCGATAGGATTAATCTCTTCAAAGTAAGTTTTGACTCACCAACAAAATCTTTTTTATACCCAATCACGTTTCAAATTTTGTTGCTTTGTTCATAAGAATTTGCAGATTTCCCTCCACCTCCCAGTAGAATTCGTTGTTTATTTATTTTTTTAGCTTAATTAAACTTTTGATTTTTATGTAATTTTGATCGTCTATTTTTTTTCTAGCAATTTTAATCTGTTTAATTTCAAAATTTTAAAAATGTACTCTTCCATTGATTTTTTTTTTTAAATTAAAACATTTAAACTTTTTTTTGTCCAAATTTTTAGAAAGTTGATGGTAAAAATGGAACATGAAACAATTTTAAAAGTTTAGAAGTTATAAATTTAATAAATATTTGATAAAAATTAAAATATTTTTATAGTAAGTGAGATTAGGATTTAAAGAAAAAATTTGACATTTTTCCTTTCTTTGTAGTAAACTTTAATGTGTTGGTTGATGAATTTTGGATAGAAAATAATTTAAACAATTTAATTTGTTAATTTTTTGAGTAGAAAATATGAATTATAGAATTTTAAGTGAAAAAGTTTGCAGAATATTAATTTTATTTACATTATAAAGTATAGAAACTAATTTTTTTTAAAAAAATTTTAAGAATCTTGAATACATAAGTTAAATTAGAAGGATAACAAATATAATTAAGTTTTTTTTAAAATATTTAGATTAAATATATTTGTAGTTTCTTTAAAATAATTAAAATTTGATTTTCATCTTTTAATTTTAAAATTTTTATTTTATATTCCCATTTTTAAAAATATCTTAATTACAATATTTAACATTAACTCAAGTTATATTATTTATTATAAAAAATTTAATATTTTTTAAAATATATTAATTATAATTCTTTAATAATAATTAATCTATTCTTTTCTAATGTAACTTAAATTAATATCATGGATATAGTTAAAATATTTTTTAAAAATTAAGAAATTAAATATTTTAAATTAAAGGATGAAAATCATAATTTGATTATTTTAAAAAAATTAAAAATATATTTATTTCAAAAATTTATCTATCTTTAAATTATATGATAATTCATATTTTATAAAAATAAGAATATTTTATCAAACTTTAACGAAATCCGAGTTAAAAGATTTCAATTATAAATTTTTAAAATATAGAACACTGTTTAAATTTTTTTAAAAATAATTTAAGAATGGACAAATTAATTTAAGGTTTGTGAGGGTTATTGTTTTTTTTTAAATAAAAATTTAGATAGATTAGATTTTAAAATTTTGTTAGACCATAATTTAAAAAATATTTAGAAAGATACTTATAGCTTACTTGCTAATAAAGATTATCATATTGCTAACATGAGAAGAGATTAACGATAGTCAAACTATCACTAAGATATTGCACATATAATACATTAGATGAAGATTTAAAGTATTATAAAAGATAACTAAATATTTTTCAAAGTTCAACGAGATTTTGTAAATGAGTTGAAGTTGAAGAAATATTAGACATTTATTTTTCTAGCCTATTAAATCAAGTATCTTATCCGGATTCCCTTCTATTATTTACACATGGGTGGCCACTCAATAGAAAACAATATGTCATCAACTGTTTGAAGCATATTATTGAATATTTTAGACAAACTGAGGTGAATCATAATTACATTATTATCCCCCTTACATTCTGGACAATAAAGATAATTGATCTATAACATTCAGGGCCCTTTCGGACCAAAATTTAAGTTGTAATTAACCCTAACACAAATTGTTCTAGCTAAATGTGACAAAAATTGTTCTAGCCATAACACTGTTATGGGAAATTGATGCAAATGCACTGAACCTGAAACAGATTATCGGTATTGTTTCAAGTTATTCTAAAACCTTTCGACAAAAAATGGGTGCATACGAAAAAAAAAATTGTAAACGCAGGAATCGCTGTTGTTTTTGAGGTCTAATACTTGATGATCCAACCTAACCTAAGAGAAAAAAATATGGGTTAGGTTAGGTGGACAATGATCCTCTATAGTATGGTAACTGCAGGTACATTTTATCATCTAATCATCCAAATATTGATAATTTAAAATAAAAATAAAAATAAATATAATTGAATAGTCTGGTAAATCTGCAAGTCTTCTATTATGTTGTGTGTGGCAACTAATTTCTTATAATTTCAAATGGTAAGAGCATTTGATCAAGCATGATTGTTACTTCATTTGGATCTTAAACCCCAACACAAAACTCTTTCTACTTTTGCAAGTAACCAAATATGAAGATTACACGATTTCATTGGTTCCAAACTTCGGTATGTTGTGTAACGTCAAAAAAAATAATTGTTGTCACTAGTCAGTGTCACACTGTCACTGGTGTAAACATATTAGTAGAATGATAATGGTTAATAAAAGCAAATGTACAAAAGAAAACAGGGATGAATGTAAGGTATGTCCAATTTATCTTGCTGATGGAAGGCAACCATTTGATAAGTCAGGGCTTTCAATTTCAAGAAAGCTTGTGAGTAGAGTTTTCCGGGAAGAATGTGGCTTTGAGCTACTACTAGCTGAAGATGATGATTTCATCTTGTTTTCTGTTCCTTTTTCAATCTTGATAGCATCTTGTATGGCCAAAATGATTTCTTGCATTCTTGGCCTTGAGGCACCATGTTGTTCTACACATTGCATGGCAATTTCAACCACCCTCCAAATGGACTCAGTCTTGGCATTCCCAACTAGGGAAGGGTCAATGATGCTCATCACATCTCCTTTACAAGTTAAGGATCTTGCCTGCAAACAATGCTTTAAAAATTACTAAAATTTGAATGCTGTTTTATATTAACATATGATTTACATTTACTTACTATTTCATTTCAAAAAGTAAAAAGGTTTTTTTTTTAATCTAATATTCTTTTGGAATATGTACTCTGAATTGATTTCATTCCATGATGTTATAGTGATGCCAATGTTTCATCAGGAGGTTAATGAAAGGAAAACATGTATAATACCCAGAGAACAATATTCATTTCGGCACCATAATCTTGTGGTGACACAGGCTTTCTTCCAGATATCAGCTCCAGCAAAACAACTCCAAAACTGTAAACATCACTCTTTTGTGTCAATTGCTGACTTGCATAGTACCTGTGAAGAAAAAATACAAACTGAAATTAAGACATTCAAGGGAAAAGGTGTTGTTAATCATAGACACATGAAACCTATGGCATACTCAGGATCCAGGTATCCAACAGTTCCTCTTGCAATGCTTGATACATGGGTCAAATCTTCTTCGGCTAATCTAGAGAGTCCAAAATCTGACACTTTTGCTCTCATATTGATGTCTAGAAGAATATTGCTTGTCTTTACATCACGGTGAATGATGCTAGGATTGCATCCTGTGTGTAAGTATTCAAGACCTGTAGAAAACCAAGTTTGATCTTCACTGTTATCTTCCAAGTAAAATAATAAAAGGGTTAAATATATTTATTTTTTCTTCAAAATTTTAAAAATTTGATTTTAGTCTCTTATTTTTAAAGCGATTGATTTTTGTTCCTTATTTTTTAAAATAGATTACTTTTAATTTCTAAAGTAATTAATATTTAACACATATATAAAAGTTTGACATGTCATTAATAAAGAACTAAGAGTAATCTATTTTAAAAAATAGGACTAAAATCAATTGTTTTAAAAATGAGAAACTAAAACTAAAATTTAAGATTGAAAGTTAATCCTAAATAAATTACTCATGGAACAAGAAGGTATAGTCATTGATCAACCTTTAGCTGCATCTTCTGCAATACGAAGACGAGCTAACCAGTCTAAGTTCTTATTATTGGAACATTCTGTCATAACATAGGAAAGAGATGTCATGACACAAACTTTATTACTAATAATAAATAAATGGATACAAGGGTGTGTAATAAGTCATTAGACCATGAATATGATCCCGTAAAGTGCCATTGTGCATGTACTCGTAAACCAGAATATGCTGACATTCTTCTTCACAATATCCAATCAAAGGAACCAAATTTCTGTGATGAATTCTGGATAGGAGGGCTACCTGCATTCGTGATTCTATAATCAAATAACTGAAAATTAAGATTTTGCATGTATTATTGTTGTTCCTTTTAGCTATATAAGAAATTCATGTTTTGAAACAGATATTCTGAAGTTAGGCATGAGCTGGAATCAAGAAGGTTGTGGCAGTCCTTTTTTTATTTTTGGAGAATACCATACTAATGGAATGGAATTCATGGAACACAATTCTTTTTTGGTTGACAAAATATCCATAACTGAACTTGTCTATCAAAATTCAAATTTGAAAATACTAAAGGGATGAATTTGGAATCTACCTCATTAACAAATTGCTGGTTCCCATGGCTGGATGAATCATTCATACTCTTGACTGCCACTTCTTTTCCATCACTCGTTTTCCCATAGTAGACAGATCCAAAGCTTCCTTTGCCAATTTTCTTAGAAAAATTGTTAGTAGCTTCTTTCAACTCTGTGAGTGGAATATAGCAAGTAGTACCTTCATCCTTTAAATTTCCACCCCGAACAATTGAGTATGCATTTAAAGGTTTACTGTTAGTGCGTCCACAAAGGCCTGCTAGGGACAAGAATTCTTGGTTGAAGAAGTTTGATTACAATCAAGTTGAAACAAAAGGGTTAAATTTCAATTGGCTAGCTAACCTTTTCTCCTTCTCCGCGAATTAAGTAATAGCACCAAACTTCCTAAGAATAATATTAATAGAATCACTAATACTCCAATTGAAATTCCCAGTATCAACTTAAAATGCTTCTTGTTTCCTCTATATAGTCCAGGATTACCATCATAGCTGGAACAAAAGTAAATATGGGTGTTACTTCAATCTGGATACAAGACTAGTTGAAAAGATCCTTGTTCTATTATGTTCATACTGATTTTTTTGTCACGTCTAATCAATGAGTATTTAAAGCACCAGCACTTACATCAACATTTTATATAAGAAAAATTGTACTTCTGCTGAGTATACTTGTTAGATAACCCATTGGTTAGTTGGTTAGTTATAATATAATTAGTAGTTAGTTAACACAATTGGTGAAGGGTATCATATTTATGAATAGAAGAGAAGAGACGGACGGAGATAATCTTGTCATTTGAGTGAAAATTGGCGCCTAAGGGAATACAAATTCTGCATTGTGTGCGTTCTATTTTATGAATTGGTGAGTTCTTCCTCATTCTTTCAGTTCTAATAAAAATACCTGGTTCCTATTAATACTTACTTGAAAATGATTTTTCCAGATGTTAATCTGGATGGTATTTCCCCACTGAATGAGTTATTCTGTATGAACCTGTCACATGTTGACAGATGTGTGATTAATGAATATATGAACATAGCAAATAGCAATTATGTTCAATTAGGAAAAGTACTTGAAGTTGAGACAAGAAACATTTGTGATTTAAGTGCTACATACAGTGCTTGTAAGCTTGGCAAACTACCCAGGTAAGATGGTAGTCGTCCAGTCAACTTATTGTTTTCTAAATGCCTGCATGTCATCAATTTAAAAAAAAAATGAAAATAAGAAAAAAGAGAACTTCGAAAAAAGTATATTTTTGGGTCAAAAACTACTAAAAACTTGGAATAAGAATAGAAAACGTTGCACCCGAACCATGCAAGGTAGGGCATGCACCAAACTCAACAACTTACAAAATCTTAAGATTTATAAGATTGCTCATGTCAGGTAAAGGTCCAGTAAGCAAGTTGCCATCTAACCACCTAAGGAAACCAGAATGAATTACAAAGGAAATCACTTTAAAGAAAAATTAAAAGAAATTTTATTTCTGAAGAATGATGTATGTACTTACAATTCTGTCAGTGCTTCCATGTTGTTGAGCTCAGATGGGATTTCACCCTTCACATTCCTTCTTGAAAGAATTCTAACAAAAGTAATTTACTAATAGTCAATTTTTCAACTTCCAGTAAATGTTTAACATAGCAAAATGTTGTGAACTTTTGAAATGTTTGATCATGATTTTCCATGAGCTGCTGCCAAAGTTATTTCAAATTTAAACCAATACTATGCCGTATTTCCCATTCTATAATTCCAACTCTATTTTATGCATACTGGAATTCAACATTCTTATGTGTTCAAATTTCAAAAACTGCTGTAAAAGATTAATCATTCAAAGAATGGCAGTCACTTGACTAGATGTTGCTATAAAACAGAATTGTCAACAAAAGTGGTTAGGATGTTACATTTTTGTAATTCTTGGCAGCGTGGTGGTACTACAATTTACCCATTCCCAAGGAGTTGGAACACAAGGATCACCTTCATTAGTCTGGAAACTTTCAGTAGACAAGAACCGAAATGCGTTTACAACACTTGCTGCAAAATGAAAATATGTCGAGAAATAAGTACATATGGTTCAGCATCAGCAATGTAATACTAATGCATGCACCAAAAGATCTATTTTCACAAAAATTGACATTAAGAACTTACAATCTTGCTTGTCTGTCTTTGACTCAATCTGCACATACTTGCTGATTTCCAGTGCATTTAGAAGAGGTCCTCGAGCAGAATCCGGGGTCATAACAAAGGAGAATGACAGAACAAATTCTAGAGTCACATTCATGTAACTTGGTTCATATAGAGTGTAGCTCCCATTTGCATTCTCAGCAATGTTAACCACTGCATTGCTATAGTCAGGAATATAAGGTTGTTGTAATTTGAATTTCCGAGTCTCATTCTTGCCTAGCTCTTCAATCTCTGCAAAATATGCATAAGCTCGAGCATTGGCAGGGAAATCTTCAAGGTTTAATCTGTAGCTGAGCACTCCTTTTGTGCCAACAACTGCACTTTGCATAACTTTAACAGGTGGGTATTCTCTTGTCTCTATATCTATGTTCTTTGTTGTGCTAATTCTTTCTGTGCCCGGGGCCACCCCAACAAGATAATTTTGCCTTCTAATAAGATCAGAATCCCAAATTCTATCATATGGATCATCAGGGTACCTGAGAAATACATTTGTCTAAAAAGATTAAATCAAGCTCATGCCATCACATATGTGGATTTTTCTTCCCAACATAGCTAACCAAGCTGCAATTTTTTTGAATTTAGGCAATAATGTTTTATACTTTTACTATTGCTTATTGTCTGAGGCAAAGTTTTGAAAAGTCTTCATTCATATGTGTCAAAAACAACAGATGAAAAGAAAGAATCATGAGGGGGGCTTCTAGTTCCAAACCTGACAGCATCCTCAGTTGGAGCACCAAAGTTTATTCTTGCAGAAACTTCTAAGAAAAAATTGTCCTCAAAATCTGTGGCATACATTGAAAGATTCAAGGGCCTCAACTCAAGAGTAGAAATGAAAGGAGAACCGGTTGTAGCACAGCACATGCATACATCAATAGAATTTGAGGGTGCCCTTATGATCATTTCCTTAGTATATATTCTTGAGGCATCATATATAGACACTGTGGTCCATTTGGTTGCATCTAAGTAGAGCTCAAACTGAGGGTATGTGTCTCCACTGTCCAAACTGCCATACTGAAAAGTTGCTCTCACCAAATATCTTCTTCTCTCCACTGTGTTTAGTGTGTAACAGTATTTCTTGCTGTCTATAGGAAAGTCTCGCCGTCTTTGATATTGTACCATGTTTCCATTTGGGCTTTCTACTTCCACTGGAATGCCATGTTGCATTATCATAGAGTCTGAAATCCATGCCAACCCCGTTCTGCTATCAGTGTAATTACTTGTCCCTCCACAGTCTATGCTAACAAATTCTGCATGTGAATAATTTATCTCACAGTTAGAACCTCATCATGGTCTTGTTTTCTGCTTTTTATCATTACATAACATGATGATTGTGAATTGAAAACTATATGATTATGAAACTCACCTTCAAGTTGGCAAGCACAAAATGCTGTCAACAGAGGAAGTAAAACAAGAAAGAGAGGAAATAAATCCATCAATGTAAGGAAGACAAAATAATAATTTTGCTCCAAGAATTTTAGGTGATCGATTAAATTAACTGTTTATTTCAGTCAGTTCAGCATCTCAATTCTCAACCAGAACCAGCTTTCTCCCACTAACCACCTTTAACTTTTTGGATTGATGACTTTGTTAATTGTTCATTCACGTTTGTGTCTTTATCTGATCTGATATTGGAATCTTCTTTTTCCAACAAAAGAAGATTTTGGGCTCACTTTTTCTTTTCTTTTTCTATTTTTTCCCATCTAAAAAGAAGTGACTCGAAAGGCACATGCACAAGCTACAAAGTGACTTATTCAGTTGATTTTATTATAAGGAGCTCCCAAAAAACAATAACAATTTGTCTTGGGGCTAAGTGACAACATGAAGACATATAATGCCGTGTTGAAAATAAGTTTTGTCTTTGATTCTATCATGCGCCACATTCATGGTATAATCCACAGATTTGGCCTCTTTTCATTTTTAGCAAATATTTTACACAAAATTTGAATTTTGAAATACCCTATAAGCTGATGATATAAGAAAATGTTAACGAAACAAAGAGGTAATAGATTGTTATGAGTTGACAAGGGCTTAAATTATGCTAAAAGGACGGCCAAAGAAAAATGATTGGAAAAGGGGTACGTGATTAACTGAGGGCCTTAAATTATGTACTTCAATTTGTGCTTTTTCAGACCATAAAATCTTGTCAACTGTGTCACTTTGGACCATTTTGTCTTTTGCTTTTTTTGTTTGCACAGTTGGATGGATAGAATAAATCTTTTTATCTCTTATTTCTCTCAACTCTTCTGAACAAACTTTGGAGTCTCTTCTGAAATTTGCCTCCTCTTCCCATTCATCAACTGGAATAGATTAAGACGTGAATTCTCTACATTATTTATGTGTTTTGATTTGGGCAGCAGAAAGACCAACACAACCATGGTTCTGAATATCAGCTAATATGTGCCCAAGCCGTTACATTAATATAAATTATCATGAGTTATATAATAGTTACCTTAAAAGGATAGTAATATAAATTGTATTTAACCTACTCTCTCATGTTTACCAATGTGAATACCGAGAAATGGAAAGGCGCTTTCAAGTTCAACCAAAGCTTTACATAGGGAAATGGTTAAATATGTTATTTTTATAATACAAGAAATTTTGTTTGTGTTTCATATAATTTTTAATTTTTGGCTTTTTAAAATTTTTACTTTTAGTTTTTATTATTAATTTTACGTTAAATATTTTCTAATTTGATTGATAGAAGTTTAATTCATTTCATTATATGTACCAATTTATCATATATATTAATTTTTTAAACAAATAGTATAAATTATTATTTATTATAAAATACAAAAAATTATTTCGATATCTCAATTAAATTAATTATTTGAGTAACTTTTTAAAAATATACATAATGTATAAATATGTGTTACAAAATTTAATTGAACATTTATTAACTAAATTAACAAATATCTAACTATAACTTTAATTCATGATAAAACAAAATAAAAATTTTAAGATTTAGAAATAAAAATAAAAAATTTATTATATTCATAAAAATTAATTTAAATTATAAAAATATTGTTTTTTTAACTTTATTTTAAAATTTGAACTACTCTCTTGTATTTCTTAAAAAAAAAAAAACTAGTCTCCTTTAATGTTTGAAAAAGTATGGCGATGATGTGTGACCTGGGTATGATGAAAGACTAAGTCTAGAAAAGTGTGGTCCATCTCAAATCTCAATGTATCAATTCGGTGGTCCAAGTTAAATGTTATATGTACCCTATTCCCAAATAAAAATAAAATATTAAATAAACTTCATCCATTCATATGTTACTACGGTATATATCTCTACAATCAAGAACTTATGACTTTTAGGAGTTGTAGTTTATAAAATATCATTAGTAATCTTTTATGATTTTTATAAAATTTAAAAATATTTATTAATTTTTTTATATTTATCCTTTATTATTGAATTTTTTAACTTTCTTAAAATTAATATATGATATTATAATATTTAACTTTTAAATAAGAATAAATTTATAATATTATAATAAATTCTTCAAAAACAATATATTCAATGATTTCAACAACATTTCTTAATTTTTATAATTTGGTTTGCTTAAAAATTTTTGTAAATAGAACAGGAAGGAGTAATGTTTCAAGCTTATTGCATCATGAGGTTACCTAATGCATTTTAAATACTATATAATGCATGTAATGTTAACTGCAGAGGATCCATTCCCGTATATTTGTCAGTTTCTTGTTCTTGGAAACAAAGTTTCCTTCTAATAGCCCTTCTGTCATTTTTTTTTTCTTTCATTGTGTGAATCTTCTCAGAAACTTTTGCTCTTTTAATTCCATGAAAGAGAGCTTGCAAGTTAGAACAATTTTTATTTTTTTTTCAAAAGAAGAGGTAATACACATGGACACCTTTGATGAGAGCATCCTATATATATATTTTTTCCAGAATGAATTATTCGACGCGATTGGGTTAGCCCGAGATGGGTCGTAAACTTTGATGTGATATATGAATTAAAATGGCTTAGGTTTAATTCAAATTCAAAATTTAAATTTCAAACCCTTTATTTTATTGGGAAAGTTTAAGGAAACCTAATTGGGTTGGTTTATTTTGCCAACTCTACAAAGTCATAGTGGGACATTACAAAAAATAAATAAATCGTATGTGGGGTAGTAGAGTGGATGTTAGCATTTCCGACTTAGGGTAACACTTTCTAGTTTCTATTGCATCTAAGAAACTAGAGGTGGCAAGTAAAATATTCTTAACGGACCATGATGTTAAAAGAAATAGAAATAAGAGGTTAAAAATAAGATAGAAGAAATATATATATATATATATATATATATATATATATATATATATTATTGTTCTATGACATTTGCCGAGCCTAAAAAACTGCCCCCCCTCCCCAGATTTCCATATTTAAATTGATTTTGGTACTGTGGCTTTCTGGGCCCAATTTCATGGGCTACCTGTGGAAAGGCTTTCTGGGCCCAATACTAGGCAGTTGCTTTTTAGGACCCCTTAAATTGCTTTTTCACCCTTCCATGTAAAAAAATAAAAATATTTTGTTTTTTTTTAACTAAAATATATTTCGTACACTAATTTATGAAATACATATTTATATATCACATAAACTAATTTATTAAATATGTATATATCCAAGTATAAATTAATAAAATTTAAAATAGTTTAAATATATTACGTAAATTAATTTATAAAATACATGTAGAAAAAAAAATAGAAATTAAAAAAATTTAAAAAAGAAAAAGGATGTAAAAAAAAGGAGTCCAAAAAGTACATGCATCGTGTATTTTCGGTCATTCTTTGCCTACGTTTATTTTATTCTCGGGTTCACAAGATGTAGCTAGGGCTCAGTATGAAATATTTAGTTGGGTCCAATTTCATTTTTTTTTTTCCTGATATGTATTTTATGGGCTTTTTGTACTCAGGAAGGAGTGGACCTAACTAACTTGAGTGAAGAGACGGGTATGAAAGAGTCTCCCATGTTGATATGAGCCATGTCAACCAGCATCTTTGGTGGGAGCAAAAACAATTTTAAAAAAAAATTATTTCCGGGAAGTTTAATCTCCCCAAATGCATGTTTAAAAAATATTAACATGATTTTTTTTTTTAAAAAATAGTCATATTTAGTTAAGAAAATTAAAAGTAAAAATATAAATTTAGCTCATCTAACTTAATTCAATCCTATCTCAAGTGGATTACATCAAAATGGTCTCCAAATTCACAAAAGTCTATGTTTACAAAGTTTATAAGATTAAAATTTCATCAAATTCTATAGGTTAAAATCAATTTATGAGTTTAATTTTTTTTATCTTTTTTTATAATTATTTTTATCTCTTTACTCTTTTTTTCTTCTTTAAATAAAATAGAGATGAAAAAGTAAAATAAATAAGAAATTTAGATAAAAGATAAGAGAAAAATGAGGAAAAAAGATAAGAGAAAAATGAGGAAAAAAGATAATTTTAAAGGTAGAGAGATAAATATATTTTACAAAAATAAAAAAAATAAAAGTAAAGAAAACTAAAAAAAACTTGAGAGAGAAAGAGAAAAAAAATTAGAGAATGAGACAATTCTAGGGTAAATAAAAATATTTAGATAAAGATAAATAAATTAAAAAAATGAGTTTAATAAAAATATTGAAAAGGATATTTAAAGAGATAAATAAATAAATAGAAACAAATTTAAAAGAAAAAAAGAAATTTGAGAAAAAAAGAGCTAAATATAATATAGGATTATATAGATTAATTTACATCAATCCTATTTAATTTGATAATTACTTAGATAAGAATTTAAAAATTCTTACTTCTAGATGAGATAAAAATAAAAAGTTATAATATAAGAATATCCCATTTAATTTAAGGTTACATAGATTAAGATTTAAAAAATTATACCTCTACATTGATTATATAATAAAAAATTATAAGATAAAGTTAGATTGGTTAGCTAATATCTACCTCAATTAATATGAAGGTTATATAATTAAAGTTTAAAATATCTTACTTTAAATAAATTATTAAAAAAAATTATAAAATAAAATCAAATGAGTTAATCTATGTTTATCCTACTTAATTTAAATATTAGATCGGTTAAAATTTAAAAATTACACTTAAATACTAACTCACACTATGCTTATTTAAACTCAAGATCAAATAAGTTAGAGTTTAATTTCTTTTTTTAATTTTAAATGAGTTATATAATGTAAGATAAAAATTTATGATCAAATAAATTCACTCATGACTTATTAACTAATTTAAAAATTCTAAATAAAGATAAATTTGTTTGTGTTTGACTTAAAAAGAAAAATTTATAATTTTTTTAAGTTGAGATTTTTATATTAAATTTTAATATAAACCCATTCCAGCAAAAATTCTAAAAAATGTATCATTTTATTTTAAATTTAATTATAATTAAAAATTAATTGTGTAAAATTAAGATCTTTCAGATTACGTTTGCATATGTTGAAACCCAAACAAATTCTATTATTATTACAAATTAACTATGTCCGTGATATTTAAAAAAAATTAATTGCAACTTTACAAATTAAAATGATTATTTTTGAAAAATTAGTTTTCCAAATATCTACTGAATCCGAGAGAAGTTAAACTTTTAATCACCGGAAGCGTAAGCATTAATTATCATGACATCAAAGAAGTTTAATTTTCAATTATAAGTATTTTATTTAATAATATAGCTACATTGTAAGTAATCAAAGTTAAACCCTTATCAGATTTAGAAGACATCCTGTATTTAGTTCTTAGTGTAAATTATACATTATTTAAATTTTAGTTCGAAAAATATTATAATCCAACTTTCATTGAAAAACGTATATAATTTCGAGACAACATAAAAATATTTCATCTCAAAATAGACTAAGATTTGACTCATGTAAAAACTTATTAAAAAAAGTGCCATGAAGGATATTGGTTTCACCAATAGAATAGAAGTTAGAAAAGTAATGCATTTTCCAATTCTTTTTCTTAAAAGAATTATTTCTGAGTAAAATTTATAGGGACCTATTAAATAATATAAATCTTAGTTCTTATTTAGTGGTCAACGAACTCGCTATAATAAAATGGCAATAGTTGTGGATTTTACTAAAAGGTATATATTTGGTATATAGACGTTTTTTGTTAATTTATTTTTATGAATTATAATCATCGAAAAATTTGATAAATGTATAGGATGTTTAAAAATTTATGCAAATGTTATTATGAATATCATTAAAAAAATTATTTCTACGAAAATCTTAAACTCTCATTCTCTTTGATAAGAATGTTTTAATAAGAAACATAGTTAAAAGTATTTTACAAATATTGATTTTTAAATTTTTTTAAAACATTCGAATCCAACACAAGAAATATTCTTAATTTAAAATTTGAGAAAGTTTAAATAAACTTTCTCACCAAACATTTCCTGAAAAAAATCGACAATTTCTATAGTATTTCTTAAGACAAACATATCAGACATGTCAAGTGAGATTATATAAGGTTAGCCAGGGTTAAGTTTGATTTAGAAGAAAATGAAAATCTTTCCAACCCAATAAAAAATATTTGGACCAGGTAGATCGGTTTTCGTTAAAATTAACTTCAATTAAACTAATTTCAAAATTTGGCTTTCAAAATTTAATTCAAAGTAATTATATACCTAATCCAACCGGCCACTTTTCTTTCTATAAGGTTTGAACCGGGGTTTGTGAATGAATCTTCAACAAGTGATTTACATTACAATTCTAATTGGTAAGCAAGGGAAAGTAGGTGTCACAGTCCATTTTTTTTTTCTTAGATTTTTCTTTATTTGCTTGATTATACATTTACTTGTATATTATTATTAGGATAACTAATATATATTTAATTTAAGTGGTACATATTTGATTTCTCTTAAACAAGAATTTAGATTTAAAACTTGTATATATATAAAAAAATCGTTGAAAAATCTAACTTTATCACACTGAGAATATTTTTAATTTAAATAAGATTACTCCTTATAAAGTTTACATAAAAAAATTATCACGATACATTTCACATTTTTCTTCTTTAATTTTAGAAAATACATAATCCTTTTTCTACCTTTGGACAATTATATGCTAACAATTAGAATTTGAATGCTATTCTAAGAAATTTTATAACTTCTGTATGAACTACGAAACATTTGCTTCCAAGGTGGAGTTGATAGGTTTGGAAAGCTCTTTTATTTTGTAAATTATAAGTATGTGTTTGGATAAATGTTTTAATTAAGTTCTTATTATACAAAAATTTAGAGCATTAAAAAGTTGATTATGAAACTTATAGGAATAAGTTTTCTTTTTTTCTAAAATTTACTTACCAACCTTGATGCACTCAGCTTTGTGACACGAACTAAATACATTTCAAGTATTACAGAAATTGAGTTTTTTAATAGATTGTTGGAGTGCTTTTCTTCCCCCAGTCTTGACAAACTCAAATTCTTTTAAAATATGTATGTGTTGAACTCAAAGGAAGATTATTCTTTAAACAAATTAAACCTAAACTTATTCTTATCATAGACCCAATAATAATAATCCAGTACATGTTGGGCTATTGGATCCATTAATACACCAGTTTTTTCGCGGGAAAAAGAAAATGCCTCAAATGATCAGTGATTGGAGGAGTGTTTCCAATAAGAACAAAAGGACTGCACACAAGTACATACTAACACACATGACAAAACCACAAAACCTCACCCACCGGATGTAACAATCTGCTTTGGTACAATAATAGGGCCACACAATATTAGGACCAAATGTAAAAGCAAGTGGCTCAAATGATTAGGACCAAATTTATTCCCCCAATTCAAGTCGCTCATTGCATTATTCAGCATATTCTCTCAATTACAGGAACAACAATGACAAATTTCACAATAAGAAGTAAAAAAAATTCCAATAAAAAAGAAAGAAAGATAAAGAATATACAGGTAAAGAGCAACTGAAGAAGCATCATATAGGGAGAATAAGGCAAAACCATTTTCTTAACTTTGCATTAAACTAATGAAAAGCTATACTCCACTTAGCAGAAGTTGCATGGAGTTGATCCACTTTCTATTTTGTGAGTTGCCCAATCATTCGCCGCCTCACCACCCTCTCTTTTTGTAAATTAATTCTCTCCTTATCATAAAGAATTTCTTAGTGGGAATTTCCTTTTTAGGGTCATTCAATTTTTTGCTTACTACACTTTTTTTTTCATTGCCCTTTTTCTCAAATCCCTTCCGTACTCTATCCCACTCAACAAAAGTATACCCTTTAGCCCCAAACCTGAAAGTGAAACCTCCAAAACAAAAAGTGAATAAAAGTTAGCTTATTTGTCAAGATTAACATTTTTTCTTAGTAGTTTTATAGGTAAATTTTCTTTATAAACTTAATTAATAAAAGCATATATTATACATTGGCCTTGACGTGTGACAAGTCTTCATCTCTATATTATTCATTGTTGTACTAAAAAATGAAAGAATAAATGGGAAAAAAGCCAAGAAGTGCGCATTGCTCTTGTTGCTGTTGGTCACGGAACTTAACTAAGTGATAATTGGTTTAAATAAACATTGTTTAAAAGAGGTTTAAAGAAGATGCCACCTTTTGGGCCTCTTATGCGCTGCAAATGGAGCTATCACGGCCTTCAAATGTTATATTGGTAGGGGGATCGTGGCCTCTATCAATGAACGTGATTAGCCATCTATCAATCCTTACATTTGTACGCAACAGTTGTAAGTTGTAACACTGTTTCTTGCGTTTTCTTTTCTTTTCAATTTTTTTAGTAGGTATATAATATATAATGTGGGTTATAATTTACGTTCATTGGGTAATCATATGTCATTATGGGGCACGTAATAGGTCTATTGATTATGATGCGATGGGATAATTGGATACTGATTTTGATTTTGGTTTGTTTTATTAGTGCAACCTCCATTAATATTTAGTAATTATCTATGGTGAGTTCCAATTTCAATCCTTGTTACACCTAACTTTGTTTATTGTTTGCATTTAAAGAGTAGTATTATGGCTTGGGTCAGTGATCACATTTATTTTTCATTGTGGTGATTAAGTTTCCACTATAATATAGATTTACTTTTAATATTACAAATGAAGCTATAGTTATAGAAATGTGTTGGCTTGGAATCCACATTGGAGTCCCTCTTGTGCTGTGCTAATCCCCATTTCGTCATGTTTACATAGTTACATTGAAAGGGTTATTATTTATTAACGAAGCGGAGAAAACACGCACCAATGATGAATAGACAACTCAATTAGGGTATTAGTGAGTCTTGGTTACAATTATTTTTATTTATTTATTTTTATCAATTTCTTGGTGAGAATTAGAATGCCCTCTTTTTCTTTGGCTCCATCATTTACGTGTTGACAACATCATGGCTTTCTAAACCAGAAAATGTTGGATGTTAAGACATATATGTCGTTTAAAATTGTACCATTAACCATAAAATAAAGTTCTAAGTACGTAAAGTTGCTTTGAATTGTAAGGGTTTACTTGGCATCACACAATTAAAAAAGGTTTTCATGCACTCCTTCTATATTTTAATGTTTTTTGGACGGAAATCATTGAGTTACTGAAATTAGGGGACTCAATTATTCTGTCCTCTTTCTATCTCCTTAGTTATGTTTCTTCAATACTATATATAAACTAAGAAAATGTGTAACTTTTAATTGATTATTTTATTAGAAGAACATATATAAGAGAAGAAAAAAAGTCTTAAGTATGGAGAATTTGAATGCATGTCGTAAGCACATTGGCTCATTAAGAAGAGTATTTGTTCAATTAAATGGGGCTGGCGGGTGCTTCACTTGCTCGTTTGTCTGATTACATTTGCCTAAATATAACATTTTGAATTTAAATTTATTATTATATTAACTATGGGTTATATGTCTTAAGAAAATATTATAACCATTTATTTTAATCATTTTTTAAAAAACCAAATTTATAAAAAATATATGCAAGACAATTATTCAATTAAATGTTGTATTGTCAATTTAAAAATTATTAAAATGTTTTTTTTTAAGAAATTTGACTTTTTCTTATTCACAAATAGGATGAGAATGGACTAGACTAAGCTTCACCTTATATAAATCTAACATATTTTTTTTTTAAATCTAAAACTTGAGTATGATTTACTTTTGTGACATATTTTTTTAAGATCTATCCTTTTTAAATGTATTATCTAATCCTTCAATTAATCAGCTAGTATATAAGTCTTAAACAGATTAATAAGTATATAATTTTGAAATATATAGTAAAAATTTAATATATTAATAATAATAAAAGTATTAAATTATTTATTTATTAAATAAATTAACCTATTAATTTTTTAAAAGGTTTAAAGCTTGATCACTTGACTAAATAAGTTTTTAAAAATGTTTAATCTAATTTATTTAGTAAATAAAATTGTCTAAACTTGGACCTAAAACGGGCTAGATCGAATAGATCTTCAACAAATAATCTTACCTATATTTATCCCTATTTACAAAATACTGTATAGAGTCACAATATAAACTTATGAAACATTATAATAAATTTCAATAAGTGAAAACGTTACTTCAGATGACATATAATTTTATTTAATCTCATTTTTTTATAAGCACGTAGACATAATTTTTTAATAAAAATGATAAGAGTAAAAATATTAAAATAAAATGTATAAAAAAATTAGAGTTAAATAAATTTTCTGAAGAAAGGATTGGACTGTGTGAACAACAACCTATTATATTAAATGTTAAAAATATCTTATAGATGGAATTTGAACATAAGATTTGATAAATTATGGTAAGTAATGTAATTACTGCAACATAATAACAATAATACTAAATCATTTATTATTATTATTATTATTATGTTTGAATCATTGAATTAGTAGTTTAGTAACCTAATATCTTTGTCAAGATGTTAATCGAGTTTAATAACTTTAATGGCCAGGTGAGGAAACCTCTTTCCTGCTACAACACAATAGGATTTGGACTTCTAGAGTATTGACAAGTAGCTAGCTAGTAGCTACAGTTAAAATAGACCATAAAATTTAAGCACATAACAAGATTTTTTATTTTTATTTTTTGCAATTAGGACATTGGTTTATTGTCATCAACTTCAATGTGAAGTTTACTAAAAAAAACCTAAAATACTTCATACATGTTTTCAAAATTATATTTTGGTTAACCTTTCCTAAGTAATTATAAAATACTTGTATAAATGTTAATGAAAATAAATAAACTGATATTGTTAATTTGGGTTCCAATTGTGTTGGCTTGTCTAACCATATTTTGTTGTCTCTGGAATGCATTCCACGTGCCTTTCCACAAAGGGTGTTATTTTCATATTTTTCCTTTTCAATAAACAAAGATACTACCTTGGCAGACAACATAGAGGTGATGTCCTCTCTATGTATATTTCTTGTCCCCTTCGTTCATAAATTCCTGTCTCATACATCTTTTTCAAAAAAAAATGTAGTTTGATTCTTGCTTTGTTCTTGTTGAAGCTATATAAACCGTAGATCTCCCACTTCAACCTCATCAACAACATATAAAGAAACTGAAACCAACCAGCTAGCTAGCTATTATAATCTACACACTTACCTCTTACAAATTAGAATACACCTTAATATATACAACTTGCTGAACAACCAAAACAGCTACCTAATTCAAATACACTTTATTTTCACATCAATTTGCGTTTTTAAAAGCTTAACTCTGTCTTTTTTCCCTCTCTCTGATGAGATGACTTTTTCATTATAACACTCTTCTCCTCTCACTTTTGTTTTATTTTCAATCTGAACATGCATTTTCTTGTAACATCTATTATCTTTGTATATTTAAGTTACCATTTTTTCATCAAATAAAATCTCATTTAATTTCATCATGCATTTATTTGTCTTTTTCTCAAACACCTTCACTGTTCCTAGTTTAGTATTCTCTTTAGCACAGACATTGGAGGACCATAACCCAAGGGGGATATATACTAACGTGCGCCCCTGGGACCGTTAATATTCGTTAGTGCTCTCTCTCTCTTTCATATATATTTTTCTCCTTTCACCATAAATTTAAAACCCAAACAAGGGTACCCCATTTTTTTCTTGAATTCACAAGCAGTTATCCATAGTTCTCTTCTCACAAACAACATGGATAGTGGTTGCTTCCATTCTCCACGTCACGATTCTTTTCCGGCTGGTCTCCGAGTTCTCATTGTTGATGATGATCCAACGTGGTTGAGGATCCTTGAGAAGATGCTCAAGAAGTGTTATTATGAAGGTTGGTTTGTTTTACTCTTCATCACTGTTATGTTACCCTTTTATTTTTCCACTCTGCTACTTTTGTTATGTGGTATTAATTGCTTTGAAATTTATACTATTACTATTGCTATACTCTATCTCGGTGAATGTTTGGAGTGTTTATTTCTAGATAAAAGTAATTGCTTATCTTTCGAAAGCTCCTTTAAGTAAGTTGAAAAAGTAAGTGATTATTTTCTTCAAAATAAGTTAGATGGAACATGCATTTATTATAATTGTAATGGAATTCTTATTTTTGGGTTTTTTTTTCTGAAGTTTTAGTGTGTGATGGGAGGTGCTCATGTTGAGTTATATTCTGATGGTTTCATTTTTTGACGAATGTGCGACATTTTTTAAAAGGCAAAAAAATTCCTTGAGTTTTAGCAGCTTATTTTTTTTGTAAGTTTAAGTTGTTTCTTGATGATCTTAAACTTATGTGTTTCTAAAAGTATGAAGCTTTTTTGTTTTTCAATAAAGAAAACAGCTGGGAAGTTTGGATCACGAAACTTCTTAATTACATTGAAGTTTGGATCATGAAACTTCTTAATTAGATTGAAGTTTGAACAAGGTTATAATAAGAAGTATCAAAACTTGGGGTTCTCTGTTGCCATGAAGCTCATTGCCTCTACAACAAGCTAGAGAGGAGCTAAATAAATAAAGTGCCCTTGTTAAATTTGATTCCTGCTTATCTTTCAATCATGATTGTTATTTTAGAATTTACTGTTTCGTAGGGTCCATTTTAGTGCTACTTCAGTACTTCCTCACTCACATAGTCACTTCAATTGGTAAGCGTTAAAATGTGTCTATATTAATGTCAATGAGAGGATAGTTGTGCATAAGTAGTGGCATTTGTCCTCTGTAGTTGAGTTCCAATTTTTCTGTCTTTAAATGATAGGTACTAGGTAGAGAAAATAAGCCTAATGTTTACCTTTGTTCATAATGCACCTTTGCACTTTGGGTTCAATTATTTGTACGTATAAGCTGAGCTTCAACTCTTGGACTCCTTAAGTTGAGAATGGAAATCAAGAATAAGATTTCTTCTCAATTGATGCCGTTATGTATTTTGTCTGGTTATATATTAATGAACCCAAGTTACCAATATGAAGCCAATGCTTTTGTTTGACTAGCCACAATTAAGCAATAGGAGTTGATTAACATGAACATACATACTATACATGACACACAAAAACACCATGCCACTTGAAATATAATTCAACCAATGACATGACTCCACAGAGAATGAATTATTTAGAAGCCATCTGAGTGTTAATTTGAATGGCAATGGTATCAGTAAGAGCTTTTATAACATGGACAGTGGTCTAATATGGTAAAAGCTTGAGCTCAGCAAACTGAGGTTACATGTAATATAATAAGGTGAAGGCCTTTCATTTCATGCCTCTTGTTCAGTCCACATCTTTAATGAATTCTAAATTCATATCATTCTTCTCTCTTCAATCTCTTTTTACTCTGTCCATATAAGCTAATTTTCATGCAATTAGCAAATTTTGGAATTGAACAAATCTTGTGTCTCTTTCTATTATGTATGCTTGCTATGATGACAATCAGTTATGCTCTTCTAACTTTTCCCTATTATATGTTCCAGTGACAACATGTTGTTTAGCAACAGAGGCTCTAAAAAAGCTTCGTGAAAGGAAAGATGCATATGACATAGTGATAAGTGATGTAAACATGCCTGATATGGATGGTTTCAAACTTCTTGAGCAAGTTGGGCTTGAGATGGATCTTCCGGTCATTAGTAAGTTCTCTTTTAATAATATATTGAACTTTTTATTCAAATGATATTATTGTAATCTTTTGATCACATTGGCTAAAAGTCCATGCTCAAACAAGCCACACTTGGCGATGTTGTATGGTACAGTGATGTCTGTTGATGGAGAAACAAGCAGGGTGATGAAAGGTGTTCAACATGGAGCATGTGATTATCTCCTCAAGCCCATAAGGATGAAAGAATTGAGGAATATATGGCAACATGTATTCAGAAAAAGGATACATGAGGCAAGAGAATTTGAAAGCCTTGAGGGTTTTGAGAGCATTCACTTACTGAGAAATGGATCAGATCAGTCAGATGATGGTAATCTGTTTGCTGTAGAAGAAATGACCTCAATGAAGAAAAGGAAAGATGTGGATAACAAACATGATGACAGAGAATTTGGTGATCATTCTCCCACAAAGAAAGCTAGAGTAGTTTGGTCAGTGGATCTTCACCAGAAGTTTGTTAAAGCAGTGGATCAAATTGGATTTGATAGTAAGTTTCTTATCAACCCTCCCTATTATGTGTAATTTTGAACTAAGATTCCAAAATAAATATATTTGGTAAGCATGATTTAGCATTACGTCAATGAACAAAATTGTAGTTGCTGAGAATATTCTTTTTTGTTAATATTATATGGAACCATTTTATCTTCCATGTACAAGAATATAACATAATGATTTCTGTATGGCAGAAGTTGGTCCCAAGAAAATTCTAGATTTAATGAATGTTCCGTGGCTGACTAGAGAAAATGTTGCTAGTCACTTGCAGGTATATGACTTGCTCATACGTATTGCTTAGATGATACTATATTAACAGTTCTTAACTATCATCATTAAAGGCTATCTAGTAGGAAACTTGTATTATATTTTTTATTTCAATAAAAATCTTGGTTTCTTAATACTCCATATTGTATGAATTATCATGTTTGAACTTTGATATGTTATGTTTGTCATAAATTTTGCAACATAGATGCATGACGCTCTGATAAAATTAAATTTTGAAAAAGGAAACATACGAGACTAAAAACATGTTTATGGTCTATAGGTTTTAAGTTCGAAACTCATGGATTCTTAATGAGAAAAATTGTCTTGCAGAAATACAGGCTTTACTTGAGTAGGTTGCAAAAGGAAAATGATCAGAAATCTTCCTCAAATGGACTAAAACATTCGGATTCACCTTCAAAGGATCCAGGAAGTTTTAGTTTTCTAAACACTACAAGTAAGCAACAAAATGATGTTGCAATTGACAGCTTCAAATATTCAGATGGAACTTTACTACTTCAAATGGATGCTACATGTCATGAAGGTGACCTCAAGGGAATTGTGTCAGAGCCTACAATAGAAAAAAGAAGAGTTCCAACTAGTGAAATTTCTGATCCAAAGGTACAACAAAAAAGTTCACAAATGAACCTTGATCAACCTTTTGCATCTGCAGAGTCATCAGAAGCAAACCATTTAGTATTTGATTGCACCATACCAACACAGTATTCTTGGAGTGAAGTTCCAAAAAGGCCACTCAAAGAAGAACAAAAGACACTTGTTCAATTAGAGGATAGCTTCAGCCAATTACCATTACATGGTAGTACGCAGCATCAAATTCAGGTTGATCAATCACAATCAGTTGCTTCAATTAATTCCAATCCCTCTATAACAGAAGAAGAGGTCGTTGCCAACTTAGAGACCAAACCTTCGTATGCTGGTTATACAAGTGATTATGTCAATCCTGTGAGTTCAATAAGATCAGCAGTTGATGCCTTTCCTAATCATTCCAAAAACCTTACGGTGAATGATCAATCTTCAGAGCCTATTTTCACTTCAAATTTGAGCTTGAAGACACAGGGATTTAATCTTGATTGGATTAACGATCTAGAGTTTTATCAAAGAAACCTACTATTGGATGGTGAGGCAGTTTCTGCATCTTTGGAGGAGGACTTGAATTTCTTTTTGCTACAAGGTGAATGCTGCTATAATATGAACTTTGGCATGCAGAATATAGAAATGTCAGACTTTTATGATCCAAAAGTTATTGCTGAAGTTCCCACCCATTTTTATGATTCAACAGATTATTCGGTAGTAGATCAAAGTCTATTCATAGCATAATTGGTCCTGCCCTGCCCTTTTCTGCATCTTCAACAAAATATCCAACTAAATGCATGAGAGGATGATTTACCATTACTACTAAGCTTTTTATTTCCCTTTCTAAGAGTATCAACTTTCGGGGGGTGGGGTATTCTTTTTCCCAATCAGCAAGGATTTTGTATTGAAGCACAGATAAAAGTAGTTGATGTGTGATGACAAACATTAAAGCTTATTAGTAAGCTTGTCTCCTTATTTAATATTAATAATTGAACATTTGGAGAATGATTTTTCTTGTGTTTGCTAGCCTACAATGGTTTGTAGAAAAAAGTTTATCCATGAAAATGCAAAGTGGTGATGCTGAAGTTTATTTATACCTATGACCTTCACATTATCAGATGAAACCTTGTTCAGTTACAAATTTTGTTGAAAATTTGAAATACTCTAAGTAGACATGCATTGCTAAACTAGTATAAGTATGGAGCAATTACTCTAACTTACATATTTTTTCTTTTATAGATATATATAGGATCATTTGAGTAAGGATTGAGAAATATATTTTGTGAAACAATCATTGTCTAAAGAGAAAAGGATCACGTGATCTCCTTTTATAGATATATATAAGATCATTGAAGTAAGGATTGAGAAGTACATTTGTGAAACAATCCTTGTCTAAAGAGAAAAGGATCCGTGATCCTAAATCAATTTTATTTGAGATCACACATCCCTAAGTTATTTATGAAGAATAAATCTAATTATATTAGTGTCTATAATAATTTTTTTGTATAATACTAATTGATAAATCATCATTAATATAACATTATAAGATCTCATTCTATATATTTTTATCATATATAGTTTGCATTTATGTGTATGATTATTATTGTGCTATTTATATTGTATCACCATAAAAAGAATAGAATCAACTTATAAACGGAATTGAAATAATACATATAAATTCGTTTAAGAATCCATGTGAATTAATGTAAATTGGTCTAAAAATTCATATAAATTAGTGCATATTTTAGCTCATAACTCTCTATACTTATATTTATATATTGAACCAAAAAAACAACCAATAACCCTTTGATGCCATTCAAATTAAATGTTTGATATGGTATTAGAGCTCACATTTTGAGATTTTATTTTATTTTCTCTTAAACTATATTGCAAGAATTTTTTCTTAACCTTCGATCTTGTTCGAATATCCTAGTCTTCCTTTTAGTACTCTAGTACTTTCTAATTTGCTTTCTTTGGTCATTTGAGGTTGCATAATTTTTCCTTTTTCTTCCTGATTTGATTTCTTTGTTGTTTTCCTATCCTTTTTTCATGAATGGTACCAATTCTTAGTTGTGTCAAATTTATTTAGAAGAAATCATGCCTATTGTTCTTGCTCCTAAAATGGTATAACAAATGATTTTCTTGATCTTTTCAACTTTGGGGATTCAAGATAAAGGTCATTCGAAAACTAAGCTTTGGCTTAATAATTTTGAAGCATTCAATCACATGACTAGTTCACATAGTTTGGCAAAAAATATTTGTTCATATCATACCAACAAGTTGGAGACATTACTCCTATTTTTAACAATGCTCTTCTATCACATAAACTCTTGTAATATTCTTTTTGTTGAATAGTTAGTAGAAAATTGCTATAATGTATTTTTCTTTTGTGATGATTTTGTTTTACAAGATAGTGTCAAGGATAAAAGATGGGGGGCCTAAATTTGGTTGTCTCTTTTTATTTCTCATCATGTTATTTTATCTTTTTTAGTTGCCAATAAAAGTAAAGTGTAGCATAAAGGTTTGGGACATCCTAATCTGATCATTTTGTCTCACTTGTTCACTTCTGGTTTAATAGGACAATTTGATCAAACATCATTATCTCATCTTTCTTTTGACTACTCTACTTGTATGTTAGGAAACAGTAAAACTTTACCCTTTTCCATTACGGGTAGTGATGAAACAAGATGTTTTGATGTTATTTACAATTATGTTGGAAGGATCTATTCCATTATTTCTCATACACAATATAAATATTTTGTGACATTTATTGATCTTTATAGTATATTTGCAGTGAATTCATTTTCTTTATTCAAAATTTGAAGTATTTTAAGAGTTTAAAACATTTCTTGCTTATGTTGAAACTCAATTTTTTTTATATTATTAAGGTTTTTTAGTTAGATTCTTATGGAGAATATATGTCTAATAAATTTTATTATTTTGACTCAAAAAAGATATTCTATCACAATTATCTTATCCATGTGTCTCAACAAAATAGTTTGATAGAATGAAAAAGTTGTCATATTTTGGATATGATTTTTATTTTGTTACTCGAATCTTTAGTTCCATCTAAATTTTGGGTAGAAATTTTGTACACAACAAGTTTATCTTATTAATTGACTACTTATTTAAACTTTGAATCTTGATCTTTCTTACTTCTCTCTATCATTAATACCTTTACTACAAGTAATTGTATAACTTCTTTTGCATATGTTACTTTCTTTCAGAATCAAGATTTCTTTCCAACTCATGATAGATAATCATGTGATATTACAATCAAGATTTCTAACTCATGATAGATAATCATGTGATATTACTATTCTTCTAAATTTTGATGATATATCATGTGTTACTCAATGATTAAAGCTTAGATTTATATATCAAAAACATTTTTCATCTGTATCATCTTTTGATACAACATCTACAACATCACTAGTTTCTTGTGAGCAAATTGATTCTTTTAGATAAACCAACATCAATTTAAGATAAGATGTTACCATCTATAGTTTACATTTATATGCATAACTCTTATTATTCTATATATATATATATATATATATATATATATATATATATATATATATATATTATTGTATTATTATAAATAGAATAGAATCATCAACAGAATAGAAACAACCCATGTAAATTAGCTTAGAAATATAAATTAATATAAGTAAGTTTATAATTTTTTTTAAATTAACCTAAACTTCAACTTATGATTTTTTATACTTTTATCTATATATTGCATGAAAAATAAGATAATAGATATTTAATATCATTTAGATTAAATTTGATATATATATATATATATATAATATTAACAAATTAATATGAGTCCAAAAAAAAATGATACAAATGAGAGAGTAAAAAATAATTTTTTTTTCAAGATATATGTTACGAATACAAGAATTTTGTAGAAACAAATAAAAAAATCTTCGACTAATTTTAATTTTATTTAATCTAAGTAACATTAAAATCTTAATTTTACATTTTTTTTATCCTGCTTAAGAATAATTTTTTTACTTTCGATTCACAATTTTAAAAATGTAATTATATTTAAACATAATCCCCAAATTTTTATGTGGGGTAACATATCATATTTATATTTCATTCACATATTATAAATCATAGTATAAAAATAATAAATCACAACTAGCTTAAAAATATATTTTATTAGGAACAGTTGTAAATGTTAGTCTATTCAATTTTGTTGACTAAAGATAAATTTAGTATCACCTAAAATAAAAAATATTATAATGTAATTATTTACTATACCTGTTATCAGTTTCTTTTATAAATATTTTAGGTATAATATGTATAATATAATTTATACCTATCTTATTTGGGATGGATACATTTAAGAAATGATTAAAATAATAAAGAAAGTGAAATATGTTATAGATGATGTAATGAAAAAAATAAAAAATAATATAAAAAATATATATATATATATATAGTAATGAGTCATGTGCTTGCTGAGGTTCAAACTCCGTAGAACAACTGCAAAAGCAATAACTTGGCATAAAAAACATGTTCTCTAACGTAACAGAACAAATTCTTCTTAATTATTTTGGTTCATTGCATTACAGATTTATTAACTGTTTTTGAAGAGTTCAGCGACCGTGGCTGGATTGTAACTTAGAAAATGGCAACATCCTCCCTCAAAACTATGTCATTCCTCACAATACTCCCACTACTGGTCACCATATTGGCTTTTCAAAACACAACTTCCAGGTAAATAGGTAAGTCACCTTGTGGGAGCCCGGAATCCCCTACATCCACAACGGGGAAGCCTACCTATGCTTCTTCTTTTTATCAGGGTAAAACTCACCGGTTACACGAGTGTATATCTAGATGTATTTGGATGTAAGTTTTTCGATTTTTTTAAATTCTTTTTATTTTCTGTTTTTATTATTTTTAATATAAAATTTTAAAAACATATAATAAAACGAAAACAATGTAACATTACAAAAATGTAAAAACAAAAATTATTTTCATTTGAGAGTAAACAGAGGCTTATTAAATGTTTCCTAACCACCTGTTGCAGTAATTACTTAGGACATGGTAACATACTCCATGATGGAGCTGAAGTTAAGATAGAGGTAGGTCATTATTTGCATGCAAGTTCAACAGTTGGATTGAGAGAAGCATATTGAAGAAGCTCGAAATCACGCTGAAACTTGGCCATGTCTTCCTCTTCCATGTTCACCAGCGCTTCAATTCCATCCCCATCCCTGGTATCCATTAAAAGTATCCCATTCCTCGTGGGACACCCGCTAGTGGTTACCCATATCGGTTTTCCCCATCCAAAATCCGCTTCGTACATTGGGAACCTGCACCAGCTCGCAAATATAAACAAACTCTCACTCTTCTCATCACAATCACCACCACCATCCTCTGCAGTTGAACTAGCTTGCTTCAAGCACTCCGATATGAACGAAATTTCCTTCTCCTTCCCTCCAAACTTCTTCGCGTACGTGTCACAGAATTCCGTTAACCCTTCTTTCGTTTTCCTCACCAGGTCATCCAGTTCCGTTTCCCTCGGGTGAATCACGAACATGAACCAAACCATGTTCCCCACGCACTTGTCAGGCAGTGGAGGAACCATTCTTCTGCGGAGGTTCACGGCAGTGCGGAACGACGTCGTTTCGAAACTCAACCCCAGCGTGGTAACTGCGCGTTTGAAAATCAGAGCAGTTACAACTTCCACGCGCGTGGGATTTTGCACGTTGCAAGACGACACGGTGGCTTTGAGGGACTCGATCTTGGAGGCTTCGAATACAAACCTTCTGCAAACGGTGTCGTCTTTACCAAACACGGATTCTGGAAAAATCGGCAGGTCCCCTTGCGGGAGTAGGGAATCCCCTGCATCGAGAACAGGGAAGGCTAACTCTGTTCCTTCATCACGGTTCATGGTGGCCCAGTCGTTGACGAAGTTGAAAAGAGTGGCAGCGTCGCCTACTTTGTGACACATGCACACGCCGATTGCGATTCCTCCGCATGCGAAACAGTTGATTTGAATGATTACTATGGTTGAAGTCATGTCCATAACCTTCCATTGCAATTCATCAGGAAACAAAGTGTTGAGCGATGATTGTGAGGGATTTTGGAGAATGGATGATAAATTGACTTTGATCCTTGTGACCAGCAATGAAACTCCTTGGTCGTTGCAGTCAATGGAAAGTTGGTCTCTGAACCTCCCTGCAAAGGGGTAATATCTGCATAGAACTTGAGATAAGGATTTCTTGAGAGATGATATTTTGGAATATTCAGATTGAGAGGTGTTATTTGGAGAGTAAAAGAGAAGTAATGGGACATAATTGCGGAAAACTATATGATCTATGAAAGAAAGTGGATAAATTCTAAGTTCAGAAGGAGTGGGTGCCCAGGGTTTTATGCTTTCTCTGCATATTAATTCCATTTCCATGCTTCCTTGCCTCTTGCAACAACTGAAACAACTCAATAAATATAACTTTTTTTTTTTTATAAAAAATTGTATATTCAAATAACTAAAATTAGTTTAATAATAAAAAATTAGATATTAAAATAGAGTAAAATTTGATTGTGAATTTGAATCTGATCGTTTCTATCGTTATAACAAAATACAATATCCCATCCTACTTGGCAGTACTTGTCATTAGTTATTGTATCAACTTGCCGCTTAATTGTACTAACTTGTTGTTTCCCATACATTGTCTATTATCTTAAAAATTGCAATCCACGTTAATTTATTATTCTTTCCGTTTTATTACTGAAAGTTTATATTATTATTTAATTATAATTTATAAATTATTAATAATTTTTTAAGATTATAATATATTAAAATTAAACTTTTTTTTATTTGTTTTTATAATGTACAGCCGATAATATATAATAAAAATTTATAGTAAATATTTATTAAAAATTATAAATTTAATATATTGATAATATTAAATATTATAATTTTTAATAAAAAATTATTATTTATTAATTATTTAAAATATATTTTTTTATACAATTAAAAAAACAATGAGATTAGAATCTAAAATTCAAAATTTAATGTAAACTATCCTCGCATCTCAAATAATTTATTATTAGAACAATTTTAATATTTTAATATAAATTATTCTGTTAATATTTTTTAATTTAGAAACATAAAATAATATTTATTTTTCTAATTATACTTTATCCTTTATAAATATAAATACTTTTAATTTTAATATATTAAATAATAGTGATAATTTTAAAAAATAAAATGTTAATTAAATATTTAAAACTAACAATGAATAAAAATTAACTGAGAGAGTAAGAAAATTTAAAATTATTGATCTTAATTATCCACTTGATATTTAATTATTAGTTCCTAATGATTAATCATTAATTAGTTAATTCAATATTGGTTAATTGTATCAACTTGTCTATTCCTCCGCACGGTAAAGAGCATGAGGGGATGGTATCAGTCTTGACTTTGGAAGATATATATAATAATATTTAATTTTTAATTCTACACATTTTTTAATTTATTTAAAATTGTTATATTTCATTTTTTCAATTAGGTTATAATTGTTAGGATTAAATTTATATATTACAATTTTTGTTTTAATTAGGTTATAATTTTAAAATTAGATTAAGTTATTATTATTTGTTATTTTTGTGATATTTTAATTTTTTAAAATTTTACTTGAAAAATCTCAATTTCTTTAAAACTTTAACCAATCTGTTTCATATTAACCTTTTAAAATATTTTAAAGATAACATGCGTTAATTAAATTCTAAAATGATTGTATTTATATCGATTCATATAGATTTAACCTATTGCAAATAAAATTTAAATCTTACTCAATATTTCATATCTTTCACATTTCTACTAATAAAAAATTATACTGAATTTGGATATATATATTATTTTTTATCATTAAAAAAAATTATTTTTATAAAATAAAATTATTCTTTACTTAAAAAGAGTGTTTATTTTTGTAGCCAGAACAATTCCTATTAGCATAATATTACATTTTTAAGTTTTAATTGTTTATTTTAAAAAAAACATAAAATATCAAATATTATCTAACAATTTAAATTATTATTATTATTATTATTAAGATTGATGTATTGGTAAAAGATTAAAAATTAAATAATTTAATATAAAAATTTAAAATTTAATTTTTATATTATAAAAAATAAATGTTATCTAACAACTTATATTAAAAAAAAGAAAATATTATATAACAATTAATTTTTTCTATAGAGACACCACATTAAACGAAGATAATATCGTCCTTTATTATTATTAATAATTAAGTTACTATTGATGGTACGTAATTGGAAATGAATATAATATTTCATTTATCTTTCTTGCTTACGTCGTGCCTTTCCCAAATAGCATAGAAGAGGTTAACAAAGAATCTTCGGTTTCTGCTACAACATTCGCCTGCAAGATACTTTTGTAAATAGAAAATTTAATCAGTATTTTAAAATTTCTCATCAAGAGTTAAAAGTAACTTTTTTTTATTAAAATTAATTATTAATATATATCTAACATAATTTTAAATACATGTTAATATCATTTTTACGTTTTTATCTAGTATCTAATATAGAACATAATTCTAAAGATGCTTTTTTTAGTAGGAAACTTTCATCAGTAATGATCTTAAAGTACTTCTCTAAGATAAATATTCCCCAACTCAAGTAAATAATAATATGAAAATTCTATTATAATCAAAAGCCAACAATTCTTTACTGAAAAAGATTATTTATAGGCTAACTAAGCCCTAATTCCAATATATATTTAAATAGGAAAACCCAATAGACAAAGAATCAAAATAAAGTAAAATTCCTAATTACAAAAATAAATTCTAAATTAAAAATATTAATTATAAAATTAAAATAAACAAATAATTTGAAATAAAAAAATCTTAAATAGCATAAATAAGATAAATTTTTCACTATAAGATGATTCAAAACAACAATAAGAGATTCATCGACAAATTAAGAATTTACTGGATAAAGAATGATTCAACTCAGTCTTCACCTTTGTACATGTCCTGTTCAATTAATCTCTAAGAAGGATGAATCATTACAAATGTGTGGGATAGTAGAACATATCAGATTATTTATTTATGCTATTTAAGATTTTTTATTTCAAATTATTTGTTTATGTTGATTTTATAATCAGAGATTTTAATTGAAGATTATTTTACTAATCAGGAATTTCATTTTGTTTTCGTTCTTTATTATTAAATCTTTCTGTTTAGAACCATTTCAAGATTAAAGTTTACTTTGCCTATAAATATATTTTCTTTATACAAAGATTATTGACTTTTGATAATGATAAAATTTTTACATTATTAAATACTTAAGTCAGGGAGTACCCAAACTTCAAAAAGTACTCCAAAATTATTTAGGACAGTATCCCGTTAAAAAGAAGTACCTTTAATATTATGTTTTACATCAATATTCTTAGAATATTGTTTAGTAAAATCCTTTCTAGATATATTTTTTTAACATATTTTTTATGATTATTTTTTAAAAGTTAAAATAATTGCTTTATAATCAAATCATTTTTAAAAATTATTTTAACTTTTTAAAAAATAGACTAATAAAAAATAATGTAGAAAAATATCTTAAAACAGTGTATTACTAACATTTTTTAAGCAGTTGCTCACAATACATATTTTTAATATATTTTTTATAATTTAATTTAAATACTCTATTAATGTAAAATTGTTTTACACTATCTTACAATTAAGGATTACCGAATTATTAAAAAATTTAATAATAATTTTTTTATATTATGATCTAATTACAGATTGTTACATTATCATAAGCGAGTAATTTTTATAATAATTATTTAAAAAATTATATATCATAATTTTTAATTGATTCACTGAAAATATATCAAAATTAAATTTTATTAAAAATCGTTAACTTTTATAATAATTACTTTAAAAATTACATTTACTATAAATCTAATTATTTAACAACATAAAAATTTTATCCTAATAATTTATTAAGATTAAATTTAATCTAATTTGTCTCTTTAAGAAAATTTTAGTTGATTCATATCTTTACACTATTATTGCAATAAATATACACAACGTACCGGATAAAATAGTCTACCCGATAAAAGGATAACGGTTATAAAAAAATTGTGGTCAAATTTGGATTGGGTATATATGAATTATTGCACTAACACACTCCCAATATGAAATATTTTGTGGACCAAATGACGAATTAAAATTGAACAAAAATATTGCTGATGGTTAGTACATTGTTGTTATCATTTAGCCTGCTGAAGTAATTAAAATAATAACAATATAGCTTAAGTTCGATTAAAAAAAAAAACAAAATAGTTCAGTGGTAGTTCCATAACCATAAGGGGAGTGTTGATGATGTTTATGAATTATTTATATACACTAACACGCTATTCTACATATTTCTCAATATTATGTACCACATAATGAATTGAATTTGAGGGAAAGAATAGATATTGTTGATTGAAAATTTGTTGTAGTTACCACTTAGCAATCGTAATAACAATAGAATACAAAGTTCAATCTAAGGACTTATTATATAAAAAACAGTAAATACTAACAAGTGTTCTAAAAATACTAATTAAAAAAAAATATTCTTTATTAAAAAGTGTAGAAATAAGGCACCCTCATATGAAAATTCTTAGGAGGAATAGCAAGACTTTTATAAGAGATGTAAGTCAACTAACTTGATGGGGCTAGAAATTATAGAATTTTCAAGAGTAAGACAATTTCTACAAAGTAAAACATAGATTAATTGATAAAAGATGCTTACAACAAAGCTGGATATATGCATTTATAGAAACATGTTGCTGCACTGCACTGAAAGAAAACAGAGAAAAATGATCATATCAACTAATAGCACTCAACAACTGAAAATTACAACAAATTAATGCTCTAAATGTCCTAACCCTAGGTCTAATTAATGTTAATGAATCTTTTCATTTTAATTTTGGTACAATATCCTATTTAACAAATTATAATTATTGAATGAAGATTGGAAGATTTATAATCATTTAAATTTTTTTATTATTAAAATATTAACTTAAAATTTAAATTATTTAATATTAATTCAACAATTATTATTAATTCAACCTGCCAAAGAATTCAACCCGAGTCCGGAGATAACCCAAATCCTGTAAGATTGCTGCTATCGTATCAATTTAACATCTTGAATTTTTCAATATATTCTTAATATGATTTTTAATAAAAAATTACTTATTAATTTTCTAACCAATGTTCCAATAACATTGATTAATAAGATAAAAAAAAGAAATTATTTACTTGGCTAGAATATATTTTTGTACTCTACTTTTTTTTATTAACATTTAAGATTATACACCAGAAATTAAAAAATATGATTAATATTTTAATTTTTAATAAGACATATTAATTTTTTTATATCTCTTATCTTATTAGTTGTTTAACACTTTATTAACAATATATATATATATATATATATATATATACTAGTAAGATATTCTTTTTATATCTCTTATCTTATTAATTGTTTAACACTTTATTCAAAAAATATATATAATAGTAATTAAGGATAAAATCTAAAAATTATTTATTAATCTTATAAAATGATAATAAAAATTGAAGAAAATAAAGTGTCAAACATAAAAACCGGTGGGAGTAAATTTCCATGATCGGAAGACTTTAGTTTTTGTTTTCAGACCAATTTCTTGCTTTCAAATTTTAAAATTTAACTTCAATTATTTTATTTTTTTTAAAATAGTTCAAGATAGCTCCACCAGTATAAGGGAAAATTTTCTAGGATATTTATGAATTATTACATTAACACACGCTACTACATAATTAATTTTAATTGACATAATTAATTTTAATTATATGGACCACATAACGAATTGAAATTGAAAAAAAAAAAGTGCTTCATATTTGTTATGAATTTAGAGTTGCTCCCACTTAGCTATCTTATTAACAAAAAAAAAAAAATAAAAAGGTTCAATCCAAGGCCGGAAGATTCTGTGTTTTCATATCAGACGGCATCTTTGCTAAATTCCATGATCGGAAGACTTCTTTTCGTTTTTTTTTAATCTTCAAATCAACTTTTGGTTTTAAACTTTAAAAAGAAATTAAAACTAGAATTTAAAGATGCATTTGTTTTACATTGAGCTTTTTAAAATTACTTTTGACTTTTGGAAGCAATGTTATAAAAACTAATTTGCTAAATTTTTCTCTTCACACTCCATATGATAAAACGTTGGCAGCTACCTTAGTATCATCATTAGGCATGATAATAGTAGTTGGTTTGGGATTCTTAAAAGTATGATATTGATTATTGATACATTTTAATAGTTTTTAAATATATATATATATATTTATCACATGTTATATTTTTTTTTATTTTACCTATTTTTATATGTATTCGGCATTTTCTTTCCTGAATATCATTTCAAGATATTTACAATTTTATTTTCTCCAACTAAACTAGTTAGCCTTTCGGTGTCACGAAATCTTCTTAAAGAGAATTGCTCATTAATATTGGACTTTTAAGTGGCTTTGGGGATCAATTATTCATGCACACAAATATGCCCAAATGAATATACATCGTGAAAATATATAGTAAGTCAAGGTTGAAAGCAGAATGATGTGTTTATCTTCTCTATATATATCTATCTAGAATCTGGCCTATTCTTCAATGCCATTATTAATTTTACTAGGTAAGCAATAGCCTAAAATATGCAAGTTTTTATTATTAAAATTAAGTACTATCATTTTTAAAATGATAATTCTAAACTTGTGATATTGTTGTTTTAAAAAATCAAAATTATCCATAATAATAAAATTTTAGTAAGGTTTTATAAAAATATCAGTAATCAAATTTTCTGTATTGAATCTTAATAATTATGCTTTGTTCGTTGTTCAAGTATCTTTTTTCTTCTTAACATTGTATAATCAGATACAACTAATGCTAAAAAAATTGTCCATTATTAATTTTAACTAGGTATAATAAAACTTGTTAAAAAAAAAAAAAAAACAGCAATAGCAAGGAGAGAGCAAGCTTGATGGCTTTGATGTGCCTCCATCTTCGAACTAGCGTAAGAGTGTGTTTTGGATGGAGCCCCACAAAGCTTTTAAGAGGGTTTTGTTTTTTATATTTTTTTTTTTTACTTTTCATTTTTATTAAAATTATTTTTTTTATAAAAAATCATTTTGTTATTTCTATTTTTTAAAATAAATTTAACAAGTTTCCAAAAATATTTTTTTCAAAATTAATTAAATCCATTTTTAAAAAAATCTTTTAAATATATAATTTTAAAATTCATCTGCTATATAAAAATCTTTTTTGGAGCATATATTTAAACTTCTCGTAGAAACAATATGTTTAAAGTTCACTTCAATCCTTTTTTAAAAATAAACATATGCAAATTTAGTTTATCTTTTAGACACGCATTTTCAAAAAGAAATCCAAATATATTGAATTTAAATTTTTAAAAATTATCTATTTTTAAAAATAATTTTAGTTTTTTATATAAAAAATGGTGGAGGAGGTAGAATAAAAAATGCACAAAGCAACTCCCTTTTGATATATAGAAAGATTTTTCTGGAGTATATGGAAAACTGGGAATAACTATGTGACTAAGTTCTTTGACACTGATTAATTTATAGCTAACTACAGGAAAGTTGTTTGCCTTAACATTTTTACTGTTTCACGAATTCTATATATACAAAGCTTTTTGAGACAGGAACATTGCCAACTGCGGAAAGGATTATCTAATTTGGGTTACAAAACTTTAATCAGAATCTCAGAAATTCTGATGGTGTTTCATTTGTTTAATGTCCTTGTAGCATATATCTCTCTTCATCTGAAATCAAATGGATCAACTTTGGCCGTGGATAGGTTAAAGCTTCTGTATAGTTTCGAAATCAACTTTGAATCTCTAGTTTAGAGTATTCTTTTAGGCACCAATTATCCCAATTAACCAGCAAAGATTGTCTTGATGTTAATCCCTCAATTAATGGTCTTCATAAGTAGTCCATATGCCTAAAACATTATGGAATATCTAGACCATAGAATGAGACAATCTCTCTTCAAAATTTGTTGTCAAACCAAAAATACCATTCCCACTAGCGTCCATCAAAACTATGCTATTTTTCATGCTGAATCAGTTGTAGTCCAGTCAAGGAAAGTATCAATTGTACACTGAAATTACTGAGAAATATTCGTTTCTCCTAAAGCTTTTAGCATATACGTGCCAATTAACAAGGAAATGTAGCTTATTTGAATGGCAACTTGCTCTCTATTCAATATATCTATCCTCTAAATCACAATGTTATTAAAATATCTAGTTAGGCATATAAAAAGTTCCAATTTGACCACAACATAATTTGACATTCCTTTTGTTCCCAAAATATAGTCCAAAATTCCATCTGTCACCCTGAAAGTTATGCCCCCTGCTGACCAATGCCGAGTCTTATTATCTACGTAAGCTCACTTCTTTCCACAAGGCATAGTAATTAGTAATAATTGAAATATCTTGGTTTCTTTCATCCCTTTTATCCTCACTACCAATCTACAGACTTACATATAAAAAAAAGATAGAATATATTTTGACCTTGCTGGCATGCCTTCCTTTCACAACATATCCATATGTTTAGTGAATTACATAAAAACAAACATATTCTACAGTGATAAATGAATAATGTGTTGTAATACATACACATAATAAGATTGAATAATACAGATATTTTGAGAAAAGGATGTCTGAGCATGTACAAATACCTCAGAACAATAGCTGCTTCTCAATGCATCAATGTGAAGAATGAGATGGACAAAACGACTAGGAACCCTTAGTTGCATAATTAGGTAGAGGCATAGAGCTTCACCTCCCATCAGCAGTTCACCCAGTCACAGCATCTTTTTAAATCTTAGGAACAACCTGCCACCGCTTGATATAAGTTAAAGGACTATTTGCCATGGAGACAAGCCCAGTACAAACATGAACAGCAAGAAAATTGACATCCACTGAAAAGAATTACGCCCAGGGAAGCACATGAACCATTAATGCTAGCAATCCAATAAAAAATGAAGCCCTAAGACAAGAAATTGTGTAAAATTAACAAGCAGCTGTTTGGGTGGCCACAGTGTTGGAGACAAGAATTGCCTCATTGCTTGCAGCTTTTGATGCAGCAATCTCTTCTAAGATCTTCCATATGGCTTCATGTTTTGTTTTCCCCTCTTCCAGTTTCACTTCATCCTCCTGGAACTTATGCAAGCACTCTTCAAATAACTCAGGGTCAACATCAGAGAAGATTTTACGAACATTACGTGCCAAATTCTGGACTACCTGATTCCAGTGGGCACTCCCACTTTTCTCCAATGCAGGGAAGATAATAGGAAGTATTACTTTGCGGTTTTGTCTGATTAAGCTCTCTATATGATCATTGTTCCACAAGTAAAGAGCCCTCTCTGCCACCTGTTAAAGAAAGTATATTTCAATAGGGCCCAAGGGTCTCCATCATATGGAGGATACTATTTCAGAACAAGATCATTAGGTCCAAGATAACAAAACCATCACTTGTTACTGGCTTCTGCCCAAGAATCAATAAGAAATAACTGGATCTATGCAGTTAGGATGCAAATCACACTTTGATCACCAATGATACACCTTACTGGTACTGTTGGACCTATGACGTTTCTCTGCTACCTCAACGTCATCAACCACCCAAGAAAATTTACAACACCTAATGCACCTTTTGAACATCATTTCTACTGCCACCACATATAAGAAACCTGTGTCTCCCCTTAAATGTGAAAACTAGAAAGGTATACAACAAAAGAAAGCAGCAAAATGGTCTACATGAACTATTGAATCAAGAATAAAACTATACCTATCCAACCAAAATCTTTTCAGAAAAGGAAATAAATAATTATTTTTATTTTTATTTTTTCCTTAATATAAAATCCTCAATTGATCCAGTAACAGTTTTTCGAAGGTCAGCATGTGACTAGTCTAGCTGGTGGACAAGTTTAAATATAAATTGGGAATAAGATTCTTATTCTGTAACATAAGCATAACCAAAGAAGTTTGCAAAGTAAAGGATCATCATAAACCCTGATCTCTATAAATGAATTGAACAGGAATTCCTTGTCCATTAGCCACAATACCAGCACCAGCAGTGTTGCAAAAATGGCAAATTGAAAATTCAGGAATACCAAATGTGAATTACAGATAAGTTGAGGATCTCCTGCGGGCCTTATAAACCCTAATTCTTATCTTCCACCCACCATTTGCATTATATTAAACATCATGCAAGCACATAGAAACACCAGAAGATTCAAAGGACCCAATGAAAGTATACTGAAAATAAGTGCAAGACAAAGATATTACCAAATGAGTGCAACAATATTGACTGGTCAAGATTATCGTCATAGCAAGAAGAGTTTTTATGCCATAAAGAAATTCATACTAACATTTTCGTCATTCTTTTTTTATTTTGAATGCCTTCTCAGACCTAATCAGCCAATATCTTGGTCCAATTCTTACAATATCAAAATCTTTTAATGCCTTACTATATATGAAAACTGTTCCAAATCTAAAACCAATATTATATTTCTAGGTTGATTTATAGTGTCATAAATCAAAACATAAATAACTTGGTTATTATTGAGTTAAAAAATGATTAATGATTTATGATCCTGAAAATCAATTTTCCAGGATTTTGATAATATTTCCAAAGGTAGTTTATGCTGAATCATTAAAGATGAAGAAAAACTCCAAATCATTATTAAAAACGAAGATAACAGGAAAAATTTAATTTGGCACAATCAAGACCCAGGTAGTGATTGGCCATCTTTAGCCAGAAAAATGTTAGTAACAAACGAGATCATATTTAATGTTAAAAACATTCTGCAACAAAAGAATTTGAAGACAAGCAATAGGAAGGACAAAAGCACTAATTGGTTATGCTATAAATGGTCAGTACCTGAAAGTGTGAGTTGTTCAAGCAACGAGCAATTCGACAGAACAGAGGCACCATACATCTTTGGAATTCTGCTGGCTGAGTAGCTTCTAGAATTTCCTCTAGCTCAGTGAGGAACATGACTTCCTTTGAACTACTGGTGATGGGCCAGTATTTCAACAAACCCCTTATTACAGTATCTGCAAGCTTGCAGTCTTTTTCCACAAATTGTGCAATGCAGTATGACAACGGCTGATGGTACATTGCCAAGCATTTTGGTTTATGAAGAGGGATTAAAGCATGAACAAGAAACAATTTATGTTCTTCTTTCAGTGGCAAAGCAAACCCGTTAATTATACTTCCCAGTACCTCAAGAAGCTCAGCAATCCCATTAAACTTTTCTGTTTCAAAAACAAAGCGGAAGAAGATATTATTAATAGTTTTCCTAATGAATGGGCGATGTACCATAAATTTTCCATAGATCCGATGTAGGATAGTTTTCAGATATTCCCTCTCCCTTGGATCCTCAGAATCAAAAAGATCTAACAATCTGAGAATAAAAGAGTGGTCAATATATCTCTTTGCTAACTTCGTATCAGTTTCAGGAGATGCAACAAACCTAAGAAGAAACTCATACACAACTTGCAAGTGAGACCATGCAGGGTCCACTAGCGGTTCCTCATCTTCCAGATCGAAGGCTTCTAGAACCTTGTTCTCACGGGACTGTGGATTAAGTGACCTGAATAAGTTTGCAGATACCATCTTAACAATTTCTTGCATGACAGTTTCAGTAAATTTCCCATTTACAGAAGTAACATATTCCACCAGCTCAAGCAATGTCTGTCTTTTGATTTCTTTTTCCTTTACATTCTTGGTTGAGTCAGGGAAGTCAAACACTACACAACACAAATTCAGTTTTCTTATAAACAAGTTTTGCTTCTCAGAGTTCGGAACATCCCTAAAACTTGGCAATGCTTCATAAGGAGTAACTATCCCGTTACCATTACCGTTCACTTTTGAGTTAACAGTGGCAGGAACCTTACTCCCATGGCCATAACCTGAGATGGAAGCAACATCAGGGACAGGAATAGATGCGCTGTTCAAGATAACTGGATCACCAGTGACTACATCAGCAGCTGAATTAAGGGATGGCGTTGATGAAGCCCCAAATTCACGATTTTCAGCTGACTTAGAAGGCTTACGAGGAAGCCTACCAAGTATTTGTTTGATCATAATTTCAAATCTACGTTAATAGGAGCAAACCCTCCAACCAAATTCAGCTATTTTTTCAGCCTTCAGTGTAGTACTCAATGCACCAACAACAGCAACACAATATCCAAGCTTTAACAGTGAGAGAAGCTAAAGCCATAAGCATAACCAAAATCCATTTCCAGCCAACACCTAAATGGACCTGAAGGAGCTGTGCAAATTGAACCCAGAGAGTGATTTAGACAATACACAGAAGCATTAACCAAGCATCAAAGCAGAACCACTTATTCTCAAACATCTTCCTTGCACAGATTAGGGAAGACCCTTTAGCCTATAGAGAAATCTAGCACCTGAATTGACACCTTTTGACCCCAATTCAGAGAGAGGAAACTAAACTGCTACTTTACAAGTGTAAAAGATGTATTTTTATTTCTTGTTTAGAATCATTAGAATTGAATATTGTTAGAGTATCATCAACTCAAGAGAGAGAGTTTTGAAAGCCATACATGCTCACCTCTTCATAAAGTTGCAGCCGAACCCTCAGGTTAATGGCAGTTAAGTGATCTGCTACTGATCCAGAACACCAACGTTGAACTTGATCATTAACATGGTACCAGAATGGAACACAACACACTCGCGTGACAAAAATTAAGTTATTGTGGTTAGTTAAGAGCTTGGATAGTAGTGTAATCGTAGTAGGAGACGGAAGAATGAATCACAGGCGAGAAAAAAGGGAATGTTTTGACTATTTCTTCTTGAAGGAAAGACTTGGAGACAAGGTGAAGAAGAAGGGAGACACAAACCCAGAAAATATCATCCAAAATAAATATTAAAAAAGAAACTGAGAATGAAAGAAACGACCTCCGGGATTTTATTTTTTTTCCTTTTATTCTTTCAAATTGTTAAATAAAAGTACAGAACTTTTAATAAAAAAAAACTATAATGTTAAAAGCATCAAAATTATTTTACATTTTTTTATTTAATTTAAAATATTTAATTAATACATATTTATGAGTAGGTTTTTATTTTAAAAATATTAATTTATTTTTAGTTAACATTTTTATAAAATTAATTTTTCAATTTTTAAAATTTAAAATAATATTACATATTATTGTTAGTTATATTCTTATCTTTATTTAGTTTACTAGTTTGCATATTTATCAACCATTTATAATTATTTATTATTTCCATTGATTGTATCAAATTTTACTACAAATTAAATTATATACATTTTTAGTTAACATTTTTATAAAATTATCCATTTTTAATTTTAAAATTTTAAAATAAAATATTAATTATTATTGTTTTAGTTATATTTTTATCTTTATTTAGTTATTTATTAGTTGTCATAGTTATTAACCATTTATAATTATTTATTTTTTTGACTGATTGTATTAATTTTTACTAAAAATTAAATAATAACAAATATACTATTTAATATTTTTAATTATATATTCTAAAATATATTATTAAAATATTAAATTAATATAAATTTTTAGATATAAAACTTGTGTAATAAAATCTTTCAATAAAAGTTAAAAGAAATGTATATTATGTGTGAATTAATTTATAATTTTTTAAAATGTATATTTCTCTCTTTAAATTTTTTCTATTAAATTTTTATTGAAAGTTTGCATATTTAATACTTATCCTTTATTTGGTATCTATCTTTTTTTTTATTTCTATTAAAATTAATTATTTTATTTATTTATTTATTCTTATATAATATTGATACTAAGATTTGAACTTATATTTGTATAAATCATAAATCTAATTTTTATTAATTAAACTAATCTTCACAACAAAAGATAGAGGTCATGTTTATATTAGACCATGACCCACAATTATTTGTTTTTAGGTTTATAGTAGTTCATCATTATTAGTTTAAAAATAGAAAAGAACAAATTTGGAGTCTAAATAGACAATAGAACACTTTGAAAATTTGTATAAAATAAAAAAGCATCAAAGTCGAAAAAATAAGATGGGCTTTGATTTTAAAAAGTAATTTTTATTTTTATTTTTATTTTTAATTATAAAAATATAATCTTATTTTTATTCTATTTTTTATTTTTATAATTTTATACTGAAAATAATAAAAATAAAAAATAACTAATTTTTATTTTCACAATTTTTCATATAAAATATTAAAAACAAAAAATAAAAAATATTTTCTAAAATCAAACGTTAAAAAAAATTGTACATAATCAGAAAATGGCCACTCCCTAGGACACAACAAAGTAAACCATATTGTTCACCCCAACCACATGAATTCTGTATAAATTTTTGTCAGCAAGATCTTTGGTGAGATGAAGAGTCTCTTAAAATTTGTTGTATATGCGCTTCAATGGAAATGAAAAATTGTGACTCTAAAACCTCATGATCCACCCAAGCCAATTTAGTTTCTAAACCTCATTATAAAAAGAGGTTTTCTATAACCTCTAAAATATTATCATTCTTAACTCTACTTAAAACAGGAAAGAACATGAACACTATTTTTTTAATTTATTGTTTATTGTTATAACACCTAAAATCAATTATGTGCCTTTTGTTCTGACAAACAAAAGGTTAATAACGTAGCTTCGATGAGGTATCCGTGCACAGACATGCCTAGTTGCCGAATTGGAAGGGAAAGACACTTGGACAAGAAAAATCTCAGTGGGCAATAAATTATACATTAATTTCAAATAAATTACATTACTTTATTGGATAAGTTTATTTTGTTCGTATCCTTTACTTAGACTTATTTGATTTCTTTTAGAGTACTAGTCAATCAATTCGTGCAACACGCGGATGTTGTCTCAAAAAGTTTAAAATAGATTCTAAAATGATAATTACTAATCATTTTAATATTTGAAATTATAAAATTAAGATTTTATTCCTTAAACTTTATAATCATGGATTATTTTAGTTCCTCGTGTTAAGATTCATCAAATTATTTGATAGTTATTATAGTTATCGATTAAATTTATTTTTATAATATTATATATATCAAATTGAACAATAATTAAGGATGGTCCGATGGAATTATTCTTTCAGAAGATCAACCAAAATATAAAAACTTGTACTCAAAAGCATCCAATATAATTTAAATTAAAAAACATTTATTTAAACGGAACTAATTCGGAAATTTTTAGCAATTTTCTCTAAATTTATACAGTTAAAAATTCTAAAAAAATCATTTTCTATTTCAATGTAAAGCATGGTCTTGACAAATTTTATTACAGACGAAAAGCTACAAATGTTGAAATTGAAAGTAGTACAAGACGTATTAGTAATTGAGATAATATTTAAATTAGTGTTTATTATTTTTAAAATATGTTAAATTAATTTTTAAAATTTTAAAAATAACAAAAAAAAATTAAGTATTTTTTATTGATTATATCAGTCTTTTTAATTTTTAAAAACTTCGTTATTAATAATAATGTATTCAACTAGATATTGGTGCAAATACTGTCAAATTAAAGTAATTATTATTGTATACTTATTTTTTGTTATCTCTTTTTTTATTTTTCATTATATTATTTATTATATGTTTTACTTTTCTTTCTTATTTTACTGTATTTTAAGGTAGAATCGACTCACTTCAATGACCCTAACATTTTTCCGTCAAGCTATAAACACACGATGAAGGAAACGTATGGGACAACACAAGTGAAAAGGTAAAAGAAAGTTATGCTTGATTTGAAAAATATAAAGAAAAAAAAATAAAAAATAAAATAAAATAAAATAGAAAAATAAATTATTTGAATAAAATAAAAAAATATTAATAGTATAAATTTTAATTTATATATTTAAAAATATAATTTAATTTAAAAAATGAATTTTATTTTATTTTTTATTTTTTTTATAAAAATATATTTAATAAATTTAATAATTTAAAAAATATTTTTTTCTTTTTTTATTTTTTGAATGGAGAAAATATTTTTATAAATTTTATAAAAATTAATTTTTTTTCTTCTATATAAAATAAATACAAATAAACAGAGAAAAAAATAAAATCTATTCAATTTTAAAAAATAAATTTTCTCCTTTTATTTTTTTTTTCAATTCAAACAAGGTAAAAAATGGAATAGAACCACAATACACCCTTCACACACAACACAACGCAAGTTAGTTAAATTAATATACTACTTTATATGGATCATCTTAATTAATAGAACAAATGGGAGACAATGACCCCTCCCCACCAACCCTCCCTCTCTTTATTCTTGTTAGTGCCAATTTTAAGAAGAATAAGATGATTTTCTACACAAAAATATATTTATCTTATTTTCATTTATTTTATTTTTCATGTAGAAGTCTTGGGATAATTTGTTTTTGACCGCATGTATATCATCATTCAACTTAAATTGATGACATTATAGTTTTTAAATACTCAAATTTGATTAGCTTTACAAGTTACAAATAACAACTTAGCACATAGATTTGATGATTTACACGGAAATTTATTTTTTTTATATTATTATTATTATTATTAATACATGTACAGTGAAAATTATTCAAATCAAATTATAAAATTGAGTAAACTTTGATCAAATTTATCATATTATATATATATATATATATAAATGGAGAAACTTATATTGATATAAATCATGTTAAATATTATATTATTTAATAATTATTTTATAATCAATTATAAAATTAAAAGTTTGTGTCATACAGATTATATTTGCAAATTTTGATATTAATATTAAATAAAAGCAATCTAATATAAATTTTTAAAGTATATAAAAAATATTTTAATTATATATTTATAATTATTTAATTTTAAAAAATTAATACAAATAATAAGATAATATATAATTATAATTTAATAATTAAATTAACAAAAATTATATATTATGTAAAATTAATCATATAATATTTGATATAACATACCATAATATAAATGTATATAAAATAAAAAATTGTATTTTATAAATAATATTTTATATTTTTAATTTATTATTTTTATATTTTTAACATTATATCAAGTGGAATGCAAGTTTCTATTTTTAATGGTATATGTTAAATGAATAAATTTATAAACTGTTCTTTTATTTGATTAAGGTTACACAAATTAATTTTTTATATTTTTAAATTATTATACTAATTTTTAATATTATTTATCACTCATTAATTTAGTTCAAAAATTTATTTTCATCAATAAAAAATTGAATTGTTACATTAAATAACATAAAATTATTGCAAATATTAAACAATAACATTTTAGGTAAAGAAAATAGTTTTATCAAAATGTTGAATTGACAGTGATTTCTAATAGTATTTTTTTTTCGTATCCATTTTTTTTGCCTTTGATCTTTCTCTTATTTTGTGGTTCTTCTTCCTTACTTTAGTTGAAAATGTCAATGAATGATTTTTATTATATTGTCTATGGCCAACAACATATAGAGAAAGAAAAATGAGAGTGATTATTTAATATCCTTGCATCCACAAAATTAAGAAATAAATGTATATAATGTTATTGCATGTTGAAAGTGATTTTTAAGGTTCATGGTTTAAAATTAAATCCTAATAAACTATATTATGAATGTCTCAATTTGAAGGTGTTTTTTTTATTTTTTTTAGTATGTCCATTGTTGGTTATGAAAGCTACTAACTTAAAATTGAATGTGAATGTGAATGATCAATACTTTCTTCTTTGTGTGTGGTTTGATAATGGTATTGGTGCACAAGACAACTTAAGTGATAATAAAGCAACATTCATGATCATTGCAACATCTAAGAATGGAAAACGAAGAAGGAATGAGTAAAACAAGCCTAGTAATTTAGACGATAAATTAAAAGATTAAATATGTCAATAATGTTGTTGGATTTATGTTAAAGTATTGTTGAAAAATTAGGTAGGTGTAGTTTAGTTTAGCTTCTCAAACTATGAAATTATTGTTTTGTTTAAGGTTAATGATGGTAAAATTCTAATGTCATGTAATGATCGGTATTAATGAAATTTGAGTAAAATCTAATTTTTCTTAGAGTTGGTGATATAGACATTAATGGCTTGTTAAAGGCAAAATGAGAAGGAAACATAATATACAAGCATAATTTCACATAAACATAACTACAAAATTCAAGAGGTTGATGGTGTATAAAAAAAAATTATAGTTTTTCTTTAAATTTCAATGTGAAACATAAAGACTAATATGCTACTTGCATTTATCACTGTGCAGAAGTTGACATCCTTGTAAGGATCAAGAAAATCAAAACAAATACAAAGAAAAATTTACAACTTTTTAAAATATTTTATAAAAATAATGATTTAGTGATTTAGTGCAATGAAAGCATTTAATTAGTTAGTCTTTGTCATGTTAACAAAGACACAAAAATTTTCAATAACTGGTTGTTGAAAATCAAATAGAAGATTGAAAGTGTGACCCAATCTTTTTAAGTTTATCCCACATGTCTAAAAGGTGTTATTGTGATCTAAGTAAAACTCACTAAGAACAAACAACGTAGTTTTACAAATTGACATAAGATTAAGCACAATCAAAATATATAAATTATTATTTAATATAACATTGACATAAGTAAAATATAAAATATCTATTCTATGTCCAAAATACATCTATATACAATCCAAATATCCAAAAATCTATTGTATAATTGTATAATTCAAAAGGTTTTACACCTCAAGCTAAGGGTTAACATAAATTGCTTAGCATCAAAAGAGTCCTCCATATTTTATTTAGGTGAGTTTATTCTTGGATTTTTTTAGGTAAGGTTACCTCATTTGGAATAAATCCATATATTAAACTTTACTTGTTGGTCTTCCTAATAAAATATTCATGTGAATGAACATAAATTTAGTCATGATATATTTGTAATATACATTCATCTCTTTTTATTTTTTAGCAACTTCCATTATATTTAACAAATTAGCATTACACTTCAAACTTCTCAAACCATCACCAGTTTTTTTTTAAGATTCAACCAAAACATATTTACTAATGGTTATATTCTAATTCCCTGCTGAATTATAAATAAAAACATCCAGCATATCCTTATCATAACCAAATAATATTTTTACTTTGTCCCAGTTATACATCTTCCTTCCCCTTTCATTTTCCACAAAATTACTTCTACAGTGGATGCTAACCAATATCAGCTACATACACATTCAACAAATAAAAAATTAAATGATTAATTTAATACAATTATTTAAATAATTTAACAAATAAGTAAAATGTTATTAATGTATTGTCTAAATCTATAATTGCAGCTTATGGATGAATTATATTGCAATTGACAATAAGAGACCATCGCTATATCCTAAGATTTATCAGGTCTATACAAATAAATATGAAGGGACCATACATTCCAAAATTCAACATTTGGCCCATACCAAAATCTTATATTCCAAAAAGGAAAACTTGGTCAAATGTTGTATAATGCACTAACCCTTTATTCTAAAAAAATTCTAACCCTATAAAAAATTAAAACATAAATCAGCTGATAAAAGATTTACAATGTCAATAATTAAGGTTCAATATTTGTTACTCTATTTTAGCCAACACTTCTCCAAGCTTCTAGAGTAAATTTCCTTGAATATTGTCGCTGTTTTTAGCTTAATTAAAGAGAACCATCAAACCCTTCCATAACACCTACGTTTCCTTTTTTCAATGGTTTTTTCAACAAAGCAAATAAACAATGCCATCTAAAAGTACTTATTTTTTTCAAACCTCAACCTTTAATGTCAACAATAATTTCACATGTCATTTAAGGTAGATAATAGCAAGAACTAACAAAGTAATTTTAAAGTGTAAAAAAGTTTTTTTTTTATCTTAAATAAGTAAGAAATTAACTTATAAATTTATTCAATATTATTTAGAGATATACTTTTTATCATTTAATTATGATTATTGTGACTATGTTGTAATTTTTTTTAAAAATTAATATTTTTATTTGGAATAAGCATAGATATATTTTTTCTATATAAAAACACAAACATTGTTCTAATAATCATACATATATAATGTATGTATATAATTTATTCTTGTTTTTATGAGTTGGATTAAGTAGTGTATATATAAAAAAGTTATTGTCCTTTTATCAATAAGATAATTTTTTAAGTTTTTTAAAACGGAATACTCAATTAAGCAAATTTGACATTGATAAAATTAGTGATAGAAGATACATAATTGAATTATTTTTATTTTTAACTTTTCTTTATACATAAATAGCTGATGTCAATTAAAAAAAATTATAGGCATATTTTAAAAAATATTTTATTGAAAAAAAAAGTCTATTATGATAATTTTATATCTTATAAAAAATTAGTTTTATTAGATAATAATTATTCTTGATATTACATAAAAAACGGACTTTGACATTAATTAAAAAAATTATAATATTTAATTTAAAAGTAATTTATATTAAAATTATTGTATTTATATATATTTTATAAAATATAAATTTAATAAATTCAATTGTTGAATAATATGATACTAATATAATAATTATGCATACAAAAATTTTAAAAATATTCAAATTTATAAATATAAACTTTAGTTGATATTTATTTTTATTTTTAAAAAATATATTATACATCAAATTGATGTTATTTAATAAAGTACCACATAGTTATTTTACTTTGTAATCTTAATTAATATAAAAAAATTAAAAATATTATATTAACATTTTTTGATATTTATAAAAAAATTTGATATTTTTTCATTTTATACAAACCTTCTTTATTTTATATAAAAATGTAACATCATATATTTTTATCCATTATTAGAGATGAAAGTAGATCGAGTCGAGTTAGATTTTGAGTGTTTAAACTTAACTTATTTAAAAAATTTGAGGCATGAGTTTGGTTTGTTACTGTTAAAAGTTTTTTTTCTGTCAAAGTCTGATCTGATTTAAAGCCTACTAAATATGTATTCAAAAAAGTCAATAAATAAATTTAAACCCTATATAAATAATTGATTAAAAAGACTTATAAGCTTACCATTTATAAGATAAAAATGTTATTAAATAGGTTTAATATATATATATATATATTATATAAATAAAATATATTAAAATAATATATAATATATAAATATAAATAGGTTTCTAAATATATTAGATAATTTTTTTTATAAGTTATAAGCCTAAATCTTTGTTTATGTAAAAAAAATTTTAAATAAGTCTAAACCTAATTGTTTATTAAATAAGTCTAGATAAAGTAGAATGATCATGTCAGACGACCTTATTTATTTTTATCTCTATCTATTATATAACTGTACACAAATTTATTTTTTAATAAATAAAAAAATATCAAAGATTTTTTTATGAATATCAAAAATATCAATATAATTTATCTAATTTTTAATTTGATAATTTGATTTAAAAAATCAAATAATTATAATATAAATTATTTTTATATTAAATTTATTTTTATATATATATATAAATTGAAATTTATTAAATATTAAATTCAATATTTATATTAATTTAATAAATTTTTTATATAATAAAATTTATTAATTTTATTGTTAACTAATTTTTTTTCAAATAAATAATGTTTATAAAAATTTATATAAAATAAAATTTAATAAATATTTTATTATATCATTTTTTAATATGTAATATATTATTTAAATATTAATACTTGAATAATATATTTATAAAAATTTAAGTTTTGATATATAATTACAAAATATTATTATACATTTAACAATTATATTAATAAAATTAAATTAATATAAATATTAAATTTAACCAATACTCTCAACGGACGATTATACAATATATGTATTATCATAAATTAAAACATGACACATTAATTTCTTCCTACTATATAAAAATGTAAATATTTCAAAATAGGGGAAAAAATAAAAGACAGAAAGGAGGCAAGTCACCAAGAAGGAAAACCTCGCGGCCAAAGCCAACCCGACCCATCTTCTTTCCAGACGGAACCACACACAACACAAATGCAAGTCGAGGGGTGTGGCGGACGCTGAGTCTGTTGACACGATCCATTCCAGAGATTTGATTTGCCTGAAACCTAACATAATGGCTCCGAAGCCCAAAACGGCGTCGTCGCAACCCGCTCCTCCCCCTCCGCTCGAAGATCTGTTCACCACGCTCAACAGGCACATCCAGGCCTCCGCATTCGACAATGCTGTCAAACTCACAGATCAGAGTCCGTTAATTTCACTTTTCTTCTTAAACGCCTTCGTTTCATTATTTTCTTTGCGTTTCATCCCTAACTAAAACTCGTTTGCATCGCAGTTCTCGCCATTGCTCCCGATGACGAGGACGCGCTCCGATGCAAGGTCGTCGCTCTGATCAAAGATGACCGCGTCGATGACGCGCTCTCCGCCATTCAATCCTCTCGGAGGCCGCTCGATGATTTTCATTTCCTTAAGGCACGTCAATTTCCACTTTTCCGTTGTTTTTTCATTGGTTAGTTATGGAAATTGAGAACCAGGGCTGCGGATGTGATTATTGTTTTGAATTTTGTAGATTTCAAATGTGTATGTGTGTGTTTAGAGATTAAGGATTGAATTATGGGTTAGAAAAGCTGGTTGCAGTTCAATAAAGATGGAATTTCTGGATACTGGATGGAAATGGCAAGAAGCATGTTAATAAGAACCGAGGATTTTAGGTTACTGGAGATAGAAAGCTTTTACAGTTAGAAAGGAAAGAGTAAAGAGAGTGATAATGCAGATTATCCTTTAGTGTGATAGTGTGAATATTGTGACGGCCAAGAAAAACTTAGGAAGAAAGCAGGGAAGAGCTGTAGGCTGCATACCTTGCAATAAAACTCAAACATGCAAGTTGTTATTAATTTATTATTGAATCTCCGAAGTCTGAACTTTCAATTTTTGACTTGTTTATGAACCTGAAGTTATTTTGCTGCTATATGTGGGAGTGGGACTTGAACCACTTTTTTTCCAACTAGTGTTTGTTATTTGGATACTTTGATGATTGAAATTACAAATGAGTGAACTTGATACTAAAGAAAAGGTAGATTGATTTTTTTGGTGATTTGTATTTTTTGCATGTTCTAGATTGATGTATGTGTTTTACATTTATCTGGACAACTTAAATTGGTTATATGAATTTTTGTTTCAATATGTCACTGTGTCAGTATAGTTTGTTCATATTCTTTGTATATATCCAAGGCCATTTACAGGCTCCACTGCTTTTAAAAGAAAGCCATACAGACTCCATTGTTTTGTAAGGTTCATATGCTCAAGCATTTACATATTTCATAGAAAACATGGTTAGAGTTCATCTTACAATTGCTTTGTACATGACCTAATGGAACATGTAAATGCTTACCATTGATTGTTGTTTTTTACTTTGTTGTTTCTAAATAGGCATACTGCTTATACAGACAAAACAAGTTGAACGATGCTTTGGAGTCTTTGAAAAGACAAGAGAGAAATGATGAAACTATGCTTCTGGAATCTCAGATATTGTATCGTCTTGGGAAAATGGATGCTTGCTTAGATATCTATCAGAAGCTCCAAAAATCCAAGATTGATAGCTTGGAAATAAATTCTGTTGCTGCCCTAGTTATGGGTGGCAGGTCTTCTGAAGTTCAAGGAATGCTGGATTCACTACGGGTTAAAGCAACAAGCAGCTTTGAATTGGCCTACAATACTGCTTGTTCTTTAATTGAAAGGAAGAAGTACACTGATGCTGAACAACTCTTGTTGTCAGGCCGAAGGTGATATGCTATTTTTATTATGGAAACCATGATATTGAACAAATTTACCTGCATTTTTCAAGGGTAATATATAATATTATAGTATAATAACAATCTTTACGTTTTATCTCTGTGATATGTGTGGTATGTTTCAGTTGCTAGATACTATATCTACAGCACTTCATGATCATGACTTGCAAACTCTAGAGCTTTGTGTAGAAGTTTTATGCACTTGCAAGTATGATACAAACTTGGATCATTTAATCTTTGACCAATAGTAATAGGTTCTTCATGTCAGGAATCAAGTGTGATTTGAATGGGGTGAGTAAAGGTCTCCCATGTTGGAAAAACATTGACGAAGTGAGGTCCATATAAAGTAAAAAGATCCATGAATATAATGCATCATGGTTTTGGGTTGAGACATGGTGTCAAGTCTACTAGTGTGATCTTTGTAAGCCCAATGAATTCAGATCTCCCTGGTGTTTCCGGAATCTGGACTTCTTTGACCCTAACAAGTGCTATTAGAGCTGATGGTTTGAGTTGGAGAAGGATTGGAGAAACAGTAGGTTATGATAAAAGGTGTTACAAGTCATGTGACTTGGTGTGGGGAAGAGTGGTAGCACATTGGTCAAGATGTGATTCTTGTTAAAAATGGACTTGGTGCTCTGTAAAGGCCATTGACTGTTGAGTACTGGAGCAAAGTTCTAATAGGCTTGTCAAAAGCATCAGGTGTAAAGGTTGGGAAGCCAATAAAGATGGCAGATATTGTGTGGGGATAAACAAAAATTGTGGTCATACACATGTTCATTGCCAGAGATGTTCAAATTAGGTTGAGCCATGGTTATGATTGATTCAGATTATGTGTATCTGGTAAGCATGGAAAGATCATTAGTATTTATTTTCTTGTTTGTGATTTTTGACAGATAAGATTCTGACTGCCATTCAAGGAGGTTGGTTCTTGATTAGGTTTGGATTGAGGTGGAGCTGTTATAAATTTTCCAAGGTGACAAGACATTCACCATGTATTTTGATTAGGGTTAGTTTTGTTTATGGTTATCTTTATTAAGTATTGTGGGTGATTTAGGAAATCTAAAGGATTTGGGAGAATCTGAAGAATCTTTGAAACTAGGATCCTTGATAATTTGTTTAATTTTTATACGTTATTGTTTGATGTATGTGTTTTCCATTTCCCCAGGTGACAAGACATTCACCAATGTTGAGATTTATTGAGAAATTAATTGGTTCATCTATTTTCATTGGGGTTAGTTTTGTTTATGGTTGTTCTTATCAAGTATTGTTGGTGATTTAGGAAACTAAAGGATTTGAGAGAATCTGAAGGATCATTGAAATTTGAATCCTTGATTATTTGTTTATATTTTGTAAGTTATTGCTTGATGTATGTGTTTTCCAATTCCCTGGTAAACTTAAATTAGTTGTATTAGTTGTGAATTGTGATAGACCTCTTCTAATAAGATGTATGTGAGGAAGGCTAGAAACATGGGCAATGATTTGGGTCAAGGGTACAAAAAGAGCAGGATGGGAAATATTCAAGTTAATGACCTGCAGCATAATCATCTACCTACGCTGCAGTTGGAGATGGGTCAGAGGGAGAATTCAGTTGGGATGAGTGGGGATAAATGTGAGGAGGGAAGAGAATAAGGGGATGGACTTATTCAGTAAGGAATTGTGGTCTTAGGGAAGGAAGGAACCAAACCCTAGGAGTTCTGCAGTTTTTCTATCTTAATTTTCTTCTTTAATGAGTGTGAGAGTGATGAACCTTTGATCCTTATCTCTGCAATTGGGGAATATATCCTTATTCTTCCTAACAAATCAGTAGCAGAGCTCTGATCTGGGAGTTGTGGTACTGGATTCAAAGAATAAAAAAATGGAGAAGCATTGGGAGGTTGAAATTTTGAAAATTATCTCAAGACTTTTGGGTGTTGAAGGAAGGATTTGAGACACTGAAGGATCTCTGGAAATCTACTAGTTATTGTATATCCGTTATGAAACCTAGAGACTGTAAGCCTAGGTTATAAAAATCAATGGCCTAGTTATGTGAGTGAGAGGTTCACAGGTTATGACCTATGACTATGAGAGAGATTGTACAAGGGGCTTTGGGTTTGAGTTTGGTTTTAAATTGGTGATATTTCTTATACTGTTTTATCTCATCGTGAAATTGTTTTGTTCTCTGTTCTAGGCAGGTGCACATAGGCATTTGACTAGCTGAATTGAATTCTTGCGTTTTTGCGTTAATATTGTCATCTGTTAATTTATTCTTATTGGCATTTTGGACTCCTCTTAATGGCCTAATATATTAATCACATTCTATGTATTGTGGTTTTGGATTTTCTGGTGTAATTAGATTGGCTGCAGATACATTTTGTGTACTCTGCATGCTTGCTTCAGTGACTATAAGTTCTGTTACGCGTAAGAAAATGTGCTGTGGTATTGTGTCCTCTGCCCAGTTCTAAACCTGTTTAAGTCTTGAGTGCCGACAGGTAAGCTATAGGAGTATAGCTAAGGTGCTAATGAGGTTCACTTTTCAAACAATCTCATTCATGTTCCCATCATAGGCATCAATGGTTCATTGAATGTGGATAGATATCTTTTTGTTGACACTTATATGAGATGGTCTAAGAGTGTTTCTTGTTTGGATCCTGAGATGGCATGTGCATGGTGTTGGAAATGTGTGACTACTGTGAATTCTATGCTAATGCTATATTATAGGGAAGATAAAATGATAAACAAGTTTAGGTAGGCAAATTTCTGAATAAAAACGGTTTCACTGTTGATTTTCAGCTAGATATGCAAAGACTTCATTGATAATGCGTTTATGGAATCCCTTTTGTAGGGCCTTGTGCAACAGTGATGCACAAAGCTATCTGCTATAGCTATGTACCAAATTCAGTGGCTTTATTTTATTAGGCACAAGAAATGAGACACAATCTGAATTTCAGAGTTGATTGTTTTAATTAAATATTGCTTTGAAGTTATTGTTTTGTTTGTTACTTATCTCTTAGTGGTCTTTACTTCAATAATTAATAACCTATTAAGTTATGCCATATACTTACGATTATTTTGAATCAGAATTGGTCAAGAGATCCTGATGGAAGATAACTTGCCTGATGATGAGATAGAAATTGAATTGTCTCCTATAGCTGTACAGTTAGCCTATGTCCAGCAGGTAATAGTTCTGATTTATCAAAAAATTATTTCTCCTTCAAGCAAGTATTGTATTTTTCAAAAGTCAGAAATATGAATGTCATCCATGAACAGCTTCTTGGGCGTAAGCAAGATGCTATTGAAGCTTATGCAGACATAATTAAACGAGATATGGCAGATGAATCATCAATTGCAGTGGCAGTGAACAATCTTGTTTCACTGAAAGGTCCAAAAGATGTTTCTGATAGCCTAAGGAAACTTGATCGACTAAAGGAGAAAGAGGCTCAGGGCTTTTGCCTAGCTCGAGGACTGGACTTGAAACTTTCCGCGAAAGAAAAGGAAGCAATATATGCAAATAGAGTTCTTTTACTTCTTCATGCCAATAAGATTAACCAGGTCTTTCTTTCTTTGTCTTGTCCTCCTTTTTGAATCATCTATTATTTGTCTTTAGTTCTTTTCTTTCAAACTTGGCAAGGGAGCATACTGTTGATGATTACTGTTCTATTAAAATTTTTAGGCGCAAGAACTTGTTTCTAGATTGCCAGACATGTTTCCAGAAAGTGTGATACCAGTATTGCTGCAAGCTGCGTTGTTGGTGAGAGAGAACAAAGCTGGAAGGGCTGAAGAAATACTGGCACAATTTGCTGGTAAGTTCCCTGAGAAGTCCAAGGTTGTTTACTTGGCCAGGGCTCAGGTGGCTGCTGCCGCTGGTCATCCACATATTGCAGCAGATTCTTTGGCTAAGATATCAGATATCCAACACATGCCTGCTACTGTTGCCACCCTTGTGTCTTTAAAAGAGCGAGCTGGTGACATTGATGGTGCAACTGCTGTGCTTGACTCTGCTACTAAATGGTGGTCTAATGCTATGACTGAGGACAATAAGCTTAACATTATAATGCAAGAGGCTGCTTCATTCAAGCTCAGGCATGGCAAGGAAGAGGATGCTGCTCAACTCTATGAGGAGCTCGTTAAAAGCCAGGGAAGCATAGAGGCACTTGTTGGGCTGGTAACAACAGTTGCCCGGGTGGATGTTGTTAAGGCAGAGCTTTATGAAAAGCAACTGAAGACCTTGCCTGGTTTAAAGGGAATTGATGTGGATAGCTTGGAGCGTTCTTCTGGCGTGAAACAAGTTGAGGGTCCTTCTCATGTTGGTGTCACTGAAACATACGAGGAAGGAAAGAATAAGACAAAAGCTAAGAAAAAGAGAAAGAGAAAGCCAAGGTATCCTAAAGGGTTTGACCCTGCAAATCCAGGTCCTCCTCCAGATCCAGAAAGGTGGCTTCCCAAGCGGGAGAGATCAACTTATAGGCCCAAGAGGAAGGACAAAAGAGCTGCTCAAGTGAGAGGCTCTCAGGGTGCTGTAGCTAGAGAAAAGCATGATGCCGGTGCCTCGTCCAATTCAAATCCGAAATCAAACCAGGGAACTGCCTCTAAAGGGGCTACGCAGAATGCAGTTTCTGAGCATAGCAAACCGTCATCCAAATCAAGAAAGAAGTCTAGGAATTAAATTGGAAATAGGATTTATGATTTTAAATAACTTTTTTTTTCTTTTTTCTGACAATTGGTTAATGCTGCTTTCAACGACTAAGCTGAGGGATCAATTTCATACACTAAATGGGTTCAATTTCCAAACCGTCAGTTTTAGTTCGAGCAATGATTGTATCTGTTAGGTGCCTTGTTTGAGTTTCTGGGATTCATGGAAGTATCACTTTGTTGCTAAATGCCTATGATTATTTCCTTGGATTTGGATGTGTTCTTTTCCGATTATTATCTAATTATATATTAACAAAGGATGTTGTTAACAATTGCTTTAAAGAGATTTGTAAAGAAACCAATGAATGGTTTTTTTATTAATAATCTTTTTTTGAAGAAAAACAATAAAGCAAGCGTATCTTGTCGGACAGAATATTCAAACTGATAGCACTTTGTGCTTCCACCCATAGTATGTACGTGTCACTTCCAAGCACTCTTATTAGCTAACCAGTCGGCACAGTGATTTGCTTCACTTACCTTGTTTGGTAAAGATAAGATGGAAAAGAGAAAAAAAAATTATTTTCTGAAGTTTGAACAAATTTTATTTTATTTTTATTTCTGTTTGAATTTAGAAATTAAAATCTGTTGAACTCAATATTTTTTTTCATTATAGATGAAATAATAAGACATTTCTCTTCTTAGATGATAAAACGAAGAAATTTTATTAATTTTACATTTTTAAAATTTTTAAATATATAAATAAAAATAAAAAAATAAATTTTTCATCAATATAACACTATAATAAAAAAAATATTTTTTAAAATTTATATTTATAATATTTTTTTCCTTTTTTTTTTCAAACAATGAATGAGAATTTTTTTTCTTTTTCTTTCTCTTCTACTTTTATCAATCCAACCAACTTATTTTCCTATCTTATTTTCACTTCATTTCTTATTTCTAAATTCTTTCTTTCCTATTATTTCATATAAAATATCAAGGTTCGTCCGAACACCCCCATCTAGTTCATTTGCATGAGAATCTGAATGTTCCTAACAATGCCTTCAAATTTGTGGCCACAATTTTCATTCTTAACTATAGCCATCATGGAGTAGGAATGACATATTATGTTACAACAATTCTTGTCCCAAGTCAATTTCAGCCCCAAAAACATGGCCATGAGTTCTGCTTAAAGATTTGTGGTCAAACCGATAAATCTCCATGGTGATTCCTAAGAATGCCACCTACGCCAGATCTTCCTAAGTTCCCGAAAGAGCTGCCATCGATGTCGAGCTTTACATAATCTTCTGCAGAGGGTCGCCATAGCTACTTGTCTCGTTCTCGGCATTGACTCCCAGAGCTAGCATTAGCTATATCATCCTGAAATAATAGGAGTGTATTAGAAAGACTGAATGTTACACTTTTTTTATACAATTTGTTTAATTGGTTAATGTTCTACATTAATAAAATATTTAAATATTTTAATAATGTATTAATAAGTTATAGCGGAATGTCATATTGATAGTTTGTCTTATATTCTTTTAAAAAAATTTATATTGATTTTCTTGATGCTTTGTAGAGAACTATTAGATAAAAAAAATTTAATTTTGGAAAAATACAAAATATTTAATATTTTTTCATTTAATAATTGATAGAATTATTATTAAGTGTTATAAGGTTTTTTAAATTATTCTTGTCAAATACGCTCTTTGTAATACATCTAGGAAGCATGCACCATATGTTAATATAATGCTAACAACGTATTTTTTTATGTGATTAGTTTACAGTATTTAAATCATGTAGCTCTCACTATAATTTTAAACCACGGTCATAAAGGTACATTAAAAAATAATGCTTCTAAATTTCCTGCATTATGTTATTTACGAGAGAGTAATTTCCTGTGTTCTTTCTCTTGTCCGGATTAAATTAAATAAGGTAGAAGATTAAATAAACTTTCTACGTTACGTAGCTCTATGTTGTTTATTGAATTTTTAAAGCTAAGCTATAAGTTCCGAATAAATTGGTAGATTGGAGTATTGCTTGTTTAAGCAGTGATTTAAATAAGCAATTTTTATTTTAAAGATGATATGTATGTGTGAGATTCATGTAAAAGTTAAGCAATTCTCTAACATTAATATTGTTAAGATGAATTCAAAAAGATTCCCCCAAACTAATCACTGAATTTTTTGAGCTCGTAAACATCTTACAAGAATCTTATGATCTTATCTTATTATATTTCCCAAGACAATGTTATTATGATGGATGTAGAGTAAGAAAAAAGAATAAAAAAGACTTAGTTAATTTAAAAAAAAAAAATTGTCAATCTTCTAATAAAAGAAGAGAATGAAGATTTTTATAAACTCTTCCAAACTATCTCTTACACATTTTTTTTTAATTATCCCATGTCCTGGAATTTCGGAGAACAAATATAAATATACTAGGTTAGTTAATTTTTTTCCCTCTAAAATAGGGTAAGATCGTAACTTTATGTCATTATTGTTTATTTTAATTTAGCTAATCAATATTGTGAATTAATGATTGAGATACCAAAATGGATCAATATGATGTCTATCCCAAATTAACAATCCAACGTAGTGTTTGTTGGACTTTGAAGATCTAAGTCTAAAGTTAATTTAATTCAACCTAGCTTAAAAATGAATCGACTCATGTAGGTCAGTTACAGAAAAGGTTGCGCAGCTTATTGGATTTGGGGTAGATCGAGTTTTTTATTTATAAATTTTTGTTTCGTATTTATTATGACTAAAATTTTTTATTAGGTTAGATTCTCACATTAAACTTAAGGAATGGTAAACAAAAAATTTTAAGGTTAAAAAATATTTGTGATAAGTTTTATAGGTTATAAATAATATATATATATATATATATATATATATATATATATATATATATATATTAACATAGGAATATGGTAATGTTTTAATATATTGTAGTAAATAATTAAATAGTTTTTATAGATGTTATAAATATATGTTGATTATTATATTATTTATATAGTTAAAAAATCTTTTTTTTTAAATTGTGCTTATGAACTAAGTCCATTTGACTTGTAATCGGCAATGAACAAAGTTAATAAAATTTTAGAACGTAACTTAATTAACTTAATTATTTGGACTAACCTAATCTAAAAATTTGTTGTTATAAATTTTAGGTGTGATCATTTTCACCTTAACGTATCTCTTAAGTTTTTGTTTAATAAGTGTTTAATTTGTTATAAATATATCATTCATTCCTTTATCATTTTTAATTATTACAAAGAGTTAAAAGAAAAACTAGATCATAATCATTTATTTGTATCAAAATATTGATTGATCAGTGATATAGGATTTATAAAAAATTATATCATTTTTAAAGTTTTAATTATAGTTTTAATATTTTTAATTAACTTATTTGTAATTTTAATTTTTTAAGGTCTTTTTTTAATAATTCTAGTATCTTTATTTAAAAATTTAGTAAATTTGATCTTTTATTATTTTTTCCAAATTAAATCCCTCATATTACTTTTTTTATCTATGATTTGGAGGATTTTATAATGGTATTAGAATAATAAATACTTTTAAAAATTTAAGTGAAAATTTTTGTAAAAATTGGATAAATTTTTTTTTTTAAATATGAGCTTAGAATTTAGAAAGGAGAAAATTTAAGAATTTTCTTTTATTCTAGGTGAAATTTAATGTTTTTGTTAGTAAATTATACATATAAAAATAATTTATTCAATTTAATTTATAGAAATTTTAAGTAAAAATAAAGAATTATAAAATTTTAAACAAAAAATTGACGAGAGATCAACTTTATTTTTTAAAAGTAGAAAGATAAAAAATGTTTTAAAAATATAAATTAAAATTACACATAAATGAAACTGTACAGATAAAAATATAATTAATTTTTTGAGAAAATAAAAGATAAAAAAGGATATTTTATAAACTATTTTATATCTACAAAAATATAAAAATAAATAATAAAAATGCAATTAAAAGATAAAATAAAATAAATATTCTTAACAAAATGACATTTTATACTTAAGAAAAAGTATAAAAATAAAAATAGACCTTCATCGTATTTTCGTTCATTATTCATATTTTACACTTTTGAGAATAATTTGTCTTATTTAATCAATTGGTATTATTTTCAATACTTATTAAAAGTAAATTATAATTAAAAATAGAAATAATTAAGGTAGTAACTAATTTTTCTATTGGAGAAGAGGTTAGAATAATATAAATTTCATCTTAAAAAATATTATTTTAGTAAAAAAAAAATTAATATACAAATTTGTTTTTTTATGCTGAAAAAAATAGTTCAATTTATTTATTAATATCTTTGAATATTCAAAATGACAAAAATATATTTATAAAATAAAGTATAATTTTCTTTATTAATATGTATAACTATTTTCATACAATTAGTAAAACAAAAAATATTATGATAACTATCATATTAAATCATGGTCAAGTAAAAAATAAGATAAAAAATTCAACCTTAATATTATTTGTATGACTAATATTATTAAGAAAACATATCACTAAAGAATAAGAAGAATTTTAAATTAGACATCAATATCAAGATTTTCACGAATACTCTTGTCAACATTGAAAATAACTGATCATTCTAAATATGTCATTCACTTTATACAGGTGCATTGCAACCTTGTGTGGTTGATAAGAAATTTTACCTTTTTTAAAATTTTTAAATTCTTTTAATTGAATATTTATTTTGCATTTTTCATACATTTTATAGAATAGAAATAAATAAAATTTTATTAAAAAAAATATTTTTTTTAATTCAAAAGGTTGAATTATTGAATTATTTAAAAGATGATATATATCATACTTTATAAAATTTTAAATTTTTTTCTCAATAAAGATATTTATTATAAAAAATTATTTTAATATTTTTTTAACATCTTATTACAGTGTTATTAGTGCATAGACGGTGAATACATCAAATTTTATTACAAAAAATTGGTTTTTTGTAAATAAACAAAATAAGAACTTATTTTTTCCAAAAACTCATATTTTAATCCACATGGAGGGTTAGTTTAAGATCTCTCTGAATAAAACAAACAAGATTATCCATCTAAAGATTATATCTTTCATTTAAGTTACTATTTCACATCAAAACATCATATTAAGTTAACATAATTATTTGAGAAGTAAAAGGTGTAAAAATCATATCAATATTCTATTGGAACATTCCAAACATCTTTAATGAGAATATCGAAATCATGAATATAAATGTAAGAAATTGATTTCACTAAAAATCTAATTGGGGTAATTAATTATACCCAAAAGACATTATCACTTGAAATAATACGGAACATAAAATTTCTTTTAACTCTTATAATTCTTTTTGAATGGAAACCCAAACAAAACATTTTATTTTATCGTCTTTGTGAAGAATGTTACCCCTTGTGTAATATTTATGAAGAATTATTTGAATCCAAAATTTATCATTGCAATGAAATAATTTCCAAATCAATTTTCCAATAAGAAAATATTAGTATTATACAATTTTAACATTTCAAGACTCCAACATGTTTTAGATTAGTGACTTTTGACTATGTTTTCATATGAATATCTTTTTCACTGTGTTAGAATCAATTCTGTTACAAACTAAAAAAGGAAACCAACAAATAGTGAAAATCATCAAAGATGCAAACAAAGTCTCCCTATCTTATCAAGGAGATTTTTTCGACTTACAAATCTGTAATTGACTCAATCAATAATAAAATTCAAATAATTCTTTACTATTCGTTAGATGATTGGATCATAAGAAATCTTAAATATCTTTCAATATTAAGGTGAAATAGATAGAAGAAATATTTATAAATTTTTCCTTCTTAGTTCATGGGATATGTTAAAAAAAAAACAGGCATTGACATGTAGAGATTAATCTTAAGTCGAGTCACTTTACCAAGCATATTAGTGATTATACAAATATGAAAAAAAAAAATTCTTAAAACAAAGAAGTACCTGTAAATAAGATGAGAAATATAAGAACCATTTCTATTTACTTGGATAACCAACTTCTTTTATTCATCATCTCATTAATGGAAAGTACAAGTTCAAATTACAGACAGAGAACATGACATTAGATTACTTTATCTTAATTTTTTATTAGGAACAAAATTAAGCAATTTTTTCTTATTCTAAATAAGGTTGAGAGAAATAGAAGAAACACAATCCCTCAGCGACAAAAATATGCCTAATGAGATTTTACATATTATCTTCAATAGTATTTTAAAATCTTTAAAAGAAAATAACCTAAAAACCATCCATATTGATTTTGTAAGGTTTCGTAGAATTAAGAATTGCAAACACATTTTCTTTTAAGATACTTTGTACAAGGTTATTCATGTCTTTTTGTGATAAATTAAGAACATTGTAAATTAAAAGATAATGAATATTAATATTTATAAAAAAACAAACAAAATATTTAAAAAATTTAATAACTTCTTTATTTAAAAAATTATCATCAATACCATTTAAAAAATGAAATTGATAAATTTTATTTTTCCTTCTTCTAAATAATTGTATGAGCAAGAAAAAAAAATGTATATTCTTATCATCATATTGAATATTTTTTTTTTGAATTTTTAAAATAAAAAACTTTTGTTGTAAATTTTTTTAATACGATAATAATTCACGTTGAAGTATCTATAAAAAATTATATTTAAATTTACATCATTTTTAAATTTTTTTTAATTTTCTCTTAATTAATAATTTTTTTATTTAAATAATATAATAAAAAAATTATTAAAAATAAGAAACTTGTGTTCTAAAATAAAAAAATTATTAATCTTGATAATTTATCATAGTTGTAGATTCAAATTTATTATTCTAATTTTCACATAAAATCAACATCATTTAGTTTGTAAAAATATTATTTTTATTTTCTAATTTTACTTTTAGTTAAAAATATTACTTTATTTTTTATATTTTTCTAAATTTTTATTAAAAATAGTACAAATATATTTTTTATTTTTTTTAAAACTTTTAAAATAAAATAAAATATTTTAAATAAAAGATCAAAATAAAAAATGTTTTTATAAGCCAAACGTTTTAAAAACAAGATTCTCATTGGATTCATTTTTCACCGTATATATATATATATATATATATATATATATATATATATATATATATATATATATATATATATATATTTGTAAAAAGTAAATGTACGATCGTAGAAAAATATATAATTAGAGATAAAATAAAAATATTGACATCATGTCATTCTACAAGACTACAATTTAGGAACAGGTGGGACTTTCCACGGTTAATTCGAAAATGGAAACAGAGCATAGATTTAGAGAAGGTAATGGCCAAAGTCAATCATCTCCAATACCTCATAGTTAGCCATCAACCCTTCCTACCTATTCTGTGTTCTCAACTTTACACATCACCATGCTCCCATCTAAATTCTAAAATATAAATCTTTTTTTTAACACATGTTCGTAGATATAATCAATCAATTATAATTTTTATTTACAAAAAAAACATTTAGTATTATTAATAAAAAAATTATTATATAGAAAATTTTTGTTATATGTTTTTAAATACATATGAAAAATTTTATAAAATAAAGAAAAAATATTAATTTTACTATTTATATATAAATATAAATTGTCTTTGTTAAATTACAACTTGTTCATTTGTAACTTTATTTTAATTTAAAATATATTTAAAAATTAATATACAAATAAATTTTCTGAAAAACTAAAATAGAAAAATGTTTTTTTATTTTATGTAAAAAAGAGTAATTTCTAAAAATGTTATAATTTATTTTGATAAAAAAATTTTTTTTTTCTCAACATGTTTTAAAAGTTATCCAAATGTACCTTAATGCTGTTCTTTTATTTTACTTTAACAAAGTATATACAAAATTAATATTTTCTTAATTTTAAATCATAAAAATAAGTTTATTCCTAAATCTCCTGTATGAACAAAATATAAAAAGAATTTCATCATCATTGCCAGTTTAGTTAAGTTGCCAGTTTAGTTAAGTTAGTATCATTCTTTCCTATTGTGTTCAATTTAGTTAATATTTTTAATTTAATTTCTCTATTTATCAATTAAAATTTAACATTATTCTTGGTAAAAATATCCGTATAAATTCTACATTACATTTTGTTTTTATAAAGTTAATACTAATTGAGTTACAAACTAATAATTTATCGTATTATTTTATAATATAAATAAAGTATTCTAAGAACACAGTGTCTGAATTTTGTAATTAATGAGTTAAAATGAATCAATTAAAGAAAAATATAAGATAATGTAAAATTTTATTAACAATTTTCAGTATGAATATATTGACATCACCCTTCTTTCGTAACCACTAACAAATGTTTACTTGAAAACTTGTGTAATCACTGTGATTCAACACTTGAAAATTTTCTTTAGTTAAGTTTTTCTTTTGTATGATTACGTTCATACAAGGTAGCATTTTTAAAAATTAAAAATTAAAACATAAAGAATATAATAATTTTTCTAGCAATTAACTAGGCATGCTATTTATTTAAAATGTTTTAATTTGATTTTATAAATAATATATTTTCTTGTTGTCCCAGATGACGTAATGTTAATATAATTTTTATTGCAAAATAACAGTTTATCCAATAATTTTATAATTTAAATTTGTAAATCTTAGTCATTGTAATCAATTGACTCTTGAAATTTTCCGTAATATATTGTGATTCAACATATGAAAAATTTTCTTCGTTAAGGTTTTTCTTTTTGAGATAAAATTATGTCTGTGCACTTTAACATTTTCAAAAATGTAAATTAGAACATAAAAATAAAATAATTTTTCTAGTCATGGACAAGGCATGCTTTATCTAAAATATTTTGATTCAACTTCATAAATAATATATTTTTTATTGTCCCCAGTGATGTGAAGGTATGCCTTAATCTCAATTGACATAGACATAAAGCTTAAAATCGTTTTAATCATAATTTTTTGGCTTTTATTAGATCATATATTTATAAACTTATTTAAATTAAAAATATTTATACTATGGTAGAGTTTTTTTGTTTACTAAAACTTCCTTTCTATACATAATATTTTAATTCGAAAACTTGTTTAAAGAAAATTTTATTTTTAAATAATGTAATGTATAAAAATATAAAAAACTAAGCATTCCTTTTTTTTTAAAAAAAGTAATAATATAATTATCAAATTATAATAATTTAATAATTTAATAAATATACATTGAATAGGAAAGATACAATTTATTTTGATAATTTTTGTATTAAGGAATTTTTTTTATAAATTCAATAATACTTTTGATATTATATATATATATATATATATATAAAGATATCAGTTTTTGTACATATTTATTATTTAAAATCAATCTAATAACAGATGTACACATAAAATAGAAAAAAAAATTATCCAAAAAAAAATTATACACTAAAAACTATTTAAAGTATATTTATTCTTATAAATGTACTAGCCTATTATTCTGATATGTGGATGTTTTAAAAAAATTTAAACAAAAATAAATTAAATAGAAAAAATAATTTTTATTATTAATATTAGAAATCATATAATATAAATAAATAAATAAAAAATTAAAAAAATTAAAATTAAAGATGAAACTTAAAAAATATTATTAAAATTATGATATATAAATTTTGTTAATATATATTTAAATTAACTATAATCTAAACAATTATAAGATTTAATTTATCTTAACAAATATCTTTAAAATTTTTATAATAAATCAATATTTAAATTTTAGAAGATAAATTTTAAATAAAAATTAAAAATTAATTTTAAAATTATATGATTTAATTAAATAAAAATAGCATCTAAACTTTATAATATATATTATATTTATAAGATTCAGCTAATATACAGTAGAGAGTTAGAAGAATCCATTTACGATAATTAGAAATGGTGTTTATTTTTAAAATCATTAAATATTATTTAATAACTCAATATTTTATTTCACAGTTTACATGTAGTAATTATTATGTAAGATTTGATTTAGATACATTCGAACGAACGGTAAAAAAAAAAAAAAAAATCAATACTTATATTGAAAGACAAGAATATAATAAAATAAATAAATAAAAACTAGAAGAAACGTGAAGGTAGCAGAGAAGAAGAAGGGAGATTCGGTCTCCCGCCACATAGATATGCGAAGAAAATGTATAAAAACTTTATATTGGCGCCACGTGTGCGATCCCCCATACCCTTCTCAATCTCCATTCCACAATTCACCGTTACTTTCTCTCTCTTCCTCTATTTTTTTATTATTTTGTTTTATTTCTTATATTTCTCTTATTTGTTATTTATACTATATATTATATATTCAGTTCTGTTTGTATTTCTCTTTCTCTCTCCTTTCCGCGAACTCGATCGGCATCGGCACCCACCCGAGGGGGAAACGCGATTCTCTTTTCCCTTCGCAACTAACTCCCAAGGATTCCAATTCCATCCCCAGACGCTTTCTTCTTCTACCCTTCCCCAACCCCCAATTTTAGGGTTTCTGTTATTTCATCTTCGCACGCTCTTATATTCTTTCGTTATTCGCCTTTTCCATCTCTCTGCTTCTTATCTCCTTTTTTTGTTCTCCCACTTTGAATCCTCAGGCATATCGGTTGAGAAGAAAACACCACAAAAAAATATAGAGTAGGAATTAGAAATTTGGGTTTATAGTGTTTTTTATTCTGTGGATAAATTCGATTCTATTTTTCGTTGTCTGATTTCATTCTAGCTTCGTTTTTTTCTTTTAATTATTATTATTGGGTTCTTCGCAAGAAACTCTGTGAAGTTTTTGGTGCGTTGTTTTAGTTTGCCATCCGAAATCGAGGGTTTTCTTGTTAGATCTCTGCCACATCCCTTTTTTTAAAGTTTTTTTTTCCTTTTCTTATTTTTTGTCCTCCTCTTCTTGTTCTCGTGTCATTCTCCTCCCGAGAACGAAAAAAGAAAAAAAAAAGAAAAAAAAAAGAAGGAAAAGAAAAATCTTCGTTTGGAAAAGAACCCCGAAAAAAAAAATTAGGGTTTGTGGATTGAGTTTAGGGTTGTGTACATAGATAGATACATGCGATGGCGTTGAATTTCTCGCATCGACCGATTTTTTCTGAGGATAATTTGGTTTCGCCGATGAGGATGGGGATGCCAGAGAAGAGTAGTGTTGAGAATCGCTTTGATTACGGGAGAGATAGGTGCGACAGGGGTGGTTCTACTCACGATGACATTCTTGATCTCTTGCCTTCGGATCCCTTTGGCATGGACATCAGCACAACCTTCACGGCCATCACCGGGTGGCTTGAGGATTTGGAGGCTGATTATGGTGGGTACCGTAGGGATGAGCGTCGGGCGAGTAATGAGAATTACCAGCTTTTTGCTGGGTTGAATTTCATTTGGAACAATGCTATGAGGTTCCACGCCTGCGTTGAGGAGAAGAAAGAGTCTGGTGAGAGTTGCTCTGTGAGAGAAGATGGGGCTGCTACATCTCGCAATTTTGGTTATAGATCTGCTTGTGATGATCATATGTTTAATTTGGCGGTTGCTGGCGAGTCAGGTGACACGTGTGTGGGTGGTGATGTTGTGAATCGCCATGGAGGAGGTGGTGGAGGAGGAGGAGGGGATGAGCTTTCTCCTCACCCGGCTTTGAGTTATGCTCTTGGTTATCTGGGTTTATCTGATCTTCTTCTTGTTGAAACAGTGTGCAAGTCTCTGCATTCGACGGTTCGTGGTGATCCTCTTTTGTGGAGGAGTATCCACATTGATCAGCCTTTGAATGAGAGGATTACTGATGATGTTCTTTTGCAATTGGCCAGTAGGGCTCAAGGTAATCTTCAGTCCTTGAGCCTTGTTGAGTGTACGAGGATAACCGATGATGGTCTGAAGCGTGTTCTTGAAGTCAATCCCAGGTTAATCAAGGTAAGCATGCGTTGGCATGTTGTATTTAATGATTTCAAATTAGATTTATTTAAAGTGTGCACATATGGTTTTATGTGTAACTAATTTGGATAATGCTGGTGCTGTTGTTTTATTTTGATTAAATGGTGAATTGGTTTATTTTAAACATTTTGAGTTGGCACTTGTTTTATAGGATGTATCTGGTTGGTGTTCTTAGTGCATTGGTTAAGGAATCTAACATGGAAAGATTTTAGTAATGTTAAATGCCCCTACTTTCTGGCATACTCCCATTGTAATTTCCAAAGAAAACTAGTGCTACTAGGGCACTTTTGTTAGCAGGACTCTTTTATAATTTAGTTAACAGGTAGATTCTCTGTATAACATTTAGCCTTTGGGAGCCTATCCTTGACTGTAACTGTATATTTTCCTTCCTGATTTCCAGGCCTTACAGTCTTAGCCTTCTATTGTTTTGCTATTTGTATCCTTTCATGGATTGATAGAAATTGTGCTATACTTTGCTGTGGTGGTGAAACATGACAGAAGAATAGATCAACATGAAAGAAAAATAGATGCTTATTTTACAGTTAAGATGCATTTAGGATAAAACAATTCTTGGTACCTTTAAGCCTGCTGATATTTGTGGTAGGTTCATATATCATGTGATTTAGTGTTGGTCCACTTGATAATCCCTGACTTTGGCAACTGTTATTGTACTAACTACTCTGAACATTGAATACTTTAGACCTCAGCTAACATTCGGTGTTCTTTTTTCCATCCATATTTTTTACAAGATACTAAGTATACATATATATTTTTTGTAAAACCATGCAGTTGAGTTTTCCTGGATGCACAAGACTCAGCATTGAGGGCATTGTGGGTATTTTAAAAGCTTACAACTCTATGGGTACCCAAGGGGTGAAGCATTTACACATAGGTGGTCTTTATGGTGTTACGCAAAAGCATTTTGAAGAGCTGAAGCTCTTGTTGGGTGCTGATAGCCAACTGCTGAAGCACTCTCACAAGCCACATTTTTACCGCAGGGGAAACTTATATCTGTCTTGTGATGATGACCGAGCCATAGATATTGAAGTTTGTCCACGGTGCCAGAATTTGAGGCTTGTATATGATTGTCCATCAGAGGGTTGTCAAGGGGTGGGGCACACCACTCAGGTGTGCAGGGCATGCACTCTATGCATACCCCGGTGTAGTCAATGTGGTCGCTGCATCAATGACAGTGAATATGAGGAAACATTTTGTCTGGAATTGCTTTGCTCTTCTTGTTCTAAGCAGCTAGTCAAATGTTCAGAAAGGGCAGATAGAAAGGTTGGGCCAGCCAAGTCAGTTGTTCTTCACGAACAAAGTTAGGGGCTTTTGTCGACATAGAATATCCTGCGGAAGTCTTTATGAGGAAAAAGTCCCCTATGAAGTCATGAAATGTTGGGTGCTGTTGGAGTTGTGTGGCATTGTTTGTATTTGATCTTGGAAGTGGGATGCATTCATGAGGATTTTTCCGTTGTAGAGAAAGTGGAAAATGACTTCATTTTCATGTTTCTGCAGCCTGCTGTAGTAATCTGCAGGAACCAACTCGATTACCACTATTATCGTTCACCTAGTGCATAATTACAATGGATTTTCAGTTACGGGGCACTCTGACTATGAGAGCTGAAGCTGGAGGGTTGTGCTTTGCAATGTTGCATTCAGATAATATTTATGATTGCTCTAATGCATAACCAGTTTGAACTATCTGATCTTTAGACTTCTGGTTACTTCTTCATTAGCTGTATTGATAAATTCACTTTTGCCAGGTTGTGGTGTATGCACCTTGTTTACTGTTTTTGCCATCCTTGGAGGAGAAAAAAAAAATAAAAAAGGGGTTTTACGATGTCTTTAAATTCATGCTTATCAACTAGTGAAATTCATTTATCAGACTTGGAGCTTCAAATGAATACTATTTATTGTCTACTTCAGTTTTTCTTGGGGAAATGTGTTTACGTTTATTTATTTCCGCTAGCCTATTGAAACAGGCGCCTTGTTAAGTTGACCCTCCAGTGTTAGCAAAAAAAAGTCGTTGAATGATTTGATATTTTGATTATATTCTTCTGTGAACGAGTGTGGAACTCCGTGTGATTACCCTTACGCTCGGGGGCCATCCAGTGCCTCGTATCTTGTGCCTAAAACAATCCTCGTTTGAAGAGTTCGACATCTTTGAAAATGCTGATGACCTCCATTGTAGAACTGTTGGCTGTAGTAATTCTTGTGTGGATTGTGTCGACGTATTATCCTGAGATTTATTTTGGATATTATATTTATCTTCTGTAACAATCCATAATTATAATGCATTTTAACAGCCTAATCCTCGTCTAATTAAAGTAGGATTTTGAATATTTTGTTCATATTAAAAAGAAAGGCATACAAGTAAGCAGGATTAAGATTTATCATTATTTAAGCAGGATTACTTGATTCCATTTTTGTATATTTCTCTTGCAGTATGATATTTTACTTAGTAATATCAGAGGACCCTGATCCAACTATAGATCATCTCAAATTATAGAAGAGTTGGCTTGTCACTTCCCAAACCTCATCTATTTCTCCCCATTTTTTGGAGGGTAGAAGAGAACTTTACTAACGTTAGTGGAACAGATAAAGGCCAATTTTAGCCTTGACTCCTTAATTCCTGGAAAACAACGGGATACTAATTTTAAAATTAATGGACTCGACATTCTGACCAAATACGTTCAGCTGCTCGAGTACATGATGCTAAATGTGGTTTAAATATCTGGAGTTCAATTATGAGCGAGAGAGCTTGGAATCCAGTAAGTTAGCGGAACGGCAATTAGCTCTTCCTTTTGCCTGCATTAAACAATTGTTAAAAAAAATGTTTAGTTTGGTGCACTGTCGCAATGAAGGGTTTCAGCTATTGCCTACATATTTGTGCAGTCTATGTTACCAAAACATAGATGTCTTGGTGGTCACCTATGTTGCCGTATGCTGGCCTCCTAAGAAAGTTATTCTTCGCTGCTCGGTTAAATTTAGGAAACTATTACTATGCTTCAAGCATATGAAACCGGCACAACACGAGATGGAGAAACTAAGGCATAACAAATGAAAATGTGTGGTCAAAGTCATTCAAAAACCATAAATTACGTCTTCGTTGCCTTGGCATGGTTGTAAGCTTTCTGGAGGATTAGTATGAGCATTTTTAGTGCCTATTTTTATGTCACGTGAAACGGAGGGTCCTTTTACATATATGGGGTAATTTTCCTAAAAAAGTTATAGCATTAAAAAAAAAATCAAAATAGACTCAATTGTACTTGAGGCATGATTTATCCATTTGTTTTATGTAAAAAGGTCGTGGCAGTTTATGACAATTTCTGGGCTCTATTTTGGTAAACTTTTTAGAAGTTATACTAGTTTGATAAATTTTAAGGGAATTACCCATGCATGTAAAAAATATCTGAAACAGAGTTACCAATAATTGAAAATTCTTCACTTCGGGAAAGCTCCCTGATGTGACTTTTTGCTTTCATAAGTGTGTAAACTCCATTGATACACTTAAACAAACAACCTTAGTTTCATGTTGAAATCACCCAAAACGTTGTTCGCATTCATTGAACTTGGTGTCACCATGTCTAGCATACCTTTTGATAAAATCAATTTGAATAATTTCAGATCCTTCTTTTATTTTTATAATTTTTTTAGTTACTAAATGAAGAAAGTATTAATTCTTTTTTATATTTTCACTATAATAAATGTATGCATTTTTTCATTCTATATTTTTATATAATAGTAGGAAAATTAATAAAAATGAATAATTTTAAATTGTCTTACTTTTTATTATTACAAATATTTCTAATTAATAAATATTAAATATTTTTTTATATTTTTAAGACGATAAATACAATTTTTTCATTAAATATTTTATAAAATAATTGAAGAATATAAAAAAGGATATAGAAAAATTCTAAGAAAAAATGTAGGGGATATGATAAAATTCAAATCAATTTTAGTCTCAAACGAGTTTTAACTACTTAAATAAGTTAAATTTTTTACTTAACATTTTCCTTGTAAAATAGTTAGAGAATAAATAGGTAGATTCTGTACAAAGATATTGCTTTTTGATTTATAAGATCTAAACAACGTTCATTTTGCTAAAATTACGTTTGAGATGAAAGAATCCAACTATAACTTATGTTACTTCAAATTCAGTTTTAACCAAAATCAAGTTAGTTCAAATTCATGTTCGTAAAATCTATTACATGTTTGTCCGGAGGCACATTTGAAAGGGGTATACGTGCATTTGAAACGTATTAAGTTACTCTTGATAGTGTCTCATTAAATGTGGATCCAAACACACTTTACCTTAGGTGGCACCAAGGAATAGTCGAAAGAAACAATGACCGAAAGAAATATAAGACGTTGTTTCTTTATCCACTGGCCTGCTTAACAAAACTCATTATGAAATTTTGATCAATGGTACGAATCTTTGTTTAAAACTTGCATGGGTAAAAAATGCATAAATTAAGTAACGTATGGAGTAGGAGTAAATTTTGGCAACAAACTAACAAAAATGAGGGTGAGATTCATGTCATTCAAGAAGCTAGTTTTTGTAGGAGCCCGAGGCTTCTTAAATAGTTAAATACATTGATCTTTTTCTTTTACCCGAATAAACAAAAGGGTAGTCAAGTTGGAACTTAGACGGTACCCCATTTGGTGTTCAAAATTAAACCTAATGACGCTTTAAATAGATTTGCCCTTATTTTTTGTCATGTCCTTGTAGACGGAGGTTTTGTATGTTCCATTTTTCTAGTAGACATGCAAGGAAAATTAATCTTTTATTCGTTTGTCTTATATGGCTATAATACCGACTTGACCAAGTCAAGATATGGGTTGTTCAACAAATGATTCTACTTTCCTCCCGTGCGTCTCAAGCCATGTTTGTTTGTGCTTTTCCTTTTTAAAAAATATTATATATATATATATAAAGATAAAAAAGATAAAAGAAAAAATAAGATATATTAAGATAGAAATACTGTTGATACATATGAATATCATTTCTAAATATTTTTTAAGAACAATAATAAATATTTTATAAAAAAAAAAACAGCGATCTTTAAATCAAAAATTATGTTTCATCAAAAAAATAAAAACAAGAACTTGTAAAAAAAAAAAAAAAAAAAAAAAAAAAAAAAAAAAAAACCCTAAAAACAACTACATCCTGGCACATTTAAAGAGCACTATTAGCTTTGAAGACAACAGGGCGCCAAAGGCAGGACCTATAATTTCTCCCTCCAGCTTAAGCAGCAAACGCATTTTAAATTAAAAAGCAACTAACACATACAATTGGACAAGAAAATCTTGCGGTTATAGAATGAAACAGTGCTTAACCTACTACTTGTGAACTTCAATCAGCTATAAAATTCAACATGACCTGCAAGTTCTCTGCATAGTAGCTTTGTTTCACTAGCCAGCTTAATGCTTTTAGCAATGGCTAATCCTGTCTTTTTGTGCGTGGATGCAGGCTTATACGATTTCATCTGTTCTTCACATCCCAACAGCAGAGCTTCCCTAGCTGGAACCACATTTTCCCACCAAAACTCTCGTAGAATTTCGTGTATCAAGTTCCAATACTCACGTTCCCTGAGCACACGAAATATAGTGCTTCCATTTGGAGTCCAGCAATACAAATCAACCCACTCACAATCCATTATCTCCATTTGCCCTTGCACCTGAGGCATGTAATAGAAAGGCATGGTTGACCATGGCAAGCCAGCCTCAGGCTTGCCCTTGTTATAAGGACACTTAACTTCCAATATCCCACCTTGTGGGAAGCACCCAAGAACACCATCAGGAGAGGCACCAAGCCAATCATAAGACTGCTTTGAATGAACTGCAAACCCCATTGAGTTCACCTCACGACCTGTGATTTTTTTATACTGTTCTATTGCTGCTGCTTCATTGAGCGTTCCCCATGCCATGGCATTTTTTTTAGAACCTTCGACGATTTGTGCCTCCGATGCAAACACTTTCTCTTGCCACAACTCAAGGCGGCGGCTCCCTTTCCAAAAGCCTAATGCTGTGCTGAATGTGCTCGTAGTTAGTTTGTCCTTGCGAAGGGCAAACCACTCCTCTGACCGTTGTGCAACATCGGCAAGTGAAAGGTTGGAAGCAAATAATTGAAATGAGGGAGGGGACTGAACAATGACAGGGTCAATTAAAGAAATCAACGGTGAGGCACATATGGAAAGGTTTCTTAAAATTCCATTTGCATACTTTCTCCTGGGACACGGTGGTACAAATGCTGTCTGGAAAATGCCACCAAATCTAATCATGCTGGAATTGGTTGTTGCTGAGACCATCATCTCCATTCATTCCAAATTCTGAGGATGAAGCACCTACAGAAATTAGGTGACATCAGCCAATCAGTAAATAAAGTATGTCAAAAGAAATTTCATTATAATTATGCATGCAACTAAAAGAGGAGCTTGGAGGGACAACAGCGCAGCACTACATGAATTAAGAAAGCATTTGGTACCTGGAAACACTGGTAAGCAGCTATCGTCATACTCATACAACAAAATGAAAATGCCAAAGTTTGCAACAAAAAATATGCATTTACTTCTGCTCATCTAAATGCACCGTGTTTTGTTAAGCATTAACACAGCTCAATCATAAAGATTAACTATACCATAGTACAATTAATTGAAGCATAAAAATACTGTTTTTATTTATAATTTTACAATTCAGGTATAATTATATTTGCTATCAGGCTAATATAAACTCTTCCATCCAAACCTCCTAATTCACTTAAAATAATAATAAAATTCTCAAGCATGGAAACCAAAATAATGATAACAAAGATAATTCAATTGACTTTAAAAGGCAAAAACAGATAATGTAAGACAAAAGAATTAGAGACGGATTGAGCAATAATAGTAATAATGAAAATCCATTTCTATTTCATATAAACACAAAAAAATCTCACCAAATTTTCATTGATGCTAACTAAAATTGAATGTAAAATAAGAATACTTTGGATTTGTCAAGGATTAAAAATCCTAGGAGTGAGTGGAGGAGGACTAAAGTTGAGTTCATTTCAGCTGCAAAAACTAAAGCTACAATAGTCATAGCTAGAAAAGAATAAACCTGACTCTCAAACAAAAAATTAAAAGATATGATACAAATAGCAACACATTCTTTTTCTTTATTTGGGCTGGGCTGATTTGGGCTTGCTCACAAGTGCAAACAACTCTATGATGCAAGGCACATGTATTGTGCATCCCCAAAATAATAAAGATTAATATCCAACAATTTTTAGATGATAACTTACCCTTTTCTTTCCTCGTCCAGTAATTATCAATTTCTAATATTTTTTTCTTTTTCATAAATTTTTTCCCATACATATTTCTCTTCAAATCCCTAAATTCTAGCTTTTTTAATACTATAAAAGTAGAAGAAATATGTATGGAAAAAACATTATGACAATGAAAAAAATTTATTAGAAATTGATAATTATGTGAGAAAAAGGTCAAGTTATCCAACAAAAAGTATTACATCACTCATATTCAATGTAAATTTAACTATCTTCATCATTAAGAACTTTATTATAAAATTTAAAAACTATAAGAATATAATGAAAAAATTTTAAATTGTAAGAAATTAATTAGAAATTCAGTAAAACTATAGGGACTAACAAATTAATTTAACCAAGGAAATAAAATAATTTTAAAAGGTATAAGAAATCATTTTTGCAAATTAACTTATGCATTTAATTTTTTAAAAGTTCTCCCATCTAACTTCTTTACAGATATTTATGAACTTACAAGTTTTTTTTAAGTTAAGAAGCAAAATATCTCAATTAAAATGTTCTCAAAAACTAGAAGTCAATCCAAACTATATCTAAAAACTTCTAAGTTAGGAAGGCTAACTCTACTTCTCAGGTGTCCCAAACAAAGGAAAAGAAGATGTATTACTATTTGTAAAAAATCATATCTTTTAATTTTTTTTCTTGAAAGTTGAATTCATTTTTTTCTCACGACTATTATCGATGGAGTTTCAGCGTTTCACTAGCAGCTAGATGAACTCAACTTTAATCCTCTACCACTCACTCCTAGGATTTTTTTACCTCAATTAATCCCATGTATTCTTGTTTTATATTCAATTTTAGTTAGCATCAACAAAAATCTGGTTGTTTTTTTTTGTATGTATGTTTTTACTAAATAGAAATGGATTTTTAAAATTACCATTATTGACGTTTCATCTCTAATTTTTTTTGTATTTTTCAACTATTTGCTTTCGCTTTTTAAAGTCAACTGAATTATCTCCATTATCATGTTTCCGTTTTCCATGGTTGAAGATTTTATTATTATTTTTAAATGAATTAGAAGGTTTGGGTGAAAAAGCTTAGGTTAATATGGTAACAACTATAATTGTGCTGTGTTATAAATAGGAACAATGCTTTTATACTTTAATTAATTATACTATGGTATACTTCATCTTTATGATTGTGCTGTGTTAATCGCTAACAAAGCAGTGCATTTAGATGAGTAGAAGTAGATGTGTATTGTGTTGCAAACTGTGGCATTTTTATTTTGTTGTGTATGAGTCAGCATATGAGTTTGACAACAACATCTTACTTTAAGAAGTCAATGCATGCAATTTTTTTATGGTTATGAAACACTGAACCTAAAACTATGTAATAGAATACAACAGTCAATCAACACTATGAACCTACTAACTAATCTATTAACCTATTAACTAGTCATCTGATTCAATGTACAAGGAAGATTAACAAGTAGAAAAAGAGAAAATTAGTTACCAAATGGCAAATAGCTGGATAGCAGAATTATACAACCAAATGCATGCTGGATTGCATACAAGAGTGGACTGCTGCTGTTGAGGCCAAATAAGGAGTGGTATAGCAGTGAAGTTAGGACTTGAAAGGAACAACTTCTCCCTGACCATGCAGATTTATTTGAGAACAGTAGGGTCAAACTTATAAATAAAACTTTTAAAGCAAAGTGTACGAAGTTTTCAACAACAGAACTATATATAACAATAATTTTTTTAATTGCTTCTTTTACTAGATGCTAGAGAAACATATATTAATCTCTTTGTCTCTCTCTCACCCAGCTTGCTCTCTCACAACAGACCAGCATATACATTCTCTCTCCCTCACTCCCATGTGGGAAAAAACATTCTCACTCTCTCTCACAGTCCAGCATCCACTAAGCTCTTCCTCTTGTTATCGTTCCTTTCCACACACTAGCAGCCCTAACATTTTGGCTCTCTCATCTCTTTCCCCATGATATTTCCTCACAACATCTTTTTCAACAGCAAGTACAGACCCTTTCTTACTCCCTCTCTCATTGATTGTTTTCTTTTTCTTACTCTCAGTCCACTTTTTCTCCAAGCTTCACACTAGCAGCAAAACAAACTCTCACACTCATTTCTCATCAATATCAACCCTGAAGACAGAAAAGTGCACTCCCATAAAAACACAAGAGCCACTTCAGCAACCTCAACATCCAAGGTTCAAAAAATACAAATGGTGGTTTCATGTATCCCACTACGTAATCTTTCTTCTGGTCGGCCAATCTTCAGCCACTCTTTTGGGATGGTTATACTATGACAAAGGCTGTTTGGTGTTCTCCTCATGGTTGTTTCAAAGGAATTTCCATTTCAAATATGCAGAGAGTTTGGGCAGCATAGCAGCAATCCTGATTCTTTTTCTTTTTCATATTCTCTGATGCATTTTCTTTTCCTTTCTTAGAGGATATCTTATCCTCTCAATTTCCCTCTTTTCTCTCTAAATTTTCTATTTGAATTCTGTGTTTGTTTTATTCAGTCAAGACTCAATAAATGTAATAACACAAGAGGAAACAGTAGACAGATTTAGCACAGTGGCTAAATTACATAAAATCGGAATGCTCTACCAAAAATGCAACAAACAGTGTAGTATAAAATAGAACTTCTTCAACCATTTGATTAACCTTGATGGAAACTAAACAATCCCAAAAGTCCTTTGAAAGTTAGGACACTCTTACCAAATACATTTGCAAGCATGGTTCCAAACAGCAGATAGCATCTTCTGATGTAGTAGCAATACACTAATACTATATTTATGAGTGTCTCTATCCATATCATATCACAATTGCAAAGTGATTTAAACAAATTGTCCTCCATCTACAGATCTACCACCTTAAACAAAATGTTTACCTTTCAAGTTCTACGCTTAGTTATGTTGCACAAATACTAGTTCTGGTCACAACACGGTTATATATGTAGCTGCTAGTTTCTTGGTTATTGAAGATCTAAAAACAAGTGGATATGTAGACATGTCATTGTAGAGAGGCCATGACAAATTACCAGCAATGCATAGTGTGTGGCGCACATATAAATGCAAGGATGGGTTGATTTGGGAGGACTGACGAGCTGAATGACAATCGATTAAGTTGATTGTATAATAGCCACATCACAAGAACCAGGGAAGAAGGATCCCAACCACTGATAGTGGAAGCTTGGGAATAGCCTTAGGATGTCATGCCAGTAAAACTCAATGACAAATGAAACTGGAGAAAATTTTATGTACTACAACATTGCTGCAGAAATCTGGAATGCTTCCAAGGAAACCTACTCCAACATTGACAATCTACTCCAAAAGCAAATGGAGATACTGCAGAAAGTGTTCCAGAAAACTCCCAAAATTCTAGTAATTCTCTTACTGCTACCTTAGCCCGAAAAGGTATTTCTCCTACTGCTTTCCATGTTAAAAAGGGGGAAACCAGTTCATGAACCAACAGCATAGACCATTTTATTCAGCTGAACAATAAGTTAATTATACAATAAGCCACATCACAAGAAAAGAAAAAAGGGAAAAAATCAAACACCATAGACCATAAAGGTCCACTTCAAATATCCTAAACCCTATACATGCTATGTGATTTAAAGATAACAGAATCCTCCCCTTCACTTACATTACTGTTCTTAAGATACCAGCAATTTTTATTTTTTTTTCATCTACAACTAAGAGCTAAGGAGGGCTCTGGATTGGAACTCTAACAGGGTCTGTTTCACAAGTAATTATACTTGCTATTGTAACAGCCTTAACGGATTGGCAGAAAGAGGTTCATTTTAGTTTCTTATATATATATATATATATATATATATATGATTTTCCATCTCTGCTCTTTTAGACCCTTTGTTAATAGAATGCAGTGAATGACATAATTAAGAGATTGTATATTGTGGTTTTGCAGGAAACAAAAAAGTGAGGGAGAGAATAGTTGACAAGTCAATTAAAGCAACTCATAATGCAGCTTAAGAAAACTGAAGAACAAAAAGAGTGCAAGAAATATTGAAGCGCAGACACACAACATATGACGGTTAGATGGCACCCACGACGGCAGGGATGAATAAAACGAAGGCATGCGGTGGCCAGTTAAGACTGCTGAGAAGCGGAGCCCTCCGTTACTTGGGAGTTCTCCGGCATCGCCGGTGGTGGTTTCCACCATCACCTTGGTTCACCACATCGCGTCCAAACCCCCAAAAGGCACTCTAACGCACACAGTGACGAAAACAAAATGCACACAGCGAGAATCTCATTATCCATACCTGCGGGCCTTCAATCAGCGTGCCTAAATTGCCTTCAAATCTTCAATCAGGTGCACACAGCAACCATTCAAGTTTCAAACAGCCTCAAGTCAGTTAGGTTTTGCTCTCAAAATTTTAAACCTTGAATAAAATTAAGTTTCGCACACAAAAAAAAAAATAGCTTAGGAACCATTTTGTGCAGCCTATTTTTTTTATTATAATTAAGATAACATTTAGATAACTGGACTTAAATATTTTATATTTTTAATAACCGTTATTTAAAATTTAAGTACAATTTGATATCATTATTACAAAAAATAAGTAATAATTTTAACATATAAATACTATATACTCATTTGATTATAGCGAAAAAACTCTTATCTTCTTTAAATTAACTTTTAGAAACGGTCTTTTAACAGTAAGTTGCAGAAAATAAAAAATGATGTAGTGATATACCTTCCCATTGGAATCAAATCACTTAATTGAAACCCTACGCGTACCTTAGTAGTTACTACCTTGCCACCATTTAGGCCTGTGTTAGAGTAATTTCACACCTTTAGAAGTTGTTTCTCCCAGTAATATATTTCCACAAGTTTAAAATTATTTATATTGCATAAGCCTCACATAGCGATGCATTTTCTTGAAATTATGCATCTTTTTTCAATTGGAAGGTTATTTTCTAGCATTTAAAGGCAGAGAGTTAATTCAGAATTTAATTACCAACGTACACATAATTAATGCCAACATTTCGCATAAGTTTTATTATTTTTTGGCCTAAGGGGATTATTTTTAAATTTTTAATATTATTAATGTAAGAAAAAAATATCTTAATTGTAATTATACATTGGCATATCACTGAAAACCTTTGGTTGTTATAAAATTACTTAATTAAAAGCTATCTTTTATCACGAACTTAAATAATAATATGAAAAGAATCTACGCTAACATTGAATCAAAATATTGAATCCTATATGTGTACATACAATTTATGTTGTATTATCCTTTTCGGGTGAGAGAGAAACGCGATCAAATTGAAAGTATTAAGGCTGATTTGACCAATTGATTAAAGGAAATATATTGGTTAGAATTTAGGCAGAATTCTTCTGAATTCAAGTATTGTTGTTTGCAAGAAATAAATTTATCTTTTATTAAGAAATGTATGAAAACTGAAAAATCATAAGTGTTGAAAGTTAGATTTTTAAAATTTGAATTGGTTAATTTTCTGGTTTAAAATTTAATAATTTAACTGTAATTAGATAAATTTTGACTGTATAATTTTTTAATTATTTATAATATATAATATATATAAATATAACTATGTAATTTTATAATTTTATATAATTAAAAATTAAAATTACATATTATTTTAAGTTTTTAGATTTAAATCATACATAATGTTAAATAAAGTATAATATAATATTAATTTTTAAAAAAAGATAAAAAATAATATTTTGTATAAATTAATTTTTTTACCAGATCCATCAGTTTGTTCAAGTTTATTAATTTTTTTATTAATTTTATCATTTGTTACCAATTTTTGTTTAAATGGTTTCAAGATTCAAATGATTTAAAAAGGTGTTTAGTTTTCGATTCAATTCACTAATTTTGTTCAATTTTTTAAAATAATGATTACAAATTATATATGTTTATGGATGGCTAACATGATTTAATATATTTTTATTTGTTTTCTTTAAGGAAAGATACCATCTTGCATGGATATTTTATAATCATAATTTTTTTAGCTACTGGTATTACGTCTTATTTGCTTATATAAATACCCTTTCGAGAATAGAATAAGATATGACCATTTTTTTCTCATTTTCTTTTTATCTTTCTCTCTATTATTTTATTTTATTTTTTCTTCATTAGCATTATTTTATAACATATCATAAGCACGATCAATTCTCTAATTATATAGCAAATTTTTTTATATTTCTTATCAAGGTTAGAATTCTTATTTAAATTATTTTATTCTCGTTTTAATATTTATATTTACATATTATGTATAATATTATTTGAATTTATAAATATTTGTCTAATTTTAAATTTTTGTATTTTTTATAAGAATATCAAATCTTACAATTGGCTCAAACTTCTTGCACTTGATATTTCTAAAAGAAACTATTTATCATTATTACATGATATTAAGATTCATCTTAGTTCTAATAATCTTTGTAATACTTTCAAAAAAGGAAACCAAACGTTCCTATATGATTGCACAAAAATAATAATTTTTTTTACTTCATTTATATGAAGAATTGAAAGCTAAGTACCTTACTATCGAGCACTCATTAATACTTTGAAATAATTTAAAGAAAACATATAAACACTAAAAGAGTGATCCTTCCAAAAGCTTGATTTGATTGGTTAAACTTGTCATTGCAAGATTTCAAGATTATAAATGAGTATAATTTAACATTATTTAAGATAAACTCTTAAATAAAATTATGATAACAAATCAATTAATGAGAAATTGGTAGAAAATACATTCAACTTTTTATCCTTTAAATGTATGCCCTTATGATAGCAATATTAAGAATATAGACTCACCAAATATTCTAAACAAATTCTTGTTTGTTTGGTGCTAAATAAAATAATGGGATTTTAATAAAAAAAATTATCAATCCAGTGAATGTGGTATCTTTTCAAAATGGTGGATGAGACCATGGGGTAAAAAGGATTGTGAAAAAATCATTACACCCATACTCTTTCAAGTGTTGAAAGTTAAGAGACTAAAAAAATCCAAATAAATAGGTAAAGTATGATGGAAATAAAGTCAATAACAACAACAATATTTGCTATAGATGTGGGAAAAAATCGTTGATCTTGTATATATCATATTCTTGATCATTGCATTGATCTCTATAAAACATGTATAAAAGAAAATATATATATTGAAGTGAGTTTTTATAAATCTATTGATGGTGTTGATTTTGATGTTTTTAATTTTTTTAAAGATCCTAGTAGCAAGATTGAAAACTGAGGATGGAAATATTTAGTATTGGAATATTTATATTTTAAGTTTGTTTTTCTATTTAATTAAAGATCGTTAGTAATACTTTTCACATTTCTTACTTATTTTTCATTCTATAATTTTTATAAAATTTTTGTGTTACTAGATATTTAAAAATAACCTTGATAATATGAAGGACGACATACGTTTAATGAATACTGGTATCCTCCTATACAATTCTTTAGAATAAACATATTTCCTACAATTATCATGAAATAAAATTAGTGTTTATATCTAACTCTACAAATATAATTGAAAGTTTTAAAAAAAATTTATGAGCTAATTTGATAATTCTAATAATATTAATTTGAGTGAAGCATTTATTCTATGGAGTAGGCTAGCCTAAAAAAATAATTTTGATCATCTATTTAAATTGTTAATAAGTTTTTCTAAAATTTTGAACTCATGGGTTTGCTTAGTCCATATATTTTAGTGAAATTTTTGACCTTATAAACTTTTTATGAGAGGCTTTTTAATCTTATGGGCTATCATGGTCTTAAGCCCTATGGTTAAGGTTGGATTAGACCAAATTAACTTATTTGACAGTGCTAATTGCAATGAATTAGGCTAAATTGCATAATTTTTAGCAAACTAACTGGCCCACTATAACCTAATTTAAAATTTTGTTTGTTCATATTAGCTTAATTGATGTGAATTAAATTGGTTTGACTGGATTTTTAAATTATATACTTAAAAATGTCACTAACTCTTAAAAGATGGTATGGTTTTAAAACTTAGACTAAATGTATTTTCTGTTAAAGACAATTCTATTTAAATTGGGTACGATTATTATTGACGATAAATTTTTCTTTCTGATTATGATCTTATATGAATTATTAAATTACAATTCTATTTAAATTAGGTAGGATCATTATAATTTTAATTATTATTTATAATTTTTGTTAAGTTAAAAAGTTGTAAAGTGATGAGAATAGTTATGATTAGAATTTTTGACACAAGATGCTTAAATATTTAATGAAGAGAATATGAAATAAAACAGAAGAAATTAAATAATTTAAAATTGAAATTTATTTTTGTTATATTGTTAGTATAAATATTTATATATTATTAATTAGTTAAGATATATAGGAGATATAAATTTTGAAATAATTACAAATAAAGTTAAGAAGTAATCTACTATACAGAGAGGAGTAGGCTGATGCCCAATAATTCTTGAATTGGCCCAATGAGAGAATGGTATTGGATTCAAGCCCTGTGTTTGGATTTCATTTACTTTGTAACAAACAGGATTATGGATCCGAAAGAATGCATTAGAATAGAACAAAACTGTTAAGCAGAAGAGCAATGAAGTGGCAACACACTATTGTGATTTGTAACTTGTAAGGTTGTGTCTGTAAGGTAAGGACAAATATTGCAGTAATTGTCGGTCATAGGCTGTGCACGGACTGATATTGTTTCCACGTAAGTATCTGTGAATCCTTAGGATATTGTTCTTAGTATCGCTAATTGTGTATCTAATTTATATAATCTGGCTCTAGCAGCTTATATGGCTGCAAAAAACTACAGTTAACTTTGTATGTTTCTTTTTGAGTACTTTCGTTACTCTTTTTTATGATATCTTCTTTTGCCATTAAAAAAAATGAATGATGTAAAATGAAGAATTAATATTATTGTATTTTATGTTAATCTAAAAGGTGGGGAGCAACCAAGTTGTTCTTGAATCTTCTCATTCTGTCGACATTATGAGCTCATTCCATGATTCCATGGCTTCATGGATTGGACCATTTCTCTGAACTGTCCGTTTTTTTAGGAGACCACAAACTGAATAGGACAGCGTAGATTACTCGCAACTTTTCTTCTTCGATCCACACATGTCGAAGACTCGAACCCATAGCTTCGGCCTCATCTTTCAGCCACATGAATGAATTGCCTCATCCTCCAAATCCTCTCCATAGCATCATTCTATTCGTATTTTGGTAATGAAAATTTATCATAATCTATATCAATATTTACATCTAAATTAATTTTTTAATTTTTTTATCATATTATATATTATATATTTTTTTCATCTTTATCATTATATACATCTTAAATTAAAATATAAAAATATTAAATTCGTATTATACTAATTAATGTTTAGGTCAAATCCAGCAAGGTAATAACGCAAATTTTAGTTAAAATTTAAATTCTTTTAAAATCTTGTTAATTAGTGTCTTAAAAATATTAGTTAAAAAATTTTACATAGTTTTTTTTAAAATTTATATTAGGTTATATTAAAAAATGTATGAATAATATTGTGAATAAAACTTCTTTATTTTAAATTTTAAGTAATATTTTTATATTTTTAAAATTATTCAAGCAAGTTTTCTATTCCATATGTTTGGAATAAAAAAATTACTAAAAATTAATTTATTAATAAAAAATATTTAGTAAATTAAAAATTATATATTTGTGTATTTAATATATAAGTTTAATTTTGATTTTGTTAATATAATGTTTTTTATTTTTTTAAATAAGTAAAATATACGATAGATATGAATTTTAAAATAGTTCGAATAAAAGATAATTTTTTTTAATAATATAATAATTCAAGTATTTTTATTTCTTAAAATAAATCAAGATGGTCAATATCCAGTGTTCACCATTTTTTAAAAATTAATACAATATTTCATTGATTCAATCCCGTCTGTAGTTTTTAATTTTTGTGATTAAAACAGAAAATTAAACACAATTTAGCATTTTAAAAAATGTTAAAATCAACCTTTAATAAAATAAATAGATTAATCTAATATGAACGTGAAATAACTAATAAGAAAAAAATTTCTTGAGCTAAATACATGTTCTCCTCGGCTTTCGTTAATTTTTTTATCAAAACTTCCACAAATTAATATTTTGAAACAAGTAGGCTATGTATTTACGTTTAAATCCAAGAATGATCCTAGATACCCTTCATGAAGCAAAAGCATGAGAAGGACGCTCTTCTATCCTAAAACAATTACAAGTTTGTTGATGGCTTGAACAAGGATCTCGAAGAAACGAGCCCTTTAAATTGTGCAGAATATAATTTACATAGAAAACGCCCAATATTTGAAAAAAAGTAAAACTACCTTCAGAAACTCACACCTGGTTAAAAAGTTATAGTTAATAATACAAAAGAGGTTGTTTATTGTGTGTCAATGCTTGAAAATATTGACAAAATCCTATGAAAAATAATAGTCTTAATGGATTTTGTATATCTAAATATGATAAATATTTTTCAACTCAAATAAATTTTTTAACTTACCACATGCCTATCAATTATAATATAAAAATCTTAAAAGTAAAATGATAACATTTCTTTTGCAACATATTTATGGGAGCTTGGTTCTTTTCGAGTTAATTTTTTTTATAAATTTGTAAATGAAAAATAAGTAAATTAAATAAAAAAATGTTATTAAGTACCTTTTTGTTTAGTAAGGTTAAAATAATTGGTCTCTTTTTTATTATAAAAAATTTAAATGAATTAGGTTTTGAAAGTTGATCACTGATAAATTTATGAATTATTTATCAATAAGTTTTTATATTGGTAGCAAAATTTAAACTTATGATATTAGACATCACAAATTTAATTCTTAACAATTGGATTAACCTTTTGAATAAATTAATTAATTTATAATTCTTTATAAAATAAAAATTACACTTATTTTGAAATTACTTTTACAAAATTTTAATATTTTTTATCTAAATCATAAACATTCTTAATGGGAGTAGTTTTATTTTGATAGGGGAGTTAACTTGAGCAATAGATTTTTTTAATATTGGATAAGAAAATTAAATATATATCATTTAAATTAACCATGCATTTTTGTTTATCCATTTAAGTTTTTAAAAAATAGAATAGATTTTTTTTAATTATTTAAAAAAACTACATGAAGTATAATTAATTTTTAAAATAAAAAGGATAAGTATTTCTTTTACTCTTAAAATCAATTATATGATAAATAAAATCAATTTTTAATTTTAATTTCAGAACATGTTTGGGTTTCTCTCTTCTCATTTTCTCTTTTCATTTTCAAAAACAAAAATGATGCAAACATAAAAGGTGAAAACAAAGTTGACTGGTAGAGGTTTCCAACTTTTGTTTTTTGTGTATGACAAATCTTTTTTACACATATTACTCAACTTATATTCTTTCTTTGTGTTAGCTTTTTCCACCAAACACCAAGTCCTTAGGGTCCATGTAGATGAGCCTTTACAAATCCTCGTTTAGGTTCATTGTTTGTGATAATTATTGAGTTTAGAAAACGCAATAACTAGCTAGTGGGCTGTGACACTTGTTAATTTCCAATAACTACCCACATCGGAAACGGCATTTTGTTCTTTGACAAAGCCATTCCAAAGCAGCTTCTCTGTGGAAACTTCTGGCCCAATGTCTGCTTGTACACATCGTTGAAGAAATCAACATTGATGGTTTCAACAAGTTAATCCTAAACTTGTGTACAAATAGAATAATTTAAAATTATTAAAACTTATGTATTTAAATAATAAAAAAGAATTTTAAAAATATTTTAAAATTTTATTTAATTAATTTTTATATTAAATAAAAAAATTTAAATAATTTTTATTTAGAGAAAATTTTAAAATTTTTTATTATTTTGTTTTTTTAAATTATTATTTATACTTTCATTTATGTGGTAATTTTTTTATAATTACTTATTTTTACTTAAAAATTCTTTATCCAAATACAAAATGAATTTTTTATAAAAAACATAAAAAGGAAAAATTAAGATGGTATTAAAATGTTTTTGCTTTTACTTTTATTTATAAAATTTTTATTTTTAATATTTTATATAAAAAATAAAAATAAAATATTTTTTAATTTTTTCATAATTTTCAGTATAATATTTTCAAAGTAAATATAAAATATTTTTTTAAATAAAAATAAATATAAAAATACAAAAGCGTTTTCACGAACCAAATATTAATTAAAAAGTTATAAGATTTGTGAAAAATATATTTTATTTATAAAAATTGTATTATTTTTATTTTCTTTTTATTTTAAAATTTGTAAAAAAATAATAATTTTTTTTACTGTTATCTATATAAAGTTTTTAAAATAATAAATAAAAATAAATAATTTTAAAAAAATAAAATAGAAAATATATTTACAAACAAAACGATCCTTTAATAAAAATGAAAACAACAAAACACTTATTTTCAATTAAAAATTAAAAATAAAAATATATTTTAGAAAATAAAATTTTTTTAGAAAAAGAACTGAAAAATATTTCTTAAATTAAGTATCAACCTTGATTTTTTATTAAACACAATTGATTTATATGTGAAACATAATGTTTTTTTTTTAATTCAACTAGATTTGTGCTTCAAAAATGGTTTTCTTTAATCATTAAAATAAAATCAATCTTTTTTAAACTTACTTTCAAAATATCAATCCTAAACACGAATATTTTTTTTAATATTAATTATTCAAAAATCAAAATTATCAAATATCTAACAGAAACAGGACTTGATAAATAAGTGGACCATTCTCAATAATGGTTAATTGTAATGAAAGTGATTATTTATTTGTCTTTAACCAAATATCTACACATGCATATTTATGCAATTATAACTTTCTAATAAGAAAATATGATTAGGTAAATATATGTGTCCCCAAAAGAGTTCTTAATATTGTACGTGAAGTTTACTTGCAAGGATAGAGTCTACTCTGACCAAGTTGGATAACGAAAGCAAACTTTGATTATACACAAACTTTACTTGCAATTTAAGGATTTAAATTTTGTGTCGCCACTTAATACTTTAAAAATTTTTGGATAGATAATATTAATTTATCATAAAATACAAATAATAGTTATGAAAATAAATTTTTTTAGTAATTTTTATTTCAATTATTCTTCTTGCATATATATGGTGGTAGTTTAATTTAGTAGCCAATAGCACATATCCATATTTATACTCCAAGTTTAAGTCCCCGTTCTTAAGAATGAGATAACATGCATATGCTTTTCACGTAATTATTTGTCTTTCTTATTTTGAAATAAGCGTCTTCTGATTTTTTATATCAAATTAATATATTCTACCTTAATTAGTTATTAAATAAAAAAAAATCCTTAACTAATTTCCTCAATTAATGCTCAATTTTGAATCAATATTAGACATAATAATGTGTTAAAACATAAATGTTCGAAGTCCAAATTTATAGATATAAAAAAAAATTGGCATTAGCAATTGGATAAATTGAGTTTGACTAAATTTAAATAATAGCATCGCTGCAAAATAAAATTTATTTATTAACAAACAAAATTTATCAAAATGTTAGAATAATTTTTATTAATATAATTTATGTTTAAAGAATTGAATTATTTGTATAGATTTTAAAAGTTTATACCAATAAATAGTAAATAATATTTTATATTAATAAAAATATTTATCAGAATATATATATATATATATATATATATATATCTTAGTGTTAATAGTTAAATTGTTAGTAAATGATATTTTTTATAATGTATATAAAAAAACTATAAAAAATTGAAAAACTTGATTTAACTCAAAAAGGTCAAGTGGTTTATTGAGATATTAAATTAAAAGAATCCTTACTGAAAAAATAGCATTCAAATTTAATAAATATAGTTATATAGCAAGATTAATGAGTTAAAGATACTTCATTTCTAACAAAAACTTTAAATAAAAAATGGAACATTTCTTTTAATTACAAAAAAGAAAGATGATCGAACAATAAGGAATTTATTTCTAATTTAAATAAAATAAATCAATTATGAAAAGTTTCTGAAAGTTAAAAGAGAAATATATAAATCCAAACCTTGAACAACATAAATTTATTTTTTAAAAAAACTATTAACCATATAATAATTAAGAATGTGTTACTAGGAGTAACATAATAAAAAAGTTGATCACACCAAAAGCTTTTACCTAGTTTAGCATATATCGCATATGTCTAATTAGGAATTATGCGTGACATATTTAGAGAGAAGATGTTCATTGAATATTTCTTCCATTCCATATGTTTTCTTACTTAAAATTATGTATATAAATTAATTTTAAATTAATATATCATGTTATTATATTTTAAATAATATTTCCTCATTTATACCCTAATTATTTATTAGTCTGCAACTCTGCATAAATAATTCATAAAATAAAAATTATGTAATTATATAGATAATTAAAATCCATTATCATCCTAACATCCTTATATGATTGGATAATTTTATGATTATAATAGTTAATTATAGTTTTTTACTTAAAAAAACCTTTATTTTAGTCATAAGTATATCTTTCAATAAAAATATACATAATAAGAGTTTATATTTAATATATTTATATTAAAATTATCATAATATAATATATGATAATATTAATTATACATAATTTTTAATAAAATGTATAATTTTCTGATTTCTTATTATATATTTTTAAGCTTATGTTAAAAATATTTTTAAAATAATTATATATGAGATATATTTTAAAAGAGTTAATACATTTTGAATTTTTAAAATAATTTTTTTTAAATTTAAATAATGAAACATGGACAATGAACGGAGTATTAAATAAGAATTTTTAAAAATAAAAAACATTTGTGGTGATTTACACTCTGCTGTAGAATATATACAAAAAATTAAATAGAAGTTCATATTTTAATTGAATATACAGAAATCATAATTTTTAAAAAAATTTATGGAGGAAATTTGAAATGTGTGTGAACTATTTTTTTTATATATATAAATAGTAGTATAAATTTATTTATATTTTAAATATAAATTATTAAATCTATTCTATTTTTAAATCTATAAAAAAATATAAATAGAGGGATAATAACATTTGTATTTAAAAATTATTACTATTTTTTAATGTTGTTAATAGAAACCAAGTTTTCCTATTAAGTTTAGATCTTTCTATCTTATTTCCTTTTGCTTTTCTAGTGGAGCCTTTTTGCTATTTTCTAACCTAGGGGTAGAGTATTACAATTATTCGTTTTTATATTTATAATTTTTAAATTATTTATATTTATATTTATATAAGTAACAGTTTTTATTTTCGTTTTTTAGATATTGAAATTTTTGTACTTGTTTTTTATTTGCATTTTATTCAATTAAAATATGATTTTTGTATATTTTTTTACCTAATGAAATAATAATTATTATAAAATAAAAATATTAAATATTCTATAAAATTATAATAAGTATAAAAATAAAGACAATATAACTTTTTATCATATTGAAAAATTAAAATGTCAAGAAACTATAAGTTAAGAAATAAAGAACAATCATTTTAATCCATTAGAATTATTTAAAAATAACGGATTAGAAATTAAAATAATTTATATAAAATTTTAAATTAAATTTTATCTTTTTTTATTATATAAAAAATAGCAACCATATTGAAGAATGAAAAATAAGTTAATTTTTAATAATATATAGATTTAATTTTAAAAAATAAATTTAATTATTATTATTATTATATAAATATAATAAATATAAATACTAAAACATCTTTACTTATATCCATACAATTATCTATTTTTATATTTAAATTGGTTAAATAAATATTTATTTTATCTATTATAATTATTTTAATAAATATCCCATTGATAAAAAAAATTCATTAATTATCTTTTACACGAAAAGATAATTTCATGATTTATGGCGCCATCATGACTACATAATACATTAATTGAAAAAATGGGATTTCCTAGGGTTCGTGCTATCAATTTTGGTGGAGGTTGTTGGTGGCTCCATCAAGGATCTTGTAAACAACCATGCGTAAGAACTCTCTCTTCCCAAATTGTGCAGAGTATCATTTACATAGAAAACGTCTAAGATTTGAAAACAACTGGAACACATTTTACCCCCAAAATAGAATACATTTAACGGCAGGATCCACCTGAATACATTTATCGCATAAATAATTTATCTAAATAATTTTTTAACTTATCACATGCCTATAAAATATAATATAAATATATTAACCATGTGTTCGAATAAACTAATTTATAATTAATAAAATTTATATATTTATATAATAAAAAAAGAATTTTAAAAATTGTTTAAATTTTTACTTAAATAATTTATATATTAAATAATTTTTTTTAAATGATTTGTTTTAAAAGAATTTCTAAAATTCTCTATTATTTTATTTTTTAAAATTATTATTTATAATTTCTCTTATGTATTATTCTTTTGATAATTACTTATTTTTACTTAAAAAATTTTAAAATTTTAAATCTTTTCATGATAAAAGTAATATGATAATACACTTTTTTTGTCCAACATATTTATGCGAGGCTCGGTTTTATTCGAGTTAATTTTTTTTATAAAATTATAAAAAAATAATAAGTGAATCAAAAAATTGTTATTAAGAGCCTATTTATTTCGTGTATAAATCAGAACAAACAATTAGTTTATTAAGAGCCTTCAACTTTTTATGCATAAACTAAAAATTACATTTATTTTGAAATCATTTTCATAAAATTTTAGTTTATCTTTGTGTCTAAATCATAAATATCTTTAATATAAAATAATCTTAATTTGGCAAGCTAGGAAGCTCACTTGAGCGGTAGGCATTTTTTTAATCTTGCATAAGGATAATTAAATTAATATATATATATATATATATATATATATATATATATATATATATATATATATATATATATATGAACTAACCACTCATAAAAAAAATTATTTAAGCTTTTCAAAAAAATAGAAATGAAAAAAAATCAATTTTAAAACACTATATGATGAAATAACTTTTGAAAAAAAATGTAATTATAATTCATTTTTAAAATAAAAAGGATAAATATTTTCTATTCTTACAATCAATTATATGATGAATAAAATCAATTTTAAGAAAATTAAAGTTTTAAAACAAGTTCGGTTTTATCTTGTTTCGTTTCCTCTTCTCATTTAAAAAAAAAAAATTGATGATGCAAACATGAAATGAAAGGTGGAAAGAAAGTTCATTGGTAGAGGGTTTACAATCCCTTTTTTTTTATCTTCTATTTTTCATACACATATTCTTGAACTTATTTTCTTTTTTCATGTTAGCTTTTTCCACCGAAGACTAATTCCTTGGGGATCCATATCCATGAGCCTTTAGTGGTAGTTCTTTGTTAGACACGAAACTGTGGAATACTAGTAGCAAGAATTCTAGTGGGCATGTAGTGACACTTGTTAATTTCCACATTGGAAATGGCATTTTGTTCTTTGACAATGTAATTCTCTTTTCAGTGATTGGTCTGAATAGCCTACAAATGCATGCACATCCACTTTTCTCTTTTGATTACAATCTAAAGCAGCCTCTTTGTTGAATCTTTGTCCAATGTCAACTTGTACACATCGCTCAACAAATCAATATCGAGGGCTTGAACAAGTTAATCTTAAAGAGAGTTGTTATAGGAAACTTGAAAGGGAAAGATCCCAAGGGTTCTTTGGTTTGTAAAATATTTTTTTTGAAGTTTTATAAAAAAATAAGAAAAAATTATTTATATTTTTATAAATAGAAGATAAAAATAGAAAATATTTTTATCAATCAAGTGATCTTTTTATAAAAAAAAATGAAAACAACAAAACACTTTGTTTTCCATTCAAAATTGAAAATAAAAATAGTTTTCAGAAAATGAAGACTGAAAATATTTCTTAAATCAAATATCAGCCTTGCTTCTTTTTTTTTAAACACAATGGATTTATGCGTGAAACTCATAATGTTTTCTTAACAATACAAATAAATTCATACTTCAAAAATGATTTTCATTTATACATTCAAATAAAATCAAAATTTTTAAACTTATTTTTAAAATATCAATTCTAAATATAAATAATTTTTTTAACATTAATTATTCAAAAACCATATTTATCAAATAATTTAAAGAAATAGGATCTAATAAATAAGTCGACCATGCATTCTCAATGATGGTTAATTTTAATGGAAGTGAAATTTTATTTGTTTATTTATCTTTAACCAAGTATCTACATGCATATTTATGCGATTAACTTTCTAATAAAAAAAATGATTAGGAAAATTCTATCCCTAAAGAGGTATCTTTAGGAGGTTGGGTTCTTAATATTGTAGGTGGAGAGTTTAGCTAAGGATACAGTCTACTTCTACACTGACCAAGTTGGATAACGAAAGCAAACTTTGATTATATACAAACTTTACTTGCAATTTAAGGATTTAAATTTTGAGTCGTTACTCAATATTTTAAAAACTTTTGGTTAAGTAATATTAATTTTTCATGAAATACAAATAATAGTAATGAAAATGTTTTTTTTTTTTGCAATTTTAGTATTTTTTATTTTAATTATTATTCTTGCATATATGTGGTGGTAATTTAATTTAGTAGCCAGTTACTCAATTAGACAATAGCACATATCCATATTTATACTATAAATTTAAATTCTCGTTCTTAAGAGTGAGATAACATGTATATGTTTTTCACGTAATTATTTATCTTTCTTATTTTGTACTAAGTATTTTCTGATTTTTTTCATATCAAACTAATATTTTCTCCCTTAATTAGTTATTAAATCATTTCTTAATTTCTAAGAATATATATATATAAATAGAATTTTTTTTTAACTACAAATAAAAAAGATGATCGAAAAATGAAAAATTTTATTTGTAACTTAAATAAAATAAATAAATTATGAAAAATATATAAATCCCAAACTTGAACGATAAGTTCAATTTTTTCTTTAAATATAACCATACATTAATTAAGAATATGTTACTAGGAGTAACATAATAAAAAGGATGATCACACCAAAAGCTTTTACCTACTTTAGCATGTTTAATTAGGAATTATGCATATGAGATAACTAAAAAATGCTTTTTTTTATCTAATAATAACATATAAAGCAAAAATAGAGAGATGGTGTTCACTGAATACCTCTTTCATTCGATATGTTTTTTTACTTAAAATTATGTATATAAATTAATTTTTTAATTAATGTTATTATATTTCAATTAATATATCCTCATTTATACCCTAATTATTTATTAGCCTGCAACTCTACATAAGTCCCATAAAAGAAAATAGCGATCGTAAAAATATGATGTAATTATGTACGTAACCAATAACCAGAATGCATATCCACATCCTTTTTTGAAAGGATAATTTTATAATTATAATAGGTAATTATAAGTTCTTACTTCTTACTTTGAAAGAATCGTTATATTAATTATAAGTATATCTTTCACTAGGGGTGATACTTAGTAAGAATTTATATATATTTTATTGAAAATGATATGATATAATGTATTAATAGCATTAAATTATATATATAATTTTTAATAAAAATATTTTATTTTTTATTATATATTTATAATCTCATATTAAAAAAAATTGTTAAAATAATTATCTACAATTATGAAATGAGATATATGTGAAAAAATAATAAATCTTAATTTTTTATTTTTTTAAAAAAGTTGAAATACTGAAACATGGACAATAAACGGAATATTAAATAAAGATTTTTTAAACTTGAAAAACATTTATGGTCATTTACACTCTGTTTTGTACAAGATAAAAAAAAAAGAGAATTAAAAATAAGATGCCTTTTAAGTGGTGTAGTGAAAGATAAAATAAAAGATTTTTTTTTCTCTCACTTGTATAGAAAATAGAAAAAAATAAAGATACAAAGAATTAAATGATAAAATCTCTAAAAAATGGAAAATAACTTTAATAAATGTTGAAAAATAAAAAAATAATTTAATCTTTTTAATAATTATGTATCCTCTCTCACGCTCTCTTCATTTTCCGTCTAGTTAAGGTGGAAACGTTTTTATTCTTGAAATGTGTCTGCGCTATATATCCTTCCTTTATCTTCTTAATAGAAACCAAAATGGAAGGAAAGTTTTCATTTTACTTTTAGGTCCTCCTACGTTCTTTCTCTCTGCTTTCCTAATGGAGCCTTATTGCTATTCTCTAACCGGACGAGGATGACCAAGTAATGGTACAGTATTATAATATTTACTTTTTATATTTATAATTTAATTTTTTTTATATTTGTAGAAGTAATACTTTTTATTTCTGTTTTATAATATACTTTAATTTGTATACTTCTTTTTATTATTAATTTTATTAAACTAAAATATGATCATCCTATACTTTTTTTGCTAATTAATAAAACAGTATTATTATAAAATAAAAAATCATTAAAAACCTATAAATTATAATAAGAAAAAATACAATATAAAATTTTTATTGCACTGAAAAATAAAATAGGTCAAGAAGCTATAAAGCGACCGCGTTGAAGAATGAAAAAAAAAGTTACAAAATTTTGAACAGTATCTAGATTTGATTTTTTTAAAAATTTTAAAATTAAACATTGATTTTATTATAATATAAATATATAATATTATAATATCTATCTTTATATTTAAATTGGTTAATTTTTTACAAATATCCAATTGATAAAAAATTCATTAATTACCGTCTTTTACACGAAAAGATAATTTCATGATTTTCCTAGAGGTACAATTATGGCGCCATGATGAGCACATTAATTGATAAAATGGGAGATTCCATGGGGTTGGGAATCAAAGCGATGCTATCATCTTTTAAGCATACAAATCATAATGAATTGAAAGATTCTGATATGTGATGAATTGACTTAGAGAAAAATTACCCTTTAAACGACAATTAATCACGTGTTAATGTCTTAGTGATGGTTTGGCCCCACGAGTCTCGCACACCTGCAATCGTGGGTAGCTATTGCGCGCCACACGTCAATTCCAATTACCACACGCTCATTCATTTTCTAGATAAGTTCACAACGAATGACATGTGAAATCCACAATGCCAAATCATCTTTGGTACGTACCTTGTGACATGGAATCCTGGATAAACCACCCTTCATTTTTTTTCTTCTTCTTAATCATCATCTATTTTATATTTCTTTTAACTTTTCTCTCATTTTGAACACTTACTTTTTCCGGGACCACGCCACAATATGCTAAGGATATTTGCCTCATACTATGGATCATCACTTCTTTTGGGCTATACGAACATACCTTTTTTTTTTTTATTTATAACAATACTATATATAATAAGATTTCATATAAGTGAAGTGTGTATTTGAAGCATAAATATGATTGTCTTTGAAATGAGGATAAGAGTGATATTTATGGAAGCGAGATTTAGTTTCTGACGATAAACCGTGATATGAGCTGGATCGGTGGTTGTTACGCTACATGTACATCCATAACACGTGAATTGACATACCGAATACCAATTCTATTTGTGAAAGAATAATGGAATTAATGCATAATTGTTTTTTAATAAAAAAGTGAACATTTTGATAGAGCATGATGGAATTAATTAATAAAATATGGTTTAGTCTCAATGTCGGAGACACATTAATTCCAAACAGAAAAGCTTACTTATCAAATGAAAATGCCTAATTAACAAATTAACTCAGAGATCCAGTTCTAAATAAATTATTGTAAGACATTTTACAAACTTGTTTAATTAAACTCTTCCATAAATTAAAGCTAAAGAAGAAGAAGAAAAAAAGCATCGGTCTCCCGGGACCGTAAGGCATGGATAGGACAATATAACAAACCATGTGGCCGGCATAAGAGTATCAGAATCAGTAATATAAATTATTGTAAAAAAAAAAAGCTTGTCTTTTCCAATTTTCATCATGTTAAAGTTTGTTTTGTTTTTCAACTTTTCCCTGCACTCACCACTTACATTATGCATATGCATTAGATAAGATCCCCTCACAGGTTGGCAAGCTTTAGTCCAAAAAGACTGACCGAATTACAGGCTCGTGTCTCGTGAATTTTTCGGTTCATGAAAGATATTATGAATTATTATTTTTATAATGGTTTACTAATTTGTCAAATAGTCCTATTCCAAGTGTGCTGGTATTTCCATGTTGAAAAAATCAAACAGGAAAAGATAAAATAGAAACAAACGCTGTCATGGGTGCATGAGAGGAGGGTGTGCTTGACTTAATTTAAGTGGAAGAAAATGTAACGTGCAAATAATTAATTATTTGTAAATTTGTAAGGAAAATTACTTTTAAAAAATTTAATTTGTATTATTAGTAGTTGCATGATCAATAAATCCAATCTTAGAACTATTTTGTGTATTTTAATTATAATATTTTTTAAAAATATATATATATATTCTACCTTATTATTGTCATTTATAATCACAATAACAGTATTGAGAATTTGTCATTGCTTGTTTGTATTTTATACTCAATTTTCCAATAAAATTCAATTTTGATTTTACCTCTTGCATTCCCGGTTTCCGGTAACCTTCCATATGGCGGAGAAAATGACCAAAAATTAAGGAATAACGTAACTTTTTCCCATATCACCTCACTCGAAATAAGACGTATACGTCATTAAAATGGAGATATGGACGAGGGCATTTTGTTTTATGAATTTTCTATACTAAAAAAGATATAGACAGAATGGATTAAGTGTGAGAATAATATTTCGATTAAAAAGACAATAATTTGATAAAAAAGAGTGTTGTAACAGTATTTAAAAATTAATTTAAATGATTTTTTAAATATGATAATACATTTTCAAAAATATAATTACATTTTTTAAATTTTGAAAAAAATGTAAGGACCATTTTTATTAAATTACCAACGTTTGTATAGTTGCAAATGAAATCAGTTTTAACGGCAACATCACGACCAGCTGCTTTTAAATCTATAATAACAAACAACTACTAAAGCTTGCAAATATTAATAACTGAACAAACAATCAAGATTCAGACAGAGAACAAAATATTAATATAAAAAGTAAATAATAATTAAAATATATGTAACTAATTCTAATAATAGTAAAACTGTGTTCCCTCTTTTGCCCTAAATTAATATTTTTCCGATAATTTGATTCGAATCATTTTATTAGAATAAAACAATTCAAGTACTATGATATATCAATAATATAGTAGTACATTTTTGCAGCAAGCATATAACAATGCTGATTATTCATGTGGTAGGAAATATCTCGTACAATAATTTGTTTACATAAATATTGTGTGCATTTGACTTTCTACATTAGGAGGGATATTTTAAATAAATGGACCAAATTTATAATTATTAATTTAAAATTAAAAAATAGTTTTTAATGAATTTAAAATATGTTCTTACAGAACTGAAAATTAAATTATAAATTTCAGTAGGTATTAAAAGTTTACATTTGTTAAATTATGCTTCTTATTTGAAAAAAGTTATATGTAAACCAGTTTATTTTTCAAAGTTAATTAATATTAGGTAATTATACACATTTTAAACAGATAATTTTATATTTTAAAATAATAATTGAGTGCCGATTTACCTACCAGCTCCTGGTGTGCATTGTAAACAAGTGTATACAAAAATTCTCTTTTGAGAGGTAGGTGGATAGATATTCCGGTGAGGGTCGGTGTTTGACTGTTAGTTTATAAATTCTAAATTTAAATTTTTTTAAAGAATATATGGTTAAAAAATGTAAAACATTGATATATTTATACATAAAAAACGAATAATAGTTATAAAAGTAAGTTAAATATATGTCTTTGTTTATTTCCTTTTATCTGTTAAAAAAATATATCTATATTAAAAAATAAAAATAATATTAATATTATTAATTTTCATAAAAATTATAATTCATCTTTTATAAAATTTATTAATATATATTTTTATTTATTATTTAACAATTTAAATATTTGATATAAAAATTTATTATAGTTGATAATAATTAGATATATATAAAATACATATAAAAATTTAAATTATATTCTTTTGAATATATAAATAAATAGATAAATATGAATTTTTTAATCTCTATCTGAATAAATAAAAAGAAATCATTAAATTTTCTATTCAACATAGTTATTAGCAGGATAAAATTTTAATTATTAATTAATTAAAATTATCATAAATATAATTTTTATATTAATTATTATAAAGATTAAAAAAATTTATGGTTAAACATGTTTTTAGTCTTTCTAAAATAATTAAATTTTAATTTTGATCTCTTAAATTTAAATTATTTATTTTTTTAAATATCTTGACTATAATTTTTGATATTAAATTAAAATAAATTAATTATAATTAAAGAATTATAATAAAAATATTTTATAAAATGATAAATTTTTTAATAATAATTAATCTAATTTAAATTAATATTAAAGATTATAATCAACATATTTTTAGAAAATGAAAGACTTAAATCAAATGTTTTAAAATTAAAAGATTAAAATTTAAATTTAAATATTTTGAAAGGACTAAAAATATTTTTAATTCTATCTTTTATTGTATAAAAATTGATAATTGAATAACATTGAAAAGAATATTTATTTTATAAATATATTTTAATTATTTTTTGGTACAATTAAAAAAATGATGAGTTTCAAATTTAAAATCTCATATAAAATTATTTTACTTTTTATTCTTTATTATTAGATCAATTTTAATAGTTTTAAATTTTATCAATCACATTTTAATATATAATAGATATATTTAAATATAAATAAATATTAATTATAAAATTAAATGAATATAAATGTTTAACATAATTAAAATTTGGTAAACATAAATAATAAGATAATATAAGATAATTCAATAATTATATTATTAATAAGTAAAGTAAGTGTCCAAAATTATGTATAAAGAAAGTAAATATTTGTTATAAAGTAAAATTATCAGTTTATAATAGAATATTTTTATGATAAAATGGAAAGAAGATCAGATTTATTCAGTAACATAAAATGAAGGGGAAAAAAGGAATGTTATAAAATTGAAATCTGATAAAGACCAAAAGGTTTGAGATAATTGCATTCTACTTTAATTCTGATATGATATGATTCTATTTCATTCTATTCCATTCTAGTTGGTTGTGATAAAATAAATCAACTTCAATATATAGTTTGTCAAAGGTTTAATATTAGTCTCTTCCATATCAAGATTGTCTTTTTATCTATATATTAAATTTATTAAAAATATTTTTATTTTATATTTATCAATATATTAAATTTAACGATTGATAATTTTTTTTAAAGAAATATAAAAATATCGTAATCTTATAAATAAGATAAAAATAAATGTAATTTATAAAAAATATTTATATGGCGATTCACCAACTTTTTTTATCCGTATCTTTTTATTATTACATCATATATCACATTTATTTTCCCCTCTCTCTTCTTTAGTCGTGTGTATACTTTACAGTAGGGTGTAAGAGTATAAAGATGTTGGATGTGTTAGGATCAGTTCTGCTCTACAGTACCTACTCATGGCTCCACTCTAAACTTACACTTGTAAATTCTTTCTTCGTTACTTCCATCCACTTTCCACAGGTTAGCCAATACTTTTCAACGCATTATGCCATCTTTATGTTTATATATATGCTTTTTGCTTTTTTCTTATTTTTATATTCAACTAATTGATAAGCCATTCTTTCCCTACGTTCTGCAGAATCTCTCTTTGTTTCTTCTTCATCATTATTACACCGTTAACCATGCCCGTTTTGGACTCTCTGTTGGGAACTGTCAATGTGGCATTCTTCTATGTGATCTTGATATGGCTTTTGCTTCACACTTTGAGACAAAGCAAGCGAAGTAGTGTTCATCTTGTTAATTTCAAACAAGGATCAAAAGTTTTCGCCGCATTCACTGTTCTTTCATGTGCTATTATTTTCCTTTTGAATGTGGCTCTTGCTTTTTACCAATATAGTACTAGGAGAACCATAGGATATGACTCTGTTTCTTTGGCTCTAACATGGATTCTGGCCACTGTGGTTTCCTTCTATTCAGCGAAGACAACACTGAGGGAGAATAAAAGGTTTCCCTTTGTTCTAATCCTATGGTGGATCTTTGCCACTATTGTGGTTACACTCTCTGTGTCTGTGAAAGTAGTGAAAAATCTTGAATCAATTAACTTGTGGTTTTTCCTGTCAGCTGATAACATAGTTGATACGGTTTCCTTGCCTTTGTTGTTACTTGTTTGTTTCAATGCCTTGCTCAATGTGTGTGCAAGGGAGAGCACTGATGTGGAACAAGTCTTACTTCAGAAGGAGTTGGAATCTTCTAGAGAAGATGAAGAGACCTTCACAAACGCAGGCACGTGGAGCAAGCTCACATTCAGATGGTTGAACCCCATTTTTAAAACGGGTCGGATTCAGAAAATTGAACTTGCTAATATTCCTCATGTTCCGCATTCTGAAACTGCAGAAAATGCTTTTTCCACATTGGAGGAATCACTTCGCAGACAGAAACTTGAAGGGCTTTCCTTGGCAAAAGCTATTGCGCATTCTGTATGGAAATCCTTGGCCTTAAATGCAGTTTTAGCAGGTATATATTTTATATTTTATTCAGTCCCACTGCTATCACTGTTCCTATTTGGATTTTATTTTTCAACGTTTGGTCATTCATATACTGTTTACTAATTTGTTTATTTTGTTTGCACTTGTAGGTGTGAACACAGTTGCCTCCTATATAGGTCCATTGTTGATCACAAACTTTGTGAATTTTTTATTGGAAAATAATGGTGACTCAAGCATCCAATATGGGCTGGTTCTTGCATTCATTTTCTTCCTTGCAAAGACGGTGGAGTCATTGAGTCAAAGACAATGGTACTTTGGTGCTCAACGAATTGGAATCAGGGTGCGTGCAGCTCTTATGGATCTAATTTATAGCAAGTCTTTGTTGATGAAGTGTGCTGGATCAACACATGGTAAAATCATCAATTTGATCAATGTGGACATTGAAAGGATTGGGGACTTTTGCTGGTATATTCATGGTGTATGGTTGCTTCCAGTTCAGGTTATTTTGGCATTGGTGATTTTATATATAAATCTGGGATTTACCCCTTCCATTGCTGCGTTTACTGTCACTATTTTGGTCATGGTGTGTAACACACCTTTGGCGAATTTGCAAGAAAGCTTGCACTCCAAGATCATGGAAGCTAAGGATTCAAGAATCAAAGTGACATCAGAGACCATGAAGAACATCAGAATTTTAAAATTGCATTCATGGGAATCCACATTCTTGCAGAAACTCCTCCAACTTAGGGAAATTGAGGGGAGATGGCTAAAGAAATATCTCTATACATGCTCAGCGGTAGCCACTCTATTCTGGGCCTCGCCCACTTTAGTTTCTGTTGTCACTTTTGGTGCTTGTATATTGGTGAATACAGAATTAACAGCAGCTACTGTCCTCTCAGCTTTAGCAACTTTTCGTATTTTACAAGAACCTATTTACAATTTACCTGAGCTTATTTCAATGATAACACAAACAAAAGTCTCTGTTGATCGAATCCAGGAGTTCATCAAGGAAGAGGATCAAAACCAGTTCATGAACAGGCATGCTACAAAATCTTCTTCAGAAATTGCTATTGAAATCAAACCAGGTGAATACGCATGGGAAACAAATGATCAAACCCCGAAAAAACCAACAATTCAAATTACTGAAAAGTTGGTGATCAAGAAGGGTCAAAAGGTAGCAGTTTGTGGGTCAGTGGGCTCTGGTAAGTCAAGCTTGCTCTGCTGCATGTTTGGTGAGATTCCATTGGTTTCTGGGGCAGTAACCAAGGTCTACGGGACTAGAAGTTATGTACCCCAAAGTCCCTGGATTCAGTCTGGAACTGTAAGGGAGAATATATTGTTTGGCAAGCAAATGCACAAGGACTTTTATGAAAATGTTTTGAGTGGCTGTGCTTTACACCAGGACATCAACATGTGGGGTGATGGAGATTTGACCCTAGTGGAGGAGAGGGGCATAAACTTAAGTGGGGGGCAGAAACAGCGGATTCAGCTGGCAAGGGCTGCTTACAATGATTCAGATATTTACTTCCTTGATGACCCTTTTAGTGCTGTTGATGCTCACACGGGAACTCATTTGTTTAAGGTTAGACATGCTAATGATTATTATTTGTATTTTTTTCTGATGCATTTCTGATGTCACTTAAATTTCTTTCACCCTACCTCTGGATGAAGAATTTTAAAATTCAAAAAAATGTTAGATCAACAATGAGTGATTATAAAAAAAATTAAGTATGAGACGAGTTCTGAATGATAAACTAAAGAGAGTTAAGAATAACACAAGAATTTAAAATTTCCCTCAGAAGAGGTGTTATTTGAAATCCCATCCCTTCATTTTTATATCAAAATTACTTAATTCAACTTTTGCTGTGTCCTAGAATTTCTTTTCTTATCAGTCAAACACTTATAATCTAGTATTATAAAATCACCCTATTCAAACACAAGGTCATTGAACTTCACCAAGAATTGGAAATGTTGTGCAGAAATGTCTCATGAAACTTTTACATGATAAAACGGTCGTTTATGCTACCCATCAACTGGAATTCTTGGAAGCTGCAGACCTCATTTTAGTAAGTTACTGGACACTTGTCTCTCAATGATGAAATTGCTACAAGTGTTTGACCTCTAACCATTGATATACATTTTGGCAGGTAATGAAAGATGGAAAAATAGTCGAGTCAGGAAGGTATAAAGATCTCATAGCTTGTCCTAACTGTGAACTTGTTCAACAAATGGCTGCTCACCAAGAAACAGTAAAACAAATAAATCCTAGTCAAGGAGATGATTCTGTTAGCTGCAGACCTTGCCAAAAAAATCAAACTGAAGTTGCTGAAGAAAATATTCAAGAGATCACTGAGGATTGGAAGAGAACCAAAGAAGAGGAAGCGGAAACAGGGAGAGTGAAATGGAGTGTATACTCAACCTTTGTCTCATCCGCTTATAAAGGAGCACTTGTTCCGATAATCCTTCTCTGCCAAATTCTCTTTCAAGTTATGCAGATGGGAAGCAATTATTGGATTTCTTGGGCCAGTGAACAAAGGGGCAAAGTCAACAACGAGCAACTTATGGGAACATTTGTTCTTCTATCTTGTGGCAGCACCATCTTCATTCTGGGAAGGACTTTTTTAATGGCCAGAGTTGCTGTGGAAACTGCTCAATGCCTTTTTCATGGAATGATCACTTCAGTTTTCAGGGCACCTATATCATTTTTTGACACTACACCTTCCAGCCGAATTCTGAGTCGGGTTAGTTTCTCTATTATGTCTCTATTTGATAGATTGTTATTGTATTTTAATTAACGTCAATTTTGTTCAAATTTCAACCATTATCTTTATGATGATTACAGTCATCTACTGATCAAAGCACAATAGACACAGACATACCATACAGATTAGCTGGACTAGTTTTTGCACTTATCCAGTTATTAAGCATCATCATGCTAATGTCGCAAGTTGCTTGGCAAATCATTCTCCTCTTTTTCGCTGTGCTTGCTATTTCCATTTGGTATCAAGTAAGAATTACATAAATTTTTTATAAGTTTCACAAATTAAATCATATCATTTTTGCTCTTGCTAATTCTTATGACTCAATCTAGTATCTAATGATGAAGTTATTTATTTTTTAAGGCTTATTACATCACAACAGCCAGGGAATTAGCTAGGATGGTTGGCATTCGAAAGGCACCAATCCTGCATCACTTTTCAGAATCAATCGCTGGGGCTGCCACAATCCGTTGTTTTAACCAAGAGCAAATATTCTTGACCAAAGTTAGGGTTCTAATTGATGATTATTCTCGGGTGGCCTTTCACAATTTTGCAACTATGGAATGGTTGTCTGTTAGAATCAATTTTCTCTTCAATCTGGTCTTCTATTTTGTTCTCGTCATCTTGGTTACACTACCAAGGTCCACCATTGATCCAAGTAAGTTCTTTCACCTATCCATCTTATCAGCAGTGATAGGTTGCATGCATGCATGCATGTGAGAATAATATTTGTACTGGATTAATTAAGAAAATCCAAGCAAGGACGGTTACATATTATTGATTAACCACGACTTACAAAATTAAAAATTTATTCACTATTACAACCGAAAAGAAAATAATTTTGTAGATTAAATAAAACTTGTTTATACACCTGTCAATCTATGTGATTTCTACTCAATTTATGGAACAGCTTCAAGTGAAAAAGAAGTAATTAAGATTAGATCCACTAACGAGGATATTGGAATGCTAAGTTGCTTTTTCTAATTTTCAGGTTTAGCAGGTCTGGTAGCTACATATGGTTTGAACTTGAATGTCCTTCAGGCCTGGGTGATATGGAACCTTTGCAATGTTGAAAACAAAATGATATCAGTTGAGAGAATATTACAATTCTCTAACATACCATGTGAAGCACCATTAATTATTGAGGATTGCAGGCCTGAACCAGAGTGGCCTAGGGAAGGAAACATTAAACTTAATAACCTTCATGTAAGATATGATCCCGCTGCTCCAACGGTTCTCAAAGGTGTCACTTGTGTTTTCCAAGGACAAAAGAAAATTGGTATTGTAGGCAGGACAGGGAGTGGAAAATCTACTCTGGTGCAAGCCCTGTTTCGTGTGGTGGAGCCTTTGGAAGGGTGCATACTTATTGATGGTGTAGACATTTCCAAGATTGGTCTGCAAGATTTAAGATCTAAGCTTGGTATAATTCCTCAGGATCCGACATTGTTTCTTGGTACTGTAAGGACTAATTTGGATCCACTAGAACAACATGCTGATCAAGAACTTTGGGAGGTTAGCATTAGCATTTAGCAGTTAGAACACTTTCTTAAATTACCAATGTTCATCTTATTACTAAAAGAACTACACTTTTCAGGTTCTCAGCAAGTGCCATCTTGCCGAAATAGTAAGGCAGGATCCAAGACTTCTTGATGCACCAGGTATAAATATATATATATATATATATATATATATATATATATATATATATATATATATATATATAAAGAGAAGTGATAATTTACTTCAGTAATTTATTATAAAGTCATTTTGTTTAATAATATTTTAATCCGTTAAATTTTATTAATACAACTATCAAATTAAAAGTTTTTATCTAGTAAAGTTACAAGTTTCATAAAATTTTTAAAAAAATTGATACTTTATTAAATAATTTTAATTTAAAAAATATATATTTATAATATATAAATTAAAATTATTTAATAAAATATATTTTAAAAAAATTTATAAATTTAATCTATACAATAATAAATTTAATTGAACAATTTAATTAATAAAATTTAACAATTTAATAAATTATTAAACAAAATAACTCTATCAATGTTAATACATCTTATTTTTAAAACATTACATCATTCAAGAGTATAACTTTAATAATGATCCCACACCAAAGTTTTGATGGCTTTCTATTATTTTTTAAAATACTGTTATAGATTTGAACTATTCATCAAATTTGTACATTGGTGCAGTGGCCGAGAATGGAGAGAACTGGAGCGTTGGACAAAGACAGCTTGTTTGCCTTGCTAGGCTTCTACTGAAGAAAAGACGAATTTTGGTCCTAGATGAGGCAACTGCATCTATTGACACAGCAACTGACAACTTAATTCAGAAGACAATTAGGGAAGAAACAAGTGGATGCACTGTCATTACAGTAGCGCATAGGATTCCTACAGTTATAGATAATGATTGGGTTTTGGTCCTTGATGAAGGTACTTGTAGTCTTAGTATTTACATCCACTTGTGTGTTCAAACCATTAGTGATAATGAAACCTTAGAAAACACATAATCTCATAATGCAGGATACCGTAAAAAAAAAAGTATTAAGGGGAGAGGTGAGGCTGAAAATAGGAGTGATGCTAGGTTGATGACAACTTAAGTTTCTAACAAGCACTACTTTTCTGACATGTAACAGGGACGATTGTGGAGTATGATCAACCAGCTCAATTGCTACAGAACAATTCTTCTTCGTTCTCAAAGTTGGTGTCAGAATTTTTGAGGAGATCATCCCAAAGTAACTGCCCAAAAAGATAACGAAAGGGAACAGGCAGAAATCATTTATTCTAAGGAGGATAGTATAGCAGTGACAATCTGGCAGACTCACCATACACTAATTGTACATAGAGAAAAGATAGGCCCCAAATTCCCAATGTTGAGTGGGATGGGATTAGTTCTAGCATTGGACACCAGCTCAAGAAATACTGTCTGATTATGTCAGCAACATAAAGGTTAAGGTTATTAAAGATTTAAGGCTCTTGATCATGATTTATTCTTCATTGTTTTCATCTCACCAGCTTCACTGATGTTCTAACCAATTTTCCTCTTTTCAAATTATATACGCCTTGCCTTTTCTTTCATTTCTTTCGGTAATGGTTTCACGTAAAATTATTGATACATTTTTATTCTTTTATATCCATTTATTTCAAGCTATCAACAAAATATTATTCGCTATTTCTTTTTATTTATTTAGAAAAGGAAAATGTTTAAATGTTAAAAAATATAATTAATATTATTAATTTTTTTTGAAAAATTATTTATTTTCTTATTTTAACCTTATATATAAATTTATTTTATTTATTACAGTTGATAGATACAATAATATATATATATATAATAATTAATAATTTTTTAAAAACTAAAATAGATGCATAAATAAAAATAAATTTTGTACTTTCTTTCTGGATAAAAAAAAGTATTATTTTACATATTAAAAGTTAAAATACATGACTTTTACATCTTAATCTTCTCTCACTCAATATGTACTTACTACAAGTGTGAAAACCTAAATAATTTATTTGGATTGATTGTTTAATACGATACAGATAAGGAGGTATAAGTTAAAATCATTCTTACGTTATAGAATAATTAATACATCAAGACTAACACATATACTTTAAATATGAAAATATTATTTCTTATCTTTATTCAATTGTTACTAAATTTGATAGAAATAATTAATAAATATGACATATTAAGAGGGGTTTGATGAATGGTTGTGATCCTGGAATGATTCTCTATTTGTTTGTGTGAAACATGATAGGTAAAATATTCTACGTTAAAATATTTGGTTTGAGTATTGTATTTTTAAAAAATAAAAACTTTCAATCTCTTGAATTAATTTTTTTGGGTGTGTGCCATGATTTTGTTGGTAAAAATTAAATTATGGATTCAAATTTTGTAATTGTCCGTAAAAGGATTTGTTGGTGAATATTTGTAAGGATTTTTTATGCGTTAAACATGTTTTGGTAAGCTTCTGAAACCCAACTTATTGAAATATTTTATAAAAAAAAAATTGCATGTTATGTTATATTTAGATTTTCGTATATTTGACTTACAAACTGTTTGACATGTGGTTTGCGTAATATAGGAAAAGGGAAAGTTTGCCTACAAATCTTGATTTAAAATAATAACATGTGATCTAAGTATAATTATCTCTTATAAAAAATATATATAGTGGAGAATTTTTTTTTTTTGAATCAATCAATGAATATCCATTGAATGTTAGTATTTTATATATTTAGCTTTTTGTAAAAAAATAATAATGTAATCTATCAATTTTAACATTATTATAAATTAATACGATCAAATATATAAATAAATTAATTAATGTATTATTATTAGATATTGTATTATTATTTAATTTATATTTAATTCAGTACTTTCACTAACTTGATCAACAACAATTTTACACAAAATCATTACTGAAATAAAAGAAAATAATAATCACTAACTATAAGATGTATATATATTTTGAAAAAGGAAAAATTAGTTGGAAAATGAATCAATCTCATGACATCAGAAGAGCAACTAAGAATGTATCATGATGAAGAGCCCCAAATCTATATTAACCTTAATCTTTATGGTTCTAACGTAAGCAGATAACATTTCTTAGGCTGGTGTCAAACGCTCAGCATTGAGAATTTGAACTTGACTTTTCTCTTACAATTAGTGTTTGGTGATGGTGCCACTACTACAAATTTGTATTATTTAATTTTTAAAAATGACATCATTCACGAGTATAGGTGACTTTTTATTTTAAACATTGTTATTGGTTTGAAATATTCGTTAAATTTATATCCATTGCCATTGCTACTAACAATTTAATTCAGAAGATTATTAGAGAAGAGACAAACGGATGTTACAGTAGCACATAAAATTGGTGATCTACCACTGCTACTCCATCCTCCTTAAGATAAATGATTTCTGCCTCCAAAATGAGTGTGCATACTTTAGGAAAGAATGGTATATCAATATATCTGCTACTGTAATGATTCTTTTCTAATAGTCTTCTCAATTAAACTGTCAGTGGATGCAGTTGTTTCATTTAGGAATAAGGTTCAATAATGTAAAACTCAATTCAATGAAAACGTCATAATTAAGCATAATTTACTTCCAGTTAGATCTGGTACAACAAAATTTACTTTAGTAAGTGTATATGAATAAGGTTGGATCCTAAAAAGTATGTTCAGCTGATATGATTTTGTTCTCATATATCACCATCACCCAAGTCTGAGGACATTCAGGTTCGTAAATGGCTAGCTAACAGAGCTGCCACAAGAAAAAGTGTGGCACAGGTTCACGGATTTCTCAGAACAAAAAATCAACTTTCAAAAAAGGGTAAGAGAAATAGTAAGTGAAATGTTGGGATGAGATGGTTTAGTCATTGTTAATAGGATTTAAATAGAGGGCCATAATAACACAAATATATTCTCACTCAAAACCAATGGAGCGGAGAAAGAAAGAGAGGAAAGAGTTTCACTAAATAAATTTCAACTTATAATACATTTTTTCCAATTCACCTACAGGCTACAGGGCATGCCTTTTATAGCCTTCAAAATACAACTTGTGAGTTGTGAACAAAGGTATAAAAGCTGCACTCTATCAAGGAAAACGTTTTTCAAATTACAAAGCTCATGAGTGTGGTGCCGAATTCCACCAATTATAAAGCTGTAATTATTTTTTGGATTAAATTTTTTTATCATTCTAAAATTTTGATTTTAGTTTTTTATTTTTAAAATATTTGATTTTAATTATTTATTTTTTTAAGATAAATTATTTTTAATCCTTAAAATAACTCATTTTTGTATATGATTACCAAAGTCGAAAGGATCTAAACTGGATACAACCATACTTCATGAGAAAATGTTGAGAATATATATGCTTCAGTATTACTAGAATTTATTAGACCTGGTAGAATTTCTCAAGTTATGAATGTTATGAGTTTTAATTGTAGGAATTATAGCTGTTAATGATGGGCTGTTATAAATTTATGGGTAGTTTTATTTGTCATTGATTTCTTAAATTAATAGATAGAATTATGAGTAATTTATGTCTATGAATTCAATTTTCAGTTCATAGCCTTTTAAATTTCTCTTATAGTTCCCACATAAACAATATGAAAGAAATGATAATGATATTTTGTTTTAAACAAATTACAGACGGTTATAAGATTTACTAACCTTGTGTTTACACCAAGTATTTTAAAATTCTAAAATATTTAAAAATTAAATATTTTTAATTTAAATACTTTTATTTTAAAAATTTATTATTTATATAAAGGATTGTAAATTTATTATATTTAATTTTTATATTTGAATTGTAAATTTTAAATTTATTGAATTTTAAATTTTTATTTAAATTAAATAATTTAATTTTTATTATATATAAAATTTTATATTTAAATATTCATAATTTTTTTAATTTTTCTTTTTATTAAAAAATTAGATATACAAATATTTTTATTATGCAACATATTTAACTAAAATAATAATCCAACAAATGTACATGATTAAAAAAATAGCAAAATAAAATTATATCGTTTAATATTAAATATATTATATCTAAAAAAAATTTAAAAAAATGTAAAATCACATATAAAGTAAGCACGAACACAAAAAATAGTAAGATAAAAAATAAAAAACAAATGGTATTTATGATCATAAGTTGAGAGAATAGAAAAAATTTTAAATTTTATGAAGAATTTAAATTTTTTTTATTTTAGTTAGTTAAATTAATATCCAAATAAAATATTTTAATTATTAAAATTTTAAATTATTTTAAAAATTATTTTTTCTTCTTAAAATAATTCATCCAATATAAAATAAAAGAACTTAAATTGCTTATAAATATATAACCATCTATTATAAATATATATATATATATATATAATAAAAATTAAAACTAAATTTTCTTATTAAATTATTTTAATTTTTAACATTGTTAGATAATTTTAATAATATATATAAATATATATTAATATATAATGACAAAAAGTATATATTTTTATTTCATTTATAAATATTTTATCAACAAAATTTATCTAATGATAAAAATTAAAAAAAAAATATTACATTCTGAAATTAAATTTTTATTATTTTTTATATTGTAAAACAAAATTGCGTATTTTCATTTGTTTGTCATTAAAAACAAATTACTTTGTGGCGTATCCATTCTTTTCAACTAAAAAACATCACATCTAGCGCACGAATAAAAGAGGATAGCACGTGCAAAATTGGATATGAGGTTTAACATATCAAAGAAATTAGAGATGTATTTTCTTTGATATAAAGAATTTTAGCATGCTCGCCTAGCTCGATTAAAATCTTTTTAACATGCCTGCTTAGCACTAATTTTAAGATGTCATAATGGGTTTAACATATTAAGATCATTTTCCAAACAAAATTATACATACAATTTTACTAAAAGTTTGATAGAGTTTTTTTTTTATGATTTTAACATCTCAAAAGTCTCAAATCATCTGCCAATACTGCATATCATTACCCAAAATTTATAGAACATTATGCCAATTCCAGTATTTCAAGATATTTAATATAACTCAAATAAATTTAAAACTAGTTTTCCTATAAATGTAAAATGTACAAAGATTCAAAATAACATCAATATGGCCACCAAACAAAACAAAAATTAACATTATGTAAAGTTGGTCACATCAACTTTTTTCTCTAGTTGTCGGTTTATTTAGTAATTGCTATTGTGCTTGCTGGTTGTATTGCAACATATTATGTATTTTAAATTTTTATAAAAAATAAATAAATAATTAATCAAGATCAATAAATTAATTGAAACAATTAATATTATCATTAATTTAAAAATATTTATAATATTAAATGTTTGAATTGGTGAAATAAAAAGTGAGTAAATATTTTCTTAATATAAATTTCATAATAAAATAAGAATATAATTTTTTTTACAATTAATATACTTAAAAATAAATCAATAATTTTTATAATTAAATAAAAAAATTGTTATTTTTTTATTAAAAACATTAAAACGAGTACCATTTCAATTCTAATTGTTGGAAGAAAATTCTCATCATTTTACAACTAACAAGAAAATAATCCCTTAATATAACTAAACCCACGTACTAAAATTATAGATTCATCAAGAAAACCTAATAAATCCAAGTTAATATCCAATAAGAAAGTATCCTCCTTGCACTTAATTTAATTAAGAAAAATAATCTCAAGTCTCAAAAAACTTTTGTTATTCCAGGTCGAGAGTAAAACGCAGGCTCTGCAGTCAGCTTCATCATGCAGAGATCTGGAGACGATTTACAAAATTCGAAAATGTTTATTCCACACACATGCACAATAATTTACATATGAAGATAAATTGTTTAATTTTTTTTTTAAATTCTAACCATTCAATTTGAATGTATATAGATATATGTTGAATATAAATTCTCTTGTAAAATTAAAGCAAAACGAGGAACAACGTTATGATTTATCTCAGCTAGAAAATCAAAGGTTGAACTTTCAATTTTATAATTTACTATATATGTTGATATATTTTATCATAATGATATTATAATAAGCTTGTTAGTTATATCGACAAGTGTACATCTGTCCAAAGGAGCTTTTTACCTTACTTGTTGAGCAAGACTCGACATCAATATTTTAAAATTTGAACTGAAAAATAATTGACAAAACTTTGATGATTCTTCGATTAATTCAACTGAAAATATTATTAATTTATCGTGGCATCATCCAGCCAATGTAATTAACAATTGCATGTTATATTTTCACACATTACCTAACACTCGCTTTAGTTTCATTGATCCAAAAGAGAATTGAAGTCAATGTTATATTCATCTTCCAAAAATTCCATCTTTTCAATTTTGACACGCCTCTCTAGTACCGACAAGAAAGTCTAAGTTTTGGGTAATATGTTTTCTGGAATATTTTTAAATATCTTCAATTTTATTCAATGGAATTGAATTAATTTTTTAAAAAATTTTGTATGAATATAAGTTGGACATCAAAATAACTGAAAAAATTACAATTTTTTAATTTAATATATTGTGTCTTAATTATGTCATATTTTATGGTAATTTTTTGGGATTTAGTTTAGTTGACGTCATATAATGCATTTCTATTTCTTCAATATATGTAAATCTAGGGACTAAATCCTGATATTTTATTATTCAAATTTATTGAATTTGTATTAAAATTATTTTATTTGTAATTTTGGTCTTCTTAGTTGCTCACATTTTAAAAATTTTCAAAATAAGTTCCCTAACCTAAAATTTTACCCAATACATTAACAACAAAAATAATGAATGTATAAATTAGCAAATAAAAAATTTAGAGACCAAAAACCATGATCTGTAAGTTCATACCTTCACGTAACTTAAAAATTATGTGGGCTACGGGCCCCAATTCATCTTTTGAACTTTCGGGAATCAAGTGATTGTCTCCTTTTGATTTTTGAATTGAAAAACAATACAAGTTTAAATATGTTTTTAATATATTTTATTTTTTATTTTTAAAATAATTAATTTTAATTTTTTAAAATAAATTATTTTTAATTTTTTATTATTAATATGTCAAATATTGATGTATATAACTTGTTAAACATTAATTATTGCAGTTATTTAAAAAAATATGATTAAAATTAATTATTTTAAAATGAGTGATTAAAATCTAAATTTTTAAATTCTAGAAGAGTTAAAATATATTTAATCCAACAATATATATTATTAATTAAATGACATACTATTTTAATAATTAAATGAATCAGAAAATGCGATGATATATATTAAAAATATTAATTACTTTCTTGATCAAATAAAAAAAATATTTAATATTTTAAAATAATTAAATATGTTTAACAAAATATATTATATATTTCCTAAACTTTTCTTTGAAGCATTCTTCAGCAAAATGTATTAAAATCTGGATTTTCAGAGCAATATCAGCGCGTGAAGCCGCTTCTTTTTCAAAGGAAAATTATCTTTTCGTAGTTGCATTTTTTCTTTTGTTTAGATTATTGAAGCATTAGTTTTGAAGGAGTTGATATTAAAAGAATTAATTTTGAAAGAAATGAAGTTAAAAAAATCATATGCATTTATTAATGATATTTTAAAAGTGAGTTGAGAAGATTTTTTTTATATGATTTCACACCCAAAAAATATTAAATTACAAATTTTTACTTATTCAAAAATAAATTTAATTTACTACAGAATCAATTTTGAAAACCAGAAAATCGTGATTTTCTTAGTAGCCAAACAGGCTATTAGACGACTCCTTATAAATAACACCTGTGTTTGGGTTCTTCTCATTGCCAAATCATACCAACACCAACCAGTTACTGCTAATATCTACGCCATTTCTCAATTCAACTTCTCCTTCATTCTACGATGGGTGAATTCTTCTTCCCCTCCTTTCTGTATATGTATATTTATTTCCATGTTTTATGTTTTTGTTTTACTTGTTTGCTTCTGTTAATATTAGTCGTAAATTTAATTAAATATACAAAAGTAGTAAGATTTTATTGAGAAAAATATTTATTATATTTTTAATATATTAAATATTTATTTTTTTAATAGAATCTTATTACTAGTGGATACTTAATTAAAATTAATTTTAAAAAGTGATATTAGCATCTTTCTTGCTAACTATAGTTTGATCTCTGTTTATCCCTTTTTTATTGTTTTTGTTGAAGGGAGAGAGAATTTAAGACAAAAGGGATGTTAACAAGTGCTTTAAATGAAAAAAAAAGTTATTATAATTTATTATTAAAGCATTTCATCATAATTTTCTACTTGATTAACTTCTAACAATGTTCTTCATTAACTTGATTCACTCATGTTCTTCTCATTCACCTTAAAAAAATGTTCTTCATTATGATTCCTTATTTTCTACTTATGGCTTCGAAGAATGGTCTTCTAAAGTACTCTATTCACTTGTTGAGCAGCATTAGACAAGAAGATTAAGATAGGAATTAACGGTAATTAATTTTACATACGGTGCTTTCTATTTATTTTCTTTTTTGAAGCCATGGAATTTATATGAACTCTGATTTGAATACAGGATTTGGAAGAATTGGCCGCGTGGTGGCCAGGGTTGCCCTTCAAAGAGATGATGTTGAACTCGTTGCTATCAACGATCCTTTCATTTCCACCGATTACATGGTAAAGGCTTTTCATTTCTATATATAATCTCCTTGGAAGAAAAGAACGAATATTTGAAATATGAAACATTAGAATAACTATGTGATTAATAATATTTTTTTACAATAAATTAGTCTTCCCATAAGTGTTAATTCTGCTAGAAGATCACTCAACTTGTCAAGGTGTATGTTATTCAAAAGGCAAATGACATGTATAATTAGGTATCTATTTGATGCACAAAGTCATTTAAGATCATATTTGACAAAGTAAATTTGTTATTACAAGTATTGTTAAATTAATGTAAATATGAATTTTTATTTTTTAAATAATTAAACATAGACCACTTTATTGATATATATTGAATAATTCTGTTAAAAAATGTTACTTAACAAAGAAAATTTACATGGTAAAAGATGGTGATACCATGATTGATGGTGTTTGCTTGTTGTCATAGACATACATGTTCAAGTACGACACAGTTCATGGGCAGTGGAAGCATTCTGATGTGAAGGTGAAGGACTCTAAAACCCTTTTATTTGGTGAGAAACCCATCACCATTTTTGGATTCAGGTAGTCAAGTCCTTTAAAATCAATGTCTTGTTTGTAAATTGAGACGCTTAATTTCATTATTTGTGTTTCCTTATTAATTAATTGCTTGGAGCATCTCAGGAATCCAGAGGAGATCCCATGGGGTGAGGCTGGTGCTGAATTTGTTGTTGAGTCAAGTGGTGTTTTCACAGACAAGGAAAAGGCTGCTGCACATTTGAAAGTCTATCATCATCACTCATTCTCAATGCTTCTATTAAGTGTTATATATATATTGGCTATCAATCTCTCTGTTTTATTTGTTTCAATATATATTCAATGAATCTTCAATGGTCTTTGTTCAATGCCACTAACTTCATGTCCAGTTAGTCTCCCTTAAAAATGAATGATTTCTGCTCTGATGTTTGATTTCCTTTTGAATTTTTTTATTCAATGAACAAATTTGAAGTCTATGATCAATACTTTAATATTCATGTTTTGGATTTTGGTGGTGATCAGGGTGGTGCCAAGAAGGTTGTCATTTCTGCTGTAAGCAAGGATGCACCCATGTTTGTTGTTGGTGTTAACGAGAAAGAATACAAGGCAGAGTTTGACATTGTTTCCAATGCTAGTTGCACTACCAATTGCCTTGCTACTCTTGCCAAGGTTTTTTATTCCAGGTCCTCAAGAAATAATTGAAATAGAAATATAGATTTGCTGTGTTATTTATCAATTAGTATTTTTTTTTTCTAATCCAAAGGTTATCAATGACCGTTTTGGAATTGTGGAGGGTCTAATGACCACTGTTCATGCCATCACAGGTTAGCAATAATTTATTTACTTTTGAATTAACTTTTGACATATTAATGAATTCAAAGATTAAGATGAGATTCCATATCAGCTTCTCAAAAGACTGTTGATGGTCCATCAAAGAAGGATTGGAGAGGTGGAAGGGCTGCTTCCTTCAACATAATTCCTAGCAGCACTGGAGCTGCTAAGGTATTGCTGTTAAAGCTATAAATTATTGGAAGGTGCAAATTTTATTTGAATGATGCACTTGTTCTTATGAGTGTTAAATTTGTGACAATACAAACAGGCTGTAGGGAAAGTTCTTCCATCACTAAATGGAAAATTAACTGGAATGTCTATCCGAGTCCCTATAAAGGATGTTTCAGTTGTTGACCTCACTGCAAGGTTGGAGAAAAAGGCAACCTATGAGCAAATCAAAGCTGCTATAAGGTACCTAGCTTTTACAATCTTCCTCACATCTTTGCTTAGAGAAGCAACAATATTGAGCCTTACTACAACATTTGTTTTGCTTCCAACCCTTAATTTTGTGTTGAAATGCCAATATCCAGGGAGGAATCTCAGGGCAGTCTTAAGGGAATTTTGGGCTATACCGAAGATGATGTGGTGTCTAGTGATTTTATTGGTGATAGCAGGTAAGAATTATTAATATTAATTTTGACTGTTTTCATTGGTGAAAGATACGTGTATATATATATATGAACTTTTTATGATCAGGTCAAGCATATTTGATGCCAAGGCTGGTATTGCTTTGAATGATAACTTTGTAAAACTTGTGTCATGGTATGACAATGAATGGGGTTACAGGTAATCAGGACTTGAATCTTTCTGAATGATAAAATGTTTACTTTGATCCTTGTTATTTTGCAATTTGGCACTAATAATAACCGTATTGTGTTTCTTTTTCTTTGCAGTTGCCGTGTGATCGATTTGATTGCCCACATTGCATCTGTAGCTTGAAGCTTAATTAGCTTGGACCATAAATCCTTTTGTAAACCTTCCCTCAGTTGTGGTTATATTAGTGTGAATTAAAAATGGTTTTGGAATAATAACTTTTGGAATCATGTTGGTTCCAATTAAGCATATTAATGTACTTGTATTCTAATCTCACCCACACAATCTCATCCTACATCAGTCATTATAAAACCATGATGTACAATCTGTGTTTCCAAATTGCAATTCCTTAAACTGAATTTTGACTTCCCCTTTTCATTCACCTTGCAAAATCACGCAAGAGTTTGTTCACTAAATTAAATTCTTTTTTAAACATTAATTTCACATCTCATAGCCGGGTTAGTGGTAATGTTTAATCTATAAAGATTCTTTCAAATGTAACAAACATCAACAACCAAATATTAATTTATGTAAGGATAACAAATCATAATAAAATCAAAACCACAGACACAGCATAAAACAAATTTCACATAATCCAAAGACCAAATGGGAGTGTCAAAAGACCAACGACAAACATCACCAACAACCCTTTCCATCTCAGCTAAACATTACTCACTCTCTCCAAATTGAATTTTCATGGATCCTAATACCTGAAAATCGAGTATGCCCCATGCAGGATTTTAAACCACCTCAGATTCCAATTTCCTCCTTATGTTTCACACTTCGGACACCAAGATAGAGACTTCTGTGCTACTAACATTACATTATATGTCCCTCTCATGATTGGGTTTCATTGCAATTATCAATCTAAAGGAATAAATTGCAAATAACAAGAATTTCAGTGTAAATTACTAAATTTCATTTGTACTTGATAAGATATGAGAAAAATACTAAAAACCTACAAAAATCGGTTGCTACCCTTTAATTTAAACGGACAATCGATATTCAGCTTCGTATAATCAACAATGATTCTGTCTGGTATAAACAGTATTATGTATATTTTTCATCCAACAGTTAATAGATATTAAAAAAAATAAAAAATAAAATAAATTGAACGATCTAAGTTCTAATGTAAGTAAATTTATACAGCTAATAGATATTTAAAAAAAAAAAACAGAACAGATTAAATAATCTAAATTCAAAAATTAGAATGTAAATGAATGAATAGGGTTTGGGTTTAGAATGTATAGTATCTGGATGAAAAGATTTCTTCTTACTGGATGATTGAAAAAGCATTGTCCAAATTTACCTCTGTGATGTAACCAAGTGAGGCTAAGGCGGTGGAATCTATGGAACTTCCGAAAATTGTGTTTGACTCATTTTGCAATTTCGACAAGTGTGAAAATTTGTGAGTCGTGATTGTTTCGAGGCTTGGTTGCTAAATAATAGACATAAGCGATGATGTGATTGATTAGAGTGTGCAAGCTCATGATCCCATTATTTTTATTTTTGTGTTGTACTCATTCAACACTACATACATACATGTTCCTAAGCACGAGGGAATATTAAATGAATGACCACTTTTTCCCATTCCAATTTTATTAATTTCTAAATTCTGTATTAGATAATTTTAATATTTAAATAAAATTTAATATATATATATATGTCACAAAATATGAAATTATGAGAGAAATAAATATGAAAAAGTTATTTATTTTTTAAATTAATATATATATATATATCTAAATTTATTATATAGATATAAATATTTACATGTTTAATTATATTTTTATAACAAGATTATCCGTGTAAACTTTAAGTTCATGTTACCTAATAAACCGTTAAAAATATTAGTTTAAAATTTAATGCTTTAACGGTAATTAAATTATATTTAAAAATATTATTTTTAAAATATTTATAATATATAATAATAATAATATATATTAATATTATAATTTTATATGATTAAAATTTAAAAATTATATATTTTATTTTTAAATTTAAATTATACATACAAAATTAAATAAAATTTAAATTAAAAAATAATATTATTTTATATATCAATTAATCAATTTTTAATTTAACCGGTTGAATGGATGATTTGGTGCAATTTTCGTAACATGATTTTTCTTTACGGTAAAAACAATGTAGTTAATGTATGCTTGCTTTAGATTAATTATTTCAACACTTCAATGAAAGTCATTTCAATCTTTTGCCGCTTGGTTTGTTAAGTTAAAGGCGATTAACTAATTTTTTACATTATCTTTTATCTAAAAGCTATTTCAATATGGGTGTAAGGAGCTATCATTTTGATTTTGAAGAGAAAAAGAAGTATTTTAAAGAGTACTTTATATATGTGCAGATACGATCGATTGAGCCTTGGTTAATTAACAATTTATCCAATTGCCTAATTAACTTTTATGGTTAAAAAGAAGATATTTAAGTTGATTAAACTCAGATCCACATGATCTAGACACAGTAGATTATAAAAATAAAACTCAAAAAAGAATCATTTTTCTCTGAAAGTATCTGGTTATGGGGCCAAACAAATGGCTGGGAGGACTAAAATGCGTTAGTGGTAAGTGGGACCCAAGGGACAAATTAATAATAATTTATGTTTTTATTCCAAAAATTTTGATACTTTTACGTATGTATACAATAGTAAAAATGAGAAATAAAAAGAGATTAAATATAATATATAATAAAATAAAATAAAAGATATAGAAAAATGGTATATATTTAGATATAAATATTTTCATATGTACGACAATAATTTTTTTTATTATAATGAGAAAGTGTAAACCCCACAGCTTTGTCTTGAAAGAAAAGTGTAAACCCTTCGTAATTGCAAGCGACGTTCAAGAGAATCAGAGTCACCGTCTTATCTTTTACTCTAGTAGAATCACCTTACCTTATTCAATAGCTTACAAAATATAATATATAAATTCACCTTCAATTATAATAAATTTCTTTTAATTTGTACAAGATCACATAAATATTTTCTTCTAATAAATTCATATGAAATTCAACTGTTAAGTGTGTTAGACATATGTGCATTTTTCAGTGTTGAAATTTATTTTTTTTTTAAAAAAATTCGATTAAGACAGGATCAGGTTTTAAACGTGACACCTTTTTTTTATGAAAGTTGAAATCGTTATTAGCTATTTACTATTAAGGTCTTTATGTTTTATAATTACAGAACTAATTTTCTATTTTTTAATATAAATTGCATATTCTAATAAAATTTTATGATTCAGATTCATTTATATATAGGTTTTAAAAATATTCAACAGTTCAAAATTAATTTATTTTTAAATTAAGATGAGATGTTAACTTTGTCCATTAAACCTTCAATGGACAGTCAATATTTGAAGAAAAATATTAATAAGTGTTTTAAAGGTTTATTAAAAAAATAAAAAAATAAATTATTATTAAACATTTTTTATTAATGTATGTTCAATGACACACGAAAAAAATTAATAAATAATAATTTTGTATTAAAAGTTAAAGCATTAAATGTTATTAGTATGTTGAATTTTGTAATTTTTAATAAAAATATTATAAAATATATGTATATATTTATTGTACATCTTTAAACCCATATTAAAAAATATTAACCATTATTCTAAGAGCATTGACTAAGAAATCAAAAATATAAATTTTTTATTTAGAAAATAACTGATGCACCTTTCCATGTAATTTTTTATATATTTCAGCATAATTGTCAACAGAAAAAATTATTTTAACATTGTCCTTAAAATACTGCTCAACAAAATCCTTAAAAAATCTTATTAATACACTGCATCATTATTTCAAACACATCCACATATTAATTATAATAAAAAACGTCCCAGATTTAATTTCTTATCCAATAAAAACATTGAGTTACACCAATAGGCCATTGAGTTTTAAGAGGAAAAGAATAAATAAACAAGGGTAACCATATTCATTACATTGACTGTAAGTTACCCATAATTGTATTTATTATAATTATTAAACATGATTATTGTCACATCCTTTTAATACATGCATTCCATTTAGCATGTACACAGACACGATTTGTTCCCTCTTATCTTTTCCAAATCATAATAGGCCTTAATACATACTAGGTGTGAAATTCAAGTCTCCTGAGTGCCAATATTTCTGCTGTGGAGCTTAATTAGGCTCAACACTGCAAAAGTTTTTGCTTCCAAATTTCAGCATAGCAATAATTTCTGATGGGCGAGTCATGCAAGTTAATTATGTATGATAGAAAATTTGCACCTAAAACTAGGAACAAAAAAATTTGTGCCATCTAAATCTCTCTTTTTAATCTGTCCGGCCAAATGTGTGTTACATGTCGTGCTACAAAATGACATGATCCTTGAAATTTCCTCAAAGTGAACGAAAACAACAACCAACATAGTGGTCATATCACAATATAGTGGGGTCTATGGAATTATAATTATAAAAATAAATAAATTAATATATATATTATTTGGCTGTGAGCTCACGGAGCTGAGAATCTGAATTTTTCCAAGCCTTCTTTTTAACTTTTCCTCCACCATAGATAAGAGGTTCCCTCCTTCACAAATCCTATGTAGTGGTTATTTTCCTTTTGTCATCTAACATCATGCGACAACAGTTTATAGTTGGTATCTTTATCTTCATATCTTCCTCTTCCTCTTCCCTTCACAGTTTTGGTTTTGCAACCAACTTAAGCCAGCTTCATGTCATGTTGGCCAGTAACAGCATCCAACTTTTGTTTCCTTGTACTTAAAACTGTTCATAAGGTTAATCTATCTCACCCTCAGTTCCTTGAATTTCATTTTTCAACAACTTCCACTTCAAGAGAATAAGAATAAGAATATTTTCTCTTAGTGGCTTGCTTTCACTTTTTTGCTTTTGTGAGGAGGTCTGAAAAGCCACTTCACTGTGCTGCTTGGAGCTAGAATTGAACATAGTGGTGGAGAGTGTCCTTTGTTGTTAAGACTCACCTCTAATTTTTTGGGGGAACTAATTAGCATGCCACCTTCTCATTTCCCTCTTCGTTGGGAGAGCACAGGAGATCAATGGTGGTATGCATCTCCAATTGATTATGCTGCAGCAAATGGTCTCTATGATTTGGTCACTGAGCTTCTCCACCTTGACACCAACCTTCTCATTAAGCTCACTTCTCTTCGTAGAATTCGCCGCCTAGAAACCGTGTGGGATGATGAGTCTAACTTTGAGGATGTTGCTAAGTGTCGCTCCAAAGTTGCAAGGAAACTTCTATTTGAGTGTGAGAAAGGAAGAGGGTACAACTCTCTCATTCGTGCAGGCTATGGTGGATGGCTTCTCTACACTGCTGCCTCAGCTGGAGATGTGGATTTTGTTCTTGAATTATTGGGGAGAGACCCTTTGTTGGTGTTTGGTGAAGGAGAATATGGTGTCACTGACATGCTCTATGCTGCTGCAAGGAGCAACAACTCTGAGGTTTTTAAGCTCTTGCTTCATTCTGCTCTCTCGAGAAAGGAGTGCTTAGAAAAATCGGAAGGGGAGTTGGATGAAGGTGCCCGGGTTTTCAAGAGGGACATGATGAATAGGGCCATTCATGCTGCTGCTAGAGGAGGAAATTGGGAAGTAATGAAGCAGCTTCTAGGAAGTGTTTCTCAGATTTTGTCCTATAGAGATGCTCAAGGATGTACAGTCTTGCATGCAGCTGCTGGAAGAGGCCAGGTTGAGGTGAGGCAGATTGCTTAATTTTCTGGAAAATTCATGAGCTCTACTTGTTTATTGGTATTGTTATAAAGTCATAAGGACATAGCTAGATGTCAAATCCTTCTTAAGTTATAGAAAAACTAGGCATATTTTATGGATCAGTGGACTACCCTTTTCTTTATTTGGCCAGGGTGAGGGAGGAAAAATAACTTCAATTGTAAACGGGGGAAAGTACGGGAAGAAAATGAAATTTGAGGAATAATTAAAAATTCTAAATTAACAATCAGGAAATTTATATGGAAAATACATGAAAAGCTTCTCAGCATGCTTTAAGAAGTAGTAGTGGCATGGTCTCTAAAAATTGTGTTCTTCTGTGCTCTACTCTAGCTGTATGGTATAAGCAACTTTCTCCTGGATCTTTTATGTAAAATTTATCGCCTGCCATATAAAGTGTCTCAAAAAACTCACGTTTTCAACCCTTTGTTGAAAATTTTTCACCAAAAGATCTAAAAGCACAAGAATATGGTTCAAACTTGCTGAAAGATTGTTTGATTTTGAAGTTATGTTACTGTCTTTTCAGAAGTTCCTTTTAGGCTTATCATGATATTTTATTACTTAGGTGACTATGAAAAAGGCAAGAATTTTTCATGTTGGTAGATACTGTAGAATAACAGAACATCTAGTTCGTGGCATTATCAAACTTCACAATAGATTAGACTCCTTAATTAAGATGGGTGTTAAATGTAAGTTTTTTAGTGTGGTGTTCAAATAGCCATTTCTACCATAACATTTGGGTGAATTCCTCTGTCGATATGTCTCAATGCCTTTTTCCAATTGGCCCCTTTTGGCTCCTGACTCAAGCCAAAAGTTTAATGTCCAATATTTTACTTAAGAAACAGGTGACTTATTGTATGATTACCACCCTTGGCATTTGATACTTCTGGGGACAGTTAATGGTACAGATGTTCAATATGTTCAAACTTACGTTTGGGCTTAATAAATTAACCATTACTAGTATTCATTATTCTAATGATGCAGGTGGTGAGAAATTTAATTGTATCATCATCTTGTGATATTATCAACTCAACTGATGCTCAAGGCAACACAGCATTACATGTGGCTTCTTGCAGAGGTTACTTACCTGTGGTAGAGATTCTGATTCAAGAATCTTCCTCATTAACAACATTAACCAATCACTATGGAGATACTTTTCTTCACATGGCAGTGGTTGGTTTCAGAAGCCCTGGTTTCCGTAGACTAGACAAGCACACTGAGCTCATGAAGCAACTAACTAGTGAAAAGATTGTAAGCATGCAAGACATCATCAATGTCAAAAACAATGATGGAAGAACAGCTCTACATGTTGCTGTGATTCATAATGTTCAATGTGACATAGTGGAATTATTGATGTCTGTTCCATCAATTGATTTAAACATTCATGATGCTGATGGCATGACCCCTTTGGATCATCTTAAGCAAAGACCACATTCAGCATCTTCTGAAATTTTAATCAAGCAGTTAATTTCAGCTGGGGGGATATCAAATTGTGAGGACTATATGGCAAGAAACGCACTTGTTAATCATCTGAAAACTCATGGTATTGGAGCCAGTCCTGGAACATCATTTAGAATATCAGATGCTGAGATACTACTGTACACAGGCATTGAAAATTCATCTGATGCCAATTATGATCAAGCAAGTGTAGAGTCCAATTCATGGTCAAGTGAAATAAACAATTATGACTCAACCAATTCTCCATGCAACAGCAAGTCTAGTTCTGTCAATAATGCTGCAAGGCGCCTAAAGTTTCTGCTCCAGTGGCCTAGTAGGAGAAGAGACACAAAAGAAGTAGCCTCAGTGTTGGAAGATGATGTTTCTGTGAATTCTTTCAGTTCAAGGATAAACATGGAAGACTTTCCAATCCCATTACGGCAAAGATACTCAAAAATGTGTTCTCTTCCTAACAACAAAAGAACACTATCTATAAGGACTTATATTCCAAGCCCATCAGCCAAAAAATATTTTGCTGCAGGCCTAATGCAAGGTGTGATTAAGGTAAAGCCACAAGTACCTCTTCCTACTCATTCAATTTCTAGTCCTATGTCTTCTCATTCATCAAATAATAAGCAAAAACCTGTTGATATAATGGGACCCTCTTGCTCCAATCCACCAATACATAATGCTGGTACCCTACAGTTGAACTATAGGCAGGGCTCTATCAATAAGAAATTGATGAACCGATATTTTTCTTTTGGAGCACATGGCCAGGCTTTGGAAGATGCAAATAGCTGCACAATGTCAAATTGCAGGCCTAAGCGTTTTAGTTCTTTAGTGGCATAAATGCTGAATATGAGTCATTTAATGAGAAGGAATATATTCTCATTCAAGTTGTGATGATCATGTTTGAAAAAGTTTATGTAGAATATGCAACAACCATAATAACAACAATAATACCTGCTCCGTGTTTTTACCATGCTTTGAAAGCCAACCACCGAGTCCAAATTCGAGTAGCAATGTTAATTGATGTTTCTTAAACTTTTTTAGTTGGACATTCCCTGCTTAGCATGTGTTTGAAATAGCTTTGATAAAATTCTCTCAAAAAGTTGTAAAACTAAAAATAATTATTTTCTTTAAATAAACTCACTAAACATGCATGTGTCTATCACCTACCATTTTATATTCTACTATCTTTGTCGGGATGTTCTTTCCTTGCATTAGGGATTATTACTTAGATTATTATTATAAGCCTCAACACTTTATCAATACAAGGTGGGCACAATAAGATAGCCTCACTAAATTAGTGTATGAGCTTCTCATCCTTCTATCCAAAAATTACCAAATTTGCGTCGGATTATAGGAAGCAAGTTTTATTGCTTCTATAGTTTCACATTACTCATCTTTTTTACAAAGTGTTTATATATCTTTTTATTTTTACTTAATTGTCTTGAATAATGGATACGTGTGTGGACTACTAACTAATTAAACAAACACACACCACTGAGTTAAGCTAAGTGTGTCATATATATCTAATTATCTTTTACTATTCTATTTATTATTAGGACAATTTTTTATGGGTTTTACTAGCTATCAAATTATTTACTTTCTCATCATGGAAAGACAAACCACTTAATGTTGTTTCTCTTTCATTGTCGTTTTCTTGAATTTGTTAGCTGCGCATTATTGGGTTTGACTGCCGAGGAAAAATCCTAACCCAAATAATGATAAAATTCTAATGTATACCCTTTTTCCCTATTTTTTTCATCTCACCTCTATTCAAAAATTTTGGGCAATGATTGCTAAAAAGTCCAATACATCTTGGTTTTGAGTGAATATGTACTTTTGGGTCACCATATTAATATTGAATAGCAAAGTTAAAATTAGGTTGGATAATCTCACTTTTAAAGTAGTAATTCTCCTATGACACAAGAGTCTTTCTCTTCAGATTTTTTTCAATCTGAAAAATGTCTCTTCTCATTTCTTTTAATTTAAAAAATAATTTTGATATATAAATATTATTACATTAATTACATCTATTTACTAAAAAAAATTAAAATATTAATTAATTATATCAAAATATGTAATCGATTACAAAATTAATTATATAACTAAATTATTCATTACTTTAGAATATATAATCAATCACAAAATTAATTATATAATTAAGTTATCCATTATTTTTTATAAATATAAACATAATTTTTTTATAATAGATTACGTTTGATTTTTAAGCGATAATCATAAAATAATTTTGTATGTTTACTTAGATATGTTTGATGATAATTTTTGTTTGGAAAATAATGTTAAAGGGGCTAAATCTATTGTCACCATTCTTGAGACCAGGTAGTTCTCAAATGTTTGTTGAAGAAATAAAATCATAAAGAAAAATAGCAATAGAAGAATACCAAAGAAAGAAAAATAAAAATAAAAAATACTGTGAAAGAGTACCTGTAATTAAATAGAAATCGAATTAAGCTATGGATTTGTTGGGTATGATTGAAGTGCAAAAGAAATATAGACATTGGAATGTGAATGTCTTTGCTCACTTTGTAGTTGATAAGGTCGCAGTCGCAGAGAAGGTTGAGATGAAAAAGGGAGAAGGGTTAGAGAAAGTAAAAATAGTGATGGTTCCATAGAATGTAGGGGTGAAGAGGAGTATGGTTGAAGTTCAATATTAGGGTAGGTCTTAGGATGTATTTGCGCACATTGTTGTTGATAGGGTTGCAAAAGAAGGTTCAGATGAAAGAGAAGAAGGGTTAGAGAAAGTAAAAAATAGTGATGGCCAAAGAATGGTTACAACAATACATTTGATTAGAGTTATTGATCTGCTTTCATCGTTATGCCAACAACATTGAACATAAAGTAAAAATGATAGAAGATCAAGGTTTTAGTTTTTTTGAGATGGTTCAGCAAAATAATAGAAAGGAGAGAAATCCTATTTATAATGTTTTATTTACTCTAAAATTAATTAACTAATTATAAATAAACAAGTAATTGGCCAATTAGTTGTAACAAAGTACACTGATTTGTTATCTAGAAGGAGAGAAGAACATCCTACAGAGTGCGGACACTTGGTGTGCCACATGAACAAGCTTATTACCGTTAAATATCTGATGTTAACAAGGAACCATAATGATCGAACAAAGTGCATGTTCATGATTGTTTTCATCAATTTCTCTCTTTCAAGAATTAAAACAACGGATCTTAACACTTTCAAGAAATAAAATGATATTTTAGTCAAGAGGATGATTTGATTTAAAGTTAAACCATTGGATAAGGAACAAATACAAGTTGGATTTGTTTGGTAAAACATAGTTGATTACTTAACTAAAAATTAAAAGGTTAGTTAATTTCTTTTATGAAAATCTATTCAGGTATCTTATTAAATTAAAATTTATTTAATATATAACATGAAAAATATATTTATATTTTTATATGAATTTTAATTTTTATTGTATGACAAAAATATTTTAGATAATTATAGTATTTTTTAATTAATTTTAATCTTTATATTTTTGTTTAAATATCAAATATTTGTTTTAAAAAAATATTATACCTAGTTTAATAACTAAAACTAATAATTATTTTCTTAAATCATAAAAATTACAAATAAAAACTATTCAATATTATGAAAACTAAAAACTATCATATCATATTTAAAAATAATTGTGAAAGAAATATTATAACATCACAACTCTTAAGAAATAAAATTATAATATCACAAAAATAAATATTACAAAAAAATAAAAAAAATCAAAATAACTACAATTATTGATATAAAATAATGTTAAGAATAATATATATAGTTAAATCAAATATTTTATAAAAAATAAAACATTGTATATGTAAAATAATATTATTTTTATTTGTGACTTTAACGTTTAGAAATATATAATTATATTATTTTAAAAATTTATATAACTATGTAAATAATAATAATCATATAATTATTTACAAATTCATATAAATTTTAAAAAAATTTACATGATTTGTATATTTCTATCTTCATCATTTATAATAAAATTTAATAATAAAAATTTCTGCTCATATTCTAAATATAAAAACAATATTTTTATTATAAAATAAAATTTATTTATTATATTTATATGAATGAAAAGATTAAATTCTGTAAAAATAAGTGTAATGTGAGTTACTTTATTTAATATATTTTTTAAATATTTAAATTTTATCAATTTAATTTAAATTAATATATATTATATAGATCAAGCTTATAATATTTCATAAAATTTAAAAAATATTTGATATTTCATTAAAATTTTATAAAATTTTGTAAACATAATTTATATAATAAAATATAAAAATTTAATGGTTAAATTGATAAAATTAAATCTAAAAAAATATTAAGTGGAATAAAACTTACTCTTGAAATAAATTAATCTCATATATATATATATATATATATATATATATATATATTAAAATTCATTGATACTAAATGTTAAATTTTAGTATTTATACAAATTTAATTTTGTAACTATTGATTCAAAAATTATTATCAACTAAATTATGTATATAAAATTTCATACAAAATAAAAATTAATAGATATTTCATCTCATGAATTTATTTTAACGGTTTATTTATTATTTAAATATATATATATAAATATCAATAGTTAAATAACATGCCTACACATTTTTAAATTTTTTAAAATTTAATATACAAGTTCATAAAAATATTATAACATGATTCAACGGTTGAATTAATAAATTTTACATTTTATATAAAATTATTAAATTGATGTAAGTACTAAAATTTAATGTTTAATATTAAGGAATCCTAACTCATATATATATATATATATATATTATATTATATTATGTGAAGAAGAATCAATTAATTTATAATAAAATTATTTTATTTTATGATATACTTTTGCTAGTATATATTAAATTAAAATTATTTAATGAAATATCAAAATTTTTAAAAAATTTATAATTTTATAAATTTAATCTATATAATAAAAAATTTTAATTTAACCATTAAATTAATAAAATTTAATAATTTATCGATATAAATAATGATGTGATAAGCTTCATGATTTAAGTATTACAAAAACCGATAAAGAACCCAAATTCGAAAAATTTATGTAAGGTGCGTAGGTATTAAGACATGGTTATTGTGTATTTGGATGGGGTATCTCTTATACTTTTATTTGATAAAATTTGCCTTTTTAGTAAAAGAATTAAAATTTTAGAAAAATATTTTTCATGCAAGTTCATTTTTCCAATATTCAACACAACGGTGGTTTGTTGATTTAAGCGTTTTCAAAATACTATGGCACTGCATGGGTGGAGCCGCCGAGGGCGATGCCATCCCTACCAACCAAGATTGCATAATTTATGTTATTTGATACCTACAATCAAGACTTGATTAAGATAAATTCCTTAACAAGACAAACGTATATAAAGGGTAAAAAAAAAATTAATCAATTTTTTATAAATTAAAATAATTTTTAAAAAATTGCAGTACATTAACTAATTTTAAAAATTTATAAAAAGGTTTAATTTATTTTACTTCTTTGATTAATTTTTTATAGATAATTAAGAAATTTATTCATACTACCTCCGTATATAACATCAGGCCTTTACCTGGGCATTTCCATGAATTTTTTTCATCAGAAAGACTTATTCTTTAAACTTTTACCTGGGTTGTTAATAATTTGATGAATAAAAAGTCGTATTACGTGCTTCTAAATGGATCCCAAGGCAGAATAAGTAAATCAAATATACAATCAACATTATTCAAATATCAAATAATTATTCCCAAATGGTAGGCAACCATTTCATCATCAAGAAAAGGTGACGCTCAAATTTGCTTAATTGCTTGAAATGGAAAATGTAAAGTGACTACAAGAGTCACCAAAATGCAACAAGATCCGTAATTCATTCCAAGAAACAGCCTGTTTAAATGTCAACTAAAATTCTACCACAAGTCACCAGGCATAACTAGCTTGAGCAGAAATTAATCAGCAGAGAATATATGCACTCAAAAGAAATTTTGTGGCCATTGGGATGAACCCAGAAGTAAGAAAGCTCAAGTTGCTATAAGGAAACAAGTTTACTGACTTACATCGTCAAACCTCCATCAATGGTGAATACCTGTAACATGGCAATTTTGGTTTATATAAACACATAACAGATGAATCGAAAAGGATACAGTAAATAAAAGAAGTTACAAAAGTCTAAGATGATAGGATAGGTTATCGGACTAAACTCATTTTTTATTTGTTTATATACCTTGAATTTTTTTGAATTACAATAAGATGGTTAATTTAATCATAGACTAAACACATCAGGTAGTTCTATATTTAGAAAACCTACAAGGAAATAAAGAAATGACCTGCCCAGTGATGTAACTAGCAGCAGGACAAAGAGCCAAGAATTCCACTAGTCCAGCAACTTCCTCTGGTTGACCAAATCTTCCTGAACCAAGATGGAAATTAATGGTAATTAAGCTACTTACATTTTCAACTAGTATTTTAAAGCATTCATTACATTTGCTTGAGAGTTAAAAATATTTTGGTCATTCTGACCTAAAGGGATTTGCTCCAATCTTTTTCTCTCAATGTCTTGTCTAAGTTTAGCAGTCATATCAGATGCAATAAACCCCGGGGCAACCGCATTAACCTGCAAGGAAACATTATATTCCTGGTTTTAATTAATTCCATCAATTGATAATCGGCCTCTAAGATATCAGGCACCAAAAATTACAGTGATGCTTCTGCTAGCATATTCCCTCGCAGCAGATTTTGTGAGGCCAATTACACCTGCTTTTGCAGCACTATAATTGGCTTGTCCAACATTCCCAACCAGTCCAATAATTGATGCAATATTCACTATCCTTCCCTGCAAAATACAATGGTAAACTGAGATATGAAAGTAGAGAGCTAGCTTAATTCAGCAATCACCAGATATCATTTTGTAAAGTAAATCACGAACACGACAATGGGCCGAATACAAAACTTAATCAGAAAGTAATTTGCATAGACATTGTTGTTATCATGAGAAGTCAAAACAAAAACTGATTAGTTGACAAAGAAAAAGAAACCAATTTAGGGCTCAAAGGGTTCTGTTCAACAAAATTTCATTCCTCTATAAAGAAATTATAAGCAAAAAGGAAGGGAAGAGGGGATATTAAAGTGTGATATATATAGCACCTTTTTCTTCATGGTCATAATCTTTGCAGCTGCCTGTAAAAAGCAAACCATCTCATTTCCTTTTTTGAATTAAAAAATTAATTAATTTAATATGAACTCGAACTATGAGTATATTTAACTACCTGTGTGCAAAGAAAAACGCCGGTGAGATTTAGATCAATAACGTCCTGCCATTGTGATTTCTTCATTCTGGTTAACAAACCATCCCGAGTAATTCCTGAACCAATGCTTAATTTTATCTAAACATGAAATTTGAAATTAAAATAAATAAATAAATAACGTGCAGTATTGTATCACAAGAGATTTATATATCCAAGTTACCTGCATTATTTATCAATACATCAACAGTTCCCCAAGCATCAAGTGCCTGCAGATATTGATATTACGAATCACATAATAAGTATGCAAGGTACAACAATTGCATGAATCGAATAAATAAAAAAAGATTTGCTCACAGTTTTAATCATAGATTCCACATCAGCCTCATTTGAAACGTCTCCCCTAAATGTAAGAGCCTGTCCACCAAATGCCTCAATCTGGAAATAATAACCAATGCATGAATAAACAAGGAAGCGACAAAAGAAACAGTTGTTCATAAAGCATATAAAAAATAGTAGAAAATAGAGAGAGGAAGGAATTTTGGAGTTTAGATATGGTAAGTACGAACCAGGTGCGCAACCTCCTGAGCTTGGGTGGATGAGCTGGCATAGTTGACGAGGACCTGTAACAGAATAGAAACAGGAGTAACGATATTCGTTATATCTCAATTAAACGGTTATAATTATTTGTAAAAAATAATGGAACGATTAAAAACGAATTAATAAGTGAAGTGATGAGTGGCATAAGGTATGATGCATGTACGAACCTTGCAAGCGGCTTTACCGAAAGAGAGAGCAATGGAACGACCAATGCCTCTGGAGGCTCCGGTAACCACAACAGCAGGCGTTTCTTCCACTTGCACAGAGGGAAATGAACCGTTCCATGTGAACCGATGAAAACTCAACACCTCACTCGGTTTCCGACTCGCTCTGCCTCCGCTTCTGCTTCTGAAAACCACCGAGTTTGGTGCCAGTGGGGCCACGCAACCCATCATGCTAATTCACTTTGCTTTCCGAGACTGCAAACAAATCAGAATCATCAATTTGTCTCATCCTCTACGCCAAGGTTGCAGTTTACATTTTACCACACACCAAAAGCCAATCAAAGTGGTCTCCTATTATTATTATTATTATTATTATTATTATTATTATTATTATTATTATTATTATTATTATTATTATTATTATTATTATTATTATTATTATTATTATTATTATTATTATTATTATTATTATTATTATTATTATTATTATTATTATTATTATTATTATTATTATTATTATTATTATTATTATTATTATTATTATTATTATTATTATTATTATTATTATTATTATTATTATTATTATTATTATTATTATTATTATTATTATTATTATTATTATTATTATTATTATTATTATTATTATTATTATTATTATTATTATTATTATTATTATTATTATTATTATTATTATTATTATTATTATTATTATTATTATTATTATTATTATTATTATTATTATTATTATTATTATTATTATTATTATTATTATTATTATTATTATTATTATTATTATTATTATTATTATTATTATTATTATTATTATTATTATTATTATTATTATTATTATTATTATTATTATTATTATTATTATTATTATTATTATTATTATTATTATTATTATTATTATTATTATTATTATTATTATTATTATTATTATTATTATTATTATTATTATTATTATTATTATTATTATTATTATTATTATTATTATTATTATTATTATTATTATTATTATTATTATTATTATTATTATTATTATTATTATTATTATTATTATTATTATTATTATTATTATTATTATTATTATTATTATTATTATTATTATTATTATTATTATTATTATTATTATTATTATTATTATTATTATTATTATTATTATTATTATTATTATTATTATTATTATTATTATTATTATTATTATTATTATTATTATTATTATTATTATTATTATTATTATTATTATTATTATTATTATTATTATTATTATTATTATTATTATTATTATTATTATTATTATTATTATTATTATTATTATTATTATTATTATTATTATTATTATTATTATTATTATTATTATTATTATTATTATTATTATTATTATTATTATTATTATTATTATTATTATTATTATTATTATTATTATTATTATTATTATTATTATTATTATTATTATTATTATTATTATTATTATTATTATTATTATTATTATTATTATTATTATTATTATTATTATTATTATTATTATTATTATTATTATTATTATTATTATTATTATTATTATTATTATTATTATTATTATTATTATTATTATTATTATTATTATTATTATTATTATTATTATTATTATTATTATTATTATTATTATTATTATTATTATTATTATTATTATTATTATTATTATTATTATTATTATTATTATTATTATTATTATTATTATTATTATTATTATTATTATTATTATTATTATTATTATTATTATTATTATTATTATTATTATTATTATTATTATTATTATTATTATTATTATTATTATTATTATTATTATTATTATTATTATTATTATTATTATTATTATTATTATTATTATTATTATTATTATTATTATTATTATTATTATTATTATTATTATTATTATTATTATTATTATTATTATTATTATTATTATTATTATTATTATTATTATTATTATTATTATTATTATTATTATTATTATTATTATTATTATTATTATTATTATTATTATTATTATTATTATTATTATTATTATTATTATTATTATTATTATTATTATTATTATTATTATTATTATTATTATTATTATTATTATTATTATTATTATTATTATTATTATTATTATTATTATTATTATTATTATTATTATTATTATTATTATTATTATTATTATTATTATTATTATTATTATTATTATTATTATTATTATTATTATTATTATTATTATTATTATTATTATTATTATTATTATTATTATTATTATTATTATTATTATTATTA